>JAKFHU010000322.1:3660000-4880000 GCA_023783475.1 Daubentonia madagascariensis
TTATTGTTTCATTGATATTATTAATGATAAAATGTTTGAAACTACTAAAACGCATAAGTCAAAAAATTAAGGAATTTTAAAATTAAAATTTAACCTATTTTTACACACACATTCTATTCCAATTTTTATAATATTCAAAGTGATGTTAATTATGCAATGCCTGAAATTTATTAATTCAGCATTTTCCAGCCTCTTTAAAAATGGATACCAAGTATAAGTTTGCCTCTCAGAGTTTTAAACAAGTAAATAAGGAGATTGACCCAGGAAGTTTAATAAGCAGGATTAAATAAATTAAATTTAATTACAGAAATCTGTATAAACTGTAAGGTGGGTGGTACAGTCTTCATTATGAATATTTGGTATATGTTATGGATTAAATGCTTGTGTCTCTCCAAAATTTATGTTGAAGCCTGACACCGTAATGTGATGGTATTAGAAGGTGGATCATTTGGGAAGTATTAGGATTAGATTAAGTATGAGATGAAACCTTCTTATATGGGATTAGTGTCTTTACAAGAGTCCCCAGAGAGCTTGCTTCCTCTCTCTGTGAGGGGAGGACACTGCAAAGTCTTCCCTCTATAAACCAGGAAGCAGGGCCTCAACCAAACAGTGAATTTGCACGAACCTTTATCTTGGACTTCTCAGCCTCCAGAACTGAGAAGAAAATGTTTATGCCATTCAGTTACGGTATTTTGTTACAGCAGCCTGAACTGTCTAAAACAGTATAGAAAGAAAAGCTCATTGTTTATTTGTTCATTGTTTTTTTAATGGTCTTGATAAAGATAAGAAACCAGATCAGATAATGAATTGCAAGATCTGTGATCCTTTAGACAAACAGTTAAGCAATTATTTATTTTTCTTTCTTTTAGCAAAGATTCTCCACATACAAGATTCCAAGCATTATATTGCCTAAAATTGTGGAATTAAGAAGTTGCATTTTGCATTACAATGCAAATCTCATCAGACATGCATGTTTGCATAAATGATGGAGCCAACCAGTTTTATACATTCGTAAATTCAGTTTTAAATTAAAGACAGCATTTGCTTATTGATCATGATGCATCATCCACACCCTGGAAAGTACTCCGAAGTTTGCATCTTCTCAGTTAATTCTGAATAATTCAGGAAGTTATATGCGTTGTGTTTATTTTCATTAACTTTTTTCATACATATCCAAAAGACAGTGACATATAATTAACTCCATGTAGTTATGAACATGATACTATTGTTTATCAATTTACAGACTTATCATGGCTTGCAGGCACAGCATATATAGACACACACAAACACACACACACACTCCACACACATATGTATATACACACACACATAAATACATATAATACAGTACCTGCTTAAAATTTTCCCATAGTATTTATATTGTGCCGTTTATTAAATGTTTTACTACAGAACTGTTTTATGGTGATTTTTTTTTCTCTTTAATAGGCAAACATTGTTAAAATGTACTCTTGGGTATAAATAATTTGTTATAATTGATAAAACATGCATTTCTTTAGACAAATTATCTTTTTCCCAATATATTGTATTATCACTGTTACTTTAAAAGCATGAAATCAAATTTTAAAATCATTTTGACTGGCATTTCAAATAAAAAACAATTTCAAAATGAACAGAACCGGGGAGTATTTAAGCATAATTATATGGAAATAGTCAAGAAGTGGTATTGTACTTTTTAAAGTAACATACCAAGCCCCAGGTTATTGCCTTGGAATTAAGTAGGCAAGCAAGACTAACAACCCCAAAGGAAAGCACAGCTGACCCATTTATATAGTCAGCAGATTCATGCACAGGGTAAGAGGTATGATTTAATTCTGGGCCAAATGAATCTCTATTTCCTACTTTCTAAAATTAAATGTGGATAAAATACATATTATGTAATTTGTGCAATTAGAAGCTAAGTCTCTTCTAGATAATTAATACTATATTAGAATAATTAAAAATAATTTTGATGAAACATATTAAAACAGAAATTAAAAAACAGTACATTGGCACTTTGTCATGGTTTGGAAATATTACTAAGTAAAAGAAGCAGCATTACTACTATTACTAAGTAGAAGCAGCAGCATTAGGAGTAAGTTTAAATTGCAAACTTGCAGCAAAAGAGAACTTTGATGAAGAATTATATTTTTTCAAGCTTTACCTTCTTTATTGTTTTGGAACTACTTGCAAATATAAAGCAAAAGTTGGAAATAAATTTAAATTGAATTATAATAATAAATAATATCTTGCTACTTTTTATGTGCAGTGTTATCTTGAGAGAAATTTTATTCATTTGCTAAATTGCATAAAGTCAAGGGCCTTATTTTTCATTTATTGCTGTTCAGCTAAAGAATCAGTTAATATGCCATATTATAACAATATACTTTAGTCATTGCTTTCTTTCACGAAGGGTTTCAAGTTTTTTCATCAAAATTGTTTGGAATTTGTTCTTTGAAAAATTAAACAAAACAAACAAATGAAAAAGACAAATATCTTCAATAAAACAAATTTGCATGCTATAAGTTGTAATCATTCTGAAATTTCTGCAAAAACCAACGTATATCTATGTCTACTGATCTTTCCTACCTCTGCTTCCAGCCTACATATTAACTTGCCATTGCAATATTTTCTGTGTTCAAAATAATGTAAAAAGAAATGTTTAAAAAAACCCATTTGTTTTCATTAAAGGCCTTAAAACTAATACCTTTTAAGATTGGTCTTTTAGTATATTAGACTTGTTCCCATGAGCTAAATAAGATCTCGGGATCTTGCTTGCATTTGCCTACTTTTCTTTAATAGACTGATACAGCCTGAGGCCTCTAGAACCAAATTTGTAGAGAAATTTAGAATAATTCAGCTTCATTTACATCCATAAGTTGCTCATAAGATTTGAGAGGCATTGTTTCCTATTTTAATTTTAGAAACTTCCATATGTATAACACTTTATATTCAGAACACATTATCAAGACGAATGGGAAAAACAGGAAGAAATAAAATTTCAATAATATGTTACAATCCTGAGAACTTCACATTTGATCCTTACTTACGTATGGGCAGCTTTAGTAACACTGAAGCATGGAGATGTAAAGTTATCTGCTTTCACTTAAAAAGTTTGTAAATGGTTTAATCAAATTTAAACTATTGATCACAGATTTCTACTGATTTGTAAAATCACATCTTAATTTAAACAATGCATATATTTTAGTCACAGGGATGTTATAGAGTCATATTTGTTTGACAAACACAGAAAATATCTAACTACATAATTTTGAAGTGTAGATAAAAATTAAACTCGTAGATTATTTTCTGAATGTAACTACTAACTACTTTGCAGAAATTATGACAGGCCTTTGATTATAAGCTTCAAAAAATACATATATATATATTTTTATGTAAAAATATAATTGCAGGAAGGTAAAAGATCCTCTAAGTTATACATGTGCATTGTCATAAAAACATATTAATTATGTTATTAAAATTACTCAAATAATTCCTAAATATAACAAAACAAATCCTATTAAATCTCGGTGTTTCTATTTAACTGTTCATTCTGATATTTAAAAATTAAGGAATATTTTTACAAGGGTCACAAAGTTACTGAATGACAGCTATATATATATATTTAAAATATATATATACACACACACATACACACACATTTACATACACATATATATATATTTAGATGGCTGGTTTAGGCTATGAGTAATATGAGTTACCAGCAAAGAAATAGAAAATAATGATTTTTTTTCTTATGTTCCCTGATGGGTGTATATTATTGCTGTTACGTTGCTATGCAGCCATTTTCCTTATATGTGTGAAATATTACAATACAAAATTATTAACCTCAGCCCTCAGCTGTTCTCATTGAATGTTTCAGCATGTTGAGATTTAAAATATATTGAGTATTTTAAGACTAAATTTAAATATTTGAAAATGAAAAAATAGCTCCAAGTGGTGCTTACTAAGGTATTATTTCAAGCCAGCTTTACAAAATTATGAGGGTAGTCATTTGGAAGTTCAGCATGGAACTTACTTCCTATTGAGGGACCTAATTACCAAACATTTTTGCTCACATTGTCTGAAGGTTATGATTAGAACACATTAAAAAACAGCAGATTCAAATCTAAGTGAACAACAAGGTACATAAGGTGATGAAAGGTCTCCCATGAAAGCACAGGCCATAGCCATTAAGTATTGTCTATGAGAGTAAAATCATTTAAAAATCAATGCAAAATCTTTTAGAGAGCCAGTGTTCAGTAAAACACAAATAAAACTGCCAGGAAGAATAAGAGCTTCTGAATTTTGTATGAAGTACACTAGAAATTACATGGAAAATCATAAGGAGGGAAAAGACTTGAATTATTCAGACTTGTAACAAATATACCTGTGCAACATATTAAAATTGTTGTTACAGGACATTGCTGTAAACAGTATTATTTTATATCTAATGTTAATATTTCAATTTTATGTTATAATAATGGTAATGGACACACCTATTGATGTAGAAACTATATGACTTCATTTACATATTTAAAATATGCTAATTTTCTAATTGATATTTAAGTAGAGAATACTAACAATGGTAAACTATGTGTCTTAAAAGAAAAAAAAACTCATTATCTTATACTTAGAGATTATTTCTTATATACTCAGAAAGTATTAGATTGAACCATATCTAATATCTTATACCAAGCTAATGTTAATATTAATCATTAACCACAACCTAATGAGTATTTACATATGTCAATCAATATTCAATTGCTATTTATTATATGTCAAACACTCTCAGGACAAGAGGCACTACGTGACATTGTATTCATACAAAGTACAATAACTATTCTCAGCTTATAAAGTTATGAATATATAGCTATTTTATGAAATTACATGCATGGATATAAACTTGTATAAAGGTTTAAGAAACAATTAAGTCAATTCAAGTTAATAATATCCAGAAAGTCATCATGGAAAAGGAGTAATCTGAAATGGATATTGAAGAATGAGAAAGCTTTAGAAAAAAGATTTGATAGATATCCTAGCAGGATGCATCTTGTGAGGCAGTGATCGTGTTTGTCTTTGTACTTCTAGTACTTAAGAATTTTTTGCATATAATAGGTTTTAATGAATATTAGTTGAATAAACTAATGTTAATCCTGTGTAATATGAATCAAAATGAGAAGCTCCTAAAAGAAGGGATTAGTTGACTCCTAGAATAGAAACAAAAGCTTGAAAATTCCTAGACCAGAAAAGGAACAACAGAAGACAGATTGTGATGGCACTGTCGCAACATCTGTAGACACATTAAAGGAAATATATTCTAAGTAATTCCTTCCTTCAAATTAGTTACACATATCCAAAGAAAATTAAATTGAACAAATATGAAACAAATAGATATATATTAATTCTGTGACATATAACATGTGTTCAAGTGTGAGGCACATTTATGAGGATGGAGATATCCCTGGGCTTGAAATTGATCTAGAATGATATATAATAGTATTTTCATGTTTAGAATTAGGAAAGAAGGAAATTCTAGGTACAGAAAAGGAAGTGAGAAAAAGTATAATAAATATGCAAAATCGTGAGTTCCATTATTATGGGAGCATGAGTGGCAAACCTACTTGGAATAAAGGTTGTAACTGAAGTAGAAAGTGAGGTAGATAAATTGAACAGAAGAGATGATTGAGACCAGTGACAGCTGGAGAAATATAGCATATATTCAGTAGGAAAGAAAAATATTAAATGTAGGATGCATTGTCTATTGTCAGGAGAAAAGATTTATTAATGAGGTCCACAAAGGTAAAGTGACTTACCAAAAGAGGTGAAAGGAAGAGAGTTAAACCTACATTTTAAATACTGGGGAAGAGTAAGAGAGTATGATTAACTAAAGGAATTGCTAATGGCCCTCCTATGTCTACAGACAGGAGGAAAGGAGCTAATGGAAGTAAAAGAGATTTGGAAGAGACAAAAGATATTAATTATTTATTATAATTCATGAAACGTTAGCATCAAATATACAAGATAAGGAAATAAATTACAAAACAAAGTTCATTTTTGAATGTTTACAAAGTGCCATTGTCTCAGAATTCTCAAAATCTTGAAAAGTAGCTGTAATTTTTCCAATTTTTCAAATGAGATTACAGCATTGAGAAACAGCTTACTAGAAGAGAAAATAAAATTTTTTTGCGCACTGAGAAACTAAAGTTCAGAAAGTTTAAGAATTTAATACAAGATCACACAGTTAAGTGAACAAGTTGGAATTCAAACCCAGGATTTTCTCATTATGAATCAACATACTTACCATCATACCAAAAAGGAGAGGATTTATTACCATTGAGAACATAAAAGAAATATTCTTTTTTAAATTTTTCTTATTTTGGAATATTACAGGGGTACAAATATTTTGGTTACATGGATTGCTTTTGTACAGTTTGAGTCAAAGTTATAAGTGTGTCCATCACCCAGACAGTGTACATTGTACCCGTTAGGAGTGAATTTATCCATCCTCTCCTCCCCTCTTGCACCTGCTTGAATTCCATTGAATATTACCACCACACACACACATGAGTGTGGATCAATTAGTTCCAATTTAATAGTAAGTTCATGACCTTGAATAGCCAAAGCAACCTTAAGCAAAAAGAACAAATTGGGAGGCATCTCTTTATCAGACTTCAACCTCCAATTAAAAGGCAAATTTTCAGATTGGGGAAAAAAATAGACAAACAAACAAACCATAGACCAAAAAAATAGCCAAGATCTAAGTACCACCTATATGCAGTTTAGAGGAAATGCATCTTAAATATAAAGACACAGATAGTAGAATTGGAAAAAATATATATACATATATCATGCTAAAACTAAATAGAAAGAAAGTTGGAGTGACTACATTAATATCAGACAAAGTAGATTTCAGAGCATTGAATATTATAAGATTATCAGGGATAAAAAGATTGATTAATAATGTCATAGGGTAAATTCATCAAGAGGAGCTAACAACATAATTGGTTATACACCCTGTAACACAGACTCAAAATTCATGAAGCAAAAATTTACAGCACTGCAAGAAGAAATAATTGAATCCACAATTACGGTCAATGGAACACGTAGGTAGAATATCAGTAAGTATATGGAAGACTTGAACAAAATTATCCAATATGACCTAATTGATATTTTTAGAACATTTCATTTAACAATAGCATAATACAGATTATTTGCAAGTTTTCATGAAATATTTGCCATCCTGGATCTGAGACAAAAATAAGTCCTAATAATTTTCAAAGAATTCCTGTCATATAAAGAATATTCTCTGAACAAAGTAGAATTAAATTAGAAATCAATGACAGAAAAGTCCTAAGAAAATCTCTAAATATTTGCAGACTTAATACACTTCTAAAAAATCCATGACTCAAAGAAAAATATAAAAAAATAGAAAGTATTTTGAACTAAAGTGAAAATTAAACAAAATATAACAGTATATGTGGGATGCTAATAAAGCAATACTAAGGGAGCAAATTATAGAAGCAAATTAAAGAAGCTTTAAATAAATGGAGAGATACACTATGTCTGTGTGTAGAATACTCAATATTTCTAGGATATAAAATCTTTTCAAATTGATCTATAGGTTTAATGCAATCCCATTCGATATTACTGCAGACTTTCTTTTGTAGAAATTATAAGCAGATTGTAAAATACATATGGAATGCAAAGGACCTGCAATAGACAAAACAACTTTGAAAATGAAGAATAAAGTTGAAGCATAATACTCCTTTACTTCAAGACTCATTATGAAGCTACAGTAATCAAGACTGTGTGGTCTGGGTATACAGATAGACACATAAATCAATAGAACAAAATTGAAGGTCCAGAAATAGATGCACATATATAAAAATTAATAATTTTGACAATGGTGTAGAGACAATTCAGTGGAGAAAGGATAGTCTTTCAACAAATCATACTAAAACAATTGGATATCTATATAAAAATAATCTTAGATACCTACTTTGTACTACATACAAATATTAATTTTAAATGGATCATACCTAAATCTAAAGCTATAAAACTTCTAGAATAAAACATAGAAAACAATTTGTTTGACATTGTCTTAGCCAATGATTTCTTAGCTGTGTCATCAAAAGCATGATTCATTAAAAAACATGTTAGTTTGACTTAATGAAAATTAAAAATGTTGCTATTTAAAAGAAAGATTGGGGGAAAATATTAGCAAATCATATCACATCAGAACTTACATCTAGAAAATACAAGGTACACCCAGAACTCAGTAGGAAAATAACTCAAGAAAAAATTAGCAAAATATTTGAGCAGAAATTTTATGAAAAAACATATACCAATATCAAACTAACTCAAAAAAAGATGTTTGATATCAGTAGTAATTTCAGGAAAAAGCAAATTAAAACCATAATAGGTTAGAACTACACACCTATTAGAATGTCTAATGTTAAAAAGACTGTCACAAGTGTCGACAAGGATGTGGAGCAACAGTGATTCTCACATGCTGTGATGGAAATGTAAAATGCTACAACTACTCAGGAAAAATTCTGGCCGTTTCTTAAAAATTTATGTATGCAGCTATCATTTAATCTATGTGATACCACTCACAGGTATTTATTTAAAACAAAAGCATATATCCACACAAAGACTTGAACACAAATATTCACAGCAACTTTACTTGCAGTAGCCAAAAGTACTACAGGGAATGCCACCTGTAGGAGAATGGATCAAAAAATTATGTTGTATGTATACAACGATATATGACACAGCAATAAAAATGAATGAACTATTGGTACATGAAGCAGCATGGATAAATCTCAAAATAATTATGTGAGTAAAAGAACCCAGACAAAAAAAAAGTATATTATGATTTCATGTATATAAAACTACTCAAAATGCAAACTAGTGTACACTGACAGAAAGCAAATTGGTGGTCACCTAGGGCTGGAGAGGGCTTGACAGTATGGAGAGGTGAGAGAGATTACAAAGGCGTATGAGGACATTTGGGGTGGTAATTGATGTGTTTATGATCTTGACTTAGTAATGGTTTCACAGGTATATATATATTTCAAAACTTATTAAATTTTAAAATTAAAAAATGTGTGAGGAATTATGTTCTTTTACCCAATAAAGCTATTAAACAAAAAGCTACCACTCACATGGACTTTGTGAACCAAAATAAAAAAATAATAAGACGTTGAAAAATACATTATAATAACAATTAATAAAAATAATCATGAAGAAAGAAGGGAGGACACACCATAGGTACTTTTAGGCTCCTCCCAACAAGAAAAAGAAGCAAACCATCAGATGTCTTGATATAAAAATGGTTTCCATGAAAATGAAATGACTTTCCTTGTATTTAGTTTTCTGCCTTGCATAAGAAATTGCTATTTTGGCCTGAGGGACCAAAATCTGATGGCAAAGGCAGCATCTTGAACAAAATAGGGGAATAAGTCATCCCCAAGAGTTATTACTTAAGTTACTTTACATAAAGTTACTTTACATAAAGTGTCTTAAGAGAAAAAAAAAAAAACTCAGGAAATTGGTGAAATGCCCTTTGCAGAATGGGCTTCCTAGTTCCTGATTCTCTGTCTCATGGGCAAGAAAATCTTGATCTAACAAACTAAAATTAGAAAAACTGTGGTTGTCACTTTTATTTTGGAGAATCAATATTTTGAATAAATTTACCCAGAATCCAATTCTAATTCTAATAGTGTGCAAATATAGGCTACTTTCTCCAAAGACTGGAAAACATAAAAACAACAGTAGAGATGTGGGGAAAAAAAAAACACTTCAAAAGAAGTATATCATGCTCAGTAAACAAAGAGATTTTCCCATAAAACAGAAAGAAAACTTAAAGAAACAAATAATATCAATTGCAAGATCTGTGATACATTTCTCCTGTGATCTGGAATAAGAAATGAGTAGTCTGAATGAAAGACGTATTATGCAATGCAATAGATACTACATGACACATGAGCTATGATTTGCAAACAAGTCAGTGTTAGAAATTATCTTTGAATTTTAAGGAAAAACAAAAAAATAAGATACCAAAAATAAAGCAGACATGGAGTATATGATCCAATATTCATGAAACCATAATTCTGTGAGAGAATAGAACAATGAGAAGCAAAAATCAAAGCAATAAAAAGAGAGATTCCTATGCAGACTAAACACAAAACTTTACAATGAAGAGATTCAGCAAGTACCAGTGATGTTGATTAAAATGCCCACAATAAAAAAATTATCTTGTTAAAGTTTTCACTTTCCAAATCTTAGATAAACTACAAGCATACAGATGGGGGAAAACACAATTTACCAGGAACAAAAAATAAATACATTTTAAAAGTGTATTAGAATTAAAATGGACAAGACAATGATGTAGATTTGCATAAGAACATGAGAAAAGGAGCTAGTGAATTCCAAAAGAAAATTTCAAATCTCGGGTTCTTGTGTGATGGACCAGCACCATTGACAAGTGGAAGTAAAGCAGGAGGGTGGGATCACGGGTAGAATCATGTAAAATGATTTAAACTGGTCCATGTGGACTTTGTCTATGAAGTTTCTAGACCTGGATTTTCTGAATGTTATATAGAAAATAGGCTTTAGGACATGATAAAATTATCCAAACTGTATAGAATAGATACATTAATATTTTTCTCAAACACTGAAATTTGAATTTATATCTAATCTCTTATTCCATATTAATTTCTTCCATTGAATACCTATTCTATGCCTGACTTTAATTTTAGTTATTTAAAGGGATCAACTTATTTAATCATTATAACAAAACTTAATGGTAGGTGTTAATATCTCCATTTTAAATGAGAAAACGTAGACTCCAATTTTAATTTCGAGTCTTTGGTTAATTTGTGTAATTGGACATTTATAGGGGAACAGCCTGAGCTTTAACAGTCTTATAAAAGGAGATTCTGCTGTTAGTGATTGATCCCTGATGTCATTTTCCATATTGATGCCTGAGTGATGTTCTGTTTGCCTTCAAGATAAATCCAAACTCCATCATTTGTTATGCGATGCCCTTCAGAATCTGGCCTTCTTCATGTTTACAACTTTATTTGCTGCTGTGTTCTCTTTCTCGCTCTCTTCTACAGGACACCCAATCCCAGATTTTGACAGATTGAGCTGCGTTCTCAGGAGTAGTTTTGGCTGCACTTGCACATGGTCACTTCTGCTTAGAATGCCTGTCTGTTCTCTCACACAGTTTTCCCTGTTCCTTTGAATCTTCATTTTTTCATTTCTTTTTTATTTTTTCCCTGAGCCAGAGTCTTGTTCTGTCACCCCAGGGCTAGAGTACAGTGGCATCATCATAGCTCACTGCAACCTCAAACTCCTGGGCTCAAGTGACCCTCCTGCCTCAGCCTCCCAGGTAGCTGGGACTACAGGTGTGCACCACCACACCCAGTTATGGGTCTTCATTTCTGAAGGCTGCTGCGCCAGGGAAAACTTACGTTAAATAAATTTGTATGTTTTCTTCTGTTAATCTGCTGTTGCCAGTTTTATTTTTAGATACAGCCAGGGACCCTAAGAGGGTTGAGGAAGACCTTCCTCCCCTACAGTACAAATAATATAGTTACGTATCTAGAGTTTTAAAATTCTAACAATCTTGAGCCAGTAGTTTTATCTTAGTAATAAATTGTTGAAAAGGCAAAACATATACCAAGATGTGTGGACAAAGATGATCTTACAGAGTTATATATAAGAAAATTAGAAACCACTTACACGTTCAATAATAGCAGTAATTACTAATAAATTATATATCCATCTATGTTATGGAATAACATAATGCTGTAATTAATATTATATCAATATTATGTGTGATACATGAAAAAAATTAATGACTTCAAAAATTCTCATGTTATATTAAGGTTGCATATATTATATAAATTAAACTTAATATACATATGTAAGTAACAGAATATTAAAATTATATCTACAAAATAGTATGGATTATGAATCTTAATTTTTTTTTACTTTTCACATTTTTTCTATTAAGCATAGGTGGTGGTCAGAAAAACAGTAAGTATAATACCTAATTAATAAAAAAGAATATAATTATGCAAAGCAGCAAAAATAAATAACATGAGCTATGAAATGTTTTCACATTTTAAACACTAATTCAGCAAACAACTTCTGTGCTTGCCATTCAGAGAAGTATTACAAATATAAAATCAAACTATTTAGAGCCCCTAACATCCAAAATTTTAGTGTCTCCTTAATTATACATATATATGAAGTCTATAATTCTCTCCAAATGGGCTAATAGAGCCACATCCAAATAATACCTATAGCTGTATCATCTAAATAAAAATAATCTTAGCTATATCATCTAAATAAACACATATGGAAAACACAGGGTTTTCTATATTTTTAGATAATTGGTTGCTAAGAAATGCATTCAAAATTGTTTCGACCTTCTCTGATTATCACAGAAGTAAAGCTAAAACATGAAATAAATTTATATTTGGGGATAAAAAGTGATCCTTAGTTCAATTTAGTCTGTTAAAAATTAGTGCAAAAACCAGGCAATATCTTTTTGTTTAGGAAGTAATGATAAAATATGTCTCGAGATTACTGAAGAGTGTTTAGATTAAATTTTCTTTTATATAAAAGAGATGAAAAAATGAAAATATCTTTAAAATATTTTGTCATTATTCAAACAGAAGTTATCTTGAAATTTATAAATTATACTTCTATAAAACGTTTCCAATTTATAACACACTTATTAGTTGCTGTTAGAATGTTACTCTAAATCTACACTACATAAAAACAACTGATCATTCTTGATTAAGCTCAAAATGAGATTTTTTTTTTTACATACCTTACTGAAATAAAAATATTACATTAAGGAGGTGAAGATGAATGTTTTTCAAAAACATGCAGCATTAAAGGTCAATTACAAGTAGTTGAAATGTGTTTAAACTATGCTTTGTCCTAATTGTGATAAGGGAATTACAGCTTACATTTGGGATGTGCATTTGTTCTTTTGTTTCATAGTCTATTTAGTTGATGACCTCTTCTAGCTCAGGAAATATTATCTCAGGGGCTCTTAAGTGCTAATGTACAGCCAAATATTGCCACCCCTCACTCCCAATGCCGCTTCATTCCTATAGCATCATGCTTACAGCTCCATTGTTCATTCATTTTTCAATTTCTTCTTTTTTATGCAAAAGGACTATATTTGGAGATCTCTTGGGAGGCACGTTATAAAAATTTTGTAGATAAATTTTGAGTGTATTGTATTCCATGCTGCAAACATTTTTGACTTTTAAATATATATTTTAAAAATTACTTACAATGCATTTGGTCAGTTTTATCGGCTTCCCTTTTCTTTTGACCTTCTTAATTTGATCCACTGACATTTGCTCATTTAAAAGAAATATGTCACACTGTATAAAATATAGCAGACTGATGTCATCTCTATATCTGCAGAGCAAGCCTCTGACTATCTTCAATTTGAAAAGGAAACCACAAGAAGATAATGTAATCTATTCTTCTTTTAAAAAATGTACATTTTATGGGTTGTAAGATATTCTGTTGGCACAAGTAAAGTGAATAATGTTTATTAAGGCCAACAATATAAAAGCTCACATAGAACTTAAAGCTGCTTCTATTGGAAATGCTGTTGAAAATAGAAAACATTTGTAGAAAGTGCAACTTCCTGTGTAATGACTGCTGAAAAACCACCTAACACATACATTTATAGATAGCATTCCTTTTATTTATTGAAAATATGCTTATTTACCAAACTTGAGTTTTGTAATTAATTTTAATTAATTAGTTCTATCAATTAATTTTAACATCACTTTCTTCCAAAGAGAATTTTAGTTTTTAAACTATAAGATCTTTGAAATTATCTTCAGAAAAATCACAGACTAAATAAAAATGAACTAACTTCAAGAATTGTCAGAAAAATAAATTTTTACAAAGTAATTTACAACCAAAACAAAGTTATAAATTTAAAAGATTATTTTAATAATTAATTATGCATGTCTTCTATAATTCCTAAAGAATTGTCATTAAAGTGCTTAAAATATACCCTGTAATAAAATGTTATGTATTCATTGTTTTACAAAACCACAATTATACAACAGCAGTTTGAAATGTATCCTACGTAAAATTCATACCCTTACTTTTCCTGAAATATCAGAGGTGGTTTTGTATACTTAATTAGAGATTACCATATTTTCTGGCTTTACATTATATATATGATTTTAAGCAGTTAGCAATGTTGCCGATGCTACAAAAAGGAAAATGTGGTATATGGGAAAACCACAAATTTATTTATAATTCAAGATTTGGGGTAGACTGCATAAAACACTATTAAAGTAGATTAAAAATATTGATTTTGAAAGTCTGCAAGCAACTGCATCAAATGCATGCATCATGCATGGTCTCCGGGCTTTTTAATAGACTTGTTTTCCCTAGGATTATAGCTTTTTAAATAAAGCATCTAGAAATCAAAGTAAATATCCTTGCAAAAATCTGGCATATATCAAAGTATCTGAATGGATTTATTTTTAAATTTATTTGTATCTTTTGACACTTCTAGAATGCATATAATGCTATCAAAATATATCATATAAACCACTACTTTAACATATTAATATCCATCTGGCTAATTATCTAAATCAATTGCGATTATATCTTATCTGCACTGCATTGTATATACTATTAACAATTTTCACTATTTATTTGATTTTGCAAATATTATTTGTATCCCCCCCAAAAAAAAAAACCCACACAATTAATTTCGGAAGAGATAATAAAAAAAAAGGGGAAAAAAAAAACCTTAAGTATATGCTGATTCTATAGGTGCAAGTTTTACCTAATTAAGGCAAAATATTATTTAGAAACACATTCATTTTATTTAAATATGTAAAGTTTAAAAATATGTTTAGCTAGTATTATTTTTCTTATGAGTTAATCAGTCAATTTTTAACTGACATTCTTGACACATTATCATTAAAATACATATATACAGAAATTAACTCAGGTCTCAAAGGTAATATTTTTTTCTCTTCTTGAATTTTCATAAATATTTTGAATCTCTTTTAAACTCTTAAACACTGGTTCTCTAGCATCTAAGTAATTAACCTTGCTTATTTGTAACAATCAGCAGTGTAGGACAACAAGGACACGGAATTCCTGTTATCAAGAGAATATGTCAGGCAGTAACGAATTGATTTTTAGGCAACAAGCTATTTAGAAGCCTAGACCTTCCATAATTTTGTAAGAAACTTCTCATTTGCTCTGATGACTTGTGTAATTTGAGTAATGCGCTGACATGGATGGAAACTCCTAAACTCTTCAGTAAAAAAGTGAAATTTGTTTTTTATTCAAATACACTGGATGAACAACAATTAAAAAGTTACACTTGTTGATTGCAAAGGACATGGGAGCTAACAACGATTTTTTCCGTGAGCATTTGTGCAGAGCCTTGGAGAACTGTGTGCAATGAAAATGCCAGTAGGATGTTCTGCACATGAAAGAAGGATTTTTTGTATAAAGGAAACCCAGTATTGGAAGTTTAAAAACAAAAAGCCAGATCCATACAAAGGCTTTTATGGACCTCATAAGATATACCTTTATGAATAATAGATCAGAGACTAATAATGAACATGATGAGCAATTTATAGGATAATTAGGAATCTTTTAGCTTCCAGACACATTTATATTACTTGTAAAGCTACAGGGAAGTTCTACCACATGCAATTACTCATATAGAAAACAAATAAAATAATGATAATAATAAATTATTCATATAAAAATACTCAAATGAAAATAAAAGATAAAATTAAAGACAGGAAAAATGTTAGAGAAAATTAAAATCATAGAATATTGAAAAGGAGAAAATCATTGAGTTATGTTTTATAAGCTGAAAAATGAATTTGTGTGTTTCAAGTTTTATGATTTCAAGTCCTGATTTCTCTTCTTACCACTTGCTTAACTTAAAGCAAGATTTTTTTTAAACTATACCAAGAATTTTTTATTTCTCTACCAAGCGAGATAATAATGTCTTATCATTTGTCATCAGGATTAAATAAATGTATATTTCTCATTTTACATATTTCAGAAAAACTTAAATGTGCAGTGGCAAAATATTACTAGAATTAGGTTTCTTATAGTTAAGATGAGTAGACACTGCCCAAAACAATATTGTTCCAAGCCAACACATAAAATCCATTTATGCTGAATGGATTTTAAATATAATTGAATTATTTATTTAATAGAATAAAGGTAATCTATCATGTCGAAAAAGAGAGGAATTTGACTTAAAAGTTTTATACCACCCCATATTTAATTGCAAGCCTAAATGTAGAATTAGGTAAATACTGAATCATCCATATCAAAAAAAGAAAAATTGAAGTAATTATTATGTAATTATTTAATCTATTTATTTGCTTTTGGAACTAAATAAAAGAGCCCAATTTTAAGATAAATTTAATTTTTAAAACACCAATACTCATGTCTATACCATAATCTTTTTTGATATTGTTAATGTACTTGATTAATAACATGATAATCTTGAATTCTTTGTGCTATATATTAATTAATTTTTTCTAGTACTTATTGCAAAATAAAACACAGTTGCTTAGCATCTTCTTCCTGATATCAATTTATTTATGTGGTGACTTTGATTAATTTATTTTGTCAGAGCCTTTTCTGGGAATGTTTCTCCACCACAGACTGGAGGTAGAAGATTACTTCTCTGGTTAAGCACTAATTTATAGGATCCATGCTAGGCTATGTGGTCTAAACTCTCTCAATGTTTCCTTCAGACACTTGAAACTAACAGTAAATAAAACATAAATATTATTGTAAACAAAGATTTTTCTCAGCAAATCTTTGTCTGAGACTGCCTTAGCACACAAAGATGTATTTGATTGTTACTCGCTTTCTATTTTGTAAAGCATGGCCAAGCAAAGAGTAACAACATTATGACAACAGAAAAATCTAAAAAAATGACCTTTTGAAATGCCTGATTTTGACTGAAGTAACTTCCCAGTGAACTTTTCAAAGTAATTTTGATGAAAATTATATACACACTAACTTATCTAAAAGAAATATACTCTAAATGGTTAATAGCTACAATCCAATACAATTTTCAAAGACATTTGAGAAAATAATAAATTTAAAATCAAAATAGTCAACACTGAACATTTCTTTTTGACAATAGTTGAATACATTGTACTAATTCCTGATTAAAACATTTCTCGGTAGTGAAAATAAGACAACATTCATTGATCTCTTTAATTAACCACAAAAAGGATTTTGTACTATTTGCCAAGTAAAATTTAAATGATGGAAATACCAAATGAAATAATACATGATAATACATAATATTAGTAAAGTATTGTAATTCCTAAGATAAATATAAAGGCAGGCTATTATGTAAGCAGAAAGGATCAACCTTTAATTCAGCCTTGGGTTATCATCATACATGATTCAGGGTCTACTGATAGAAGACACTTGATTTGAGACTTTTTAATAAGAGTACTGATGAGGCAATTAGACAAAAAGTTGGTAGGAGTGAAACATTTTTTGGAAAAAAAGAAGGAATGTTCAAAGACATAGAGGTATAAAAGTACAGGTAACTTAAACTATTATAGAATAATAAGCCTGAAACACAGAAAAAGTATGGAGATGGTAAGAATGAACTTTGAGGAATCAGGCAGGAAAAAGATCTTGAAGTGCTTTAGATGGCATACTAAAGCATTTAAACTTCATCTAGAAGGTAATGAGAAAATCAAAGGAGAAAGAAGATAACTGTTTTTCAGAAAATCTGAATGCAATTGTGGAAAGTATACAGAAGATCCACATAAAGCTACTCAGTAAGCATTCACTAACAGGCTGGTGGTAATTGAAGACGTGATGTTGGATAAAGTTATTCAAGAAGAGATTCTAGAGTGAGAACAGGAAAACAAACATGAATTCTTTAAGAACTACGATACAAAATGCATGGAGAAGCAGAAGAATGCAAAGGTGAATAAGAGCAGACATTCAAAATGGTACAAGGAAAACCAATCAAGAATTGTTTTATAGCAGCTAATACTGAAATAGAGGTTCATAAATTATGTCAAATGCTGAAAAGAAATAATATAAGTTCAATAAGAACTAAAAAAAAGTTGTCATTTTTAGAAAAAAAACCCACTAAAGTAAAATGTTGAGTTAAAACAAAAAAAAAAAAAAACCCAATAATTATGTGTATATATGGTACTGATATGGACTAAAAGTTTGTATACCCCCAAAATGCATTTGTTGAATTCTAAACTCCCAATGTGATGGTATTTAGAGGTGGGTCCTTGGGGAGTTATTAGGTCATGAGGTTGAAGCCCTCATGAATAGGATTAGGGTCCTTGTAAGAAGAAACACAAGAGAGATGATATTTTTCTCCCTCATGTAAGGATACAAGTAGACAACCATCTGCAAGTCAGGAAGAGTGTCTTTACCAGACACCATACCTGCCATATCTGCGGATCTTGAAATTCCTAGCCTCCAGAACCATGAGAAAAAAAAAAAAAATCTGTTGTGTAAGCCACCTAGTCTATGGTATTCTGCTATAGCAACTGACTAAGACAGGTACACTTCTAATTTATAAAAATATAGCTGTGCATGCAAACACAATGGACTGGTAAGAAATATTACACCATATTAATACCATCTATACGTGGGTTATTTTAATTTTTGAAATTTTATAATTAGAATTCCAAAAAATTATCTTAAAAATAGAAAGAGAATATATTCATTGAATTTTCTACTTAAAGAGGTGACATGTTTAATCAAAAAAAGAATTTACTTTTGAATCAGACTTGCCTGAGTGCCAAAACCAGTTACTGTACTTATTAATTTCACAGTGTTAAAAGCCAATTGGAAAAGTACAGCAACTTATTGAATAGTTCTTCTCTTTTTAACTAAATTGAAATTTTGCCTTTATCACAGTGTAAATTTTGATGTGTACATGATTTCATTATTTATTTCACTTTTCTATTTTGTTCCATTGTTCCATAGTCTGATTCTGAGCAAATAACAATCAATTTTAAACTAAAGATGAAATGAGCTCAATAAGAAATTAAGGGAGGATATATCAGCATCTTAATTAGCTCCTCTTATAGACATAGACACATATATATAAATAATAAATTATATATATTTAGTGACTACCAAATAAAAGTGGTCATTGGTTTGATTCAGTCTAACTCTGTTCATGAAAATATAAATCATAAAAATTGATTATTTGGAAAAATGGTTCCTTTTTTTTCAGAACACTGATAGAATATGTGATTTCAGTTGTGTAGTGCTATGAATTTGTAGCAATGTAAAATATGCAAAGTATATTTGATAAAGTTTTAGAAATTCTGGAAAAAGTAAATGATATATATTCTTTCCTCTTCATCATTTAGAAGAGATGTTGATTGCAAATACATAATCTATAGCCTCTCTTATATAGTTATGTTTCCAAAATCTGTTCTAGAACCTTGAATCCAGCTGAATATATACAGGTACTTATCACGTTAGGTAACTCACTTAATTGCAGGAATTATATTTGTTGTTCCTGCAATCAGTATGCATTTGAAATGAGCTAGCAGAGCTAAATATAACTAGACTTCCCTCAGTCTTTTAAGTTCCTCGTTTTGGGGCTTTCTTAGGTCTAACATAGAACCAGAAAGCATCTTTTTTGACAAGACACATTTATGCAAACTTGATTTTTAAATGTTTTTGTTTCAAACATTGATTTTCTTTAACATTCTGAAACACAAAACTCATCATTTCTTGGGCTATGCTTCCACATAATTATTTATACAATGAGTTTATTTAATGTTCATGTTATAGAAAAAAGCAAGTACTTGAATCAAAAGGAAAATAATACCTACCATTTGAGTGCTTACAATTAAGAGGCTTTGAATTTATTATCTCTTTGATATAAGAGCCATAAATGGTGGTACAATTACTCTAACTCTGTGGAGGAACAGTGAAATGGGAAATGCTAACTATACCTAAGGTCACAGAAATGGAATGAGTAATTCTGGGTTTGAATATCGGGTTTATTTAGTTCTGAAGCTATAGTTTAAATGCACAGATATTTATTATATGTTTTATTTTGTGTAGACAAAATGTAATAAGGTTATAACTGTGAAAAGCAGCTAGAACCATTGGTGAAACACTTTTCTTATATGCAATAAATATAATCAAGATCTTTACAAAGAGGTACATGAATATTAGCATTTTTGAAACCAACTCCCTACATTTGTGCTCATTGCTCTCAGATGGGTGATTACAAACAGATAACCAGACTTCCTGATATTAAGGACTCTGTTATACTTATTGGAAGATAAAATCACAGGGAAGTGCAGAATCTTTCTAGCATCCTTTTGTGACAGAATCTTCCGGTACTCATTAATGGAAATAGAAGCAACTGAATTATTTCTAGCAGAAGATTGGTTTGGTATATTTCACAATACAACCTTAGTTAGGTTAGGTTTGATTCTTCCCTTTTTAGGAATGGTTTCTAAGCACATCAGCAAAGGATACAAACATGTATTAAATGTTCACTAGGTGCACATGATTTTAAAGAGTCGACAAATGCTATTTATCTGCAAAATAATGAGATATGTGTCATTTCACCAGGACTTTTACTTGAATTTAAGTATGATATATACTTAAAAATATTTTATTATAAAATGATATATAGTTTAAATGTTTCACTAATTTAAACAATATTAATTGTCCAATCAGACTTGACTTTTTTTGCTAACTTATCATTCAGTTTTCCTTTTGTACCATTAGAAAAGTATGTCTTTTTAAGGAGCTTTCAAAAGAAAATATAAAAATATGATATTAATACTTAGTTTATACTAAATATATGATACTTATTTGTCATAAGAAAAAAGTAAATATCTTACCAATGTTATTTTTTCACAAAAAGGGAAAATATAATTTATTTTTAAAATTTTATGGTACAATATTAATTCAGAGATGATAGGATTTTCAACTTCATTTTCCTGAAAGCAGCTGACAATATTTTAAAGAAAGATGTAGAAAAAGAAATTGAAATATCAAAAACAAAGTAAGGACTGTAATGTATATATAACATGTATAGAAATGGGAAAACTAACAATATATACATTTAATTCAAGAATTTGTTAAAATGTTGAATGAACTTCAAGTCAGCTAGTATTACCCATTTTAAAAACTAATTTTTACCTAAAATCAAGTACAACTTGTATGTAATTTCTAGGTCATTCTTTTCATTATTTCAATAAGTCAAAATAGGTATTAAATTAATTCAGATTTCAAAAATTTTATAAATCTTCTAATCATTCTCTGGTTTAGTATGTTTCAAGCTAGCATAGTTATTTGTCTTTTTAACTAAATTCACTTTTTTAAAAATATTAAAACATGTATAATATCTTACTGCACATTAAGAATCAAATTTTAGCAAATATGTGTTGATATTATGATAGGACACCAAAATAAATGATCATAGACAAACATCCTCAGGTATTTGTTCAGGGTATATTTTTGCCCACTAAATAAAAAAATATAAATAATATAATTTCTTATGCAATAGATTTTCTACATATGATACATTTCTATAAGAAGTTCAATGTTGACACTCCATCGTAGATGAAGGATGAAAGTACAAGAAGTGGTCATAAAGCTTCATTTATTAATACTGATAGGGATGATGGGACCTAAAAACAATAGAGGTCAGGTGGAGAATGTTAACTACTAGAAGCCTGGAGGTCACAATAACCATAATGGTCAAAAAGGCTGGAGGGAAAGTCAAAGGATATTGACTCTCAGAGATCCATGGCAGTGGCTAATAGAACATGGTGTGCTTAGGGGCAAAAAAAAAAAAAACAAAAAAAAAAACCATTGAGACTACAACTTAATATCTACAATCAAAAGACGGCATTAATGTAGAAGCAGGAGAATTAAGGGATTGCTTCAATGAGAAGACATTATTCCTTCCTCCACTTCCAAATCTGAGCCAGTTTTCAGTTCCAGAAGCCATTGATTAAAGAGGTGGGTAGGTCCTTAGAAAGAAGGACCCTGTGATACCACATCAAGTACATCCTGTAAAGCTTTCATAGTCTCTTCTCAAAGGACCTTCTCCATATCAACTTGGGAAAGGGAATATCTGGATATTTTTAGGACTACTGGACACAGTATATGAGTTGACACTGGTAACTGTAGGCATAAAGTAGCACCATGACTCTTCTTTTATCATGGTGTATACATGGCTAGGAAATATAAATGGAATGCTGGATAATTTCAGTTTACAGTAAGTCCACTGGATCTGAAGACCCGTCTATTTGTCCTTTCTCTTGTTCCTAAGTGTATAACTGAAATTGACATCTGTAGAAGTTGTAATAACCTCCTCATCAAGCCTTTGGCCTCTAGAGTAAGGGGTGTTAAAATGAGGAAGGCCAAGTTGAGTCCTCGAAATGTCCCCATTCCTGGACAAGATAGTAAATCACAAACAGTACTTTATCTAGAAGTGGAGGAAAGGCAGCAATTATTACCATCCTTAAAGATAAAGGTTTTTAAAGGTAGTATTGCTTATCATATCTCTATTTGGTTCACTGATCTGACACATGAAAAACTTGAATGAATCTTAGAGAATAACTATAAACTACTGAAAGTTCAGCCAAGTAGTAGCCCCGATCACAGCTTCTGTGATGAATTGTGCTGTTACTAGAAGGTATAATAAGAACTCAGATACATGATTTAGTGAATGTGTTCTTTTCTACACCAATCAGAAAAGCTGATCAAAAATAGTTCACATTTATATGAAACAGACAATATTAATTGACAGTTTTGCCCTGGGATATGTTAACTCTTCTCCCGTCTGTCATAATATGGTTCAAAGATATCTGGATGTTCTGTACATTCTACAGAACACTAAATTGACCCACTACGTTGGTGACTTCATGATGAGTGTGCAGAATGAGCAAGCCTCCTTGATGAATGTTCTCTTTGACTTTCCCAAAATGGCTAATAATTCCTCTCCACATTCACAAGCTATTTTCTGTAACAAACTGAAATTAACCAAATTACATGAAGAATTCACCTTCATATAAGAGTCATCTTTTGCTCAATTTTGCAGAATTAAAATAATGACTTTATGTGATTAAAAACATGGTAGACTGATGGAAATATTGCGTGAAACTAAAGAGTTTCACTTTAAAATCGAGCTCACAATCTTTTATTACTGTTTTTACAGGGTGTGATATTTTGGAATCAATACTTTTGCAATAAGTGTTCTCACTAAGTCTGCAAAGGCTCTTGACATGTTTAACTAACTGTCATGTTTCCAGTACTCTTTAAAATGAATATATAATAATATCTTCTTTTTAAAGCAAGATTGTAATCTGACATGTAATTTTTAAACGTATATGTGTGTGTGAGAGAGAATATATATAACAATAAAACAATTGTGTATGAGAAGTTATGTGTTTGAATGTTGATCAAGAAATATACACCCTGATTTTATGTAAACACAAATAGGTTCTATTGTGTGTGTTTGTGTGTGTGTATATATTATACCATAAACAAATGATTTGCTTGACCTTTGTAATAAAGTCTGGGTTATTGCTAGAAGAAAATCAAATGTGCTTTGTCTTTCTATATAGAGTTATACAAGCTATAATTTAATGTACACTGAAATTTATAGTTTGTTAATGTTAGAAAAACTATACTTGTGATTTCTTTTGTTTTTTAAATATTTTTTGATCTGTCATATACTTTAATTCACTGATCATATGACATGTACTTATCCGAAAAGTTTACCAATATCAAGTTATTTAATTTTCATAAGCTCTCTGTGAAGTGGATACTATCATTATAGTAATGCATGAAGAAACTGAGGCACAGAAAAGTTAACTAATTTGTCCAGTGTTACACTGCCAGTTAGTAGCTGAGCTAAGACATATAAACACAGAAAGTATAATTCCAGAATTTGTCCTCAAGCAAAATGAATTAACAGATTTATTTATTCTCAATCCCAAATTCTCATAAAAGTGACCCAAAAATGAAATACTAAAGGAAGTGGGAAAGAGAGCCTATAACTTAATTATAACTTTAAAGTGTTTGTAAAAGATAGAAGGTGTATGTGACTGGAAGAGAAAGTATCAACAGTAGATAAAACATAGGAAATACATTTATTTCCTTTCATGAAAAAGCAGAAGAAACTCCATATTCTTTTTAAATAAATGTTAATAATAGGTGTGAGCTCCAAAAAGAAAAGTAAATGAATAAATTTAATTAAAAATAATGTACTCATCAGGTAGAGTAGTTCATTTCCCAACCTGCTAATCTTGTCCTCACTAATCCTCTGACTGTGTAGGAAATGCTACCTATTAAAATGCCCCAACACTTTCCCCAGGACCCTTGGAATATGTTTGCATTCAAGAAATCTGTCTAGGATGCAGTCTTATGCAACCTACAATGAATGTTTTCAGGCTGATGTTACAGCATTTTTTTTTTCCTGTATGTTGGACTTAGTCATCATAGGGGCAGATAGCTTTAAGGTGAGAAAATCTGAGGGTTTTCATTTTTTGTTGTACTGATTTTAAAAATTTCAAGAACAAAAAGTCAACATTAGTTTTGAGAGTTCTTGTCACACATTCATAATTGTCACATAATAAAATAATAAAAAGTATTCTGTAGAGGAAAAAATTACTATGAAAAGCAGAAATGAGTCATTAGTCATTTACCCTTCAATGCTAGAAATTTCTGTATTTCAAGGTCTATAAGAAAAATAAATTGTATTCTCCTTAGGATTCTAGACCCAACCAAATTTCAAGAATGAGTGCATGCAGGCAATATCTCATGAAGATTACCCATATAGGTATTATCCCTGAGGTACAGTTGGGGAGAATTAATCCAAGACAGAATATGATGTTAGATTGGAGAAATTGGAAAGAATGGAGTGCAATTAACATAAGAAAGATAAAAATATTGGAAAGATAGTTTATTAGACTGAATACTTGGAAGATTTGCAATTTAACAGCCGACCCAAGTTATCTAAGGATTGAATTTTTAAAATGTGACTCTGATAACACTATTGGGTACCATAGTAGGTAATATGTACATAAGCACAAACAGTAAAACTAGTTCTTTAAAAATGTTCACGTAGACAAAACCTAGAGATTTATATAATATACTTGTCATTGAAACCTTTAATTTTTTTCCTTTCTTTTTTTATTTCAGAATACTACTGGGGTACAAACGTTTTGGTTACATAAAGTGCCCTTGTACCATTTGAGTCAAAGTTATCCCCCAGATAGTGTGTGTTGTACCCACTAGGTATGAATTTACCCATTTCCTCCTCCCCCCTCCCACCTGCTTGATTTCCGGTGAATGTTATTTCCATATGTGAACATAAGTGTTGATCTATTACTTCCAATTTAATGGTGAGTACATGTGGTGTTTGTTTTTCCATTCTTGTGATGCTTCACTTAGAAGAATGGTCTCCAGTTCCATCCAGGTTAATACAAGAGGTATTAGTTCACCATTTTTTTATGGATGAGTAGTACTCCATGGTATACAGATACCCCATTTCATTAATCCACTCATGTATTGATGGGCACTTGGGTTGTTTCCACATCCTTGCAATTGTGAATTGTGCAGCTGTAAACATTTGAGTTCAGGTCATTTTTATAAAATGTCTTTTTTTTTTCCTTTAGGTAAATACCCAGTAGTGGGATTGATGGATCCACAAACATATGAAAAAATGCCCAATATCTAATCGCCAGAAAAATGCAAATCAAAACCACGATGAGATATCACTTAACTCCAGTGAGAATGGCTTTTATCAAAAAGTCCCAAAACAACAAATGTTGGAGTGGATGTGCAGAGATAGGAACACTTATACGCTGCTGGAGGGACTGCAAACTAGTACAACCTCTATGGAAAGTAGTATGGAGATAACTTTAATTTTTAATTAACAAAATCTATTGGTAAAAATGTAAAGAATGTAGTATAAAGAATGTACTCTAAATTTCTTAATTTCTTTTTTTTTAGCTCAGAGAGATATGTGCATAGATAATTTTAAATAGTTATTTGATTCTCTTTGTCTCTCTCTCTCTTTTTTTTTTTTTCTTTGAGACAGGGTCTACCTCTGTTGCCTGAACTAGAGTGCAGTGGCATCATCATATCTTAGTGCAAACTCAAAATCCTGGACTCAAGCGATCCTCCTAGCTCAGCCCTTGAATAGCTAGGACTATAGGCACACTCCAACATGCCCAGCTAATTTTTCTATTTTTTTGTAGAGACAGGGCTTTGCTATGTTTCTCAGGCTTCTGGCCTCAAGCGATCCTCCCACCTTGGCCTCCCAATGTGCTGGGATTACAAGCATGGGCCACTGTGCCTGGCAAAATTTTGCTATGCTCTTTCACTGCATGTTATTAATTAATTTATTTATTTTTAGAGACAGGATCTCACTTTGTAGCCCAGGCTGGAGTGCAGTGGTGAGATCATAGCTCACTGCAGCCTCAAACTCTTGGACTCAAGCAATGCTCCTACCTCAGTCTCCTGAGTAGCTAGGACTACAAGGGGCACCACCATGCCTGGCTATTTTTTTTTTTGTATAAATGGGGTCTCATTATGCTACCCAGGCTGGTCTCAAACTCTTGGCCTTAAGTGATCCTCCTTCCTTAGCCTCCCAAAATGTTGGGAATACAGGCATGAGTCACTGACCCTGGCCCCTAATTTTCTGATATTTTATGGTAGATGATGAAAGATAAAATTTTTAAAGTTGCTAAATTAAGATAAAAACAGCTGATTATGTTATTCAAATCTTAAAATCACTGAAATAAAAAGTGTTAATATACCTAAAAAATCATGTGGTAACATAGGAAATAAAAACAGAAAGTAGTTTAAGTGTGCAAGATTTCTCTCTCTTTATATTATAGAGACAACAGATATTGTCTAAATATGATAAAGAAAAAAATTAATTTTGGTAGAATCAGATGTTAGTTTACCTTTCTTGAAAGACTACATGGAGACACCATGAGAATAAAAAGAGACCTAGAGTTTACATAAAGAGGAACAGAGGAAGTCAGTTAAAAAACAAAACTAAGAATTCTGAAACATGATCCCAGTTGAATCATTCCAGCTGGCACTCATGGATTAGAGACATCCTGGCTTATGTCACATAGATATGAATAAAGAAGCCACCTTGGATATTCCCACCTTAGCAGATACCATGTGGAGCAGAGACAAGTTATCACACAGAATTATGAGAAAAAACAAAAAATATTTTTCTAAAAGTACCAAATCTGCAGTAGTTTATTATGTAGCAATGGACACCAATAGCGGGAATTTACACCAAAATGGTTGCTACTGCACACACACACACACACAAAAAGCCTATAATACAGTGGTGTCAGGATTAGTTAGCGGCAGAGTCAAGTGATTCCCTGAAAATACCATCAATGAAGACTGGTAGAACAGTGAAGAAATATGTCATGCAGTGAAACAATATTTGATGTTTGGCAGCACTGGAGGTTGAGGAAATGTAAAAAATTATGCACACACACGTATTCATATACACACACCACACACACTCCTAATAAGGTTGTAGAATTAGCTATGGAAATTTTCAAGCAGGATATCCAAAGTTCAATTTTCATATGATAAAAGAAAGGTAAAATACAGATAGAAAAATATGAAGTAAAGAATAAGCTGTTTAGTTTTATAACATAAAACCTAGAGGAAACATTTTAAACACAGAACTTGCAAAGTTAGGAAATACAAGTATTTCTACCTCCAAATATCTCTAGAGCACAAGAGATTCTCAAAATAAATAAAACCTGGGGCAAACACATGTTCCAGGATACTACAAGCAAAACATGGCCTCACGGTCATGATCATATCTATTATGTAAAGTAGTGGTCCCCAACCTTTTTGGCACCAGGGACTGGTTTCACAGAAGACAAATTTTCCACAGACTGGGGGTGGGAGGAGATGGTTTTGGGATGATTCAAGCACGTTACATTTATTGTGCAGTCAAACCTCTCTGCTAATGATAATCTGAGGCAGCTGCTCCCCAGCCCTAGCATCACCACCTTAGCTCCAGTTAAGATTATCAGACATTAGATTTTCATAAGGAGCACACAACCTAGATCCCTCATATGTGCAGTTTACAGTAGGATTCACGCTCCTATGAGAATCCACTGGTCCACGGCCTGGGGGTTGGGGACTGCAGATGTAAATGAAAGACCCTTTCTGAAGGGTGTGCTTCACAGACTTTCTAAGCTAGATAACAATGCTTCTAAGAATGCTAATGACTTGCTTCCTAAATTCTCTAAACTAGATAGGAGACTTCTACAATCTCAAAGATTTTGTCCCACAGTATACTGACTCATGAGTAAAGATAGACAGAGGCCTACCTCAAAGAGATTTGAACTGTGGATTATTTATTCTGATGAAAATATTACAAATTGATATGTAAGAACCCATAATATTATATCAACCTGGACTAAAAAACTCAGTGACGCATAAAACAAAAAGAGGGCTCTGAACCCTCAACTTTCTATTGGCAGAAATCCTGATTCTCATTAAGCTACTCAGATGTAAAAATAGATCATTTCTAATGAAAAAGGAAAGATAACTCAGATGGTATAGCCAAGGTATCAGAAAAATGAACATAACAGCAACATAAAATTACTCCTAGGGAGCATAACAAAGCCTTAATTCAGAAATTGGAGACATATGCCAGACTGTTTTTCCAGAACTTTAATGGACGAATGACTGATATGGCCACTCATTTTCACTCTTTTTGAATGGACATATCTTCAAATTCCTGCCTAAGATTGTAAATTGGGTGTGAAGAATGTGACCATTTAAGTTGTCTCTTTAATTCACAGGTCTTCAAGTCAAGAGGAGCCATAACTTAGGAGCCTCATCTGTGCCTACTCATAATTTGTATGACAAGGCCCAGGAATTTAAATTTGAGCCTGATGTCATAAAGCCCTGAGAGCTTTGAGGTCTTGTCAAGGGTGAGTATATTTTGCATATAAGAAGAATGACAATAATTTGTGACCAGTGGTTGATCTGTATTTGAGTAAAAAATGGTCATGATTTCTTTGTCACTTTCCCCATTCAGACATGGTGTTTAATGTCCACACTCTTGAATCTGATCTGGTCTACAGCCTAGCTTTGATTAACCAAATATTCCAAATCTAATGAATATTCAAAATATTCTAGCCTATAAGAGGACTGACAATTTCAACTTTCTTGTTCTTGGGAATCCTGAGCTTCTGTGTAAAATATTTGGCTGCTGTCTTAAACTGCTTTCTGTTGCTATAGTGGAATGCCACAGACTGGCTAATTACTAAACAGAAGAAGTTTATTTAACTCAAACTTCTGGAGGGTGGGAAGTCCAAGAGCATGGCGCCAAAGTCTGGTGAGGGCCTTCCTGCTGCATCATGACATGGTGGGAGGCATCATATGGTGAGACAGAGCAAGTGTGCTAGTTTAAGAACCCCTTCCTCTCCTTATAAAGCCACCAATACCATCATCAGGGCCCCACCTGATGACCTTATCCAATTCTAACTACCTCACAAAGGGCCCAACTCCAATCAACATATGAATTATAAGAGTAAGTTTCCAACACATGAAGTCTGGGGAACACATTTACGTAATAGTAACTACATACCTGGAGAAAATATATGAAGATCTCTCCTGGAAATAGACTTATATACTACATGGAGGAGAAATGAGGAATTCAGCCAATAGTAAGAACTGAAAATCAAAATATGACCCCAATTGAGTTATTCCAGCCAGCCCCTAGCAAGTAGAGCTAGGTGAAGTGCCAAACATATCAATAAAGATGTCACCTTGAACATCCAGCCCTAGTAGATGTTATGAAGCAGAGATCAGTTCTCCTCTATGTGCCCTGTCCAAATTCCTGATCAACACATTTCTAAAAAATAATTCAATAGTTGTTATTTTAAAATCTGAGTTTGGATTAGTCTGGCATCAATAGATAAGCAAAACATGTATAATATTCAAAGATACAATACTCAATTAAGAAATATTAAAATTTTGAAAACTGAGAAGGTTTGTTGTTGAGAAAAGAGGTTAGCGGAAGGGGTGAGATACAAAGACTGTGATTTTTTATTTTATGTTCTACATACTTTGACTTTTTTCATGTCAATGAATTATTTATTTAATTAAATTGTGCTTTATTTTCATTAAAAATATCTAAATTTACCTATATTGATAAGCCTGTTAGAAAGTGAAAATAATCAACAAAGGTAGATCCAAGGTATAAATATACCTTTTCCTCCACTCAAAATGTTGCAAAATGACAAGTAGTAGGAAGCAGAATGCTAAGCAGGCAAGCCTGGTCTTCTGATATACACTTGTAAACTTCTCAGTGTATTCTAGTGAAATGAAAATTATCAATAGAGAAATAAATTTTGCCTAAGAAAGGTAGAAAATGTACAGGTAATAATAATTTATAGGGCATATCAGAATTATTTCTCATTGCAGCATAACCTAATCAAACCTGACCTATAAGTTCTTATCCTATTTTGAAAAATCAACTATGAGCATAAAGAGACATAAAAATATTTTTTTCAGCATTATTTATAATAACAGGAAAAATATAATGACCTGAATGTTCTATAACAGGATAATAGTGAAATCAAACATGGTATATAAGTATCTAGAACATATGTAACTTTTAAGTTACAGATTTAAAAATATAATGAGATTTAGAATACATTATACATGTGTTAAATTATATGCAAAATATAAAAATACATAAAACAAAACAAAAATACAAATTGTTATATGTACCCAGGCATATATATTTAAAAACAGAAAGCAAGGTTTGTAAGAAATGGAATTTCGGAAAGAAATCAAGGGACATTTATCTCTATTACTGACCATTTTAACCTTGTATTCATATTGATGCAGTGTAATTAAAATAAGAAAGTAGATGCATTAGGACATGTTAAAAGCTAGTGTTTTTTAAATCAATCAGTAAATACATAAAACTTATACAGGTTTGTGTTATGTAGGCTTAAAAAGAGGGGAAATTGAAAAATATCTAATGGAAGTAGATCTAGAATAATCAAAGAATTTTAAAGTTTGAAGAGAGAAATGGTATTTATATTTAATGCATAGAATGAGAAATAAATGCTAAAGAATATTTTAAAAATTATAGTCTATATCTAGTGGGATATAATGTCTACAAATAAGTTCAAAAATTGGGGTAATGCTGTAGAAGACGATGATAAATTTATTCTGAATTGATCAAGGATTTTACATAATGAGAGCTCTTTCATAAAATTAATCTCCCAGTGTTGTTGAAAGTTGATTGAAATAAAGAAACATAAGAGCTAAAAGACGTGCCATGGGGTTGATTTGGTTTAAGGGAGAGTTGAAGAGATTCAAAGCACAGGTATGTCTATGGAATATGCTTTATCCAAACAACATTGAAGATGCAAAATTTGTTTGATCTAGAGTTAGTCAGAAAAGTAGCTAAGATTTATAAAGGAAAGAAAATATTCTGTTTTACACTAATTATAATTTAAATTTGAAAAATATGTTAATGTTTCTGGAAAATGCTACATTTATTTTTATTTCTATCATGGTGATAAAAAAATATTACTAATGACATATGACAGTAATATGATGTGAGTATATGAGGCTTTAGGAGCACTATAGAAAAAAACTGTTTGGGTTATAGCAATGAGAGTTGATGGCTACCACTATGTTTTCTCTTCCAAACTAAAGGCAATTTAATTACTCTGTATGAAAAATTTCTCAGCAGAATAAGGCTCTTCCTGAACCAGTATCTACATTCAAAAACATCTTTGCATGAACTCATCAAATTGTATTAAACTAAATACTTAGATTTGACCTTAGTATCTCCTCCACTAGTATTTTAAAAAGACATTGTGCAGAACTATTCCTTTGATTCAACCTGTCAGCTTTACATTTATGAAATGGATCACACATGCAATACCTTCTCATTCCATATTTTTTTCTCAGGTATTCATTCACATTCAATTATTCTCTTATCTGTCTCTTTCCAATAACTTCTACAGAAATGTACCATCCTTCAAATTCTTTATTGGTTAAAAAATAAGATGTAATAATATCCTATTGTACATTTCAAATGTATTCTCAGTACACTTGTCATATGAATTCATATTCAGACCTTTGTATTTTCAAAAAGGATAGAAAAAAAGTTTTAGTAAAGTAATATATTTCACATAACTCTGTCCACCTAATTGGTATTGTTACAAATATATTCTACAGTAAAAATCTAGTTTTATATTTCTTCATAGCATTTTGATAACAATATTAACTTATTTGCATGTCCTTCCAGTATTATGAGAGGGGTTATGGGCATTAGATACTATTTGCTCACACAAAAGAACAAAAGAAAGGAAGTGACGTGACATTTTGTGGGTTTAAACAGTGAGTTTTCAACAATGTTTCTCACTGGTGTGAGGGTGGTGAGAGAGAATTAATTAGAGTGAATGTCTTATAGCTTTAGGTTTGTAAAAAGTTATGGACCTCTCCAAACATTTTGCCATGAACCTTTCTGCACAGCATTTCACTAAGCCAATTGAAAAGTGACCTAGATTAAAAACATGCACTGGTGACAAATCAATCATCAAACTAACCTTTCCTGCCATTCAATAAGTAGAAAGTAGAGATATTAGAAGGTGTCTGTAGAGTAGAAGATGATTTTTATAAATTTTTATTTTACACAAGTATATTAACACTTTAATTTCAATTCTAAAAGCAATGCTTTAGTTCTCTGGCTTCTTTTCCTTGTTGTTATTTATGTTATTTTTGATTGGGATAATCCTTGGAACCTAGGGTGAATTGCTGAATGAGTCACTGTGGCTTCTTTATACAGTTTGGTCATAAATAATGTCATATGATCACTAAAATTTCCTGGTAATAATGACAGATCACTTTTCTTTTGTGTGTTTTAATTAAAGGGATTAACAGTAAAATTTATGCAACAGTGTTTTCTATAAAATGATTTTATGAGAAAGTCCTAATTATGCTTAAAGATATGATCAATATTTTGAGAATAATACTGAACCCACAATTTTCTATGGTTAAAATCTTCAAAGGACAATTATTAATTATTTTCTAGTAGTTGAATGACAGTTATTTTCTCAAAGGGATGAGAAATTAATGCTAAATTTGCTGCTGAACAATAAGGCAGAGGCTTTCTATGGCATTAACAGATTTAAGTAGTTAGGTGAAAAAAACACATATCACACTATTTTTGCAAATAATTATTTAAAAATCTTTTTGTTCTATGTTAAATTTAAACATCTAACAACTGATAAAGAATTAAACAAAAAAGAAGTGATGTCACCAAAATGGCAGATAAGAAGCAATCTGGCTGTGCTTTCTCACACAGAAAACTGAAAACAAATATCTAGTGCCAAGATTATCACTATTAATATCCCATAGCTCAAATCTGAAGATGAGATGATCCCTGGGGCCACAGGGAAGTGAAAAACTCTGAACAGACTATAAAAGAAATGGACTTCTCTATCCACAATGTCCCTCCCCAAATATGTCTGGTACCACACATGGAAAATTTCCCACAGGCTCATGGTTTCTACACTCGAAAAAGTAAGATTAAGACAGACAGTCCACTTTCCTGCCATTTTGGGTTCCCTTACAGGAAAACCATTATTGCCTCAAACTGTGGGAAACACCACAAGTGCCTGTAGGGAGAAAAATTACTGAAGTCTGCTAGAGACAAAGAGGGGAGGTGAAACTAGCAATCCTAGCCTGCGAAACTGTTCTTTATCTCAGCCAAAGGAGAAACCAAATCAGACTGTCTTTTCACCAGCACCATACGGCAGAAAGCATGCACATGGATCTTCTGAGCATGAACTTCTACTCAGCCTTCCCACACAGCCAGGGTATGCCCTTTGGGATCCTTCAATGCAGGATGAGCAGTGCTTCAAAAGTATGTGAGAGCCAAGGCAAAGTGGAACTCAAGGCACTAACTAGTATTTAAAAAGGCAGCAATTTAGAATCAAGGAGACTCAACAGGCAAACAATAAAGAACCTCTAACCAAAGATACCCTAGAAAGACCGAAACAAACCAGACAGCGAAGGCTGCAATAAATAACCAGTAATTCAGTGAGAAACCATAGACATACATCCACAAGAAACAACTGCAAACAGGGAAACATAATCTCCCCAGAAAGAGCAAGGAGCTAATGACAGATCCTCATGAGGTGGCAATGTATAAGCTCTCAGATCAAGAATTTAAAATAGCAATTCTAAAGAAACTCAGAGAACTCCAAGAAAGCACAGAAAGCAATTCAGAAACTTATAAAAATTTTAAAAAGAGATTGAAATAATAATAAAAAATCAAACAGAAATTTAGGAACTAAGAAGTACATGTGCTAAAGTAAAAAATGCATTAGAGGCTCTCAACATCAGAATGGATCAAGCAGAAGGAAATTTCAGTGAGCTCAAAGACAGGCTATTTGAAAACACATGAGGAACAAAATAATAAAGAAGAAATACAAATAAATAATACCTTCAAATCTAGAAAACAACCTCCAAAGGGCAAATCCAAAAGGCATTGGCATTCAAGAGGGAGTTGAGAAAGAGCAAGGGGTAGAAAGCTTACTAAAAGAAATAAAAATAAAAAATTTTCCAAACCCAGAGAAAGAGATGAATTTCCAGATACAGAAGAGTCAGAGGTCACCAAAAAGATGTAAATCAGTAAGCTTATCCCAAGGCATATAATATTCAGAATCTCAAAGATCAAGGACACAAACAGGATACTAAAATAAACAAGGGAAAAGAAGCAAATAACATATAAAGTTTGATTAGCTGGCAACAGACTATTCAGTGGAAACCATGGGAGGAGTGGGACCACATATACAAAATGAAGAAAAAAAATTACTAACCAAGAATACTGTACATAGAAAAGCAATTCTTCAAACATAAAATAGAGAGAGAGTCTTTCCCAGACAAACAAAATCTGAGGAGATTCATCAACACTAGACCCATCTTATAAGAAGTGCTAAAATGATTTCTTCAGTTTGAAATAAAAGAATGCTAAAATGCAAAAAGAAAACACTTAAACATATAAAAATAACTATTAAAATAAATATATAGACAAATTCAGAATATTCTAATATAGTTTGTAATCCATTCATATCTTCAGTATGAAGACTAAAATATAAGTCTACCAAAACTAATAATAACTACAGCAATTTGTTAAGAGATAAGCAGTATAAAAAGATGTAAATTGAGAAAACAGAAGGTCAAAATGTGGGAGGATGTAGTAAAGTGTAAAGCTTTCTTAGTTTTTCCTTTGTTTCTTTTCTTTGAGATTAAAGTTAAGTTGTCATCTGTTTAAAATAACTTCTTGTATCCATAAGATGTTTTTTGTAAGCCTAATGATAACCGGACAGCATAAAAACAAAAATAGTTATATGAAAAAGAAAAAGCAACAAATTGAAACACACTAACAAAGAAAATCACGTAACCACAAAGAAAGACAGTGGGAAAGAAAGGAAGAGAGGAGTTACAAAACAATCAGAAAACAAGTAACAAAATGGCAGTAGTCAGTCCTTACCTATCAATAATAACATTGAATGTAAATAAATTAAATTCTTCAGTTAAAAGACTGAGATTGGCTGCATGAATAAAATAGCACGACCAAACTCTATGCTGCCTACAAAAAACACTTCACCTATAAAGACACACATATGCTAAAAGTGAAAGGATGGAAAAAGATATTCCATGCTAATAGAAACCAAAAAAAGCAGAAGTAACTATACTTATATCAGATAAAACAGAATTTAAGTCTAAAATATTAAATAGAGACAAAGAATATCACTATGTAGTGATAGAAAGATCAATTCAGCAACCAGATATAACAATTGTAAATATATATACATCCAACATTAGAGCACCCAAATATGCAAAACAAACACTAATAGATCTATAGGGAGAGATATACTGCAATATACTCATAGTAGGGAACTTCAACACTCCACTCTCAGCAATGAACAGAACATCCACAAAGAAAATCATCTGAAAAATAAGAAGTTAAATTACACTCTGGACCACATGGATCACCTGATATTTACAAAATATTTCACCCAACTGCTGCAGAATATACATTCTCCTCATCAACACATGGGACTTTCTCCATGATAGACCATCTGTTAGGACACAAAACAAGTTTCAACAAATTCAAAATATCAAAATTATATCAAGTATTTTTTGTAGTCACAATGGAATAAAGCTAGAAATCAATAGTAATAAGAACTTGGGAAACAATACACACACATTAAAATTAAAGAACATGCCCCTGAACAATCAGTGAGTCAATGAAGAAATTAAAAAAGAAATTTTAAAAAATTTTGAAACAAATGAAAATGAAAATACAACATACCAAAATCTATGGCATACAGTAAAAGTAGTATGAAGAGGAAAATTTATAGCAATAAATGCCTACATCAGAAAAGTATAAAGATTTCAAATAAACAACCTAATGAAGCAACTCAAGGAACTAGAAAAGCAAGAACAAACTAAGCTCAAAATAAATTAAAGGAAAAAAATAATAAAGATTAGAGCAGAAATAATTGAAGTTGAGTTGAAAAATTATAAAATATCAATGAAATATAAACTTGAATTTTTGAAACGCTAACCACAGTTGACAAACATTTAGCTAGACTAAGGAAGAAAAGAGACAAGACCTAAATATATAAAATCATAAAGAAAAAAGGAGACATAACAACTGATACTACAGAAATAATAAAAATCATTAGAGACTATTATGAACAACTACAACACAACAACTTGGAAAATCTGGAAGAAATGGATACATTTCTGCACACATATATCATACCAAGATAGAACCATGAAGAAATAGAAAACCTGAACAGACCAGTAATGAGTAACAAAATTGAAGCAGTAATGAAAAAATCTCCCATTAAGGGAAAGCCCAGGGCCTGATGGCTTCACTGCTAAACTCTACCAACCATTTAAAGAAGAACTAATACCAATTATATTCAAACTATTCCAAGAAATTGAAGAGAAGGGAATACTTCCAAACTCATTCTATGAGGCCAGCATTACCCTGATACCAAAACCAGACAAGTAAACAACAAAAAAAGAAAATGACAGGCAAATGTCCCTGGTGAACATAGAAACAAACATCCTAACAAAATACTAGAAAATCAAATACAAAAACACATTAAAAACATCATTCACCACGATCAAGTGGGACTCATCCCAGGAATGCAAGGATGGTTCAACATACACAAATCAATAAACATGGTACATCACATTAACAGAATCAAGGACAAAAACCATATGATCATTTCAATTGATGCTGAACAAGCCTTTGACACAATTCAACTTCACTTTGTGATAAAAACTCTCAACAAACTTGGTATAGAAAGGACATACCTCTAAACAATAAAGGTTTGTTTAGACAAACATTACAAATCCACAGCTGACATCATACTGAATGAGGATAATTGAAAGTCCTTCCCCTAAGATCTAAAACAAGACAAGATGCCCACTTTCACCACTTTTATTCAAACTAGCACAGCGCATCCTAGCCAGAGCAATTATTCAAGACATAGTAATAAAGGCAACCCAGACTGTAAAGAAAAAAGTCAGATTATCCTTGTTCACAGATGACACAACATTATATTTAGAAAAACCTACACTCTTCCACCAAACTCTTAGAACTGATAAATTCAATGAAGATTCAGGACACAAAATCAGCATTTAAAAATCAGTAACATTTATTTATGCCAACAGTGAACAATCTGAATAAGAAATCACAAAAGCAATCCCATTTATAATAGCTACATAATATATAAAATACCTAGGGATAAATTTAAACAAAGAAATGAAAGATCTATAGAAGTAAAACTATAAAATACTGATGAAAACAATTGAAGAGGACACAAAAAGAAAGATATTCCATGCTAATGGATTGGAAAATTAATATGGATAACATCCATACTACACAAAATGATCTACAGATTCAATGCAATCTCTATCAAAATACCAAAGACATTCTTCATAGAAATAGAAAAAAATTCATATGGAACAACAAAAGATCCCAAATAGCCAAAATAATCCTGAACAAAAAGAACAAATCTGGTGGCATCACACTACTTGACTTCAAATATACTTCAAAGCCATGATAACCAAAATAGCATGGTACTGGCCCAAAAGCAAAGATATAGACCGATGGAACAGAATAGAAAATGCAAACATAAATCCATGCATTTACAGCCAATTTATTTTCAACAAAGTCACCAAGAACATATATTGAAGAAAAGATACTTTATTCAGTAAGTGGTGCTGGGAAAACTGGATATCCATATGCAGAAGAATGCAGCCAGACCCCTAACTCTCTATATATACAAAAATCAAATCAAACAGGTTAAAGACTTAAATCTAAGACCTGCAAGTATGAAACTATTAGAAGAAAACATTGTGGAAATGCTTCAAGACATTGGTTTTGGCAAAAATTTTTTGGATAATATCTCAAAAGTCAGACAACAAAAGTAAAACTAGACAAATGTGATAACATCAGGTTAAAAACTTCTGCACAGTATAAAAATAATCTACAAAGTGAGGAGACAACCAATAGAATGGGAAAAAATAAATGCAAGCTGTCCATCAAACAAAGGATTAATAACCAGAATATATAAGGAACTTAATAGCAAAAATACAAATAATATGATTAAAAATGGACAAATGATCTGAAAAGACATTTCTTAAACGAAGACATACAAATAGTCAGTAAGAGCAAGACAAAATGATCAGTGTCACTAATCATTGTGGAAATGCAAATTAAAACCACAATTCAATATTACTTCAACTATATTAGAATGGTTATTATCAAAAAAGACAAAAGGTAATGGATGCTAGTCAGGATAGGGAGAAAGGAGAATTTGTACTCTGTTGGTAGGAATGTAAATTAGTACAGCCAGTATGCAAAATAGAATGATGGTTCCTCAAAATACTACAAATAGAATGATGTTTCCTCAAAATACTATAAATAGAATGACTGTGTGGATCCATCAATTCCACTGCTGGGTATATGTCCAACAAAAGAAAATCAGTGTATTGATGGGATATCTGCACTCCCACACTCATTGCAGCACTATTCACAAAATCATCCTAGATACAAAATCATCCTAAATGACCGTCAACAGATGAATAGATAAAGAAAATGTGGTACATAAACACAATGGGATATTATTCAGCCAAAAAAAATAAAATTCTGTCATTTGCAGCAAAATGGATGGAACTGGAGGTCATTATGTTAAGTGAAATAAAACAGACACAGAAAGACAAATACCACATATTGGCACTCATATATGGGAGCTAAAAAGGTGGATCTCGTGAAGGTAGAGTGTTTATTGGTGGTTACGAGAGGCTGGACAGAGTAGGGGGAGGGGCATTAAAGAGAGGTTGGCTAAAGTGTATAAAAATACAGTTAGAAGGAATAAGATCTAGTGTCCAATAGTACAGTTGGATGTCTACAGTTAACAATAATTTATAGTATAGTTCAAAATAGCTAGGAAAGAATTAGAATGTCTCCAAAATAAAGAAAAGAGAAATGTTTGAGGTGATAGATATACTGATTGCACTGATTTGAACATTACACATTTTATGCTTGTGTCAAAATACCACATTTACCTCAAAAATATTCACAGCTATTATGTATTAATAAATAATGAATAGATTTATTAAAATATTTTAATTTTTTTTGAAACTAGACAAAGGTAAAGAAGTGCAATCTGACCAAACAATATTTTTTAAAGGACTAAATACTATAACCAACTTTCATAACTAACACATTTACTCTCTGGTTTTTATGGGCTATTATTAATAGCTTAGATATAGGAGCCATGATTTTTGAATTCTTATCAAGAGGTATTAGGGGAGATAGATAAAGATTAAGATTACCTGATGTTTCAAAATTGCTATATTCCTTACTATTCTCCATGTGCGTTTATGGCTATGCCTAAAAACTTAGTAGTAAGCATATTTCTAAAAAACTAGGATGCAAGTTTGTATCATAGAAAACTTCAGTGTATGCATGTCTCTATGTAGAAGAAAAACTCTGATGTTGGTTGACTCTATCATATTATAATTATCATAATTATCATATAATTATCATATTATTATATTTTATTATTTTGCATAGGTTCATTCCAATTTAGTATTGTAGAGCTTAAACACAATATAATTGCAGCAATAAAATAATTGGCACTGTGTCCCAGTCCTTTTTGTATAGAATGATATCTGGGGTGGCTCCACAGTTGGAATACACAATTGGAATAGGTCTTACGCCAATCACAGTGAAAATATTTTTCATCTAATGGTTTTCTTTTTTAGTTTTTTCTTTCTTTTTATTTTCTTTTCTCATCTTCTATTTCTTCTCCTTTTCTTTTCCTCTCTTTCATTTAACAAGCAGTCTTTTAGGAATGCTCAAACATATGAGAAAACTGGCTGCTGCATTGGCAACTTTGTGTCAAACGTGTAACCTAAATTCAAAGCTTCATCTGATATCCAGTCTCCGAAAAACATTCAGAAATATGCAAACTTACCTGGAAACGATGCTTAACTCTTCAGTTATATGGCTGGCATATACTTGAGCCTAGTTAACAAACATAGCTTTCTATATTTATTTTCTTCCTAATTGAACATTATTCAAATTCTCTGCATATTATTAGCTGGGAAACTTCAACATTTGGTGTGCCACAGTCAAACTCAATACTGGAAGTCAGAATTTTGTGCATTTATTTTGACACTCAATGAAAGGTGATTTTTCTCCACAGCCAGTCATCACAGTAAAATAAAATAATCTCTGTGTTATATTGAAGGGAAGGGAGACTGAAACTACACTCATTCCTAGTCAAAGATAATGTCCAATTGTCTTCATTTATCGTACGATTGCCTATATTTCTTATCTATTTTTCAAAAGTCAGTTTATGTATAAGTTCAAAATTGCAATAATAGCATGACATGTCCATACATATACGTGCTATTAGCCTCAACTTCTCTCGTAGAACATATACCTAAGTAGAGGATCTTCCTTCCCTTCTTATCAGAAAATAATGTAGGAAAACTGAAAAATACAGTGAAAGTAGAATTTCAGTGTCTTTGAGAGAACAGAGTCTCCCTCTCCTCCCCATTCTTTTCCTACCTGAGCATCAGCATATTTGTAATATATATGAACGAGCTGGACGCTTAGTTACTTGATTTGCATGCACAGCTGGGAAAGCGTTCTCTCACCACCATTTATTTTTCCTGGATACTGGCACTTACCCATACTAAAGAAATAGAAGTGGTATTTTGCATCATAAGTCAATGAATGTGGCACTCTATTAGCATAAATTACAGCAGAAATTTTATTAGGAGGCTAGTATCAGTACAAAATGATCAGATTATTATTTGGACGCTTCCCTCTAAGGCTAGACTTCCTGAAGTCTTCCTTTCCATTCTTAGTAAGGTCCAAATAACACTTCCTCTTGAGCTGTAGAACAGCCCTTACCCGCCCTGTGATGGGCTTAAACCCAAATTTGGATGATAAGTCACGATGAGGAGAGAAAGAAGGAGCCAAGTCTTGTAAGTTGGAGCCTATAAGTAGATGCTAAAGAAGAGGAGAGGAAAAAGAGATGATACAAGGAAGAGTGCCTAGGGGCAGTGGCTGCTACTTCCAGTTGTGGAAAGTGGCCAGTAAGTACATTCCATGAGCCAAAGACTGAAGTCCTACAACTATAGACAAAGCTAGAGGAGCAAGGTGAATTAGTTATAAAGTAAGTCTCCAAATTTTAATGTGTGTTAAGTATTTACCAAGTAGAGGGAAACATAAACCTGAAGACAAGAAGATTGGAATTTGAGTAAATTAATTAGCTAAGCAAAAGATCATCTGGAGAGCAGAAAAAGGGAATATGAAATCTCATTTAATCTGTACTAACAAGCTGTGAATTAGGGGTTATCATCATTGTTATTATTCAAATTAGAAAACTGATTCTTAGGAAGTTTCTTGACTTTGCCTAAGGACCATAGCTGATAAATGTTAGAGGTCTGATTTGAAATCAAAGCCTTTTAATAGCAAAGGCCAAGCTTTTAATCACTAAGATGCCTTTCCTTTAAGGCTCACATCATGAGATCTGCATGATTACAGTAAGTGTAGAATCAATTTAAGTCTCTGATCCTATTGTCCTAAAGGTGTTTGGTGGAACAAGGCAAAGAATATCTAGTCTAGAAATACAATCTAAAATTTGGTGATTATTTTATGGTCATGTAAATTTTGCAAATTCTAACTGTGGGTTTTTTGTTTGTTGTTGTTTATTGTGAATATACTCCCACATTTATACTTCTTTCTGTAGAAATGTATGTAAGTCATTTTACAAAAGGCTTATATTTATATTTCTATTTAGCTGATATCAAACATAATTATATCTATTTGATAGCAAGGATTTTCGAAATATTAGAAATAATAGAGAAGTGTAGATTAAAATCTCATCTCCATTGTTACTATTCTTACTAGTCTCCCTCCCTCTATTCCTGCCTTCCTCCTCCCTCTCTTCTTCCCTCCTGTCCTCCATCCCTTTCTCTTCCTCATCATCTTCTCTTTCTTTCTTATTTATTATTTTTTCTTATGGCCTAAGACAAAGAAAGGATTCAGTAAGGGCTGCTGTATTCTGAAACATTCTTGTTTTAAGTGAGTGGCTGTGTTTCTTATGTCTGAGTAGATGCATATATTTTCTTTTTTAGAGCCTGTATATTAAATGACTTCTTGAAAAATTAAATTAAGTACTTGAAATAAAGCAATTATTTTCCTTCAACATGGAGAAAAGAAAGAGGCATACAAATAACTTTTTCTCTATTTTCTGGTAACTTGCCACTGATGAAGTTTACCCTAATTAGAAATCATCTGGAGGCACAAGAGCAGATTGAGCCTTCGGCTGGAAGTGCTTCATGACAGGTGGTTCAGCACAAAGCAACATTACAATTACCTAACACACTGTTTGATTTGTGTAAACCTCATTACTACTCACATTATTTAATGAACTATGAGCATTCCTTCACCTCCCTGCAGATTGCAATAATCCATTTCCATTTCAATTCAGGAATAAAGATTTTATGGTTTAAATCCATTTGTTTTTTAAAAGCAAATATTGCCTTGAATTCAAAATTCTGAATTTGAGTAGAAGTTTTAAAATAGCTACAAAAAACCAATCATTGAAACATGTAGGCTAAAATTTTTTCATAATATTACTACTATTATTAAGATTTAACTTTCTATTTTATATTTCCCCATTAATAACAAAGAAAAACTGATTTTTTTCCAGTGTGTGAGAATATGTATTAATATGTTCAGTGTGTGTTTCCATGTGTAGTGAGGTGGAAAATTGAAGCAATTATCCAGATAATTCAAGCCTCAAACCACAAAACTGCCTCAATTCTTAAGTTTTCTTTGTATGTGTTTGCACAGTGTGAAAGTCCATTTAAAAGAAGCCAAACTATTGCATTTTTGCATTTTCTTTTTTAGAAAAAGTCTATACTTTTTAATATCTACTTTAGCCTAAAACTTCATGTTTTAATATATCATGCATTTTCTATTCTGAAAATAGAAATATAGTTATTCACAGTTACCCAGAGAAGTGATTCTGACTAACAGGTCCTTATAAAAATAGATATAGTATTCTATAATTTAGTTTAATAAAATTGGTTTTCTAGGTGGCCTAGCATTGTGTTAGATCTGTGGAGGACATAAAGGATATCTAAGGCAATTTCTGTTTTGAAAGAATATGTAAATATGCACAGAAGACAAAACCGTGAGTAGAAACAAACATGTGCCAAATAATAAATAATTGTCTGTGTGTTTATTGGTTATTGAAAGGAGATAAAGGATGCATTTTCTACTAGAGTTTCAGTTGTCACTTTACTTACTGACTTATTTGTCTTCAGTATTCACCCTGTAAGTTATTTAGCTGGTGGTTGACTAGAACACTACTTCTATACTCTTACTTTCCTATAATAAACAGATTCATAAATTTTTTGTTGCCTGGAGCTGAAGTTCAATGTTCTCAAGTTGAACAAAATTTGACTGCAGTGTATTTTCCAGAAATTTATCACTAATTATCAACTTCCAGAAGCTTCTATTCCAGTCAAATGGTTTGTTTAAAATCTTCTAGACCATCCCCTACTCAAGCAATTCCCTCCTAAAGGCACCTTCCATTATTTTTTTCCAGTGCTCACTAATCAAAGGTCATTCAGTAAAGAAATGACTAAGCCCTATTCTACCCGACTTCAAAGCTTTACTTTTTCACACTGTCTCTCTATCTGGTCTTCCAGATCCATCAGAAAATATTCTTTAGCAGCCTTGATGTTCTAGCTATGATTCAGTTATCAACTACCTCCCAAATCTGCTACTTAACAATTCAAAAATTTCTCACTTGAGATATGATTCCAATCTCATTTGGTAGAGGTATCTGCTCACTTAGGAACTTAGTCAAATGCGGGCTTCTTCTTGAGATGTGTTTCCATTATTACAATTGCTCTGTAGAAGATTAAGGATATATGAGATTTTTTCTTACTTGTTTAATTAAGTGATGGAGTTTAGTTCTTTTTATTTAAATTTGGCTGGCTTTAGTGACTTTATTGATAAACACAATAGGGCAAAAGTGACCATGTGTGAGTTCCAAGTTTAAGTTACAAGATGCTCTGCAGCTTGATGTCTTAGAACCCTCCCTCAGGGACCTCTGAGCACCATGTAAGAAGCCCAGCTATCTTGATGCTGCATGCTGCAGAGGTGATCAATTAGAACTTTGAGCAACAGCCCCTAGCATATTTCAGCCTTTCAGTCATTGCTACAATGGAGCCAGATGTGTAAATGAAGTAACCCTCTGACCCTCTGACCAGACATACTGCCAGCTGAATATGACTAAAGTATCTCACTCACCTCTACATGGAGCAGAAGAATCTCCCACCTGATCTACTGTTTCAATTCTTGACTTACAAATTGGGAGTTAATATAACAAAAGTTTTTAAGCTGATACATTTTGGGGTGGTTTATTACATAGAAATACATAAGCAGGGAAAACTCTTAAAGCCTCCACTTAGTAACACATATTCATTTCCTCTCATGATTAATAGGCCAAAGAAATGACAAATGGGCAGAGGATTGGTAAATCAATGACTATAACACTTAGGGTTATGACAGATGGCACCTTTTTTGGTAAAATAACCTCTACTCATGAATATTTTAGAAATTACTGAGCTGGCAATTACTTATGTGCTTCTGTTGGCATGTTTTCTATTTTTTTGAATTGTTATTTAAATATGTTCCTTTAATATTTTTAAATTATTTGTTGTAGAATGTATTCTAAGCTTTGAAACATGAAGATATCAAAAAATAGTGAAGAAGAGAGAATTAATAAATAGTGTACCAGTAAGACCCAAGTAAACAAGGCAGGGATTACCACTGTGGATAAATTTAATGATGAGTAAATTTAGAATACAAATTAAGAATTAGAAACACTAGAGGAAAAATATCAGAGCCAGTAAGGTGGTAGGGTAGTGATGAATAATAATAGATTTGGAACACCAGGCAGAGGGTTTTTTGAATATTTGCTGCAACATTTATTTCAATAAATATTAGAAAATCATAATGAATATGGTTTGGAGGCAGATTTCTCTGGCAAAGATAGAGAGTTTCAAAGAGTTGGAAGAGAATAGAACTTGAGAGAACTGCTAGGATATGTTCTATAATTTATATGTTCTAGACAATACTAGTAGTGGTGTTAATATAGGAAAAAAAAGTTAATCTGAAAGACATTTCAAAATGCCAGGTGTCCATGGTGCTTGTAAGACTTATAAGTGTATCCAAGTTACCCAGTGTGGTAAAGACCATCATGACACCTTTATTGAATAAACCTTGTATATATAGTGTCAAATATTTCTCATGTTGAACACTATTTAAATTCCATTTAGGGTGGAGTCATACCTGATATTCCTTCATATTTAGCACAATGATAGGCAAGCAATATATTCACATTATAAATTTGAATAAAAATAAAGATATTTCTAAGATATTCAAACTGCCTCATGTTCTTGGCATACAGTCACAACTACATATAATTAGGGCCATCATTTCTGTGTGCAGTGATTGTGAATAAACCAACACCAAAAGAAGTATACAAGGAATATATATTTTAAAGATATATTCAAATAGACTATGAGAATTATTTCCAAAGTATGGACAATGTAACCAAGCAAGCAAATGGAGTTCTCAGTGAATTGATGAAAACTGAATTGTATAAAGTGTTATTTTTTTAAGCTACAAAAATTCTGTAGGACAGGGGTAACTGAAGTTAAAATTATAAATGCTCGTATTTTTTATCACAAGGAAGACATTTATACAAATGTCATATTAATAATCCAGAAGGGAAAATTTTTAAAAAGTAAGCAATTGGTAAAGTATATTTTTCCAGAATGGGTTGTGTCTTAGTTAGTTCCTGCTACTATAACAAATGCCACATCCTGGATAATTTATAAACAATAGAAATGTACTTCTCACAGTTCTGGAGTCTGGGAAGTCCAAGGTCACAATACCAGCAGATTGAGTGTCTGGTAAGGAACTATTCCATATATAATATTTTCTCAGGGTTTTCTCACATGGTGAAAAAGGAGGGAGAGGCAGACAGCAATCTTAAGGCCCTTCTATAAAGTCATTAATCCCATTGAGGAGGGCAGATCACTCATGACTTAATCACCTCTGATAAGGCCCCACCTCTTAATATTATTGCCTTGGGTTTAAATTCCAACATACAAATCTTGGGGGGACATTTGCATTCAAGCCTTAGCACAATATATTTATATGATCAAAAATTTTAGTCAATACCTATTAATGCCTTATTAGACTGAAAGAATAAATTATTAATAAGTAGATATAGAAAAGATATCCCAATATTTAATTATATTACAATGTAATTGGGAAATTTTGGAAAATAATTGGTGTGGGAACCATAGAAGATATAGAACAATAAATATGATTAATGATAACAGAAAAGTCTCAGTTCATTAGATTTTCCACAATACTTTAAACATTTAAAAGTATATTAAAATGATGTAGTGAAAAGAAGTGACTTTCAGAATATATTGTTGATAATTATAGCAAATTTAGTGTTTTATATCTGCAGGTGTATAATCATGATTAATATTCAAGAGATTTTCTTGAGCAATTCCTTAAGCTCAACAACAACAAAAAGACTAAGTTACTTTTCCTACAATGGTCAGAAAGTTAACTAATACAATACAAAAATGTTTTCAGCATATTTTTAAATAAAATAAGTTTACTTAGGCCAATATATTCTTATTAATTTATAATTCTAGAGATTAATACAGAGTTCTAGAGAACTCCCTCACTACTACAATGACAACAAGCCATTCATGAGGGATCTGCTCCCATAATCCAAAAAAAGTTTGTCCCAAGACAATATAAAACATAAAGCAAAAGTGAAAAATTATTTAATTAGATATCTTAGTCCATTTATGTTGCTATAAAGAAATACCTGAGGCTGGGTAATTTATAAAGAAAAGACATTTATTTGGCTCATGGTTCTGTAGGCTGTACAAAAAGAATGGTACTAGCATCTGCATCTGATGAGGGCCTCAAGCTGCTTCCACTCATGGTGGAAGGGCAGAGAAAGCTGGAGTGTGCAGAGTTCACATGGCAAGCAAGGAGGCAAGAGAGAGGAGGGAGATGCCAGCTCTTTTTAACAACTGGCTGTCATGGGAACTAATAGTGTGAGAACTCCCCTCATTACCACAAGGACAACAACAAGCCATTCATGAGGGATCTGTAGTTTTCTTTCTCCATTCTAGTTATTGAAGATTATTACATATCATGGTATAATCTCCAGAGTTCATGAAATCTTTTCTTTTGTAAGAGAGTCAATCCATACTTAAAATGTTAGAAAAACACATGCTATAGCCCTTTCTTATTGTACATGGGGAAGCTGAGACCAAGTATATCTGTGATAGGCTTAATAATGGCCCCCAAAGTTGTTCATGTCCTAATTTCCAGATCCTCTAAAAATGTTACTTTAGATGACAAAAGATACTTTACAGATGTGATTAAGTTAAGGATGTTGAAATGGTAAGATTATTCTAGACTGGGTGGACACAAGGTAATCACAAAGTCCCTTATAAGAGGGAGGTAAGAGGGTCAGTAAGAGAGGGCGATATGCCTAGGGATGAAGAGAGAAATAAGGAAACTTGAGGACAGTCACTGAAGTTGAGAGAGAGAGAGAGAGAGAGGAAATTGGCGACACTATTGATACCTTGAAAATGAAGGAAAGGAGAACATGCCAAAGAATGAAGGTGACTTTTAGAAGATGGAAAATGTAAGAAAACATATTCTCCCCTAAAGCATCCAGAAGAAATGCAAGCCTGATTATGCCCTGATTTTGATTCCTGACACTAGGAACAATAATATAATAAATTTGTGTTGACTTAAACCACTAAATTTGTGGTGATTTGTTACAGAAGTAATAGGAAATCAGTGCATTATCTATGTGACTTCTCCACTCTCTTACAATATAGATACTCCAACCTGGAACTCTGACCCAAGTGTTTTTATTCTACAACACTGTTACTTTGCTTCTAAATTCCACTGCAATTCTAAAACAGATTTTACCATACATTGAAAGGTCACAACGTCTAGAAATCAGATCATTAATTGTATCAAAAGGCACAAATCATACAAAATCCTAATAAAGGAGGAAAATTATGACATGGAATTGAAGCCTTTAAAGGGGAATGATTTATTTTGAAAGAATGTAGACCAATTAATTTGAAATACAAGTACATAAACATACATGAATAATGAGTAAGAACCCTAGTAACTAAGGTAAGAAAGCAAAGTATGTCAAACTCAACTATATTATTGAGTTTATGAGAAGGAAAGTTTTATCTTGCCTGTTCATTGCTGTATATCTCATACTTGATATGACTGGCATGCAGTAGTTGACAGATAATTATTTGTTGAGTAAATTTCATATGAAAATTGAAAGATAAGATAAAAAGTCAGTATAAAGATGCTTCTAGATAATATAAACCTTGTTTTTAAGCAAAAAACAATATTGCTAAAACTTCTAATAAATTTTCCTTAATGGAAAAATTTTAATTTTTAACACAATATGCATATGCTGAATGTTTCTTGATATAGATTGCTGTTATAAGCAATAAACCATTAGGTTCATTTTATGAACCATTAAGTCATCCAATTTTCCACTTATAGCGGGATGAGAGCCTTATGGAAATTTTGAGACCAAAAAGGAATTGATAATTTTAAAAGGAGATGATGACTGAGAAGCAGAAAATATGGATAACACCAAAATTTAGTGAAAGATAAGTCAGAGAGTGATCTGGGTTAGAAGACAATTTAACATAGCAGGGACATTAAATCTGGGAAGGGTTAATTATAAGAATGAGAATCATTAAGCAAATTTAAATCCAAAATCAAAAGATTACAAAGTGGGATATACCTTGTTTAATTCATAGAGTTCTTTGATCAAATAGATGATTGCAGGGGTTCAGGAACATGATGTGATATGTTCAGTGGATTTTGTTAGCATTTGAGATTTGCAAAGTTATGAGTGATTCCAAATAGGGTGTGAATAATAGGTCAGGTCAATTTTCATAGATAATATCTTTTTGCAAAAAGATCATTTTTAAAATATGATGACTTATTCCCACAATCATAAAAGTACAGGCTTCTTAAAATTTAATTTCAACAACAGTGAAGTGCCAAAATTATGTTATATTAAGGTGTTAAGTAGGTCTACAAATTATTATAATTTAAAATATCTCATAGTTTTATGTCTTTCCCATTTTCATTTTAGGCATCATAATCCTAATTCCCCATTATCCTACACATTTGCTTTTAAAACTTTGGAGTAACATTAGAAAGTAAATATCTGGGCAATGTAGCTATGACAGGGTGCTATAATATGTGTTAAAGATCAGCAAGTATTTTAAACTTCTGGTTCCAAAATGGCAGTATAGAAGCAAGCTGGCTTCACTTTCCTCCACAGAAAACCAAAACCGAACATATGGTGCAGAGATTTTCACCTGCAACAACCCAGAACTGAAGTATGAGGATGAGACAGTTCCCAGGACCACAGAGAAGTGGAGAATCTCTGTGCAGACGGTAGAAGAATTGGACTTTCACATACACAAAACCCCCCAGGACCAAGAATGTGTGGAAAATCTCTCTCAAACTCAGTTTTTACACTGGAAAAAGTAAAATTGAGGTAGTCAGCCAGCTTCTCCACCTTCTTGTTTTGCCTGGCTGGGAACCTGTCCTTGCCTTAACCCAGGGGGAGCATGGTGACTTCCTGAAGACAGAAATATCCCTGAAGACAGGCAAAGACAAAGGCAGGAGGTGTGACTACCATCCCCCGCCCTGGAAACTCTGCTTTGTAACTCAGCCAAAGGAGATGCCAAATCAGAGTGGCTGTTCAGCCTCCCCACATTGTAGGAGAAATGTTCTGCTGGTCCCCTGGGCACAAAGCCCTAGCCAGCCTTTCCATACTGCTAAAATAATCCCTTTGAGACCTCCCTTATTTGGGACAGGCCAGAACTCCAACCAATTACCAGGACCAAGGAAAATCTGGGCTAAGGTGCCACCTAGAGCCAAAAAGGAGGCAGTGACATAGCTATAAAGATTCACTAAGCAAACATATTCAATGAAAACCAAACAAAATGGACAGAGGAAACTGGAATTAATAACGAATTCTACAATGTAAAGACATAGATGTACACCTACAAGAAACAACAGCAAATAGGGAACCATGACTTCCCCAAGAGGACAAAGCAAAAATTCAGTGACAGACTCTAACCAGATGATAATTTGTGAGCTCTCTAACCAAGAATTCAAAATAGTTTTAAGGAAACTTAGTGATGTCCAAGATAACATAGAAAAGCAACTCAGAAATTTATCAGACAAATGTAGTGAAGAGATTGAAATAATAAATAAAATCAAACAGAAATCTTGGAACTAAACAATACATTAACTAAACTGAAGAACTATTTAGAGGCTCTCAAGAGCAGAATGAACAAAGCCAGAAGAAAGAATCAGTGAGCTCAGAGACTATTTGAAAATACACAATCAGAGGAGAAAAAAAAGGGAACGAAGACCACCTAAAAGTTATAAAAAATTACCTCAAAATATCAAATCTAAGAATTACCAGTATTCAAGAAGGAGATGAACAAGATCAATGGGTAGAAAGTTTATTCAAAGAAATAACAGAAAACTTTCCAAAAAAACTTAGAAAGATATAAATATTCAGATACAGGAAGGTCTTAGAACAACAAACAGATTTGACCCATAGAAGACAACCCCAAGGCATGTAATAATCAAACTATCAAAGATCAAGGACAAAGAGAGGTTCTAAAAGCAACAAGAGAAAAGAGGCAAATAACACATAACAACAGAGCTCCAATTCATCTGGCAACAGACTTTTCAACAGAAACCACATAGGTCAGGAGAAAGTAGAATGAAATTTTCTAAATGCTCAAAAAAAAATTGCCATTCAAGAATAATGTAGCCAGCAAAATTGTCATCCAAATATAAAGGAAAGATAAAGTCCTTCTCAGACAAAGACTTTGTTTTTTGAGAGAATTCACCACCACTAGACCGGCCTTGCAAGAAATGCTAAAGGAAGTTCTTCAATTTGAAAGAAAAAAATACTAATGTCCAAAAGAAAACTTTTTGAGGAAAAAAATCCACTGGTAAAATTAAGTGCACAGATTCAGAATACTCTCTTATTGTACTTTGGTATGTAATCCACTCATAACTGTAGTATGAAGCCCAAAAGATAAATCCATCAAAAACAATTATACCTACAGCAACCAATTAAATGATAGGTAAAGTAAAATACGTAAATTGAGAAAAAAAGGTCAAAATGTGCAGGGTTTGGAGTTAAAGTGTAGATATTTTTGTGTTTTTTCCATTTGTCTATTTCTGTTATTTTATTTTTGATCTAAGATGAGCTGTAATCTCTTTAAAATAACTTTTTATATCTATAAAATGTTTTTTTAAAGCCTCATGGTAACCACAGCACAAAAAACCTCTTAACAGATTCCTAAAAATAAAAAGCAACAAATTAAAACATAGTACCAAAGATAATCACTTAATAACAAAGGAAGACAGGAAGAAAGGAAGAAAGGAAGAGAGGAGTCCCGAAACAACCGGAAAATAAACAACAAAATGACAGTATTAAGTCCTTACTTGTAGATGACAACACAATTCAAATGGTCTCAATTATACACTTAAAAGGCATAGAGTGGCTGAATGAATAAAGAAATAAGATCCAACTATGTTTTGCCTTCAAGAAACCCATTCACCTATGAAGACACACACAGACTGAAAGTGAAGAGGTAGAAAAAGATATTCCATGCAACTGGAAACCAAAAAAGAGTAGGAGTACCTATACTTATATTAGATGAAATAGACTAAAAATCAAACATCGTAAAAAGAGGCAAATAAGGTAATTATATAACAAACAGGTCAATCCAGCAACAAGACGTAACAATTATAAATATATATATACCCAACACCAGAACTACCAAGTATATAAAGCAAACATTAATAGATCTAGAGGGAGAGATAGACTACAATACAACAACAGTGGGCGACTTCAACATTCCATTCTCAGTAATCAACAAATAGACAGTGCAGTTAAACTTCACAGTAGATCTAATTTGCCTAACTGACATTTATAGCACATTTCACGCAACTGCTACAGAATACACATTTTTCCTATTAACACATGGAACATTCCCCAGAATAGATCATATCTTAAGCCACAAAAAAAGTCTCAATAAATTCAAAAAAATAGAACTTATATCAAGTGTCTTTTCTGGCCACAGTGAAATAAAACTAGAAATCAATAACAAGAGGAACATAGGAAAAGATACAAACACATGAAATTAAAGAGCATGGTCCTGAACAACAGAGGGGTCAGTGAAGAAATTTAAAAGGATATTAACTATTTGTTGAAAGAAACGAAAATGAAAATACAACATACCAAAATCCATGATATACTGCAAAAGCAGTACTCAGAAGGAAGTTTACAATAATAAATGCCTATATTAAAATAGTAGTAAGACTTTAATTAAAAAACATAATGATAGAACTAGAAAAGCAAGAAAAAATCAAACCCAAAATTAGTAGGAAAAAAGAAATAATAAAACTTAAACAAAAATAAATGAAATTGAGAATAAAAAATACAGATCAAAAATTGAAAAGTTGATTTTTTGAAAAGCTAAACAAAATCAACAAACTTTTAGCTAGACTAAGAAAAAAGAAAGGGAAGACTCAAATTAAAAAAAATTAGAAATGAAAAAGGAGACATAATAACTGAGACCTTAAAAATACAAAGAATCATTAGAGGCTACTAAAAACTATACACCAGCAAATTAGAAAACCTAGAAGAAATGCATAAATTCCCAGATACATACAACCTACCAAGATTCAACCATAAAGTAATAGAGAACCTCAATAAACCAGTGACAAGTAATTAGATTGAAGCTGTACTAAAAAAATCTCCCATCAAAGAAAAGCCCAGGTCCTGATAATTTCAATGTCAAATTCCACCAAACATTTAAAGAAGAACTAACGCCAATCTTACTCAAATTCTTCAAAAAAATTAAAGAGGAGAAAATACTTCCAAACTTATTCTACAAGGCCGGTATTACCCTGATACCAAAATCACACATGGACATAACAACAACAACAACAAAAAAAACTCTAAAGGCCAATATCATTGAGGAACATAGATGCAAAACTACTCGACAAAATACTATCAAACTGAATTTAACAATACATTAAAGAGACTATCCACCATGAACAAGTAGGGTTCAACCCAGGGATACAATGACAGTTCAACATATGCAAATCAATAAAGGTGATACATCATATTAACAGAATCAAGAACAAAAACCATATGATTATTTCAATAAATACTGAAAAAGCCTTTGATGAAATTCAACATCCCTTTGTGATAAAACTCCCATCAATATGGGTACAGAAGGAACATATCTTACTATAATAAGGCCACATATGAAAAACTCCTGGCAAACATCATACTGACCAGGGGAAAATTGAAGGCCTTTCTTCTAAGGTCTGGAGCAAGACAAGGATGCCCACTTTCACCACTCTCATTAAGCATAATATTTGTAGTCCTGGTCAGAGCAATTAAGCAAGAGAAAGAAATAAAGTAGATCCAAGTCGGAAAGGATGGAGGAAAATTAGTCTTCTTCGCAAATGACATATTCTTATACTTAGAAAAACCTAAAGACTTCACCAAAAAAATTGTTAGAACTGATGAACAAGTTCAGTACATTTGCAAGATGTAAAATCAATATACAAAAATATTTAGCATTTATATGTGCTAGCAGTGAACAATCTAAAAAAGAAATCAAGAAAGCAATACCATTTATAATAACTAGAAAACATGCAAAATACCTAGGAATCAATGTAATTAAATAAGTGAAAGATCTATACAAAGAAAACTATAAAAAACTGATAAAAATAGAAGAGGACACAAAAAAATGGAAAAATATTCCATGCTCATATATTGGAAGAAGTAATATTATTAAAATGACAATACTACCCATAGTGATTTACAGATTCAATGCAATCCCTGTTAAAGTACTTATAAGATTCTTCACAGAAATATAAAAAAAAATTCTAGGAATTATATGGAACCACAAAAGACCCCAAATACCCAAAGCATTCCTTAGCCAATGATCAAAGCTGGAGGCATTACACTGCTTGACTTCAAAACGTACTACAAAGCTGTAGTAACCAAATCAGCATGGTATTGGCATAAAAACCGACACACAGATCAATGTAACAGAATACAGAACCCAGATACAAATCTATCCATTTACACCAAACCCATATTCAACAAAGGAACAAAGAACATACAATTAGGAAAGGACAGTCTTTTCAATAAATGGTGCTGGGAAAACTGGATAACTCTATACAAAAGAAAGAAACAAAATCTCTATGTCTCACCATACAGAAAAATTAAATAAAAATGGATTAGAGACTCAAACACAAGATCTGAAACTATGAAACTACTAGGAGAAAACATTGAAGAAATGCTTTAGCACATTGGTCTGGGCAGAGATTTTTTTTGTGTAAGACCACAAAAGCACACGTAGCCAGAGCAAAAACAGTCAAATGGAAGTCTAACCTAGCTCAAGAAATCAGGCAAGAGAAAAAAAATGAAGAGCATCCAAATTGGAAAAAAGGAAACCAAATAATCTTTGTTTCTAAGGATATGATCTTATACCTAGAAGACCCTAAATACTCCTCCAAAGGACTCTTAGATTTGATAAATGAATTCAGCAAAGTCTCAGATTATAAAATCAATGTACAAAAAATCAGTAGCATTTCAATACACCAGTAACAGTCAAGCTGAGGACCACATCAAGAACTCAATCCCATTTATAGTATCTGCAAAACAAATAAAATGCCTCAGAATATATTTAATCAAGGAGGTGAAAGATCTCTACAAATACCTATGAAAGAAATTGTAGACCACAAAAACAAAAGGAAAAACATCCCATGCTCATTGATGGGAAGACTCAATATTGTTAAAATATTCATACCCAAAGAAATCTACAGATTCAATGCAATTCCTATCAAAATACCAATGCCATTTTTCACAGAGTCAGGAAAAAATAATTCAAAAATTCATATAGAACCAAAAAAGAGCCCAAATAGCCAAAGCAATCCTAAGCAAAAAGAACAAAACTAGAGGCATCACGTTACCTGACTTCAAATTATACAACAAGCTATAGTAAACTAAAACAGCACGTTACTGACATAAAAGTAGACACATAGATCAACAGAGCAGAACAGAGAACCCAGAAATATAACCACGTACCTACAACCAACTGATCTTTGACAAAACAGACTATTATTCAGCCATAAAAAGAAATGAAATCCTTCATTTGCAGCAACAAGGATGGAACTGGAAGCCATAATGTTAAGTGAAATAAGCCAAACACAGAAAGATAAATATGAGATCTTCTTACTCATATGTGAAAGTTAAAACCTAGATCTTATGAAGATAGAGAGTAGATTGGTGGTTATCAGAGGCCCAGGAGGGGAGTGGGGGAGATAAAGTGATAAAAATATATAAATGTATTCACTACCACTGAATTGTACACTTAAAAAAGGTAAAGATGGTAAATTACATATGTATATTTTACCTCTATAAAAATAAATTAAGCAAATTCACAAAAATATTTCACAGGTATTTTGTACTATACCTTTATATATGTTAGGTATCAATATATAGTTTTTTAATTATGAAGAAATTCAAGGACAGAGAATAGTACAATAAACATGCATATACCCATCACCTGGCTTCAATGTGTATCAATTCATCACCAATCTTGTTTCATCTATACTCATGTGTATAGCCCTCCCCTCCATTTTATTTTAGTGTAATTCCACTCACCATACTATTTCATCTATAAATATTCTCCTTATATGGTTCCAAAAGATGCCTTTTGTTGTTATTTATCCCTCCTCTCTTATATTTATAATTTATATTATTCTATGTTTTCTTTATATTAATTTAGTAGTTACTTTTTTTTTTGTGCTTCTGCATCTTTGATTTATTACTGACAAAATTTTAGTTTTATCAATTCTGGGAGAGTTGTAGAACTTTAGATCCTTTAAAATTTGTTTCTCCTCAATTATGTTTTTCTTTATTTTGGCATGCACATTTTTTCCTAATATAAATTGAACTCCACAGACATTTCAATAATTATTCTGTTCAGTCAGTATTTATTTTATTGACCTACATAATATGTACCCTCTCTGAAAGTCTTTGTCCTAAAAAGGCATGTTTCTTTCTGAAATCTTTTTTTTTTTTTTTTGCCAGAACTACATTTACTTTTCTTTATAAGTGCAGGCCTGCTAGTGACCAATTTCTTAAGTTACTGTTTGCTTAAAAATATCTATTCTTCATTTTCATTTTTGCAGGATGTTTTCACTGAGTAAAAAATTCAAGATTTATGTGGACTTCCTGTCATCACTGTAAAGATTCCATCACCTCTGGCTTGCAATGTTTCTGTTGAGTAATTAGTGATCTATTATATTTTTGGTCCTTTCAAAGCAACATGTATGTTTATTCCAGCTGCTTCTAAACTTTTTTTCTAACATTACCAACAGGTTTACTATTAAGTGCCTAGGTGTGGCTTTCTTTCAGGTTGGTGTTTTCTAACTTCTTGAATCTGAGAGTTGATATATTATATTTCCTCAATTCTGAATATTCTCAACCCTTATTTCTTCAAATATTGTTTCTTCCATATCATTTGTTTTGTTTTATTCTAGAATTCCAAGAAAACACAAGTTAGATATTTTTGGTAAAACTCACATATCTCTTATGCTTTATTCTTTTAATTTATTAATATCTTTCCTATGTGGTATTTATTTGTTTTTTTGTTGTTCTGTCTTTGAGTTCACTAATCCTATATCTGCTGTTAAATAAATCCATTTAATTCTTAATTTCATAATGGTTTTCAGTTCTGGAATATTCATTTTATTCTTTTTTATAGATTTCCATTATCTTTTGAAAATCTTTATTGTAGTCTTTAGTTTGTCCCATTTTTTCTATATTTTTTATTTAGATTTATTTAAATATATCAGAGTTATTTCAAAGATCTTATCTGTAAATTTCAATAACTGATCCATCTATATGGCCTACATATATTGCCTAATTTTATTCTTGCTTATCAGCCATTGATTTTGTCTGTTCACATACTTCATCATTTTTTAATTATTACTATATGTTTGAAATAGAGGACAAAAAAAATCCAGATGATATTTTTCACCAGACATGGGTCTCTCTATCTTATTATCTAAAGCAATCATAAGCTGAGTTGCGTCAGGGTAGATAGAATGCACCCTTAATAAAACTCAGTCCATCTCAATTTCACCCTTGTTCTTAAGGCATGATCCTCCCGGTATAATGAATATCTGTCTCCCCAGCTCTAAAATATTATGAGACCTAGCTCTGTTCTTCAGAGATTACAAACCAAGCTCTCCTTCTTTCTGTTCCAAGAAGTTCAAAAGCTAGCATATATAATATCTCAAGGGGAAGAAAAGTGTTGTGCTTGAAGAAAATACCCTTCCAAATAAGCCTTACTTTCCTAAGCAGTAAAGGACATGCGAGATCTACTCTGCCTTTCAACCTAGTTCCCAGTCTCCAGCACAGCATCAAAACCCAACAAATGTCCACTGGAAAAAACTGACTATGATGCTTTCCTTTCTCTCTAATTTCCACTTGTTCCAATCAGCACTACATGACCACTAATTCTAGGTTAATTTCCTTTTCTCCTAACAGATGTTTTCTGTTGGGAAAATTCCAATCTTTAGTCCATTCCAAGAATTAATGAACACCCAGTGGAGTGCATCAGCTTCTCTTAGAAAAGTTCTCTTGTCTGGAATGTTTGCTTTATCTAGTCCTCATGGCATTCACAGCTCCTTGCTACCATTAAAATAGGATCTTATAATTTATGTGGGTTCTTTTAGGAATGAACCATATGAAATTATTTTTGGGTCAGAAACTAATTGTCACAAGAGCTTTAGCTAGCCATGACCTTTTATATCTTATTTATAAGGAGAATCTTGACATAAAAGAATTTTTTACAACACATAGTGAATCAAGCAGTCCACAAAATAATATTTATGTTTTAAATCCAATAAAGTGGCTTATTCATTTATACAAAATAGTCAATATATAAATATTATTATTCTAAGGCTCAATGTTACATGTTGAATATACAGTAACTGGCAGAACTGACTCAGTTAATACCCTGATGATCTTAAAATTTTAATCAGGGTGCCTTACATTAATCACCCATTCATATGAATACATAACAAAATATATTTTGAGCAAAAATTTTGGTGGCTATGAAAGTATTTATAAAATGGACCTGGTGTATATAACCTGAGGAGAAAGCTTCTATAAGGAAGTGCCTTTTAAACTACAAAGCTGAGGAACTGATTAAGTAAGATAAAACCAGGATTTAAAATGTAGATAAATGCAGATTATAAATAGAAGTATAGTTGCCAAAAATTAGGGTACCTCAATGGAACAAAGATTCATAATTTTTATAATATGAATCATTGTCCCTATTATAATTTTTACAATATGGACATAGGATCATGGTGACACCTTGAGTGTCATTTAATCTGGCTTTGATAGGCCAGAATATGCTAACATAGAATTTTCCATCTGGGCTCACACAGGAAAGTCAAGTTGATGTTAATCATGGAAAGAGAGGGAAATATTGTATTTTGACAGAGGGAATTAAAAGAAAAACATGAAAGTTCTTTAAGATGTTTGAAAATAATTTAGACAAGGATAATGGACAGTCATTCCAGAGTTTTGATCAGAGAGCTGACACAGTTAGCTTAGCATTTTGCAGTGATGACTGAACTCAAAGTGGCGAAAGATTTGGAGAGGAAAAGACTACAATCAAGAAGTGACTGTTCCAGAAATGGAAGTGAGTAATCAAAATTCCAGAGGGTATTGTGAATAGTGTTATTTTTAGGGGGTTTAGAGGACTGATAAATCAAGGCTTTTCATTTGATTTGAACTAGGGTTTAAGGGAGGAGGAAGAGAGTACATGAAGTGAAAGTAGAAAGCAGCAAGCTTGTCATCTAAGGGAGACAGATTAGAATTTGCTATTGCTAATATCAATGTTTGATGAGAGTGAAGTTTAAAACATAACCTATGTAGGCAGTTGGTTGCAGCTGGTTGTCGTGCTGAAATAAAGGTCATTTAAGTTTAGAAGGGTAAACAACTAAGAAGTTAAGATCTATAAGATTAATCAAAGTGGATGTTGAAGTCACTAAAGTGGATAGAAAGATGTACTAGGTAGAATGGCATTATGAAAACTTAGAGAGTGTATTATATTAGTAATATCAGATGAAGGTGAAGGAGATGGGGAAATGCATAAATTATTGATTGGTGAGAAAGTGACATCAGACATCACATTTACCATGTTAATTCCATTTGTAGTTATTCATGTTTTATTTCTTTTAATTGTATTTTTACATGTATATGCTGCCACATTTTTTTGATATTGGTATAAAGAAAAAAAGTACAAGTTATGAAAGTAAATCACAATAACATGAGAGAGAAATTCATTTGGAAAGCAGGATTAGCTTTGGTATCAATATATTTATCTAAATAGTAAAGTTTAACTTATGTAAATACAGCAAACTTCTTTGTGAAACAGAGGATTCAGTGTAACCATGAAGGAAAGTATAAGACACTTGTGTTTTACCTGGAGAAAGTATATGGATGGACACCAGCACTGACAAAAATGTTCCTTCCTGTGTTTATAAGATATTTTTACTAAAGAATTCAGAAAATGTCAGTTTTAATTAAAAGCTGCTACATTCAAGAAACTTGGACTTTAAAAATGACAAATAAACACAAAGGAGGATATATAGGGCCATCTTGACAATATTTAATATCAGTCCTAACTCATGAGTGTGTATCAGGGGAAAATAATTTATTGTAAAGTTATTTTATCTTTTTTCAGAGTTCAAATAAAAATTGCACTGTTACAGAAAAAAAATATTTTTTTTCCAGAAAAAGTATTTCTGAAGATAAAAGATCTGAAGGCTTACCATTTTTTTGCTTACCTGCTCTTGTGCAAATCTTATTCAGATACACAACCCAGGAAAAAGTATTCTTGAATATATAAGAGACTAAGGAAAAAGTGACATCTACAGCAGCAGTAGTTAACAAAACATTTGTAAGTGATATCCATCATAAACCAAATACATCCATTTCATCTTCAGCCTGGAGAGCAGGAGCCCAGCTGCCGCTTCTGTGTGTGTATGCTATCCAAACGATGAGAGGTGAATCATTCAAATCCTCTCTACTGTAATAAGAATAGAGAAACCTGCTGTAGCTAGCTCAGAAAAAAATTGGCTGTCTTTCATTTGAGTGATGTATAAAATGTAGATTGTGTAAAATGGTTTCCTCTGTGAAGACATGAAGAAAGCTTCTGTATGTAGAAAATGATTTTGGAGTATTGTGTCTCAAAACAAATCAGAACTGTGGGCCCATATATATTTCTTCTCCAACCTGCTATTTTTTTTTTTAAATTCTGGTCAGAAAAAAAAAATCAGAAAAGGAATAACTAGAAATTTTATTTGAAGTCTTATTTCCCCTGGCAAGTAGGTCTTTATATCATTTTCTGTACATGACTCATTAAGTTCCACCTCTGTGTCTTGCACATGTCATTACCTCCTGTCTGCCTGTCTAATATCTATCTGCTTTTTCCCCCCAATCAGATTATTTCCCTATTACCTTCAAGAACTAGGTTCACAGTCACCTTTTTAAAAAAAATCTCTACTTTCATTATTGGATCTACGCTAGGATCAAACTGATATTAGCAGTTAATAATTAGTGGTTGTTGAAGTTATGCTGAACAGGTTGAGAAAGGCAGTTTGTATAGAGTATAATTAGACCAGGCCAGACATGCAACGCTTCATAAACCAGAGGTGCTCAAAATAAGAAAGGAAAACTTCAAATATATCAGAAAAGCCAGAAAATATATCACTATAAGACTCTACAAAGACTCTGGTCCCCTGAGTCAGAGCTGGCTAAACTACCCTGGCCAACTGTGTGAAAGGTACATAAAACTGACAAACCTCAGCTTAGACTAAAGAGTTCTATTCTCTATATTCAGCCAATGCTTCCCAAGCTTTGCTCATTGGTCTATAAATAAGCTTTCACTGGTCTATTAGAGAAAAATTGTAGAAAAACATGCATAATGTGATTAATTCTTTCTATGACAACATTTATTCAGTTTAAAAGACAATCCTGCGTTTGGAGATCATGTCCTTCCAACATTTTTGGTTATAATAAATGATAATTGGGATGTATTTTGTTCATTTTCATGTCTTCATTCTGCAAATTAAATATCAGAAATCACATCCTTGTTACTAATTTCCCCCCCAATCTGTAAAAATAAAAGGACTTTATTGCCACTTAGTTGACCTCTAGATAAAATTCTCTTTTTGATAAGGAGGTATTATAGAGTTTTATAACTATGAAAAATCTCAATTACTCAAAAGAGTTTAACTCTTAATCATTTCTTCAACAAATATTATAAAGTCTTACTATATGTCAGCTACCATGCTAAGCACCTAGACTATATGTGAAAAAGACAGACAAGTTCCTTTTTTAAATAAAGCTTAAATGCTACTTCAAAGACACAGACAATAAACAAATAATTTGATCAATAATTTTATAAATATATAACTCATACATAAATGCATATAGCATATGATATGCATAAAATTAGAATACTGTATGTTTATATGATAGTCACTGTATTTATATTTGAATGATCATGGAAAGCCTCTCTGAGATAGTAACATTTAAGCTAAGGTCTAAATTATAGGTAGAAGCCAGCTTTAACAAAATCCTCTTTCAGAAAATGCAAGATCTGCTGGCAAAAGGCCCACAGACATATTCTAAATAGGATGACTGGTGCCCTCTGGAGTTGTGCAGTACAGCAGGGCTGTTCAAAAACAGAAAGAAGGCTGATTTGTTGAAATATATTGGGCAAGACTAAGAAAAAAGTGTAGGTTATGGTCAGAAGAGTGCGAGGATTGTGCACATATTTGTTAGTCGGGGTATAGGTTTGGATTTATTTTAAATGCAAGGAAAAACCACTGGAAGAATGTTTTAAGCAGAAGAATTATAAAATCTTATTTACATTCTAAAAAATCACTCTGGCTTGTTTCTGGAAAATGAATTATAAAGAAAGAGGACTGAATACATGGAAACAGGTTAAGAAACAGTTGCATTAGTCTATAAGGGATGGTTTGGACAAAGGTAGTGATGGGGAATGAAGAGGCGTGGATGTCTGCAGGGCATATTTTGGAATCATAGTTCATAGGAATTAGTGATGGATTGTAGGTGAAGGTGAAGGAAAAAAGTGACACAAGGATAACTCAGATTGTTGGGTTGAGCAACTGGGTATAGTGGTATGTTACTAAGATAAGAGCAACTGGGAGGGGAGCAAGTGTGGAGGGGGAAAAATCAGGTGTCCTATTTTGGCAATGATGAATTTGAGGATGCAGTATATAAAGAAAAGGCTATATGTTTCTTCAGTTCAGACAAGTTATCAGTGTTTGGCAGTCATTAAAATAAAAATTTTATTTAAAGTTTTGGGACAAGGGAGCGAGCAGAGATCTGATCTGAATGCAATATCCATAATATCTGGTCTCACATGGAACTCTCCAGAGACATCCATTCCCTTATGTGTCATATAGGCTGGTCAGGTGTGTTCCTCACCATGACACAAATTATCCTGTGGCAGGTTTCTTTCTCTAACCAGCGAGATGGGGAAATATAGTCAAGGTGTATGGTCTTGATAGTAATTTCAACTTCACTTCACTGGAGTCCATTCCATAACATGAAGGCCCCTCCAATTTAATCTTTCATTCAATAATAATTCATATCTATTAAGTGCTCCATATGGTCCATGCATACATTAATTCAGTTCATTTTCACAATAAACATTCGAGATGTGTATTTTTAAATCTCCGTTTTACAGAGGGAAAAATTGAGGTATAGTAATCTGTGCCCTATCACAGAGATGATAAATGTGAAGCAGTATTTGAACTTATGCAACATAACTCTAAACTCCTAATAAAGATTTTCCGTTTATTAATATGTTGCTTGCACTTCCTTCATGACTATGCCATAAGAAGATGCCCTTAACTTATAAAGTGTAACTTCTATTTGATGATAATTGGATTTGGTTTAAAATACTATACAATTTACTTAAGAGTTAAATACGCTTAAAAATATATATGCTCTGGATTAGGTTTTCATGTTAATCTCTCCATGTTGTCCATTATGGTGAAGCTGTGCTCATGAACATCACTTAACAGCAGTAGTTCTCAACGGGGGCAATTTTATCTTGCCATAAGACATTTATCAATGAATGGAGACATTTGTGGCTATCATACCTGGTAGGAGTAGGGGACTGCTACTGTCAGAGACGCTGCTCAACGTCCTATTAATACAATGTGCAGGACAAGCCCCACAATAAAGAATTAACTGTCCCAAAACGTCAATAGTGCTGAGATTGAGAAACTCTGCTTTATGAATATACATGTGGAAAATAAGAAATTCTTTGACAGTTAATTTCTTCTTGAAAATCTAGATGGTGTCTACATCATGAATAAAGCTTGTAGTAAACAAATGTTATTCTTTTTGGTTGCCCGTCATCTGAACACCTTTTCTGTGTTTGGAAAATCCCCATGTTATGATTCTCAGTGAAAAGCTGAGGAAGCCTCCAATTGTAGGAGTTTAGAAATGTCAGAATGTTTAGAAATGTTTAGAAATATTTGCTTTTGTTTTGCAAATAGTACATGGACATGTGGCACAGACTCAAAAACAATAAAATAACTCACTCAGTCCTTGAATTAAGAACTGGTGATGCAAACAAGTGGAGATGGCTAAAATCTACCTCTGGGAACAACTACAGTTAGGCAAACATCCTGGGGTGATGGAGCACAGTGATAAGTGCTGGCTGTATTGGCAATTCAAGCTATTTGGTGCTTGTCAGCTGCAAGATTTTCATCACCAAACCTGCTCTGCAATGTTATTTGGAAGGTTGTTCCTGGATGTACAAAGTATTGCTGGGTCCATCACCAATCACCAATAAAATTTTATTTTAATAAAATTTGGTTCCATTTTAACCAGCCAGAATGGGATTAAGCTACTTTTAAACAAACAAACAAAAAACCTTTGATGAAGAGCTGCTGTTTGCTCTCATTCTGTGGATATCTTGATAGCTCTATCTTTTGACTATCAATATCTTGAGAAGGTACAGATCAGTGCATATAGTCAATTTGGTTTCCTTTAATTTTTTATTTATTATAATGATATAAAAAAGCATATGAAATATAAAGAGTTTCTAAAAATTAGCAAATCAAATCCATGTATCACCATCCAGCTTATGAAATAAAGAAAAATTACCAGAAAATGAAGTGTTCTTTGTGTGCTCCTACACATTTGCCCCACCTCTCTCCAAACAGAGGCAACCACTGCATTGAATATGTATAAAGTAGAGGCCTTACTAATATATTCTGGTATATACATATGTATATATATGCTGATTCTTAGTATATCTGAAAAATGTATTAATGATTTTTAAAAGTTAACCAGAGAGATAAGCCTTCTTGGCTACTATTAATAATTAAAATGGATTTGAATATTTCAATTATGTTCTATTTTGAAAACTGATATCCATTTGATTGATAAAATGAAAATCCTTCAAGCATAATCCAGAAGTGGTAAAATGGAATCTCTGTGATTGGGAACTGGAATTTTAAACAAGTTCCCCAGGTGGTTGTTATACATATATTAAGTTTGAAAGGCTCTATTCTCTCATCTACCATGCTATTCAAAACAATAGCACTACTAATGCAGACTTCAGTCAAGCAATCTCAGGAGGAATAAATAGTCAAGCAATCTCAGGAGGAATGAATAGTCTTCTTAAGATGTACTCTATTACTTGAATTTCTGAACAGTATTAGAATACTTCTTTATCTGCTCCAAATAACCCTTTGTTGGCTACGTGTGTTCCCAAAAGTGGCTTGTCTTTTAATTTCTATGGTACTTTCATTAAGAGAGATTTTCCTTTTTGTACAGGGAACTTTATCAATCATTTCCTCATGTTCTGCATTTTTTTAAAGGTCTTTCTCTATCCTATGACCTTCAAAATTTTCCTGTATTTTTTTAGTCTAAAAATCTTAAGTTATTCACATTTAAGTTTTATATCTCTCTGGAACTGATTTTTTTAAAAATACGTTGTCATGTGGGCATCGAAATTTCATTTAAGTATTATCATGCTTTTTATTATTACTTTTGGCACTTATGAAGAATTTGTTGATATCCTCCCTAACATTTCTCAAAATATATATGGCAACTGAGATAATATTCTGATTAACAAATTATATGGAATTTACTAATTTTGTAGGTATTAATTTGATTTGGATCAAGTCCTGCTAAAAAATTAAATATCTTTGGCTTCATGTGACTGAACTACGGCATGAGACTAAACTAATGAAGCTGATTCCCGATGATGACCACATCTGCAACTTTAATCTCCAAAATTCGAGTCTCTCACAGCAGTTTTTCCACACATATTCTCTCACTAACTAACATACTTTGATCTAACTGATACTTCAATCATTTAGCTGATCTCTTTTCTAATCAGTCTTCCTCCTTCTGATTGTTATTTCCTTCTTGATCAAATCTAAATTACAGTCTGCCAACTCAACTAACAAACTTGCATCCCTCGTCTCCCTTATGGTATTCCCAATGTGCCATACAAAGCCCCTTTCCCGAATTTATCTACCTATCCACCTTCTCTGTTTCCACAACATTCTAATCAGAATGTGATTGGGGGTGGGAAAACTATCCACGAAGCTCTCTATTCCTGAAATTTGTCATTTCCATCATTTGAATCCATGTCATATCTCTCTTTGATTAAATAATTTTTAACTTATTTTGGCAGTTTATTCAATCTGCATTACCCTATAATAACATTTTCTCTTATTCCTTTTAAATATTAGAAGTCAACAGTTAAAATAATGATCATCAGGCTAAAATTCCTGAAAAAGTTTTTTTTTTTTTTAATGGATATTAGGTCTTTCACCCTTATCCTTCCTGGATCCCATCCTCTCATGTCTTTTCAGACAACACAATTACTTTCTCTAGAGCAGTGAATTTTAAGTGTTAATTTGCCTATTTTCAGCGTATCTTTAACTCTGTTGTGGGGCCTATGAATCCACATTTTCAACAAGCCCATTCTCTGTGAAACTGCAGCAGGCAGCCTCAAACCCTTTGAGGATTGTAGCTCCAGTGTGGTGTTTTTATTCACAATCTTCCTCCACCCCCCACCTTCCTGTCAGATTTCTTTAAACGTGCTTAAGCTTCTCTCGTATTATAATGGATTCTATTAATTTTCTTTTTTTTTAACATCAAAGTCCCCCTCACCCCCCAAAAAAGTAGTCTACATTTATAAAATCCAAAGTCCTTTTTTTTAAAGATTTTCTATTTCTCACAGCCATCTTTAGGAAGTTTCTTCTCCTGTATATTGTATTGTCTTTTTCTCTTGTCCTAACCAGTTCCCTTAGTTGTTTCTATTTATTTTTAGACATCAGTAGTGTACCAATTACCCCCATGTTTATATTACCAGCCCGGTGACTTTCTTGCTGAAATCCAGACTGCTTAACAGATAACTCCATGCTATGTCCCATAAACATCTCAATTGCAGCCTGTTGGAAACTAAAATCATTTTCTGCCTACCTAAACCAGTGCTTTCTTTTGCTTTTTGTTTGAATGCACCAACTTCTAATGTACTATTCACCATAGTAATAATGTTAGGAATAAGCTCCAAATCTACTCTCTTCCACCTCCAAAAGTTTGAGAATTTATTCTCCTAAATTGATCCAAATTCCATCTTGCCCTTCTACATTAACTGACAACACTTCAATTCAAGCCACCATCATCCCTTTTGTGGGCTACAGCAATATTGTAGTCTTCTAACAGAAGTCCTTCTCTGCAATTTTCTTTCTTTTAAATTCATATTCAACATAGCCATGTTCATAATCTTCCGAAAACAAAAATCTGGAATTTCTATGCCCTTTATTTGTACTCGATCATCTAGTCACGGCACCAATTGCCATTCCTTAGCTGCCCAACATCCCTCAATGTAGTCTATATAAATTTATAGCCTTTGACTCACCTTTATTTTGTGTCTTAGGAGAACCCTTCCCAGTCTTCCAGAATTATTCCTATATTTTGAAACCAATCCTTATCCTTTATTACTGTTTATGTGACATTTCAAATCACTCTCTTAAATACCTTAATCATCATCACCATTATCATTGTTAAAATTAAAGAGTATATTCATAATACCATGTTGAACGTTGTATATATGCATTATTGTTCTAAACTTATTTGAATTGAAAAAATCTGAGGCTTAACAGATTAAATAATTTGAATAATGTTACAAAGTTAGGATGCAGTAAAGACAACATAAAATTTAAACTCTGATTTCAGAGTCTTAATAGTGCCTTAGTCTACAATACCATTTCTATACTTTCCACGTATGTTTGTTATTACCACATAATATTGCTTTTATCTGTTTACATGAATATCATATGTGTATTATCTATTGAAGAATAATTATTCCTTAACAATAGAGACTGTAAAATATATTTATGTACATGTGTGTGTGTTTATATGTGTGTATGTATGTGTATATACATAAATATATATAATATATAAACATGTATATATAAATATAAATATATGTAATATATAACATAAATATATAATATATATGTTACCAAAACAGCTGGCAAAGTTTCTGACACTACATAGCTATATCATACATAAATATATAACATAGAAAATTTAAAAAGAAATTACAAAGTTATGAAAAGCATATATGTGAATGAAAAACATTAGGAAGAATTCTATATCTTCAAAATTATAGTTTCCTATCCATTTTAATAGGATAATTTTAAGAATTTTCTTTTAACTTGACAAATATTACCAACTTTATACAGAATTAAAAAAGGACAGAAATCACAAAAATATTAATGGAAGACAAAATAGGATAGTATTCCTATAGTTATTAGGACATGCTATTATAAACCAGAATAAAGAAAACAATGACACGATACTGGAAAGAATAGACCAGAGAAACAAGAAAAAACATCATAAATAATTACTATTATGTACTATGTAATTTCCATCTTAACGAGGAAGTAATTTTTAATGTTTATTTTAGGTATGCTGAGGTAGTAGTCAGGATTATCTAGAGAAACAGAACCCACAGGAGATAGATAAGAGACTGACTCACAGATAGATAGAATGATATTTATTATATGAAATTGGCTTATGTGATTATGGAGGTGATTACGGAAGTTAAAAAGTTCCACAATCTGCCCTGCTGTCTACAGGCTGGAGACTCGAAAAGACTATTGATATATTTTAAAGGCCTGAGATCCAGAAAGCAAATGGTATAGATTCCAGTCTAAAGTGCTGAAACCAAGGAACCCTGAAAGGAGAAGACTGATGTTTCAGACTGAGCAGTTAAGCGAAGAAGGAACTCAACCTTACTCCACCTTTTTGTTCTATTGAGGCCTTCAGCTAATTGGATGATGCCCCCTCAATTGTTTGGGTGAACTTTACACAGACACCCAGGAATAATGTTTAACTCTTAATCTAGGCATCATGTGGCCCAGACAAGTTGACACACAAAATTAACCACCACAACTGATTTTTATTTTAAATAAGTTAATATCTTTGGCTCATACTATAAGTACCAAATCAAAACTTAATTAAAGTACAATATTTTAAAAAAATAAGAGACAAAGAGAAAATTTAAATATTGAACAAATTTCTGGAAAGGGACAATTTCTAAATGTTGAGGCATTTCAAATAAAGCAAAAATTTATTCAATTTTGCTAAATAAAACTACAAAGCTTCTGTGTATTAAAAATAAACATGCAAAATAAGTATGGAGAAAAACTATAGAGAGTGTGATAAGAAAGGGTTTGATGTTTTTATTTCATATAAAATTTATAAATGATGATAAGAAAATACTATACACCCTATAATAAGTACTTGACCAGATATATCAAAATAAGAAAGTAAACTAAGTGATAATCATTTTTCAACATTTCTCAGGATAAAAAATCATATTAACACAAGAAGCCATTTATCATACAATAGACAGGAAAAATTAATTTGAAACATTCCAATATTTATCTAGTGCCCTTGTACACTGCTGGTAAAGATGTAATTTGGTAAAGTTTTTCTGAAAGGAAAATTATATATGTCTAGAGTCTTAATAGATAAATTTTGATCTCTTCTTCTCTTTCTTAAATTTATTCCTATGAAAGTATTAGAATTATAGGCAAAAGTCTATATTCACAAATGATAATCTCAGCATTAGTCATAATGATAAAAAATCAGAAAAATATTAAATTTTCAATAATCTAGTATAAAAATATTATTTACATCCTGATAAATAAATACTAGATGATTATTGAAATATGGCTATTCAATATTCAATATCATGATGAGAATCAATCAAGATTGATGATGAGAGAATTCGATATCATGATGACATGCTTACGATATAGAATTGAGCAAAAAATAAGGCATATTCTAAAAGTGCATAATTTGAAGTTCATTAAATTAAATTGATTGCATTTATATGCTGAATTGAATGGTTACTGTACCTAAATTTAGGAGATTGTTAGTAATTTAGTTTTCAACTGTGTATTTCTTTGTAAATTCCAATTTTTTATAATAATCATATACTATTCTTACTTTTATTAATAGAATGTTTCTACAGAAATTGTCTTCTAAATTTATCTCTTTAAAAATGTTCAGAGTCTAAGAAATAGAATAAAAATAACTGTCTAAAATTTTACAAATACTCTAATTCCACTCACAAAAAATGACAAAATAATATTTTATAAATGAAAACTTTAAACACAGTCAGCAAATACCACATTGCCTATGTTAATCTTGTGTGATTTTCATTGGATGGCCACACATAAAAGACTGAAACAAGATCCTCACCTCTCACCACTCACAAAAATCAACTCATAATGGATAACAGACTTAAACCTAAGTCTGGTTTAAACCATAAAATTCTAGAAGAAAATGTTGGACAAACTCTTATAGACATTGGCTTAGGCAAAAAATTTATGAAGAAGACCCCCAAAGCAATCACAGCAACAACAAAAATAAATAAATGGGACCTGATCAAATTAAAAAGCTTCTGCACAGTCAAGTAAACAATCATTAGAGAGAATAGACAACCTACAGAATGGGAGAAAATATTTGCATGCTATACATCCGATAAAGGGCTGATAACTAGAATCTGTAAAGAAGTCAAACAAATCAGCAAGAAAAAATCAAACAACCCCATTAAAAAGTGAGCAAAAGACATGAACAGAAACTTTTTATTTTATTTTGTTTATTTTTTATCTTTTTTAATTTTATAATTTATTTATTTATTTTTATTTCAGAATAACAGGTATACAAATGCTTTGGTTACATAAATTGCCTTTGCACCACTCGAGTCAAAGCTACAAGCATGCCCATCCCCTAAACAGTGCACACCGCACCCGGTAAGTGTGAATTCATCTATCCCCTCCTCTCTGCTCCCACCTGCCCGACACCCGATGAATGTTACTTCCATATGTAGTCATAAGTGTTGATCAATTAGTACCAATTAAATGGTGAGTATATATGGCACCTGGTTTTCCTTTCTTGTGATACTACACTTAGAAGAATGGGCTCCAGCTCCATCCAGGATAATGTAAGAGGTAGTTCACCATTTTTTTTATGGCTGAATAGTACTCCATGGTATACATATACCACATTTTATTAATCCATTTTATTAATACATGTATTGATGGGCACTTGGGTTGTTTTCACATCTTTGCAATTGTGAATTGTGCTGCTATAAACATTCAATTGCAGATGTCTTTTTTATAGAATGTCTTTTTTTCCTTTAGGTAAATACCCAGTAGTGAGATTGCTAGATCAAATGGTAGTTGTACTTTTAGTTCTTTGAGGTATCTCCATACTACTTTCCACAGAGGTTGTACTAGTTTTCATTCTGGGGAATGGGCACACTTGTGGCAGTGACTCAAGTGGTACAAGGGCAATTTATGTAACCAAATTGTTTGTATCCCTGTAATAATCCAAAATAAAAAATAAATAAATAAATACCTGAAAAAAAATAAGAATTTTAAGTGTATCTTTATATTAAACATCAAAAAATTTTCCAAAGATGATATGCAAATTAATAATCAAGCAAAAACTTCCAGTAAACTTTTAATATTACACATGATTAAAATTTTCAGGATGTTTTTATGAAAATGGAATTATTTAATAATTACATAATGGTGGTTTTAAATATGAAAAAGCTGCTCTAGTAATATATAACACATTTTTAAAATAATCAGGCATCCTACAAATTCATATTGAGTAACTAATGGTAGATGTAAAGAGATATGAAATTTGCAATATCATTATTTGATTCCTAATACCTTAAAAATAAAGGTGACAGAATTAACACTTTTCCCAATTTAACCCCAAATCTCAATATCTTTAACAACAACCAAAAATATCTCTCAGATTATTTGAACCATGTTGTATTTTGTAGCCCTGATTTGGAATCAGGTACTTAGTGTCGTGTATATGACCACAACACTGGAACTCAAAAGATAATCTCAGATAGCAACATCTAAAATCTGAGAGGTAGAAACGGACCTTGCACTGAGTATAACTTATTTACTCTTGTAGTGGTTTTTCTTTTTCACTCAAAGCCTTTTGGTAGGTGGAAGCACGAAGTAAAGGTGGGGAATGTGCAATTTTGTGGGAAGTGATAGCTTTGCTAAATTATTTTCAGTTTTCAACAATAGTTGACATTTTAAAAAAAGTTTGCAAATGCGAAATGCAATCTTAATCATTCACATAGCAATGGAAACAGACTGGTATACTCTTTAAAAAACAAAGATAATTGAAAGTTTTAAATGACTTGGGAACTTGAAGACTGTCAACACTTTGCAATGTTCAATGTCCAAATTTTACAAGTGTCTTTGGTACCTGTACAATATTCATATTTTCTTATAAAATAAACATTTATTTCTCTAGTAGTTTCTAAGTTGTTAATATAAAAATATTAAAAATTCTTTCTTATGTGGAAAAAGTGATTCTAAAATATAGGATAACTTATTAACATTATGAAGTAAGTAAAAACAGCACATAATTTCCTCAGGCATCACAATATCTGTGTATAACAAATACAGTTTATCTGAAACCGAATTTTATCTCACAGAATCTACTAAGGGCATTTCCTGTTATTATTCTTCTCATCTTTCTCAATGTCCAACTAAAATTCATCATTAAGATGAACTGCAATGTTTAAATAATTTATTGTCTATATTACTAATTTTAAAAGGTGATTAAAATGTCTAAATGTCTAAATTTGTTCTCTTATTAGTATGATGATTGATTTTATTTGAAGTCAGAAGAGGAAAAAATATTTTCTGTACCTGATTACGTTACTGGAAATTGATTGAAAAAATTAGAAAATGGAGCAAAATAAAAATCAGCTACATCAACATTAGAATAAATATAGTGCCAGAAATATTTTTTTAAATCAGCTTTGCAATATCAACTGTATGTGGCATTCACAGCTCCTTTTTGATTCCAGAATAATATTTTTATAATATTAGAAATGTTTACAGCACTAGTATACTGCAGCTGCAACTACCATTCAAATTTTTATACTTATTATACTCACTAATTACAACTGGAATGTAAAACAGATTTCATATTAAGCTACACCAAAATGAAAGAAATTAAAACAGAACCATTTTTTGGAAGTATTATATTCCTTGGGAGACTGAACATTTTAGAGCAGCATTAGCCAATTAAAACACCAGGCTAGTTCTTAAAGAAACCATTAAAGCAAAAGGTTACTTTCACACTTGAGTGGTATATGTCAAAATAGGCATTTTGGCCTATTGGCCACCCTGTGGCAAATGAAATGAAAAGTTAGACTATACAAATAAAATATTTGTATATTTCTGTATTAAATAATGAGTTTTGAGAAGACTTTTCTGCCTCCTTGGTAGTTTGTCTAATCTCAGTTCGGTCTTCATTTCAGCAATACACATTTCACTTATTTACCCTTGTATATTCATCAGGCATTTGTGTTTCTAGTGCAAGTATTTTATTCATGACTAGCTTTATCCCTTCAGGAATGAGCCTGCTGGAGTGTGACATATACAATGCCGTGTAATTTAAAAATCTAATATATTCCTATATAAAGTGTGGATCCAATATTCCTGGCTCAGGACACAGTATTGTTTACAAATGAAGAAAAACAAAACACTTTGGTATTAGGTTCTGAAACTATATGCTGGGTAAAAGTAATTTGTCTGCTCTGAAAGTAATTCCTGACCTGATAGGCTGATTGATTGGATAAAGGTTTAGTGTTGAATTTGAGATAAACAAATGTGGGGTGAAATGATTCAGTCAGACTTTGGTACTTGCTGTTTACTGTTTTGATAACATTTTGGGCTGACTTCTTTATCCATGCATTTGCTTATTCTGTTCTGTACCTATAATGCCTATCTTTCTTACTCCCAGCATCTATATTACATCTACCTTTTAAGGCCTAAGTCAAGATGCATCTTTGTTGAAGTCTTCTCTGCCATATCAGTAAGGAAATAAATTTACTTCTTTTGAGCCTCCAAAACTAGGTTTTTCTCATACACAGGTAGTGAAGTGTTACTTAGAAAAGAGCATAAATATTGTAGTTAAAGGACAGCCTGACTTTTATCTCTGCTATTGAATAGTTGATGTCATTGCCTCACCTTAAAGAGAAATAATGGTGCATTAGGAGATGATGAGGATCAAATATCATAAAGCAAAAGGAAGTGTGTGGTAAACCAGAAAAAAAAACAACTTTTATATTTTAAAATATACTTGGATTTAATCATGTGCTTTCCTTTTTTATGTAATTTTTATGTCTATATGCTTTCTAATATTGATTAGATTGTAAATCCCTGAACAGCAGGGATTGTTATCCATATGCACAAATTTTGGTTTGTATTTTGGAGATTTTTGGTACACTTATACGATCAATGAATGAATCAATGAATCTATCTATCTATCATCTATCTTGGGAACAGAATGGATAAAAGGACTAGAACATCATAAAGACTAATGCAAAAGAAATATTTAAACAGTTGAATATACACTGAGATGAGTTAGAATATTTAATTGATATCAAGTTGTATTGTAACAGATAAAAATCCAGTAGAACAAGTATAATTTTACCTGCTTAAGAAGGAAAATCATAAATAAAGGGAATATTTATTTTGCTTTTTTTTATGTATCCTGGTTTATTTTATTATCTCCAGTGTTATCTCTGGTCACATTTCTAAAAGACTCACTTTCATTTAATAACTTGGACAAATCAGAAGAAGAAAAGAAAACATATTTCTACTTATGAGCTGATTGATGGCATATCTATACCAACATCATCCAGTGAGACCATCATCAAATTTTACCTTGAGAGATTTATGAATTGACTACTGCATGTGTGGTATTAGGAATCTTCCCCAAAATAAGGAGGCACTTCATTTATGTCATGACCTTTGCTGATCCCTAAAAAAGGAACATTGATTTATCCTCTGTATCTTGGGAAGTGTCACAGAGTAATGTCAATGGAGTGAATGTAAAAACATTACAAATGAGATTGAATTCTTGATTTCTTTTTCAGATTGTTCAATGTAAGTATATATAAAGGCCACTGATTTTTGTAAGTTGATTTTGTATCCAGCAACTTTCCTGAATTCATATATCAGTTCTCATAGTTTTTGTTAGTCTTTAGGTTTTTCTAAACATAGGATCATGTTGTCTGAGTACAAGGCTAATTTAACTTCCTCCTTTCAAATTTAGGTGCCCTTTATTTATTTCTCTTGCCTAATTTCACTGGCTAGGACTTTCAGTATTATGTTCAATAAGAGGGGTGAAAGTGAGCATCCTTGTCTTTCCCAGATCTTAAAGAAAGGCTTAGAATTTTTTTCTGCTCAGTACGATGTTGGACGTGGGTTTCTCATATGTGGCCTTTATTATTTTTAGGTATGATCCTTAAATATTCAGATTGTTGAAGGTTTTTATTATAAAGAGATGTTGAATTGAAGAAAGAAATCCCATTCACAATAGCTGCAAAGACTATAAAATAACTAGGAATCAACTTCAACAAAGATGTGAAAGATCTATATAATGAAAACTATAAAACACTGATAAAAAACTTGAGAAGGACAGAAAAATGAAAAGATATTTCGTGCTCATGGATTAGAAGAATTAATAATATTAAAATGACAGTACTACCCAAGTCAATTTACAGATTCAATGCAACCCCATCAAAATACCAATGATATTCTTTACAGAAATAGAAAAAAAAATCCTAAAATTTATTTGGAACTACAAAAGACCTCAAATATCTGAAGCAATCCTGAGAAAAAGAATAAAGCTGAAGGCATCATGCTACTTGACTTCAAAATATACTTACTACAAAGCTATAGTAACCAAATCAGCGTGGTACTGGCATGAAAACACACACATAGACCAATGGAACAAAATAGAAAATCCAGATATAAATCCACAAATTTACAGCCAATTCAATTTTGACAAAGATGCCAAGAACACACACTACTTATTAAAGAGACTGTTCTTTGTCTCTTCAATAAGTGGTCTGAGCAAACTGAATAGCTATTAATATGCAGAATAATGAAACTAGACACTTATCTATAAAAACCAAAATCAAAAACCAAAATACAAAAACCAAATCAAAATGGATTAAATACTTAAATCTAAGATCTGAAACTATGAAACTCCTAGAAGAAAAATTTGGGGAAATGCTCCAGGAAATTGTTCTGACAAAGATATTTTTGTGTAAGACCTCAAAAACACAGGTAGTAAAAGCAAAAATAGACAAATGGTCTTACATCAAGCTAAAATGCTATTGCACAGCAAAGGAAACAATCCACAGAGAGAAAAGACAACCCACAGAATGGAAGAAAATATTTGCAAACTATCCATCTGCCATGAAACCAGAATATATAAGGAGCTGAAACAACTCAATAGCAAAAATAAATAAATAAATAAATAATTAAAAAGAGCAAAAGGTCTGAATAGACATTTCTCAAAAGAAGACATACAAATGGCCAGCAGGCATATGAAGACATGTTCAACATACATCACTAATCATCAGAGAAAAGCAAATCAAAACCATAATGAGATATCTCACCCCAGTTAAAATAACTTGTATCAAAAAGACAAGAAATAACAGGTGCTGGCAAAGATGTGGAGAAAGGGGAACTCTTGTATACTGTTGGCAAGAATGTATGACTTCAACCACTTTGGAAAACAGTATAGAGGTTCCTCAAAAAGCTAAAAATAGAACTACCCTATGGTCCAGCAATTCCACTGATGCATATTTATCTAAAAATAAGGAAATCAATACATCAAAGAGATTTTTGCACTTCCATGTTTATTGCAGCATTATTCACAATAGCTCAAATATGAAATCGACCTAAGCATCCATCAGTGGATGTGTGGATAAAAACGTTGTGTGATACATATATATACATACACACATACATACACACATACACACACACACACACACAATAGAATATTATTCAGCCATAAAAAGAAATGAAATCCTGTCATTGGCAGCAACATGGATAGAACTGTAGGACGTTATGTTAAGTGAAATAAGCCAAGTGCAGAAAGACAAATATTACATATTCTCACTCATATGCAAAAGCTAAAAATGTGCATCTCATGAAGATAGAGAGTAGATTGGTGGTTATCAAAGGCCAAGAAGTGTATGGGGAGATGAAGAGAGGTTGATTAATGAGTACAAATATATACCTAAATGGAAGAAATAAGTCTTGGTGTCAACAGATCTATAGCTAACACAGATCAATTGTATCTATAGTTATGTCTATAGATCAATAGACCTATAGCTAATGTAGATCAATCAATTGTATATTTCAAAATAGCTAAAAGAGAATAATTTGAATGTTCCAAGTGTAAAGAAAAGATAATGGATAATGGTAAAGGTGATGGATATCCCAATTACCCTGATCTGAATATATGGATGTGTCAAATTATCACATGTACACTGGAATATGTCCATCTACTATGTATCAATGAATAGATAGAGCTAATAAATTAAACAATATCTGTCCAATATCTATGTGTTAAGAATAATAATCTGAACTTGCTTCAGAAGTATTAAAATTCAACTAGACCTATGAAAAAGCAGTATTGTGTGTAGCATAGATCCTAGTTACTACAGAGATCAGAATGTTCTTGAAAGTTCTGATGCTTTGAAAGAAAATATTTTTTTTAAAAATCTCAGAATAAACAGAATTAGAACATTAAAACATTTAAACACCTTTATATAAAAATATTTCAAAATATTTTATTACTCTATTTCAATGTTTTTATTAGCTGGTGGACTGTATTCCTCAACTGGAAATATGTTAGTGTCTTCACAAAAGTAAAAGACATCTTTGTACTAAAACATTTAACGTATCATACAAAAGATGACATTTTCATGGCTTTGGGTTCAGAAAACCTTTGCATGATATTATAATATTTATAAAATGCTGAAAATATTCATTAAAGACATCTAACAATCACTTCAGACTACAAATTACTTATATCAAAGAGTTTAATTACCATATGAGAAAACAGATTAGAGATACTGCATTGCTGTCATCTTGATCACCTGTTTATACTTCTTGAATTACATTTTCCCATGAGGCAATCCATATTTAAGTAATCAAATTGGTAAGTGAGTGTAACCTTTTCCATTTATGATAAAAATATTCAATACATGGTGACACTAGAACATAATTTCTTATAGATTGTGTTTGTACATATGTGTGTAAATGGATGAGAGAGAAAAAAATAGAAATTTTACAACTACTGGTTTATATATAACAATTAGGTCAATATTATAGCCAAAGAGCAATTTACAAATAATCTGAATGATTAGCATGCCAAGTGACTTTTGAGTCAACTGAATATTTTGTATTCAAGTGAATATTTGGCATCATCTTTTAAACAATGATTTAATTATAATAACTAACAGTTATTGACTGCTTGCTTTATGCAAGGTACTGAATTAAGTACTCCAGAGCAATATCTCATTACTGTCCACAAAAATGCCATATGCTAGTTATGGTAATCATCCACATTTGAAGTTAAGAAAACTGAAACTTAAAGAAATTAAATAGAGTCCATAGTGACCATATCACCCAAGCCAGGACATAATAGAAAAAGAGAAACTATCAATAATAATCTATGTGACTCTATCAATATACATCAGAATTGTCCCAGGCAAACCAAGATATATAGTTACCTTACACATATAGTAAGCAGCAAAAATAAGACTCAACCGTAAGGAACCCAAATTACTTTCCAAAGATATGATTTAATTGCTTGGTGAATCTGCATAATACAGTGAAAGTAAATTCCAAACATTTCACAACTGATTTGGCACTGTGAGCCAATGTCCTAGTCAAATTTAAATACTGGCGGGGTGCAGGGGCTCACTCCTGTAATCCCACCACTTTGAGAGGCTAAGGAAGGAGGATCACTTGAGTCCATGAGTTTTTGGTTCAGCGAGCTATGATGATGCCACTGCCCTCTAGCTGGGGCAACAGAGTGAGACCCTGACTTAAAAAAATAAATAAATATATTTCCTTGTTTTCTCTATGTCTCCTTTCACTTTTATTTACCCAATACCCAAACCAAACTGTACATCTCTGAAGATGTAAGAAGTGACTTACGATATTTCATTTCTGTCCTTTGCAGTATTTTTCCTCCAAATCTAAATGTCAAATTTCTACCAATATATATATGCCATTCCTAATTTGATGCTTTGATAAAAATTTCCTTTTTCAAGATGCTTTTACTGATTCATCCCTGAAAATTTCAAAACATGGTATTTGTATGATTATTATAATTGTTTCAATTCTTATCATATTAATCAGACTTTTGTGTATACTTTGTCTCCTCTAAATAAAACTTAAACTCTTACGTGACTAAAATGTTACAATATGTATAGTAATTTGCAAAAGCATGAATCATCTTAATTTTTAAAATTCTGTTTTACTTCAGAAATAGCAAACGGTTATACGTAAAGAAAAACATGTACTCTTTACTTTACTCTGGGCCTGAGGGTAAACATGTAAATGCTTAACATAAGAAATCAAATTACATGAAATCCATAATATTCAAAACTGGATTGGCACTAAGGAGCAATTCATTTTGGCTATCAATATGTTTTTTTCCTAAATAGTTCATGTAATCCTACGATATATTTCAGTATGAGTTTAGATTGTTTATCTCATTCTGAGATTTTCTAATTTTAAAACTCTTTCCAGTTATCTAATTTTGCCTAGTAAATACTTATTTTTTTATTTATCAAGTTGTGCAAGTTAAGCTTGTTGTGTCAGAAACTTTCTGTCATGTATATTTTCATCTCATTAATATCTTTAAAACTGAGTATTATGCAGGAAAATCACTTTGCCAAATGACTTCACTTAAAAAGATGCACACTCATATACTTTTACTCTGACTGGCATTTTAAGCTGAAAAATAATAGTGGAAGTTATTTATATGTCATTATAACTATTTTTTTAACACAAGAGTTTCTTCTGATTCCACTGACAGAAGGAAACTTTCATTTGTTCCACATGGATGATGTTTAGAGCCTGTATATAAGGCAGAATGATATTAATAGCTGTCCATGCACCATATTTTCAGGAACCTTTAAAGAATCACCTGGTCTAAATAATCTGCCTCACTGTATTTCCATAGTGCCCTAATTTCTGTTAATTAAAATCACTCCTTAAGGATGTTTCCAAGAAAATGAATTTTTAATGTGTTACCTTAGAGGGGAGTAACATTGGTACAGATTTATCTTTATTGCAACTGGGCTCTACCAAATAGCAGAATCCAGAGATAATAAGACAGTAAACAAGTAACTTTGAAGTTAGAAGTAAGCTGGAAATTATTCCAAGCTAATGAGTTTTCATCAAGGGCATAAATTTCTAATGACCTGTTTTTATAAACACGGATATTCCAGTCTTACCAGCAACGGCTTTTAAGATTCAGTGCACTTTAGGTGAATCCCAAAAAATCCTGGTGTATATTGTAATTGAAGCGACTGGGGGAAATCATTTAGTGTTGTTCTGTACCTGGGGGAGTATCTTTAGACCTAGAGAATGTCCCCTCGCTACAGTAGGTACAGAGGCAGAAAAGAGGACAGGAAGGAAAAAGAGAATTTTGACTATATCACATGTCCATCTAAGAGTCCTGAGTTAAATATTTCCCATATTTACTCTGAACATGTCCATTGACTTTTGTATGTTAATTCTGAGCACCTCTGTTGAATTCTAAGAAGTGTTTTCCTTCTCAGGGGGTGGTCTAAAACAGGGCATCTAGCCAGTTTGAAACTGTATGGAATGTAAGTTATCAGATTTTATGCCTTATTAGATCTTGGTTTGATTTTTAACAACACATATCTAGCTAGGTAATGCAGTACTGTGAAAGGAGAATGTCATTACCTTTATATAGCAGGAGAAAGATCTACCTTCCTAGCAAGGGGTCTCAGGAGGAATTTCCTATAAAGGGAACATACTTGGATTTAAGGACTAAACTACTGGACCCTGGTGAGGAAAATATTGCAGTGTTGTCACTGTGGGTCTTGGTGCAAAGAAACCTTCTGGTCAAGTTAAAAAGAAAGAAAAACCAAAAGATAGATAATATTGCAGTAAAAAAAGAAATAGACACCTGTTCAGTCTAGCAGCATTTTGATCTTCTGCTTACCAAATGGAAGTTTCTAGTACTTTTCAGTATAGTCTCATTGAGAGGCAGTGATAGATTATATCCTTTATATATACACATACATATATATAAAATCCATATTTTCCTTCCATGGATGGTATTATCCATTCATTATGCTACCTTTCAGAAATTTTAAATTATTTTGTATGCATATAAATATACATTCTTCAAACTCATACTAAAGACTTTCCTCAAATAAGCTTCTATATGAAACCTTCTCAAATGTACCTGAGTATAATTAATCACTCCTTCTACATATGTACAGCATAAGGCTTTTACTTTATGGAGTAATTATTTCTTTCTCTGTGTGTTCCTGTTTCAGTCCGCACTTATGTTAACTTAAAAATCACACAATTTATAAATTTGGAAAGGAGACTTTATTTCTTATCATGGGTTAGAGCCTGAAAAGTGGCCATTCTGATAAGGCTGTGAAGTGTAGTCTTCAGCAAAGACCAGAGGTGGGTACTCTGAGGGAGTGAAGGGTAAGACAGGAATTGATGCTCAATGGGTTGGCCAAGTGTACATAGTCAACAGGTTACAGGAGGATCTACAAATATTAATGAAGGTGGTCCTGATGCTTGTGTGTTGAACAAACATACATGTTATGTATGACCCATGTTCAATTTGGGATGGAGACTTAACATTTAAATGTATTACATTTAGGCCCTATATGTCAAAAGGTCTTTTCCATGGATGATATATTTCTACCTATGTGTTTCATGATTTATGATATTATAAATAAAAATTTGTAACATTTCAAGTTACAATCATTAATTGATAGGATAGAAAATTACAGTTGATTTTTGTTTATGGACCTTGTATTCTCCAAAGTTGTTAAACTCACTTTTCTGCTCCAGAAGCATTGTTGTAGATTCCTTAGGGATTCTACAAACAAAATAATTTTTTAAAATAAATATAGATATTCCTTTCTAAACTATTTTAAATTTTATTTTATGTTATTATCATTACATATTTATTTGCCCTATTCCACTGTGTGCAGCCTCTAGTACAAACTTGACTAAAAGTGATATAAACAAACTTCTCTTTTCATACTTCTGATCATAGGAGGAATACATTCAGTCTTTCCCCATAATTATTATGCTAGTTGTAGATTTTTTATAGATATCCTTTATTAATTTGAGGAAATTGTCTTCTCTTCAAATGTACTAAGATTTTTTATCATAAATGGGTTCTATATTTTATCAAATTATTTTCCTGCATTTGTTGAGATGATTATACAAATAGATAAATTGATGATGAATAAACAAATTATAGAACAAATGGATAATGAATAAACAAATTATATAATAATTATTCAAATTAATACCATACAATGAACATGATTCAGCTATTACCATATGATGCAACCCATATGTATATCATAAACATAATATTGAGTGCAAAAAGGTAATCAAAAAAAGAATACATACTGCATGCTTCTAAATATGTAAAATACAAGGAAATCAAAATAGTTTCTGGTGTATGGTGGCTGTCATTGGGAAGAGAGGAAGGGTAGGAATGATGAATGAGAAGGAGCTTCTGGGGGAACTGTAAATGTTCTATCTCCTGACCCAAGTTGGTGATTACAAGTAGTTTTCATAATGCAATAACTCATTACGCTGTATATTTATAATTTGTCTACTATTTATATGTATATAGTACCTTAAAAGTTTAAAAAGTTTAATTGAAAATATTTCTGCTCAGCTGTAATACATTTATATTAGAGCATGTTATAGTTTGAATGTATATGCATCCCCAAAATGTATATGTTGGAACCTAAGACCCAATGTGATGGTATTAAAAAGTGAGCCCATTAAGAGTGATTAAACCATGATGACTTTGCCCTTAAGAATGGGATTAGCACCCTTATAAAAGGGCTTGAGCAAACTAGCTAGGTTCTTTTTGCTCTTTCATCTCTTCTTTCTTGTGGGACACAGCATACATCCCTTCTGCCCTTCTGCCTTCTGCCTGGGAGGATGCAAAAAGAGAAGCCATCTTGGAAATGACGAGAATCTCTTATCAGACACTGGATCTACCAGAACATTGATCTTGAATTTCCCAGCGTCCAGAACAGTGAGATAATAAATTTCTAGCTTTTTTCTTAATAAATTACCTGGACAGATATTTTGTATCAGCAGCAAAAGCAGACTAAGACAGAAATTGGTACCAAGAATGGGGTGTTGCTATAACAAATACCTAAAATTGTGGAAGCAGCTTTGGAACAGGGTAATGAACAAAGGCTGGAAGAGTTTGAAAGTGCATGCTAAAAAAGCCCAAACTTCCATGAACAGAGCATTAGGGATAATTCTGGTGAGGGCTCAAAAGAAAAAGAGAACTGTGGAGAAAGTCTGAATCTTCTTAGAGATTACTAAAGTAATCATGAACAGAATGTTGGTAGAAATGTGGACAACAAAGTCAATTCTGATGAGATCTTAGACAGAAATGAGGAACAAAATATTGGGAACCAGAAGAAAGGTCATCTTTGTTATAAAGTGGCAAAGAACTTGGCTGAATTTTGTCTGTATCCTAGTGCTTTGTGGAAGGCAGAATTTGCAAGTGATGAAGTAGGATATTTGGTAAAAGAGATCTCTAAGAAAAGTGTTTAGAGTGCTGCATGGCCTCTCAACTGTTTATAGTAAAATGCAAGAAAAGATAAACAAATTAAAGACTGAATTAATAATCAAAAGGGAAGCAGAACCCAAAAATTTGGAAAACTCTCAGTCTGGCCAGGTGGCAAAGACTAAAAATGCATGTTCAGGAGAGACCACCAAGAGTGTGGCCAAGCAAACATTTGATAAGAATATTAGTATGGATAGAAGCCAGAGAGAAGCTATTCATTGAGACAATGGAAGAATGACCCTTGCTATGCTGAGTGTTTACTACCTTCAAAACTTGTGTTGAAACTTTTCTCCATTGTTAACACTATTAAGAGGATGGGAAAACCAACTATAGCATTTGAGAAGTAGAACCTTTGGGGGTAATTAGGATGAGGTCATGGGAGTGGGTCTTTAGTAGCTTTGTAAAAGGAGAGAGGCCTGAACTAAGGTACTCAGCCCCCTCACCATGTTCAGTGCCCCCTCAAAACTCTGCAGTGAGTTCCTACCAGCAAGAAAACTTTCACTCAATATACACCTCCTCAACTTTGGACTTTCCAGCCTCCAGAATGTAAAAAATAAGGTGTGCTCTTTATATATTACCCAGTCTCAGATATTCAGTTACAGCAACAGAAAATAGACTAAGACAACCCCAAAAATATTTCAGAGATTATTGGTGCTGCCACTCCCATCACAGTCCCAGAGTTCTATGGCCTTGAGGGCAAAATAATTTCAAAACAGGGGCCCAGGGTACCTGTAAGACATTGGGGCTTACTTCCCAGTCCCATCTTAAGTCTCTCTTCCCCACATTTGGGTTCAGTGCCCCTCAGCTACCCCAGCTATGGCTGAAGTGGGCTGAGGTATGGCTCAGGCCATCATTCTGGAGGGCATATGAGGTAAATTTTGGTGGCTTCCACATAGTGCTAACTCTGCATTTGTACAGAGTTTACAAACTATGGAGGCAATATACTTCCATCTAGACTTCAAAGCATACCTTGGAGAGCCTTGGGACCCAGGCAGAGAACTGCCACAGAAGTAGGGTCACAGTATGGAGCCACTACTAGGTCAATGCCTAATGGAACTGTGGGGGCAGGGCAGCCTCCAAGATCCCAGAACTGTAGAATGACCAATGTGCAACACCACCCTGGGATAGCCACAGACGTGTGACTCCAATATTTGAGAGCCACTGTGTGGGCTGTGCCCAGCAAGGCCATAGGGGTGGGGCCATGGGAAGCCTCAAGGGCCCAACCACCATCCCAGTGAGTCCAGAAGGTGGGACATGGAGTCAAGGAAGATTTTTCTCAGGTCTCTAGATTTAATGTTGTTTGCCTCATTGAATTTTGGCCTTACTTGGTACCTGTTACCCCTTTCTCTTTCCAGCTGCTCCCTTATGGAATTTGAATGTCTATCCAGTGCTTGTTCTACCATTGTATTTTGGAAGAACACAACCTCTTTGATTTTATAGGCTTACAAAAGGAGTGGGAATTTGCCTTAGAATAAATCAAATTTCAGTCTCACTCATATCTAATTTAGAGAATATTCAACTGAGACTTTGAACTTAGACTTTTGAGTTGATGTTGGAAAAATTTAAGACCTTTGGGCCTGTTGGGATGGAATGAATATATTTTGCATGGAGAAGTATATGAATTTGGGGGGTCTAAGGGCTGAATTATATGATTTGAATATATGTTAATCCCCAAAATTTGTATGTTGGAACTTAAGACCCAATGTGATAGTATTTCCCCCTTTGATGGGGCCTTCCAGAGGTTATAAACTCATGAGGTCTCTATCCTTATGAATGGGATTAACACAATTATTAAAAGAGCGTGAGAGAATTATATTGGCCCTTTTTGCCCTCCCATCTCTTCTGCCTTGTGAGGACTCAGCTTTTGTCCCTTTTGCTTTTCCGCCCTCCCCCCGTGACAATGCAGCAAAAGGTGCTATTTTGGAAGCTGAGAGAAGCCTTCACCAGACTTCGAATCTACTGGGCCTTGATCTTAGACTTCCCAGCCTCCATAACTGTGAGAAAATAAGTTTGTGTTCTTTATAAATTATTCAGTCTCAGATATTTTACTATAGCATCAGAAGTAGACTACAACAGAGCAGGTTTCTGAATTTGAAAGTCTCCTCACATCCTTAAAAACTGTATATTGATCTACAAATAAACATATAAACTATACGCACCTTATAGTCAATGCCTAACTAGAAAGCAGAGAACTCTGCAAATCTCAAATAATCTGTGAGTAGAACAATGAATATCAACTACTAAAAGAGCCATTCTCAAACTCATACCTTTATGGAGAGCTGTGTGGAAGACAGAAGAGTGGATTGAGCTAAAATTTTGGTCATAAAGAGAAAGTACAGATTATAAGTAAAACTACTGAAAGAGTCTTTGTTAAGCTCAGCAATGACTACAGTAAAAGAACGCAAATGTTACTGTGAAATTTGAGGAAGCAAACTGGGAGGAGAAGCAGTCTTAGGATTCTGTTTTGTGAAAGCAAAAAGAAGCAGGAGGGAGAATTTAATATTCTGCAATACAGAGAACTGAAGTCCCTACAATCTCTCTCCCCACTATTCCCTACAAGCCACCTATTTAAAAAAAAAAACAAAAAAAAAAAAACACATTTCACCATGAAGAACGAAGAGTATCTTCTTGAACCAGAAGGCTTGTAAAGGACTCAAGCTGTAAATATGTTTTCAAAAAATACAGAGATGTATGTAGTCATCATTTATACAAAACTATTATAGGAAACATAAATGAAGAATCAAAATATTTAAACTAATTTAAATCTTCCCCTCAAAGAAATCAGCTACAAAGCAGAAGAAAGTGTAACAATACTATAAGCTCACTTAAAAAAAATCATTTGAGAATATAAAACAATATGTGGAATTTGAAATTTAAAAATAACATAAATGAAGAAATTTTTTTAAAACGTTGAACTCAATAAGGAAAGACGCAAAGGACAAAATCAAATCATAAAGACTAAAATACAATGTAACAAAAGATAAATATATTTATTATTTATTTTTTAGTATTGTCACCAAATAAGCATTTATTTTCATCTTCAAACCTTTGCACAATTCTTGTTCCCATAATTTTTTTAAATTTCAAAATGTTATGGGGGTACCAACGTTTTGGTTACATAAATTGCTTTTGTACTGTTTGAGTCAAAATGTGCCCACCCCCCACATAGTGTGCACTGTACCCGTTATGTGTAAATTTGCCTATCTCCTCCTCCCACCTCTCACCTGCTTGATTCCTGATGAATGTTATTTCCATACGTGCACATAAGTGTTGACGATTAGTTCCAATTTAATGGTGAGTACATGCGGTGTTTGTTTTTCCACTCTTGTGATACTTCACTTAGAAGAATGGGCTCCAGTTCCATCCAGGTTAATACAAAATGTATTAGTTCACCATTTTTTTATGGCTGAGTAGTACTCCATGGTATATATATACCACATTTTATTAATCCACTCATGTATTAATGGGCACTTGGGTTGTTGCCACATTTTTGCAATTGTGAATTGTGCTTCTATAAACATTAAAGTGCAGGTGATTTTTGTATAGAATCCCAGTAGTGGGATTGCTGGATCAAATGGTAGTTCTACTTTTAGTTCTTTGAGGTATCTCCATACTATTTTCCACAGAGGTTGTCCTAGTTTGCAGTCCCAGCAGCAGTGTATGAGTGTTCCTATCTCTTCACATCCACTCCAACATTTGTTGTTTTGGGACTTTTTGATAAAAGCCATTCTCACTGGAGTTAAGTGATATCTCATTGTGGTTTTGATTTGCATTTCCCTGATGATTAGAGATGTCTAGCATTTTTTCATATGCTTTTTGGTCTTTAGTCTATCTTCTTTTGAAAAGTTTCTGTTCATGTCTTTTGCCCACTTTTTAATGGAGTTGTTTGATTTTTTTCAAATTGGGAGGCATCGATTTACCAAACTTCAAGCTACACTACAAAGCTACAGATGAATAAATTTAAATGAAAATTTAATAAGAAAATTAGAAAAACTAGAAAGAAAATGTAAATGAGAAAGAGGAAAGACATGAAATGGTTACAGATCAAGAGGATAAGATGGAAGACAAAGAGACCATGATGAAGCAAAACAAAACAATGTAATGGAAAAATATTAAAACTATAACCACAAAAAAAATCAAAATAAAAAGAAACCGAGGCCTGTTAGGTAGCTGGAACAATTGACCTAGAAAGATCAGTTAATAAGAAAATCTAGTAAAACTATTAGATGTTGAATACAAAATATGGTAACAATGAATCAACATCTTCAAGAAACTCAAAATAAAAAGAGAAACTGAGTGTTTTATATCTAGCCAAGGTGTCTTCAAGTGTGAAGACGACATAAGAATGAGAACAGTTTTGCATGTAAAAACTTTTTCTGTAAAGGACAAGATAGTAAATATTTTAGACTTTTTAGGGTCATATGGCCTCTTTCACAATGGCTCAACTCTGTAATTATAGAGCAGATACAAAGAAAATGTAGAAAAGAATAAGTGTGGTTTTGTTCTTAGAGAAAAAAAAATTAATGTGGGAAAACTGGCAGCAGGCTGGATTTGGCCCACAGGTTATATAATTCTTTAATCCCTGAATTGGACGGTAAGCTTCATTCAACCAAGAAAAGACTGAGAAAAATGTTGCACAGAGGCTATAGTGAGAATTTAATGTATTTATAATAATTCGATATTTAAAACTACAATTAAAAGTAAATATGAGGTTAAAAGATATGGAAATATCTCTAGTTCTGAGAAAATAAAAAGGGAAAGAGAAGGCAGAAAGAGGGAAATAGCTATTCAATATGACCAGTAAGGACACTTTTAAATAAAAAAGCCACAATGTATTATAAAGATAAAAGTAGTTTGCCTGTACACCAAAAAAACTGAGAAATAAACTAGAAATTACAAGAAGCACAAGGAGATACAGATACAAACACCCTAATAATAAGAGATTTTTAATAAACTATTCTAACTATGAGAAAGATCAAATGGGTAAAAATCACTAAGGATATAGAAGTCCTGAACAACTTAATCTATAAGGTATATCTTATGGGTATACATTGAAAGTTATATTCTGAGTTTTATATATGTGTGTCTGTGTGTCTATGAATGTATTATATATGTGTCTGTGTATGTATAATACATATCTTCTCAAACCTACATAAAACCTTAACCAAAAAGATCATATATTAGGTCTTAAAAATGTCACTAACTTTCATAAAATAGAAATATAAATAATACTCTTTGATCCTGGTATAATAAAACTGGAAATTGATAACGAAAATTTTATCACATGAAAATTTAAAAACAATTTTTCTAATTAAAAAACCTCTTGATAAATGAAGAAATACAAGTGAATATCACAGGACTTCTTTAAAAATAAAAGATAATGCCAACACTGCATATCAGCTTCTATAGCATGTATTTAAACAGCGACTAAGGGGAAATTATAAAAAGGAACAGAACCAATGGGAGATATATATATATAGAGAGAGAGACAAAGGGAAAGGGAGAGAGAGGGACAGAGAGAAGTGAGAGATTTGTTAAGGAATTGCCTCCTGTCATTGTGAGCTTGGCAAATCCAAAATCTGCAGTGTAGCAGACAGATTGGAGACCCAGGAAAGAGTTGAGGATGTAGCTCTGGTCTGAATGCAGTCTGTTGGCAGAATTTCTCTTCCTTAAATGAGGTCAGTCTTTTTTCTACTATAGCCTTCAACTGATTGGATGCGGCCCACACATATTACAGAGGGTAATCTTTACTGAAAGTCAGTCCACTGATTTTAATGTTAATCTCATGTAAAAAAAAAAAACCCACAGAAACATCTACAATTATGTACAAGCAAATATCTTCATATCGTGATATAGGCATGCTGACACATAAAATTTACCATCACAATTTATATCAATTAAAAAATTAATTCCCATGAGGACAAAGAGTAAGTTAACAGAAATCACAAAGAAGAAATGATAAAGATAAAAACAGAATTAAAGGGATAATGAATATAAAAACAATAGGTCTGATTAATAAATATTTATTTAAAAAAGGTAAATTTTAAGCAAATTAACAAAATAGACAAATGACAGAACCTTTATAATATTTGGAAACAATTTATACTGATGTGATCTATGCAGTATTTGTAAATGAAATGTTTAAATGTTTGGAAGTTGGGCTTGCATTATTACTAGTTTTTAAAAAGTGAAAAAAATGTAATCAACAAATTATTTTATTTCAGTAATAATTAAAACTTTATCTCACACTGTAGATTGTGGGATTCTGTGTTCTAAACTCAACTAAAAATCAAAAATTTTCATCATTGTTATAATAATGAATATAATATGTTGTATTAAAGCTGTAAAACTATTTGACATGGAACAGAATTTTAAGTAAGTTCAAAAGTTAATGAAATGTCAAGTAACAAAAATTAGAAAGATTGTTATAAAGAATTTAAACTTTATCTTTTAGTCAATTTTTTGTTTTCTTCTAAAACTTTCAAAAATATTGAAATTTAATGTCTATGCTATTTACATATATAAAAAAATCAGGTTGAAGCTACCACTAAATAATATCGTCCTCTACTACATTGGGGGATGAAGAGATGTGTAAATTACTAAAAGAAAAAGTGAGTAATACTGTCAATAAAAGATCAAATTTATAAAAATGAGTTCTAAAAAGCTTCAGTGCTGACTAACATTGTTTAAGATGCCTGATATTAAATCAATATCGTTGTCACAATCCATTTCTTAAATATTGCATCATTGTCACCTAGGCACCATATGGTGTTTCAAATGACAAGGTAAAAGCGTCCATCAGCATAAGAGTAAAAACTGCCACCATTAAATCAATTCCATTACGGAAGAAATGAGAAACAAAAATATGATTTTAGTATAGCAAACCAGATGTTCTTTCATGAGTTCGTAAAATTAAGAACCATATAAACCTGCAATATAATTAAATGTATCATCAGGTCTTACAGAATCTAAAATTGGGTTTGATTTAAGGAAGTGCTTCCAAAAATTTGACTGAACGTAGTTTTTCTCCTTTATTCTGAAGATAAAGTTAGTTCTGTTGATAATTGAATAGTGAGTCAGAGTAGAAATCTGATTTAAAAACAATCTAAATGAAAAACTACCCTCAGGTATTCTGAAAGAAAAGTCTAAAACAGACTGATGCGATTTTTGTCTCCTAAGAAACTACAAATAGATATTTCCTTAAAAAATTTAAATTCATTCTATAGTAGATCTAAATAATTATAATTAGGGAAAAAGTTACCATTGTCAAGTTACATTAAGTTGACATCAATATGTATAAATATTCATAATGAACTTAGGATAAACTTCATTATTAGCTTTATTTTCAATGAACTTTCTGATACTAATTATTCTCTAAAACAAAGTATTGAAAAATGACTAAACATATGAAAAATTAAACTTTTTTATTTTTCATAATAGTACTTGATCCTACCAAAAAATTAGATATTTAAGAGGGTGAAAATATTTATTTTGTAGCACCATACGTAACCGCATTTTTGGGTTTAAACAAGTTTTAGCCTTGTTCTTGGGGTGTTGTAGAAGTTGTTAATTTAAACACACCAAGATTTTATGGTGCATGCATTTGCCTGAATGTGGGTATTTGTAAGGATGCAGAAAATTGCATTCATAATAAAGTTACAACATTTCTTTTTAATTTATATGCAGATGGTATAGGTACTGCAGACAAAGAGGAGTATATTTAAGCTAATTCACAAAATGAGATTTTTTTACTGTATTAGAAACAATTTTAAATATAAAAATCCATAAGAACTTTATTTCTTTTCTATTTTTTATATAGTTTAACACTGGGGATTAAATTTCCATAGCCAAAAGCTCAAATAAAATATTTCTCTGGAAATTAGTCGGTTGGACAGAATTACATGTGTACATAAAATAGCCCAATGCAATCCTAAAAATCATATTTTCCTGGATGCAAGAGACCATAAAATTGAATAATGGGTACTTTAACTTGATTCATTGAAAGAAATTCTATATGAAGAGATTTAACATTCCCATGTGGATTCCAAAACATTTACTAAGGAGCAGGCTAAAAGGAAATTTATAAAATACTGCTTTTTATTTTTATTTTTTGCAATTTCTGCAATCTCAACAGTTGTAAGAAAGTTTGTTTTTCACCTTAGTGGACTCCACTTTAATCAACTAATAGTTGAAATAAAGTAATAATTTTTTTTGTAAAATACTATAATTAAAGCATTTTTTAAAATTATCTCTAAAAGATACAGCCATTTAAGTCTATTGACCAAAATAAATTGTTATGTCTTTTTAAAAAGGAAGTATGAATCCAATTTTGTCCTATGTACCAGAAAAAATAGTGTGGCCACTCTGCTAGTCTTCACCCCCCTACACACATGCCTCACCACAGACTCGGCAATGACCAGTCAACCTACAGTTGCAGATGCAAGCAATTCCTGAGATAATTTTGAGGAAGATAAGCAATATACTAGGAGCCAAGCATCACTAATTTTCCAGATCTGCAGTTTGTTTTGCCCCCCGAGGCGTGATACCTAGAGAGTGAAAGTTACAGAGTTCCTCTTTCACTTTCAACCTATCAACCAAGGTTGTGGGCTCTAACTTCAAATGTGTGCAGGATTTAAACATTCTTATCACTTACATCTTATCCAAGTCACTCTCATCTCTTGCCTCTTAACAAGAGAAGTCTCCCTGCTTCTTCTGTAAGGAGAGTCTCCGCTCCACAGAGTGGCCAAAGTCATCTTTACTCGTGTAATACATGTCATTCACCACGTGATCAACACCAAGAGTCCTCTTCTGCCTTTGTGTTAGAATAGAGTGTTGGTATAGTAAGGGAATAGAACATGGTTCATACATTCATATGTCATTTTCTATTTGTATGTTCTTTTAGGGATCTTGACTTTGGCTTATCACCTAAATCGTCAACATCTTTGAATTCTTTTTTATTCTCCCCTTTTGAATTGCCTTTTTTTCCTCCATGGATTGCTTCTTTCTTTCAGTACTCTTATGTGGCTAGTGTAGTATCATAGACTCGGGGAGTTACCTACTTTCCCTGACAAATGCTTGCAGGTGAATGGATGAATCGTGCTGCTTAAAACTGTCTGGAGAAGGATAAAGGGCTTAAAATGCTCAAAATAAGAGTGCAGTAGTTTTCCATATAAATCAGGGGAAAAAACGAAGATCTTATTAACAGTATAGCTTTTCGCTACTTCAACTGGATAGTCTCCTTCTTTCCCTGCCTTGCTTGTTCCCTTCCGTTACCTTGGCCTTCCTGGTATACTTTAGATACTGCCACCGCTTCAGGCCTTTTGTTCTTGCTATTTCCTCTGCCAGAAATGCTCTTCTCCAGTTTCTTCATAGCTTTCCACAGAGCATTCAGGCCCATACTTAAAGAAAGATCAGATTGACTGAGAAGACTTCTGAGAATATTTTAGCTCACTAGTACCTTCTGTCACTCTCTGTTCTGTTATACAGTTTTGGTTTTCTTTCTAGCACCTATTAATATATATATGTATAGTAATTTAGACTAATTCCCACCAAACCAATTTGCCCTAGTTCTTGTTCCTTATCCCTCTCCATCTGGGCCTTAGAGCTCACTTTATGTGTTAAGATTAGAAAAAAAGAATGGTTTTGCATTTGCAGAGTATACACTCTCCAGAAGTGTCGTCTCTGGATCCCGCAATGGAATGACTTGTGTTACTTGGTAAAATGCAGAGTTGTGCCACTTTCACAAATTCTAAAAGTCAACTGAATTAGAATGCTAGGAGTGGTCATCTGAAATTTTCAGTTTTAAAGAAGTATATGAGATTTGTATGCAAACTGAAGTTCAAGAACCACTGACACGATGGCTTTACTTTTGTTCCTCTTGTTTATGTTAAACTGATTTGGACTATTCTCTTTACATGAAAAACCTTGATAAGAGTATGGAGATATAAATAGATAAAATTTCTATACTTCAAGATCTTCTTTGTTAAGTGCATTGCTGTTGTAAATCTTATAATATTTAAAAAATATGTGAAAGTCTCTGAATCAGTATTAGAACTGTTTTCTGCTTCTTTTGTTACTGAGTTTATTCTGATGATAGGATAGTGTTAGAATTGGAAAGAGACTGGGAACATATTTTATTATTTCCATTCTTATAACCATTGTTACAGTTTCTCTGTGCATATCATATTTAAAATTCCCTAAATCTCATTTTATTGTGGTCTTCATGTCATCAAAAAGTAACCCAAGATCATTCAGTGTAAATTACCTATATTATTTCATGGAATATAAATGAGTTTCTATATTCGTTCAAATTTCTCTAGGACTCCACTGGGTGAAGAAAATGTAACTTGGTCACTATTTGTCATACTTATTACAACTATAATGGTAACATGGGTTTTTTCACAGAATTAAATTTTTAAAGTGTTTTTTGCATTTATTTGTCACCTAAAAATTATACTTATACTTATAATTTCTGATACATATATGAAGCAAGATCATTTTTTACATGACTCTGCATAAAGTAATCCTCATATACATATGTATGTATATATACAAATATACATGTATATAAATATTAAAATATACACAAATTTAAGTGTATATATATGTAAATGTGTGTGTGTGTGTGTATTCAACCTGACATTATTTTTCAATTTATAAAGGGACAGTTCTAGGTCCACATAGAGGGGTGGACAAAAATAAGTAAATAAGGGAATGGGTATATACACATGGGTACAACCCAACATTCTCAAACATATTTTCTAAATACTTCTTTCATTTATTTATAAGATCCATTTTAATGGACCTTGTAATAGTAAGGAAAAAAATAAGTAAAATAATAATCTAGATATGTAATATGGAATTATAGGACAATAGAAATGTATTTAGTGCATGTTCTTGTGATGCAAATCTATGGCAGCTTACTTAGCCATGTGGTAAACACAAAATTTTACTAATGAAGAAGTAGCATGAAATATTAGGTGGTTCCTCTGCAACTCTTCGAATGGCTCTCAGTCTTCAAGATTATTTTTTCTAAACCTCTGTTTCATTGGACCTATATAAGTTTCCTGCAGTAAATAAAAATTAATATTAATTTATCTTCTGTTAGCATGTAAAATGACACATTGTTCATCTAGCTGTGTAACTGTTATGATTTTGAGTGACTTGGAATTCTTAATATAGTAATAATGATTCTTTCTACTTAGATAGCACTTTAAAATCTACCAAACACTTGATCATATATTTTTTAACTCAATTCTTAAAGAAAATTAATGTAGTGTATTTATACTACACATCATCCTTCATTTCATACCTTGCAGTAAAATGACCAAGCCAGGATGCCTAAGGTTAGACTTTGTATTTGATGTGCTGACAATGCAGGAAGATTTAGCCATATTTAAAATGTTGAAATTGGAGGGATGCCTAAGTAATTTTCAATATATATACTGCATATTTATTTTGTTTTCTTTATCTTGTTTTTGTTTTTGCATTTTTCTCCTTTTAAAAAACAAGAAAGACATTTTTGGTGAGTTATTAAATAGAAAATCAAAAGAAGGCAGAAGAAAGGATATTACCATCACATGATGATACATAGAATATCTATAAAAATCATTCTGACCCTTTGGTGACCCTGATTTGTACTAGGTATTGCCTAGACCAACAAAATAAACAGAAAAGAAATGCTTTTACTGTTACTTTTAATATTGTTCTGCACATAACATATGTGCATTTAGCATTTAAGAAGTTACTAAACTTAAAAATTTAGATGTCAAAAAGCCCCAAGTAAAATAACTATTTCATAAAAAGGGTTTTTTTTAAGTAATTGTGATATGCATTCCAAATCACATATTATCTAAAATAACATCCACCTAGTGGGGCAAAATTTTTAATTTTTATTTGAATATTAACAAACGGTTTAGGAAAACTGTTTGGCATCAAATGACCTATGTGTTAGCCCTGGCTTTGATACTGAATAGCAAATATCTTAAATCATCTCTGCTTCAGTTTTCTTAATGCATAAAATCAGAGCCTGGACAAAATGTTGCTTTAATATCTCATCCTAACTCTTAAGATTCTATTACTTTAAGGCTTCCTAAAGCAGACTGTAGTGGACTAGACTGCTAATTCTTTTAGCCTCCAAATGTTTTCATGTTGAGGATTACTTAAAATAAAAAGCCATCACCTAAATTTTCTATGATGTCATTGTACATAAGCATTTTAACCCGGGCATTACAAGTATATATATGACTTTTTATCCTTTTAAGTTTAATCATCATTCAGTTGACAATTAAAATTGCATAGTTCCCTGCTGAGACTCTAAAGTTAACACTAGCTTGCAATCTTTAAATAAGTAAATGACAGATGCATAGAAACGATTTAAGACTGCTTAAGAACACACAAGGTGAACATATATATCCTTGAGGAGAGGAATGTTGCCCTGAAGACAATACCTTAATTGAAATTTTTGCTCTTATGTTGAGATAATTCAAAGAATATTTCTAATACAGACATGAACAGTTTTCCAGATATAAAAACTTAGGGTATTTTTATTTTTTTTCTTAAAGCTTCTAAATTGTGATTCAAAATTTTTAAATAGTACTTTTTTTTGTTAGTAGACAGTGTCTTGCTCTGTCACCCAGGCGAGAGTGCAATGGTGCAATCATGGCTCACTGCAACCTATAACTCCTGGGCTCAAGGGACCCTCCAGCTTTAGCCTCCTGAGTAGCTGGGACTACAGGCACATGCTATGACATCTGGCTAATTTTTCATTTTTTTGTATAGACAGATCTCACTATGTTGCCCAGGTTGGTCTTGAACTCCTGGATTAAAGTAATGCTCCAACTTCAGCTTCCCAAAGTGTTGGGATTATCAAAGGAAGCCACTGCACCCAGCCTTCAATAGTACTCTTACTAGATAGAACTTATAGTTGCCAAATATAATAAGAAAAATGAGATGCTAAAATATTGTTCCTAGATTACAAAATATATTTTACTTTAAAGACAGAAGAACATTCAAAAATTAAAATCTGTGCTCAATAGATTTTAAATACTCCATGAATATTTTTTGATAACCATCTCTGGCCAGTTGTGATATCATTGGCATTGTGGAGATCAAAGATCCTGTCCACTGTTAGCTCTCTGTCACTACTGGACCAATAATTGTTCCTTTAATAAACCCAAAATTTACTATATGAATCTTTCAAATCTCATTTGTAAATTTTTGTTTATAATATCATAGCTTTTCCTCAGTTATATACCTCATCTCTATACATATTCAGAAAGTTTCAATGAAATTCATATATTTCTATTCTTTTAGTTGAAAAATTTATTTTTTTCTGATTCAGAGTATTATGGGGGTACTAACTCATTGGTTATATAAATTGCCTCTGCACCACCCGAATCAGAGATATAAGCGTGCCCATCCCCCAGACAGCATGCACCTCACTCATTCGGTGTGAGTTTAAACACTCCCTCCTCACCCCTCCCACCTGCCAGGTACTCGATGAATGTTACTTCCATATGTGCCCAAAAGTCATAAGTGTTGATCAGTTAGTACCAATTTAATGGTGAGTACATGTGGTGTTTATTTTTCCATTCTTAGGATACTTCACTTAGAAGAATGGTTTCCAGCTCCATCCAGGTTAAAACAAGAGGTATTAGTCCATCATTTTCTTTTTTATGGCTGAGTAGTACTCCATGGTATATATATACCACATTTTATTAATCCACTCACGTATTTATGGGAACTTGGGTAGTTTCCATATCTTTGCAATTATGAATTGTGCTGCCATAAACATTCAAGTGCAGATGTCTTTATTACTGAATGTCTTTTTTTTCCTTTGGGTAAATACCTAGTAGTGGGATTACTAGATCAAAAGGTAGTTCTACTTTTAGATCTTACAGGTATCTCCATGCTAATATCCAATAGATGTTTACTAGTTTCCAGTCCCAGAAGCAGTGTATCAGTGTTCCTATCTCTCTGCATCCACGCCAACGTTTGTTGTTTGGGGATATTTTGATAAAAGCCATTCTCACTGGATTTAAATGATATCTCACTATGGTTTTGATTTGCATTTCCCTGATGTTTAGAGATGTTGAGCATTTTTTCATATGTTTCTTGACCATTAGTTTATCTCCTTTTGAAGTTTCTGTTCATGTCCTTTGTCCACTTTTTAATATGGTTGTTTGATTTTTTCTTGTTGATTTTCCTGAGTTCCATATAGATTGTAGTTATCAGCCCTTTGTTAGATGTATAGCATACAAATATTTTCTTCCATTCTATAGGTTGTCTATTTGCTCTAATGATAGTTTCCTTGGCTATCCAGAAGCTTTTTAATTTGATCAGGTCCCATTTATTTATTTTTGTTGTTGCTGTAATTGCTTTTGGGGTCTTATTCATGAATTCTTTGCCTAGACTGATGTTTATGAATTTTTCCAACATTTCTGTCTAGAATTCTTATGGTTTCATGCCTTAAGTTTAAGTCTGTTGTCCATTGTAAGTTGATTTTTGTGAGAGGTGAGAGGTGCAGATCCTGTTTCAATCTTCTACATGTGGCTGTGCAATTTTCCCAGCACCATTTATTCTATAGGGATTCTTTTCCCCAGTGTATGTTTTTGTCTGCTTTGTCAAAGATCAGATGACTATATGAGGATGGTTTTACATATGAGCTCTTAGACCTGTTCCATTGGTCTGTGTCTCTGTTCTTGTGCTAGTACCATGATGTTTTGGTTACTATAGCCTTGTACTATAGCTTGAAGTCTGGTAAATTGACCCTCCCAATTTGTTCTTTTTGCTTAAGGTTGCTTTGGCTATATGGGGTCTACTCTGGTTCCATACAAAGTGTAGAATTGTTTTTTCTAGGTCTACAAAAGGTGATGTTGGTATTTTAATAGAGATTTCATTGAATCTGTAGATCACTTTAGGTAGTATAGACATTTTAACAATGTTGATTCTGCCAATCCATGAGCATGGTATGTTTTTCCATCTGTCTATGTCCTCTATTTCCTTCCTGAGTGTTTTGTAGTTCTCCCTATAAAGGTCTTTCACCTCCTTAGTTAAATATATTTCTAGATATTTTATATTCTTTGCTGCTATGGTGAAAGGTATTGAGTCTTTGATTTGGTGTCAGTTTGACTATTGTTGGTGTATATGAATGCTACTGATTTGTGTACATTGATTTTGTAAGCTGAGACTTTGCTGAATTTATTTTTCAATTCCAATAATCTCTTGGCAGAATCTTTGGGGTTTTCTAGATGTAAGAAGGTTTTTGTGATGGCTAGGATGATTGATTATGACTAGCGGGGGGACATTGGGCTACTATTCCAAAATGGAGGTATGGAATACAGGAAATATCTTGCATGTCTCTTATTAATGCCATGTCCTGAGACTAAGGTCAATAGAAAACTACAACAAGTTAATCTATGTAGGATTGCTTATGGGCCAGACTCAACAGAAATGAAGATTTGAGTTACTTTACCAGGTAAAGAACCCCAACCAACTGAGATGTTTGCTGATAGCAAAGGAAATACAGAATAAGTAGTTATAAATACCAGCTACAACATGACCAGATACATAAATGAGGACTGTAATTGTCATGAATATTTCTTCCCTAGATTTTTTATCAACACATTGTGGGTGTATGTATACTTCAAATACATGTATATGTATATATTTCTTTCTTTTCATAGTCCTTACCATGTAAAATAAGATGTATTGACTTTACATCACAGAATTTAAGTTATGAGATAGCAAAAGGAGTAAACATCACTTAGTGACTTTGCCTACTCTTCAAGGGAAAAGGTTAGTACATTTTGTATTAAATTCGGAATGATCTTAGGAAGAATTATGACTTTGTTGTCTTTGTTTAGAGATTAACTATGGTTTAAAGAAGTGCATATGGGCCTCAAGTTGAAAAGGGTTGGATTTCTGATGGTTAATTTTATGTCTCAACTTGATTAGAAAGAAGATTGAGTCTTCTCCTGACCTCAGACTGGAACTTACACTATCAGTCCTTCTGATTCTCAGGCCTTTGGACTTAAACTGGAACTACACCACCAGCTTTCCTGGGTCTCCAGCCTACAGATGGAAGATCTTGGAACTTCACCAACTTCATAATTGTGTGAGCCAATTCCTTACAATAAATCTCATATATCCATATTTATTCATACATATACATGTGTGTATATATGTATATGTATGCATATGTGTATTTGTGTATATATACATATATGTGTGTATACACCCATGTGTATGTATACACATACATATATATGTGTGTGTGTGTGTGTGTATACAAAATGTGATCTGTTTCTCTGGAAAACCTGACTGAATAATACAGCAGTTAAGCATCTAGTAGTGCACAAATGTTGCATAAAAGCACAGATTCTGCTGTTGTGCCGATGGGAGGATTCTGCCTTTGACAGTTACTGCTACGTGATCTTAGGCAAGATGCATAATTTTTAAAGCTTTACATTTGTTCATCTGAAAAATGGAGATAATATTACCTATCTCATAGGTTTTTCTTGAGGGGATTGAATGAAATATTTGGTAAATTGTAAAAATGGGAAATTTATGTAAAGCTCACTGTAACATGTCTGGCATATATTAAGAGCTCAATCACTGTTTTTGTTAAGTTTAAAATCTCCTTATTTTAACAAAAATTCTTTTTTGGAATGTTTATCCCAAAATCTCTTTCCTCCAACCATTTTAAGGAAATTTGGTAGGTTGTTTTCAGATAAATATTTTTCAAGTCATAGTTAATTTTTGAACAGCTATTTGATAATTGAATCGGCTGAAAAATATTTTGTATAAATCATATATCTGACCTATTTTCATAATATATCAAGAAATTTAGCCTGATAATAAATAAAGCATGCAATTCTGACATGTAGATATCTGTAGTAACTGGCACACTTTTACTGAAACTTTACATTGACATAAATGGTCAAATGTATTGATTTAATTATAAGTAAATGACACTTATGTGCAAGTTTCTGTTTATTGGCCTAATACATGGTCTCCATTTTTGCCTTCTTGAGATTTAAAAAACATTGAATAAATATTATTATCTTCTGCATAAAATTGGACTATATCTTGTGATAGTTCTTAAAGATGCAGAGCATTTCATCCAGATAATATGAAAGGCAGGAAAAGTAGGAAAAAATTAGGGCCACCATACCCAGAGAGTTTATTTATATAAGTAGAAAATATGATAAGAGAAGATAACATTTTCTTTGCCATATTTGACTTTTTAAAAAAACTTTAAGCTTCATTCCCAGAGAGAACTGTCAAAAAGACACTTGCCTCTCAAGAAAGGAAATTATAAAAAGGAAATTTCAATGTATAAAAGTGTTCTTCCTGGGATTAAAACTTTACTCTTTTCTTCCACAATGACGAGAACATTTCCATTTCTTGAATCCTTGCTTTGAATTCATGCTGCTCTGCTATCCCCTTGCAGGTTGATCTTGATTACAAGATTACTAATCATAGTCCCCACAAATAGAGATTCTACATTACTGAAATAGATTTTGTTTTCAGGAAAACATTTTGGAATTAATTCACATTAAAATTTTTGAAATCATAGAAGCATTTACATGTCAGTGTTCCTTTTGGATATATGGAACTATTATCAAATATTCAATAAAGGAGGGGCCAGAGAAAGGTGGCTAAACAGAAACCTCCAGTGATCATCCCTCCACATGAATACCATATTCAACAATGATCCACATAAGGAAGCACCTTCAGAAGAAGCAAAAACCAGGTAAGTGATCACAGTACTTGGTTTTAACATCATATCAAGTAAAGAGGCACTGAAGAGGCCAGAAAAGACAGCCTTGCTTTGCCTACACCATCCCTCCTACATCCCCTGGCAGTGCTGGGCCAGTGGAGAGAGAATCTATATGCCCAGAAGAAGGAGAGTGAAGTGATTGTGAGACTTTGCATTGGGAATCAGGGCCATGCAATCACAAGGGAGCAAAGGGAGAATTTAGACCAGCCTGGCCAGAGGGAAATCCTCCACCCTGAAACCTGAGTTCTAGCTAGCCCAACAACTGGCTGATAAAAAGTGGCCTGGGCCCTGGAATAAATTCATAAGGCAGTCAGACCATGAGGCTACAGTCCTTGGGCAATTCCTGTGTCTGTGCTGGCTTTGAGCCAGTGGACTTGTGGTGCACATGACCCAGTGAGACACCAGTGGCAGCAGCCAAGACAGTGCCTGTGTCACCACTCCCCCAACTATAGGCAATGTGGCTTAGGGAGACTCTTCTTCCACTTGGGGAAAGGAAAGGGAAGAGCTTAGAAGACTTTGCTTTGCAACATAGATAGCAGTTCAGCCACAGTAAAATAAAGTACCCAGGAGACTCCTGAAGCCCCTGATTACAGGCCTTAATTCCTGGATGGCATATCTAGACCCACCCTGGGCCAGAAGAAAGCACACTTCCCTGAAGGGTAGGACCCTGTCCTAGAAGGATTCACCACCCACTGACTAAAGAGCACTTGGGCTTTGAATAAACATCAGAGGTAGCCAAGAAACAGTCACCATGGGCTTTGGGTAAGACTAGGCTGGGTTCAGGTGCTAGTTGTGGTGGGCACTAGGGAGTGCCCACATTACTCCTCCCTCAACTCCAGCAGCACAGCACAGACAGTAAGGAAAGAAAGTGAGAGACTTTGCCTGTTAATCCAGGGAATTTTCCTGTATCTTACCCAAGACTACCAAGGCAGTAGCACCAAAATTCTATGAGTCACAGCATTACTGGGCTTGGGGTAGCCTCAGTGCTGATATGGCTGTAGTGACCAAACACTTAGATCACAACATTCAATGCCTTTTGAACATCTGGAAGCCTTCTCAAGAACAATGGGTTCAAACAAGCACAGACTGAAAAGATTTAAATAAGTACCTAACACTTCAGTGCCCAGACATATACAAACATCCACAAGCATTAAGAACATCCAGGAAAACATGATCTTACCAAATGAATTAAATAAGGTACCAGTGACCAATCCTAGAGTGATGGAGATGTGTAACCTTTCAAAAAATTCAAAATAACTGTTCTGCAGAAGCTCAATAAACTTCAAAATAACACAGAGAAGGAATTCAGAAGCCTATCAGAGAAATTTAACAAAAAGATTGAAATAATTTTTAAGAAAGCAGAAATTCTGGAGCTTAAGAATTCAGTGGATAACCTAAGAAGCATATCAGAGTTTCACAACAGCAGAAATAATAAAGTAGAAGAAAGAATTAGTGAGCTTGAAGACAGGCTATTTGAAAATATGCAGTTAGAATAAAAAAGAAAACAAGAATAAAAAGAAGGAAAAATGACTACAAGATCCAGAAAATAGTTTCAAAAGGGCAAATGTAAGAGTTATTGGCCTTAAAGAGGAGGTATTGAGAGAGATTGATGTAGAAGCTTATTCAAAGAAATAATAACATAAAAGTTTCCTAACCTAGAGGAACACATCAATATTCAGGTACAAGAAAGTCACAGAACACCAAGCAGATGTAACCCAAACAAGACTAACTCAAGACATTTAATAATCAAGCTTCCAAATATCAGAGATGAAAAAAGGTCCTAAGGGAAGCAAGGAAAAAAAAAGACATATAAAGGAGCTCCTTCATATAATTCCACTGTATTATCAGTGGAAAGCATACAGGCCAGAAGAGTGTGGATTGAAATATTCACAGTGCTGAAGAAAAATATCCTTAGCCCTACTATATTACATCCTGCAAAAATACCCTTCAAACATGGAGTAGAAATAAAGACTTCCCCAGACAAATAAAAGCTGAGGGATTTCATCAAAACCAGACCTAAAAGAAATAATAAAAGAAATCCTTCAGCATGAAAGAAAAGGCGGTTAAAGAACAATAAAAAAGTAAACAACTTACTGGTAACCATAAGTATTAATATATAATACTCTATTGCTATAATTGTGCTGTATAAACCACTTATATCTTGAATAGGAAGACTAAAAGAAAAACATATCAAAAATATTTACTACAACTTTTTGAAACATAGATGGTATGAAAAGATACACATGATAGCAACAAAAAGTTAAAAAGTGAAGGAGACAGAATAAGAATGAAGAATTTGTTAGATTTCTCTTTGCTTGTTTGTTTGTTCGTAAGCAGAGTTATCATATGTCTAAAATAATTGGTTTAAAATATGTTCTGCAAGCCTCATGGTAGCTTCCAATCAAAAAATTTATAACAGATATACAAAAATAAAATGCAAAAAATTAAAACACACTACCAGAGAAAATCACTTTTAACACAGAAGACAGGAAGGAAGGAGGAAAGAAAGAGAGGACCACAACACAACCAGAAATCAAATAACAACATGGCAGTAGTAAGTCATTACCTATCAATAATAACATTGAATATAAATGGACTAAACTCTTCAATCAAAAGACACAGAGTGGCTGAATGGATTTTAAAAAATCCAACTATATGTTGTCTACAAGAAACCCACTTCGTTTATAAAGATACAGATAAACTTAAAATAAAGAGATGGAAAAAAATATTCTATGCAAGTGGAAACCAAAAGGAAAAAAAAAAAAGCAAAAGTAGCTATACTTCTATCAGATAAAATAGATTTCAAGAGAAAAAGTTTATAAAGAGACAAAGAAGTGTTGGGTCTGCTGGGGAATGGGGTAGATGAAAAAGTCAGATAAGGACTCCAAGAGGCTAAGCTCTGGAGGTTCCATAGGTTGTAAAGATAACTCTGAACTTCAAAGGCTGGGATGGAGTCAGCGGAAATTGGCAGCTGTTCCAGAAAGAACTCCTCATCCCCAAACTTTTGTCTAAACCATCTATAAAACTCGCCATTCTTCCTTCCTCAGGGTGATGCCCTTTTCAGCCTCCACCCACCTGCACCCAGATGCCCAAAATAAATGGCATTTTACCATGCCCCAGGCTTGAGTGTCTTCCTCTCAGCTCCGGCCTAACAGAAGGTCATTATGTAATAATAAAGGATTATCAAGAGGTTGTTATCATTCTAAATGTTTAACCCACACTGGGGACCCAATCTAAAAGACAATATTATTAGCTAAAAGAAAAGAGCATAAAATTAATCACGGAGACCTCATACCTTCACCGGACAGATCATCCGGACAGAAAATAAACAAAGAAATGTTGGCCTTAATCTGCACTATAGATCAAATGGACCTAACAGATATTTACAGAATGTTTCACCCAACAGCTACAGAATACACATTCCTCTCCTCACCTCATAGATCATTCTCAAAGACAGATCATATGTTAGGCCACATAACAGGTCTTACAAAATTAGAAAAAAAAATTAAAATCATATCAAGTATTTTCTCTGACCACAATGGGATAAAATTAGAAATAAACAAAAGTAGGAACTTGGGAAACCATACAAACACATGGAAATTAAACAATATGCTCCTGAATGACCAGTGGGTCAATGAACAAATTAAGAAGGAAATTTAAAAATTTCTCAAAACAAATGATAATGAAAATACAACATATCAAAACCTGTGGGAGCTAGTAAAAGAAGTAATAACAGAAAAATTTATAGCAATAAGTACCTACATCACAAAAGTAGAAAACCTTCAAATAAACAACCTAATGATGCACCTGAAAGAACTAGAAAAACAATAGCAAACCAAACCTAAAATTAGTAGAAGAAAATAAATAATAAAAATGACAACATAAATAAATGAAATTGAAACCAAAAAGAATAACAAAAAAACAAAAAAAAAATTTGACACACCTTTAGACAGACTAACCAAGAAAAAAAGAGAGAAGATCCAAATAAATAAAATCAGAGATGAAAAAGGAGACATTACAACTGATACTGCAGAAGTTCAAAGGATCATTAGCGACTAACTATGAGTAACTATATGCCAATAAATTGGAAAACCTATTTGAAGTGGATAAATTCCTAGATTATATATAATCTACCAAGATAGAACCAGGAAGAATTACAAAACTTGAATATCTCAATAATGACTAATGATATAAAAGCAGTAATGAAAAAAGTCTTCCATCAAAGAAAAGCCCAGGACGTGACTGCTTCACTGCTGAAATCTACCAAGCAATCAAAAAAGAAATAATACTCATCCTACTTAAACTATTCCAAAAAATCAAGGAGGAGGAAATGTGCCCAAACTTATTCTACAAGGCCTATATCACCCTGACACCCAAACCAGGCAAAGACACAACAAAAAAGAAAATGACAGGCCAATATCTCTGATAAACATAGATGCAAAAATCTTCAATAAAATACTAGCAAACCAAACTCAACAACACATTAAAAAGATTATTCATGATGATCAAGTGGGATTCATCCCAGGGATGCAAAGATGGTTCAACATATGCAAATCAATCAATATGATACATCATATCAACAGCAGGAAGCACAAAAACCATACAATCATTTCAATTTATGCTGAAAAACATTTGATAAAATTCAACACCCCTTCATGATAAAAACTCTCTAAAAACTGGGTGTACAAGGAACTTACCTCAACATGATAAAAGCCATGTATGACAGACCCACAGCAAGTATCATATTGAATGTGGAAAAACTGAAAGCCTTTCCTCTAAGATCAGGAACAAGACAAGAATGTCCATTTTCATCACTGTTACTCAACATAGTACTGGAAGTTCTAGCTAGAGTAGTCAGACAAGAGAAAGAAATAAAGGACATCCAAATTGGAAAGAAAGAAGTCAAATTATTGTTGTTTGCAGATGATATGATCTTATATCTAGAGAAATCTAAAGACTACCCAAAAATCTATTAGAAGTGATAAACAAATTCAGTGGAGTTGCAGGATACAAAATCAACATACAAAAACCAGTAGCATTTCTATATGACAACAGTAAACAATGTGAAATTTAAAAAAACAAGAAAATAATCCCGTTTACAGTAGCTCCAAATAAAATTAAATATCTTAGAATAAATTTAACAAAGAAGTGAAAGATCTTTATAATGAAAACTATAAAATATTCATGAAATGTGGATGAAAGAAATTGAAAATGACACAAATAATAGAAAGATATTCCATTTTCATGGATTGGAATAATCAATGTTGTTAAAATGTCCATAGTACCCAAAGCAATCTACAGATTCAATGCAATCCCCATCAAAATACCAATGACCTTCTTCACAAAAATAGGAAAATAATCCTAAAATTTATATGGAACCACAAAAGACCCAAAATAGCCAAACTCATCCTGACAAAAAAGAACAAAACTGGAGGAATCACATGATCTGACTTTAAATTATACTGCAGAACTGTAGAAACCAAAATAGCATGGTACTGCATTTAAAAAAGACACATAGACCAAGGAAACAGAATCAAGAACCCGGAAATAAATACACACATCTATAGTGCTCTTATCTGCAACAAAGGTGCTAGGAAAATACAGTGGGGAAAGGACCATCTCCTCATTAAATAGTGCTGGGAAAACTGGGTATCCATATGCAGATAAATGAAACGAGACCCTTATCTCTCACCATACACAAAAATCATACGAAAATGGATTAAAGACTTAAATCAAAGACATGACACTATGAAACTACTAAAAGAAAACACTGGGGAAATGCTTTAGGACATTGGTCCAGGCAAGGACTTCTTCAGTAATACCCCCAAAGCACAGGCAACCAAAGCAAAATTGGAAATGGGATCACATCAAGCTAAAAAGCTTCTGCACAACAAAGAATATAATCAACAAAGTGAAGAGACAACCCATAGAATGCAAACTACCTATCCAACAAGGGATTAATAACTGGAATATATAAACAACTCAATAGGAAAACATCAAATCATCTTATTTTAAAATGGACAAAGATCTGAATAATCATTTCTCAAATGAAGACATACAAATGTCCAACAGGTATATGAAAAAATGTTCATTATTATTCATAAGAGAAATACAAATCAAAATTACAATGAGATATCATCTCATGTCAGTTAAATTGGCTGTTATCGAGAAGTCAGGCAATAAGTGCTGGCAAGGATGTGAAGAAAGGTGAACCCTCGTATACGTTTGGTGGGAATGTAAATTAGTGCAACAAAAATGGAGAACAATATGGAGGCTCCTCAGAAAACTAAACATAGAACTACCACATGACCTAGCAATCCTCCTCCTGGGTATAAATCCAAAGGAAGGGAACTCAGTATGTTGAAAAGATACCTGCATGCTCCTATTTATTGCAGCACTAGTCACATAGCCAACATTGGGAATCAACCTAAGTATCCATCAATGGAAAAATGGATAAAGAAACTGAGGTACATATACACGATGGAATTTACATAGCCTTAAAAAATGAAATCCTGCCGTTTCCAACAACATGGATGGAACTGGAGAACATTATATTAAGTGAAATAATCCAAGCACAGAAAGACAAATCTCACATGTTCTCACTCATATGTGGGAGCTAAATATTAAAAACAATTGATCTCATGGAGACAGAGTAGAATGATGGTTACCAGAGGATGGGAAGGGTAGCAGGGAGAAGAGAATAAAGTGGGGATGGTTAATGAGTGCAAAAATATAGTCAGATAGGTAGATAGAATGAACAATATAACAATATTTGATAGCACAACAAAGTGACTATAATCAACAAGTTAAAGTATACTTTAAAATACTAAAAAAGTGGAATTAGAATGGTCCTAACACAAAGAAAAGATAAATGCCTGAGGTGATGGATACTACAATTATCCTAATTTTATTAATTCACATTGCATGCCTGTATCAAAACGTCACATGTACCCATAAATACATACAATTATTATGTGCCCATAATAATTAAAAATTAAAAAATATATTAAACAAAATATATATTATTCAGTTATGTGTATAATTAAAGTGATGAGTTGCTAAATTGATACAACTGCTCCCATTAATAATTTGCAATTTTCTTGGGAAAAAATGAAATGATTCATATTATTAATTTCTTCTTGAAATGTAAATGTTGTCATGTAAATGATTCAATCCTAGGAATGTTACTTACAAATAGTTTTGTGTTTACCTAAATGACTTTTTGAGCTTCAATAATAGTACCACAGCAAAAGTAATTCACTCTGAAAGCAAATAAAAGTGAGGCATGTACAAGTTAAGTTGAATATTTTTCAAAATAAGAGCCCTACACAATTAATACATAAGATTATTCTAGAAAAACAATGTTTTACCAAAGACTCATGCTCTAAGCATATACATGATGATTTCCTTAATGCAAATGTTTTGCTTTATTTTATATAAAAAATTTTCTCATTGAGTACATGAAGCTGTCACACATTTGTAAACTGATTGGATTATAAGCTTCATTATGAATTGTTATGACCAACATGATTGATAATAAATTCCACTCAAAGAAAAAAGAAAGAAAACATCACAAGTTAGATACCCTTCATGTTCCATACTTTAATATTTTCCCAGAGGAGAAATAATGCTATAAACTTAATCAACAAACATGACCATTTAAAATAATAAAAATATCATGAAAAAGTTGACCGTGAAAGAATCAAATAAAACAGTAGCTAAACATGTGCTTAATTATGATATAGGTACATTATGATTAAACAGTATTTAAACATGCATTACACTTACACATTAGTGATAGGTATTTTATGATAGAGGTGCTCTTCATTAAAATCTCTTCTGTCAGATAGACCTCTTATCAAATAACACCTCTAGAAACAGATACTTACATGCATAAGTGCCACTTTTTGGTTTGGGTATCTTTGTTTATAAAGTAAATAAAATGAAAGTTTGAATTTATTAAGTATAAGAAGAGGATCAGAGGAAATCAATAAAGAAGAAAAATACATATTTTAGTAAACACAGTGTAGTTAAAATATTTTATTGCTAATGTCACTACAATTCCCATAATTGCATTTAGGTTTCCAAAAATGACAAAAATGTAATGCATAAATTCCTAACTTATAGTTAGGAAAATGCATGATATAATTAGTTTTTCCTTATTGAACAAATGGAACATAAATGTTTGACAAATGTTCAATACTAAATGAAACCCAGAAGGTATCTGGTGGTAGGATTTTAAAGGTTTGATTAAATTTATGTTTGAATATTATCTGTTATTAGTTTCTCTGCTATTTGTCAGACTGCACCAGTTTGGAATTAATTTGGAACTGATAGGTTACTGGTCACAAATATTGACTCCTACAAAAGAATCTCTGTGAGAATTTTATTTTAAGTGCTATTTTCCTTGACTTTCAGTGCTTGCATTAAGTAATATTTGGTCATAATATTGTTAACTTAAGAATATATAAACATTTTTAGCCAGTTGGATGTTTAACTGTTTATAAATATACCTACATACCAAAAAAAATCTATCTATACATATGTATACCTAAATACCAAAAGATTAGCTTTCTTTGTTTATAATTGATATAAATGAAGTAGCCTACTAAACCAATTCTTAGAATTATGAGAACATAATTGTAACTGTCAATATCTCATTGACTCTCATTGACACATTTTTGGTAAATATTCCTTTAATAAATTTTCTTACAATTTGTTACTTGCAGATTTTTAAAAAACTGATACTAAAAATGTTTTATGAAAAGATAGATTCACTTTTCTTATTAAGAAACCAAAACTCACCCAAGGCTATTCACTAGAACATTATTAGTAATAAATAACGATATGACTGAGGGCATGGTTGAATAACCTAGAGCACATGTGGTAAAATGTCAACAATTGTTAAATCTATAGAATATGATAAATTTACAGGGATTCGTTATATTATTTTTTCAAATTTTCTAATTTTGAAATTTTATGTAATATATTTGGAAAATTGATTAAGAAAAAAATTGTTCAGCTCTTGAAGGCTTCTACACTCACATTACTCTGCAAGTACATAAATTTCCAACCTACTTTAAGAAAACTCATTATTATAGCTATTAAAAAGAAGGTGGTGGTTTAACACAAGAAAGAATAGTCAGTGAACCCATGTGAAATGAAATGTCTTTGTACCTTAGCCACACAGCACAACATTGGCAAATAAATGCATTATTATATATGTTTAAGCAAAATGAATAGATAAACACATAAACAAAAAAATTGAAACTTTGACAGATTAATATTCTTTCAGAGGAAAAAAGTGTTTTTTTTTAATCAGGTAAAAATTATATGTATATATTGAAATATCTTTTAAATTATTGATTTCAAGGTGCATAAAATATAAGTTGTAGTCATCTAGTTTTGTTCCTGGTAAGTGAACATTATTCCTTCAGTACACTATTATTATACAGTAGAAGAGTGCTTGCTTTCATTTGCTTCTCTTTTACATTGGGAAACTCGGCAACACCAGCATAGGCTTCGTTAGCTTCCTCAGTGGCATGTACGTTGTGATTCAATGGTACTTGAGTATAAGATTGAAAAATATTCGTAAGCTTTTATTTTAGAGGGCTTTCCTCCTTGTACAATTCTTTTGGAGTCACCATCATTGAAGTTTTGATTGCCTATATAATTGTATATTGCTGCTTGTAAAAGGTTTTACTATCTCTGAAATCCAAACTCCAGAGCTGGATTTTTACTTTTTTCTGTGTTAAAGATCCACAGGGCTGTGTATGAAAGATTAGGGTCACTTTAGTTTAGTTTAAAGATGCTGACTTCATTCTGAATTAAATGTTATAATTTATCTAAGTAACTGTGCTTTTTATAATGAAAAAGTTTAGATGTTAACCTAAAAATGGGGGATGTATATTTTCAAAATTCTTTTAGTAGATATGTGAAGGGAAAAAAGGAAGACTTCTATGGTTAAATGGAATTCTTGTTCATGATTACATGTTTCCTCTTCTGTAAGAGGGTTGCAATCTACTTCTCCTGCTGTATATTTTTTATACTTCCCCACACCATTAGAAGTCTTGGCCTTCCACTTAGTAGTAGTATTTTTTAGATGTGACTTTTGCCAGGTCTGAGAAAAAGCTTTATAATGATTGCCTTTGTCAGCTCAGTCTCTGATGCTTCTGCCACCTATCACTACAATAGCATGCCTTAGAGGACAGCGCTTTTTCAATCTAGGTCTCAAAGCGAGAAGATGCAGTCTGTAGCAGAGCCACAGTCAACCCACAGGCTATGTGTAATGTTAACAAGAAAGGATGTTTACTGTTGTAAAACCACTGAGACTTCAGAAGTTGTTACACAGCATATCTCAATAAAAGCTGATTAAGTATTGCTAATGCCTATAAGTCTCTGTTGCCATTTCCACCAGATGTTTCTGCTCCCATTTTGTACTGCTACATCTCTTGTGAAATATTTTCTCTTCCAGTGGGTAACACTGCATCTTCCAGGTACCATAGACTCCTATCATATCCTGCTATATGCCAGCAGGTAATCACATTATTTCAACAAGGTTTTCTCATTTCCTATTAAGCACAATGAGTGGATTGCTTCCAATTCCACTGGACACAGCCTTATCTGATTGGCAGCATCGTCATTTACAATAAGTTTCATCATGCCATTCAATACCAGAATCTCCTCAAATGCACCTCCAATAACACAGATTCTCTTCTACATAATAAATGGTCTGCCAACATTCCAGTATACTAAAACTTGTGTCAATTGATTGCAGAATTGGAAATATATACCTTTTCCCATGATAATTTATTTTTAGCAATTCAGTTGTATCTATTTTTATTTCATTTCTCTAACTACTTCTACTCCTGCTCCAGAGGAATAATAACATATCTGAATACTAAAACATTATTCTGTGCTCAGAATTATCCCCAAATCATTGGAAGTAAGAGGCTATGTAAGTGATCTAAATCTGTTGACTTTCATTGCATATAATTAATATAATTATTTTATATGTTGATTAATTAACATTTCAATGCACAATTTTAATACCTTGCTTTAATCAAACTTTATATATAAAAATGTTTATTAAGAACTACAAAATAATCATCCTTTTTGCTTCCCCATAATATTATATATTTTTTAAAAGAATACATTTTTTTTAAAAAGTAAGACTTTATATGAACTTCATCTTGACTCTCCCATCAGACATATAAGATTTCTTAGAAGCCTCAAAAGTTAAGTTAAAATTGGGACACTGATCATAGTTAAATTTGTCTCTATAATTACTAGCATACAATATTAAACCCCAACTACAAAATATTATAGAGTTCATAGAATCCTAATTTCTTCTCTTTTGCATAGAATTATATGAGAATTCTAATATATGCATATAAACACACATAAAAATCTGTGATATATGTGTACTGAAATTCTGACATTTTGGTTCTAATATCTTAAATTGCATTGCATTTTTGTTTAGGTTAATTACCAAAAAATTGGAATGGAATTCTGGAATAAAAATAAAATGAAAGTAAATTGGGTTATAATATATAAATAGGATAATTTTTGTTTTGTTTTGTTTTATAATAAAGCCTAAAAGAATGCACAGGAAACTAAGAAAAAGTAACTACAAACTAGAATTTAATTTCTTTATTTGTGGGAAATAAGTTGATGGGATTTGCTTTATCCTGAAGTTATTAAGAGTAATCTTATAGTCATATATTTTTTTAATTGAGAAAGACAATTTAAAAATAACTAAGCAGTCTAAACAAGTAGTATTACTCCCCCCCGTCCCCATAAAAAGGTGTTTGTATCCTTACATTTCCGTGTCCTGGATAGGTCCAGGAAAAATGGATTCAAAAGTATCTAAAATATAAAGTTTAAAAAAATACTTTGAACAAATGTTTATAAATAAAGAAGTGCTTTTGCCATACATATTATTATAAGTACCAAGAAAGGTTTGTAAATGTTTATTATTTTTAATTTAAAACATATTGGGTAGATACTAAAAAATATTTTTAATAATTAATTCAGTGCAGATGAAAATTAATTGTACAATACCTATTCTCATTAATTTATGACTTATTATAAAGTGTGACCTAATAACCTCTTTCTATAATATTCAGTTCCTACTGTTCCATCTTCAAGAGTATAAAAATAATTTCTTTGTAAGTTATTTTATAAGAAATCTCAATTACTTTTTGGATGAGAATAATGTACTATGGATCTGTAGTTACATTCAATTTTTTTTAGTTGTTTGTTTTCTTTTAATTTCAAAATATTAAGGGGGTACACATGTTTTTGTTACATGGATACTTTTTATAATGCTTAAGTTCAGGCTTTTAGTGTGCCCATCACCCAAATAGAATTAATTGTACCAAATAGGTAGGTTTTTACCCCTCTTGTTTTCCCCCCTCCCCCTTGTTTGTTTCCTATGACCTTTACATCTCTTTTTGCCTATGTGTGCCCATCAGTTCGTTCCCAATTATTAGAGAATACATGTGGTGTTTGTTTTTCCATTCCTGAGGTACTTCATTTAGGATAATGGTTTCCATCTTCATCCAAGTTGCTGCAAAAGACATTATTTGATTCCTTCTTATGGCTGAGTAGTACTCCATGTATACATATACACCACATTTTCTTAATCCACTCATGAATTGATGGGCACTTAGGTTGACTCCACATCCTTGCAATTATGAATTGTGCTGCAATAAACAGTTGAGTGCAGCTGTCTTTTTTATAAAATGACTTCTTTTCCTTTGGGTAGATACCCAGTAGTGGATTGCTGGGTCAAAGAGTAAGTCTACATCTAGTTCTTTGAGGAATCTCCATACTGTTTTCTATAGGGGTTGTACTAATTTGCAGTCCCACCAACAGTGTATAAGTGTGCCTTTTTCTCTGCATCCTCTCCAATATCCATTTTTTTTATTTTTTAGTAATGCCCATTCTGACAGGGGTAAGATGATATCTCATTGTAGTTTTAATTCGAATTTCCCTGATGATTAGTGATGTTGAGCATTTCTTCATATGTTTCTTGGCCATTTGTCTATCTTTTGAAAAACTTCTGTTCATTTCTTTTACCCACTTTTTAATGGTGTTATTTGTAATTATAGTAAGCTTTGGAATGTGTTCCCCTTTTCCATTAATTTTATTTTCAGTCTTTATATAATATATTGCAAGTTTAATATTTATCTTTTAAAGCCAATAAATTGTTTATGTTTTAATAACATGAATACAAGTTATGAGGATGAAAAATGTGAACTATTTTTATTTCTAAACACAAATAGGTAATTTTCCAGTAAAATGAAAGAGAAGGGAATAACCAGCAAGAAACTCCCTAAACTAAGCCTGTTTTTATTTTAATCAGTGTCTTTGTTTACTATGAGAGATGAAAGGAACTGACACATCATAGTCCCCACTACTCAGTGCATTTTGCAGCCACTGTAGCATAACTCAGTTGGTAAGAGCCCAGGCTTTATTGACAGACAAACTTAAATTTAAATTCTAACTCTGCCAATTACTTGCTATGGCACATTGGGTGAGTTGCTTAATTTTTATGAGCCTTAGGATCCTCATTAGTAAAATAGTAATGATCAGATCTAACTCAACATACTGTGAGGATTAAATGAAAAGTAGTATGTAAAAGAGATCAGCACAGCAAGCAGTAGTAAATGATGGCGGTTCTAATGCAATTATTATTATTACTGCTATTAGAGAAGTGACAGGTGGTCCAAAAACAGCTCTGGGGTTAGAAATGTGACCTCTCCCAAGATTCAGGATTAGTTGAGGGAAACAGCAAGAAAAAACATTTGGCTGCATAGTATTATTTCTGCCATGACCTCTTCCACTCCTTCCCTTTATATGGTAATTTCAGCAGTAATGTCACCAGAAAAAATGAATTGCTCTCAAAACGGAACCCAAAAGAGTGGAACAGAACTGTGTCCTGACTTAAGAACAGTAGCTGACACGAATTTTGTTCCTGATGTAAGAGTTTTAAAAATGTGTTCCATTATGCATAGCTATAATATTTGAGTATTGAAACCCACAGATATACATGAATTTTTCATTATGCAGGTGAAAGTTAGTATATATGTTTATAATGAGATTTTGAAACCCATTTAATTTGCATTATTGAAAGGAGTTTTAGAAATAATATTCTAGTGTATTCACTTATTAAAATAACCATAGTCATACATATTACTATACCTTTCATAAGACAACTTATTCCTAAAAATTCATACTGGCTCCTTTTTATAATGGATATAGTTTTCTAGACTAATTGGAACCCTATCAGCATTTTGAGCTGTGTAACTCAAATAGTAATAGCTAACATCTGTTGAGTGCTTAACTTGAGCTGATATTATTCAATTATTTAAAAAACTTTGTGACACGATATTATTATTCTCATTTTATAGATAAGAAAACTAAGATATAGAGGTTGTTACTATAATATTTGTTTAATGAAAATGTTAAAGTAATAGCTTTTTAAGAAATCTCTGAAGTTAGTAATTAACTCTCAGGTGTATCTTTAGCTCCTAAAATGTGAATGCTTTTTTTGGTTAGTCGTGTCTTCTTGTTCCAATGTCTCCTCTAACTCCCACACCTATTTTTGGAATGATATAAATAGTTCAGTTGGTTAGAGAAGGTGCTCACAAGTGAGGTCGATAGTCACAGACTTCTTCCCTCATTTAAGGTGGCTCCATATTCTCTTGTATATCATCCTCCGCTTCCTCTATTGTTCATATAGATAATATCTAAAATAATCGCAATCTGAAGTGAATTCACATTTTTAAGATTAAACTACTTTTGTCTCTTCACATCTGCATTGTTTCTATTCCTCGTCCCCTGCTTCTTTTGCCTGTGCATTCCACATTGAACCAATTACTATAGCGATGGTTGATGATGTGTTTAAGAAACAAGTCCAACGGTGAATGTAATATTGCAATTCATTAGCAAACAATAAAATGTCTTTGGTAAATATATATAGTTGAATATTACTGCATATATTAAATCTATTTTTACTGGTTAATTGGAGAAGAAGATAGAAGAGGTAAGGGGAGGATTAAATGGGGATTGCCTGAAAATGGTTTTACATAGAGATATGGAATATATACATATACATATAGCTCCCAATAACTAATGGACTTGGGAGTATTCCTCATCAATATCAAGCATATCTTAAGCAACTTATGGAATATAGATTGACCTGGCAAGTCATCAGCTCAATAAGACCAGGCAGTCCCTGTCAACACTGATGAAAACAGATACTCATCACCACATCAAACATATTCTGAGCTTGCCAGACATTAATTTTTTGGTATATAAAAAAATAGAAGTCAAGTATGGGAGTCTGATAATCTTTCAGAATTTGAAAGATAAGGAAAGTGCTTTGAAGTAGAACTTCAGAGAGGACTTCATTGGAACTGTGACGACACTGTCGATGCATTGTATGACTCAGTCTCTGAAACACCATTAGGGCTAATTGTTCATTGTGCATGCTTACCATGCAATGGCAAATAAACATAAATATGGAGGTGTATGACTGTAAATATTCACATCATCAAATGATGCTGTAGCTTATAGGTGTTAGAAAACAAGAGACTAAAGTCGCTGTTTTAGAATTTAATAATCTGACAAATTTCAAAATTCCATGTCTTTCATTCTGAGTAATTTGTGCAAGCTCTATTCTCTAAAATATGATTTAAATCAAAATTAGTTAGATTACATTTATTATCTGTTTGTTTTACTAATTTAGAAGTGATACATGTATTTTTAGAAATTTTTAGAAATTAAAAACACACAAAGAAAAAAATATAATCTTTAATGCTAGATTTAATAACTAGTAGTATAAGTTTAGGGGTTTCCCCCCTTAAATGTATCTGTGGGATTGGAAACAGAAGGAGACATGTACCGGAAAGTTGTTTGTTGCCTCAACTAGAATATAAAATCTCTTCCTCATGTGTTGCAACCACTAACGTATATGCACTGCAGATGGAAGGAGAAGTATTGACTGGGAACATAGATTTGATGAGAAAGGAGAACATTGAGATGTTTTGGGATAGAATCCCTTCCCTCTTGATTATACATATTTTACAAAATAGCAAATCTCTAAACAATTACAGGCGTAATTATAATAATCATTGTATAACAATAATCATGAAAATTAGCAAAAAGTTAAATGATTATTTGTGCCTTTATCTCAATATAAAAAGAAAATGGAAATATTTACTATTGATAGAAAGAGTGATTTTTTCCTAACACATCAGTTTTGTTTTGTTTTTTTTTAGTAAAAATGATACATTAGTCAATACATTGATTTGGATTTATTTTATTTTCTATAACCTAGAAATATAATAATAAACGATGCAATTTAAAAAAAATAGTGTTCCCCAGGCACATTCCTATTATTAGTCATATTCAGCACTACTGGGTCATGAAGGAATGACTACACAGCTTACCTTACCACCCCTGAAATCTCTATGGTATTATGTTTCTATCTATTTACTGAGTTACCACATCCCTTATTGTTTTGGTTATTGAGAAAATTTAACTAGAACATCTTTCACATGTACATTGCTTCATTAAAAACAAATAAGAGAGATAACTATGGATATTATGCCCTGTAAATTAATAAAGTCTGAAAGTGCTTAAATATAAACTCCTTAATGTAAATTTAGTTGCAGTGTATCTAAGATGTGGCATATTTGGCCTTCATCCCATGGTTGAAAACTACTAGATGGTTGAAGATGATGTGGAAGATGATGTTATGTCCCATATTGTCCCTATACAACAGTCTTCTATCCTTTCAAAGATGGCAACAGACTCATTCTTGGTCTGTGATTGCCTTTGCAATGTATTTATAAGCCAAGGGCAAAGGTCTTTGCATCCAAGCTTCCAAATAGACATGCTCTTTCTCATCTCTGAGCTCCCATAACAATTTGGGTGTGTCAGTATGATTTATGAATTTATTTTCCCACTACTGCACTCTAAGTTCTTAAAGAAGAGCTTGTTCTTCACCATACCTATCTCCTTTTCTGGTGACTTTCAGTTTACCTTGTATATAGGATGTGGACAATGTGGTAGATTGAAATAGTGTATGAATAGAACATTTACTAATAGAATAGACTGGAAAGTGAATCATTAGATCACTGAGATTGAATTGTTAGATAAATACTGTGTTCTCTAAACTCACTTCAATTCCATTCTCTGATTATAGATTTGAATGCTTGTAAGGACACTCAGGTAAAGTGAGAATTAAAAAAAAAAGTAAGCTTTCATTTTCCACCATCAACCAGTGATTTACAGAGAGACTTTTTAAAAACTCTTTTTATTTGGAAACAAAACACAACGAAAAATGTGACCACTGTTAGCATAATAAATTTAACTAGAACATCTTTCACATGTACATTGCTTCATTAAAAACAAATAAGAGAGATAACTATGGATAACAATGTTTTATAAAAAAGATAATAAAGTGAAGCAGTAAACTGCTTTCACATTCTCTGTGCCACCCTACAGCTAGAAAAGAAAGTCTCTAATGTTTGCTATTGCTGTAAATAAACTCTGCCCACTCTGTCAACTATTATTGGAGCTCACCAGGGAATGCTTCTAACAAGGCACCATATGCTGCTCTCCTTTATATTACATGCTAGAGCATAGAAGCAATATATTTCATTCTGTTAAAGGATATATGAAGATTTATTGGAGTAGAATTTACTGTATCATTTGGTTTAAATCAGATACATGAGATTTGCCATCCTTGCTAATTACATTGGAACATATGAGAAAAAATATCCTCATTTTTTATTCTGGAGAGGTCATCTTATTGCGGCTTGAGATATCTCACATGCTTTTTCTTAGCAACAGGGACTTGATGGTTCCATTAGCATAATTGCGTGCATCCTTCAAGCCTCAAGGAGGACTTGGATACACTGAAATTTTAACTGTGTCTGACTCCTCATTAAAAAAAAAGTAATTTCTCAGAAAAAAATCCTACAGGATCAACAAAGTTATGTGTCATACTGAGGATTAAGGACACTGAAAACGTCTGTTCTGTGATAATAAATTTCTTCATTCCTTTAAAATGGAAACCTCAAAGGAAGCAAATTTGAAATGAGAAATTAAGGCTTAGAAACAAAAGGTCATACATAGTTAACCTCTATTATCACCAACAACTCACAGACCATATTAGTCTGGAGAACAATCAGATAAAATTTAGCAAATTACATGAATATTGGGTAAGAAAGACAATATCTATTTCTAATATAAACAGAAATTGAACTGGATTTTAACACACATCTTTTCAGCATTAATGCCGGTTATTCTAGATATTTGTGTGAGAAGAATCATATTTTTACAAAAACAAAAATAATGAGTATATTGGCAAATACAGAAACAGTGCCACCTTACAGACAACAAACTGAGTTATAATCTTAACCCTAGTCTGCTTCCTTGAAGGAAAACAATTTATTGTTTTGCTACGTTAAAAAAATTAGGAATCTTAAAAAGATTAATTTCAAGATTTCTTTACCTTTTACATTCTTTGATTTTAAACTCTATGTATTCATATATATGTTATTATTTCATGATACAACTGATAACTAAAAATCCTATGAAGAGTATTTTTCCAAAATCATGTTACAGCATGGCATTTGTTGAAAAAATTATATCAATTTTAAGTAAGCATCTACATACATACACTAATGTGGAAAATCAGATGTGACATGATAGAGGATTAGTATAAAATGTGGTATATTTGAGCACAGTAACCACTCAAAATATTTATTAAATGAATGCGTAATCAAAGAATAAACTTTAAAAAAAGAAAGAGCGAATGAGAACATGGTTGGGCGACCAAGTTTAAAATAGCTTTACAGTCATGGAGAAAGAAAAATGCTTAAGATGAGAAAAGTAGGAAACAGATGGAAAATAGAAATTTACACATTAAAAAAGAAGACTGTACCAAACACTGTATTTGGAGCCTTTAAAGGTTATCTTATTTAATACTCACAAAAATATTTCAAAATACATGCATATCAATCTCACCCTTTCACTCAAAGAAAACCAGCAATCAGACAACACAAAGGCCCTTTTCTGTTTACAATGGTGTAGGACAAGAAAGGAATATGCTTGCTTATGAGCCCAAATTGATATTATATAGAATAACCTTGAAAAAGAGTACCTTTTCAACTGTCATTGTACCTCCTTTTGGTCGTTTAATGAAAATTTCCCTCTGAAAAGGGAATTTCAAAAACACTAGTAAAGAGAAATAGGTGCACAGATGAGTTCAGGCAGTTAAGAGAGAACCTTTATGCTTTAAATACATCAATAAACATTGCTATAGCCAAGATTCATTCCAGGGCTGGAACAAAGTGACCCAACGTTCTGATGCAAGTTGCTGTTTAACTGACAACCCCAGAACCTTCTTAGAGAAGGTGGGTGGAAGCAGATGATCTACATCACCAGTTGCCAACTATGACCCATGGGCCAAACTCAATCCATAGCCTATTTTTATAAACGGTTTTACTGGAACACAGTTATGCCCATTGTTAATGGCTGCTTTTGCACCAAATAAGCAGAGTTGAATAATTACGGTAGGAACCATATGGCCTACATAGCCTAAAAATATTTACTATCTGACCATTTACAGAAAAAGTTTACCAGCCTGTGCTATAGATGGTTACTTGGAAAGGATATACTCTTAGCTTGCTCACTTTCTTTTATTCTCTGACCATTAAGGTTCACAATACTATCAATGTGGAAGCATATAATCATTGCCTTCTTAAAATAATTTTTTAGAAAAATTTTCTTTTTCTTTTTTGTTGTTCTTACAGTGCAGCAAGAAACAAAAAGAAGTCTCCTGCCAGAATGTAACCCCAACAAAAATATTTGTCCAACCTTGGAATCATGCAAAGGAAAAACCTTTGATGCACATTTTCCTTGAGAGATGTTCATCTATGCTTCCATAACAATATAACAACAAAAACCCATTACCACTGTAGGGTTTTACATTGTATTAGATAAATTCACCTTTGCTGTACAAATTAGCAAGCCTCCAGAGAAAGTAATTAATTCCAATACATACAAAGATGGATCTCAAATTCAGAATTCTTCCAATAAAGGAGAAGACATTATGAATTTTGACAGTGTAAAAGTTAAAGTTGAAACCGTTTGTTTATATTTTGAACTAGAATCATCATCAAAGCAAGCTGGTAAAGAAACTCAGTGTTATTGGAAGTATTATTACTGCTGTGGATAATATTACATATGGAGGTGGTGGTTGTGTTGAAGGTCTTTGTTTAACCAAATTCTGATTGTTACTCTGTTTTTAATGATGGGACATGGGTGCAATATTTTGCTATTCGTGGTGGTTTCTGATATCAGTAAAATAACTTTACATTTTAAGAGATCGAAAACAATCCAACGTTGAATGTATCTTTTCCTTTAACAGTGAGTACTAATGGCTCAGCTGCTTTGTTTCTTCAAAAATCACATATTCATACCTAATATGTGTCAATATCTGACAACTCTGCTGATGAAGATGTTACAGATGACCAAACTGAATGCATTAAGTCAATAACCAATTGTAAAACCTTCCACAATATGCATTCCAGACACCTAATCTTTGGAGTCAGATCAACTAGTAATTTAATCACAGTTGATTCTCGCTTCTTAATTCTGTGAATTAGGTGAGGTATTTAACATGTCTGGGTCTCAAATATCATGCTCTTAAAACACTTTATTGGATTACCACCATAAAATCGGTACTCTGGTCTTTGAAATCTTAGCTATGAACTGGTAATTGAATCACAGTTCCTCTGACATTAATTCCATATAGCAGGTGAAGAATTTAACATTTCTTGGCCTCATTTAAGTGATCTCCAAAATTGGGATACCGATATCTAATAAATAAGAATCTGTGTGGTTTAAGTCATATATAAACTGTTCTTAGCACAGTATAATTATTTAGCAATATAAAATAAACACCCTGCATAATCATCACCATCATCATTACCAATGATGAGGAGTTACAAAAATTGAGACATGCTAAAGAATGCTAACAAGAAAGAAAATTATTCAAATTTTCCAAAATAGAAAGATGATGAGGAAGATAATTTTCTTTGGCTGAACAATTTGTATGTTTCAAGCATCCTTCTTCCTTGACACTTCTACAACAGAGTCTGGAGGATGGAAGTGTTCACCTTCTTTGCCTCCCTTACATGTAAAGATTGCCATTTGATACAGTTCTGAATGAAGAAAATCAGAAGTATGCTGCATTTATTTTTATTTCTTTTTTTATTGTCTTATTCTGATAAAAGAAAAAGATATTGCTGGTACTTTGCTTTCTCATTCTTTGTTTTAGAATTCCAGAATTATATCTGGAGCTTCAGCTACCATCTTAAGACTGTAATGTAGCATACATGAAGTAAAGGCCAAGAGAATTTCTCAGTAACAAACCTAATTTTCTCAAGCTACTAAGCCACTTACCTCCAGATATATACATTATGAAAGACATTTTTAAAAGCATATATTTAAGTATTTGTAGGCTGAGTTTGTTCTTATTGCTAGCTCCATTCTCTCTTAATTGACATATGATGTCATTTTCCAAAGCCATAGATCATTAGCCTTGCATTTGGAATTAGTCATGATCTTTGGAAATAATAGATTTTAAAAATTGTTTATTCTTATTTCCAATTTTAGAAAGTAATATTGAACTTCAGACGATAGAGAAAAGACTTTTAATATGTTTTTATTCTAAATTAAAATTCAAAAATAAAGAAATGTGTGGATATTCATGCAGTAAAAAGCATAACAATTATAAGTGGTAAAATCAGTCTTCATGCTTTCATATATGAATATTTAATGGCAAAAGAGGCAAAGTTCAATGGAAAAGAAGTGGAATCCTAAGAATGTTATATTTAAATACATTATAATTCAAGTGTAAAAAATCAGATTTCAAAAATAGATTTTTAATTTAATATATATGCAAAGTAGTCATTAAGTGAATATACATACAAAGCATTCTATAAATAAAAAATTAAGTGTAAAAAATCACTGAGAATTATGATTATAGTTAAGAATATAGATGTAAAGTTTGAACATGCAAAACTAATAAATGTAAAAATAGTAGACAAGGGAACAGATATGATTAAGTATATTAATGGTCCCATCTTTCATTACTGGAAAAATACTACCAAATGAATATAAATTATGAAAGGGAAGTTCATGGGTATTATATGTTATAATGTTAATTATTAGAAAAAAGAATGTAAAACAAAATTCTTTGAATAGAATAAATTAAAAAATCACAAAAAATAAAACAGATCATTTACCAATAGAGAAAAAAATGACAGCATAGGTAAAGACTGAATATGTAATAAAACATGCTACCTGAGTTGATATAACAAAGTCAGCCTTATGAAAACTGGACATGAGATAAACTTATCTGTGGACAAAAATATTCCCTGACTCAATGAAAAAAAAGATGCTAAATACTGGTAGAAATTCATCTAAAACAAAGTTGCTTTAAATTACTGGGACTAACAAATGAACAAATACTTAATAAGGGCAAATAAGGGATAGCAAAGGCAATAGCTGTTATCACTGAATAAATCAAAGCAGAAAAATTTTAAAAAGTGTAGAGGAGATCTATCACATGTTTTTATACCAACATTGTAGCATTCAAATATATAAGGCAAACTAAGGTAATCCATAAGGAAATTTGGACAGAACTTCGGATATCAATTCTCTGAAGATCATAACACCAGAAAGATAAAATAGCGTAAGTCTATCCAGTGTGTAAATTTCATAGATAACAAATTAGGTATAACAGATTTTGAAATTTATACCCTAAAAGTAAAGAATCTCTTCTGTTTTAAAAATGGACATTTCGCTAGCCCAAAATTCTAATCTTAAAAATGCCAAAGATTATATGTTCATCCTCTTATAACAATGTAATATAATTTGATACTAATAAATAAAATATTAAAAATTCACAATGAAAATTCACATGGTAATAACATGCAAGAATATTTTATGTATGTATGTTAAAATGACGAAATTATTTTATCAATGTGAGGATGAAAAGTGAAATTATAGAATATTAAGAATTATAAACTATGAAGGTACTTGTGTAAAATTTAATGGAATCTGACTACTTCAGTAATCAGATGAAAATTCATTAATAGAAATTCTCATAATATGAAAGAATGAAAATAAATAAAACATGAATAATATTAACAAGGCTAGAAAAAACCAGAATGCATACTTAAGGACAGTAAAGGAATTATATAATAACTATACAGGAAATATTAATTTCTGGAAAGCAACAAAACTGAACTAGTTAATAATGTACAAATCACATTAATAGACAAATAATTTAGTTGTAAACAATATTTTTTACCACAAACTAAGATAAAAAATCAACATCCATAATTATCAAAAAAACTAAATAAAAAAATAGTCAAATAATACAAATATGAAATTTTCAGAAAATTAAATACAAATGTCCAAGAACTATTGAAGAGAATTTTATATCTGCTAGTGGTCAATAAAGGAATTCACTAGTGAATAATAAAGTAATATTTTATATGCCTATTAGATATGAGAAATAATAACAATCACTGGAATGGATGAGAAAATTGTATATTTTCACATATTACTGGTAGAAACTGTATAGGTAACAATCCAGCAACATTTATTCAGAATTAAATTTTCACATATCTTCAAGATTCAATGTCATAAGTTACTATAGTAACTAAGATAGTGAGGTACTGGCATTAGGAGGTACACATATGTCAATGAAATTAAATTGAGGTATCAAAATTAGCTCCAAACTGATATGGTTAATTGACTTGAATCAATACAATTAGGAAAGAAAGTCTTTTTTTTTTAACAAATATATTAGGAATAACAGGATGTGCATGAAATAAGCCTCAATCTCTAGCCTAACCATAGAAAGGGTAAAATCATAAAGCTATTCAGAAAATACACTTGGGGTAGGCAAAGATTTTAGAGACAGAAAGTAAAAAGCAATATCCAGAAAAGAAAAAAAAAAAAGATTAGCAAAATAATAGTCATCTGCTCATCAAATCCCCATTAACAAAATGATTAAGCAAATCAGAGATTGGGAGAAAATACTTACAAAATATACATCTAATAAAATATTTATATCAAGAATATATAAAGAGCCCCAACAAATCAACAATAAAGATTAGAACCAATGGTCAAAGAAAAAGGTACAGTGAGGGGAACAGACTCTTTACAAAGGAAAATACACAAATCACTAATAAGAAACTCAGAAATGTGCCCACCATCATCATCAGCTGATTAATGCATCTGGGAAATGCAAATTAAAAATTAAATATGACTACATGCCTACTAGAATAACTACAAATTTTAAATCTAACAACACCAAATGTTGGTGAAGATGTGGAATAATAGGAATTTTCATGTACTGCTAAAAGAGTGTTTAATATATCAGTCACTTGGGCAAAATGGATAACACCTTATCTCTAATTTTGTGTTGTATATAATTAACACACAATAAAATGATAGCTCTTAAGTGTTTAATTTAATGAGTTTTGACATTGCTTACTCTCCTACAACTCAACAAAATAAAGGTAAAGGATATTTCCATCAGCCTAGAATATTTCCTTTTTCCTTTTCCAAACATTTTCCTTTTCCAAACATTTTCCTTCTACCACTGACCCTCCTACCCACAGGCAATTACATTCTGATTTCTATCTCTACAGTTTAATACTGCCTTTCCTTTTATTTCATATAAATAAAATAATAAAGAATATAATTTTTTGTTTCCAGTTTACACTGTTTAACATTAAATATTTGAAATTTCCCATATTATTGTTTTAATAATTTGATTTTTTATGGGTTAGAAGTATTACATTGAATAAATATGATATAATTAATTTAAAAATTGTCCTATTGTATTGATATATGTGTTGTTTTCAGGCTTTGGCTATTATAAATATGACTGCTATGAATATTCTTGTAAAGTATTCATGTGTTCATATGAATATTTTAGGAAAATAGCTAGAACTAAAATTGCTGGTTCATAAGGTAGGTATAGGTTTAACTTTATAAGAAACTGTAAGGAAATCTCCAAAATTCTTGTAACATTATACACTTTCACCATAAAATTATGCTTTTGTTTTCTCTTCCAGGGATCTTTTTCTACTTTACAGCTTTTCTTTATTTTTTCTTTATTTTTATTTCTATTTCAAAATATTAAGTTTGTACCAATGTTTTTGTTACATGGGTAACACTTGTATAATGCTTAATTCAGGGCTTTTGGTGGGCCCATCACCAGAATAGCGTTCATTGTACTTAATAAATAAGTTTTTATCCCACAGCTCCCCTCCCATCCTCTTCCTTTCTGTGTTTCCAATGACATTTACATCTCTCTGTGCCTCTGTGTACCCATGGATTAGCCCCCACTTATTAGTGAGAACATATGGTGTTTGGTTGTCCATTCCTGAGATACTTCACTTAGGATAATGGTCTCCACTTCCATCCAAGTTGCTAAAAAAAAATTAATTCATTCCTTTTTATGGCTGAGTAGTACTCCTATACACCATATTTTCATTATTCACTCATGAATTGATGGGCATTTAGGTTGTTTGCACATCTAATTAATTGTGAATTTTGCTGCAATAAACATTTGAGTTAAGGTGTCTTTTTGATAAAATGACTTATTTTCCTTTGGGTAGATACCCAGCAATGGGATTGTTGGATCGAATGGCAGGTCTACATTTATTTCTTTGAAGAATCTCCATATTATTTTCCATAGAGGTTGTACTAATTTGCAGTCCCACCAACAGTGTATAAGAATTCCTTTCTCTGTGCATCTATACCTGTATCTATTGTTTTTTGACTTTTTAGTAATGGCCATTGTGATAGGGTGAGGTGGTATCTCATTGTGGCTTTAATTTACATATTTCCCTAATGATTAGTGATATTGAGCATTTTTTTCATATGTTTGCAGGCCATTTGTCTATCTTCTTTTGAAAAACTTCTGTTCATGTCTTTTGCCTACTTTTTGGTGGGGTTGTTTGTTTATTTCTTGCTGATTTGCTTGAGTTCTTCATAGGTTCTGAATGTTAGCCCTTTATTGGAGGTATAGTTTGCAAATATTTTTTCCCATTTTGTAGATTGTCTATTCACTCTGTTGATTATTTCCTTTGCTGTACAGAAGCTTTTTAATTTAATTGAGTCCCATTTGATTATATTTGTCACTACTGTATTTGCCTTTGAGGTCTTACTCATAAATTCTTTGCCTAGGGAAGTATCTATTTAATGGAAGAACTTTCCAATGTTTTCTTCTGCAATTTTTATAGTTTCATTCCTTACATTTAAATCTTTTATCAATCTTGAATTTTTTTTTTTTTTGTATATGGCGTGAGATAGGGATCCTGCTTCATTCTTCTGCATGTGGCTATTCAATTTTCCCAGCACCATTTAGTGAATAGGACTTCCTTTCCCAGTGTATGTTATTGTCTGCTTTTTCAAAGATCAGTTGGTCATGGCTAAATGGTTTTATTCCTGGGTTCTCTACTCTACTCCATTGGTCTAAAGCTCTACCTTCATACCAGTACCATGCTACTTTGGTTACTATAGCCTTGTAGTATAATTTGAAATCAAGTAATGTGATGCCTCCAGATTTATTCTTTTTGCTTAGGATTGTTTCGGTTTTTTTAGTTCAAAATGAAGCTTAGCATTTTTTCTATGTCTGTGAAATAAAACATTGGTATTTTGATGAGCATTGAATGTGTAAATCACTTTGGGCATTAGGGACATTTTGACAATGTTGATTCTGCTAATCCATGAGCAAGAGATGTTTTTCCATTTGTTTTTGTCATCTGTGATTTCTTTCATTAGTTTTTTGTAGTTTTCCTTGTAGAGATCTTTCACTTTCTTTGTTAAGTATAGTCCTAGGTATTGCATTTTCTTTGTATCTATTGTGAATGGTATTGAATCCCTGATTTAACTCTCAGTTTGATTGTTATTAGTACATAGAAATGCTACTGATTTGTGAAAATTGATTTTGTAACCTGATACTTCACTCAATTTATTTATCAAGTCCAGGAATCTCTTGTGGAGTATTTAGAGTTTTGTAGATACAAGATCATATCATCAGCAAACAGGGATAGTTTGACCTCCTCTTTCCCAATTTGGATAGCCTTTAATTCTTTCTCTTCCCTGATTGCTCTGGCTAGGACTTCCAATACTATGTTGAATAGAGGTGGTGACATTGGGCACCCTTGTCATGTTGTAGTTCTTAGGGGGAAGGCTGTCAACTTTTCCCCATTCAGTATGATGTTTACTGTGGGTTTGTAATATATGGATTTTATAATTGTGATGTATGTTCCTTCTATGCCTAGTTTGTTGAGGGATTTTATCACAAAAGTGTGCTGGATTCTATTGAATGCTTTTTCTGTGTCTATTGAGATGATCATATGGTCTTTATTTTTGCTTCTGTTTGGGTGATGAATCACGTTTATTGATTTGAGTATGTTGAAACATCTTTGTATCCATGGGATGAAACCCACTTCATGGTGAATTGTCTTTTTGATGTGCCTTTGAATTCCGTTAGCATGCTAGTATTTTGTTGAGAGTTTTTGCATCTATGTTCATAAGGGATATTGGTCTATAGTTTCCTTTTGTTGTTGTTGTTGTTGTGTGCTTTCCTGGCTTTGGTATCAAGGTGATACTGGCTTTATAGCACGAGTTAGGAAGGATTCCCTTCTTCTTGATGTTATGGAATAATTTCTTGAGTATAGGCACCAGTTCTTTTTGTAGATCTGATAAAATGTATCTTGAATCTGTCTGATCTGGGGATTTTTTTCTTTGTTGGGACATTTTTCCTTATTGCTTTAATTTTGCTTGTCATTATTGATCTGTTGAGGATCACTGGTTCTTCCTTATTGAGTCTTGGGAGGTTGTGTGTTTCCAGAAATTTTCCATCCCCTCTAGGTTTTTTGTTTGTTTGCATAGAAGTTCTTGTAGTATTCCTGAATAATATTTTGTATTTCTCCAGTATCAGTTGTAATATTTCCTTTATTATTTCTCATTGAGCTTATGTAAGCTTTGTCTTCTATTTCTGTTTAATCTGGCTAGCATTTTATTAATTTTGTTTATCTTTTCAAAGAACCAATTTTTGTTTCATTAATCCTTTTTTTTTTTTTTTTTTGGTTTCCATTTCACTGAGTTCTGCTCTGAACTTTGCTATTTCTTTTCTACTGCTGACTTTGGGTTTGGTTTGTTCTTCATTTTCTAGTTCCTTGAGATATGACATTAAGTTTTTAATTTGTGATCTTTCTGTCTTTTAGATGTAGACTTTTAAAGCTATGATTTCCCATTAGGATTGCTTTTTCTGTATCCCATAGATTTTGAAATCTTCTTTCCCCTTTGTCATTCAGTCCAAGGAGTCTTTTGATTTCAAAATTAATTTCATCATTGACCCAAAGATCACTCAGCAACAGTTTGTTTAATTTCCATGACTTTGTGTAGATTTGAGTGTTTCTGTTGGAATTGATTTCTAGTTTTATTACACTGTGGTCTAAGAAGATCCATGGCACGATTTTAATTCTTTTGAATTTGCTGAGATTTGTTTTGTGGCCTAAGATATGATCAGTCTTGGAAAATGTCCCATGTGCTGATGAGAACAAGGTATACTCAGTAGTTTTTGTATAGAATATCCTATAATGTCTCCTAGGTCTCTTTGTTCTAGAGTCTCATTTAAGTCCAATATTTCTTTATTCATTTTATACTTTAATGCTTTGTCCAGTTCTGTTAGTGGGGTGTTGAATCCCTGACAATTAAGATGCTACTATATATTTCTTTGCTTAGCCCTGGTAGAATTTGCTTTATGAATCTGGGAGTTCTTATATTAGGTTCATATATATTTAGGATTGTTGTCTTTTTGCAGAATTGCTCCCTGTACCATTATATAATGACCATCTTTTTCTTTTTATGCCATTATTGATTTAAAGTCTATTTTTTCTGATATCAGAATAGCTACACCTGCTCACTTTGGGTTTCCATTTGCATAGAATGTTTTTTCATCCCTTAGAGTTGAATCTGTGTGAGTTCTTGTGGTTTAGATAGTTTCCTGGAGATAGCAAATATTTGGGTTGTGTTTTTTTGTCATTTCAGCCAGTTTATGTCTTTAAGTGGAGCATTCAGGCCATACACTTTGAGTGTTGATATTGATATGAGGGATGCTGTTCTGTTCATCATGTTGGATGATAGCTTTTTGCTTTGTTTGCCCTCTTGTAGTATTGTTTTATAAGAGGTATGAGCTTTAACTTTTGGGTGTTTTTACACTAGTTGGTATCTACTGTATTGGTTCATATAAAATGCACTTTTTAGCATTTCCTGTAGGGCAGGTCTAGTAGTGACAAATTCCTTTAGTGTTTGCTTGTCTGGAAAGGGCTTTATTTCTCCATCATTTGTGAACTAATTTTACTGGATTCAAAATTCTTGTCTTGCAGTTGCTCTGATTAAGAAGGCTAAAAATAAAGTCCCAATCCCTTTTGGCTTTTAATGTCTCTGCCGAGAAGTCTGCTGTTAGCCTGATGGTATTTTCTTTGTAGAGTAGTTGTTGCTTTTGTCTTGCAGCTTGTAGAATTTTCTCCTTCATTTTGACTTTGGCCAGGTTGCTTACTATGTGACTTGGAGATGTCCTATTTGTTATGAATCTTCCCAGTGTTTGGTGACCATATTGTAACTAGATATCTGAATCTCTGGTGATACCAGGGAAATTCTCAATAATTCCCTTGAATAGGGTTTCCGTGCTTTTTGATTTTTCTTCTTCTCTTCTGGGATACCTATAATTCATATATTGGTTCATTTCACATAGTCTCATATTTCTCTGAGTGATTATTCATTATTCTTTTTCTTTATTCTGCATGTTTGACTGACTGGGTTAGTTTGAATGTCTTGTCTTCAAGTTCTGAGATTCTTCTGCTTGGTCTAGTCTGTTGTTTCACCATTCTACTATATTTTGTAATTCCCTAAGTGAAATTTTCCTTTCTTTAAGTTCAGTTACATCCTTTTTTTATGTTTCCTTTCTCTTTAGTGAGTTTTTCATTTCTTTAATTCATGTCCTGGAGTTTTTTGTTTTTTGGGTTTTTTTGTTTCCTTGTGTTGGTTTTCAAATTTCTCTTCAATCCCATTCATCTTATTTGCCATCCATATTCTGAGTTCCATTTCTGACACCTCATCAATTTCATTTAGGTTGGGATCCATTGCTGTGGATCTACTGTGATTCCTTCAGGTGACAAATTAGCTTGTTTTTTCATGTTGCCACGAAAATTCTTTTGCTATTTTCTTCTCATCTGAAACCTCTTGGCTCAGCTCAAGGCAAATAACTTTGTGGTGCACCTGTTGTATGTTGCAGGGAACTCTCCTATTTAGTGAGAAGGAGGAGAGGTCCCTAGATAGAGCTTTTGTGTCCTACTTTGGAGGATTGACCCCGAATGCACTGAGAGCCTGTAATACAGCTGTTCTCCTGCATTGTCCTAGTCCCCTGTGGTTGCCATAGTCTATGCCGGTGTTGGGGGATATTTGTTCAGATTGGTGAGTTAGTCCCCAGGCATTGTTGGAAGTTCTCACCAGGTGTTGGGTGAGTCTCTCTCCACAGAGGTGGGTGGAGTGACATTGGCCCATTCCTGGGCAGGCTGTGGGAGTTTGGAGGGTGCCTGGATGTGTCACAGGACTACAGCCAGTGGAAGGTCAGGTTGCAGGATCTTTACAGGTGACTTGGAGCATCATGGGAACTTGACCAGTGCCTGCATGAGTTGCAGAAACTTGGCGGTTGCCTATGTGGGACATAGGACCTTGGTGGGTTCCTGGTTGGGTTGTGGGACATAGGCAGGTACCTGGGAGGGTCGTGGGACCTTGGGCAGTATCTGGATGTGTTGTAGGACCTTTGTCAGCATGTGAGCATGTTGCAGGACTGCAGCCAATACAAATACCACTCAGGGTTTACTCTGAGAATTGGGCAGTGATTTAAATCTGACTCCAATTTTCAATGCATTTACTATTTTAATTTATGTTGGTTCTACACATGCACACCTTGAGAATAAGCCTGGGACTTGTCTGCATTCATTAGAGGATTGCCTCTTCCAGCTTTCTAGTCATCTGTGATGCACTCCCACAAACTGTGGCCCACAGGGCTACATTTATAGCTGAAACATAATGACTATCTCAGAGTTTTAGTCATCCACACTGCTACTGTTATACAGCTCTATGACTAGGGTCAATAGGCAGGAGGAGTTTGTGCCACAGTTTTAGCCACCTATATCTCTGCCGCTGTAAAGCTCTGCCACTGGGAACCACACTCAGGGAAAAATCCTGAGGGAAAAACTAAAAACAAAGTTAATTCTCATACAGATCACTTCTTTAAGTGCTGTCTTCCTTCTACCAGCTGCCTTCTTTTGTTTACTTTATGAGTCTTCAGATAGATGATTTTTCCCCAGAGTTTTTAGTTGTATCACTGTTATTTTTAACGTTTAATTCATCAGCAGATAAGACAGGCTATAGTGAGGTTACCTTATATTGGCCAGAACCAGAAGCCCAGTGTATGCAAATTTTATTTCAAAACTTTTAAAAATATTGAATTCCTATTAGTAGGTTTTCTCTTTGCCATGGTACAAGTTAGAAATTCTGAATTAGTTTTTGTTTCTTCAATGTTTAAACAAATATGAAACACATTGAGAATAATAGGAGACAGGATTTTCACTTTTGGATATGAGAATTAAATCTTTTGAAAGAGGAAAAATTAGAATGTTCCATATAATTAAGGTATTAGCAAGAACTCCAGGTCATATTTCTACATATATTATATTATGTAAAGGTTGACTATTCCTTATCTGAAATGATTGGGACCAGAAGTGTTTCAGATTTCAGAATTTTTTTGGATTTTGGAATATTTACATATACATAATGAGATATCTTGGAGATGAGACCCAATTCTAAACATGAAATTTATTTGTGTTTCATATATATCTTATAAACATGGTCTGAAGATATTTATACAATTTTTAAACTAATTTTGTGCATGAAATTAAGTTTGTGTACGTTGAACTGTCAGAGGTGGAATTTTTCACTGTGGTATCATTTTAGCACTCAAATGTTTCAGATTTTGGAACACTGTAGATTTCAGATTTTTCAGTTAGGGAAGCTCAAGTTGTGTGTGTGTGCATTATATATGTGCACATGTATTTTCTGTCTTTTTTTCACTGAGTGGTGCTAGAATAGAATTACCTAATTGAATTTTCTGTGATGACACAATGTTCTTTATCTGTGCTGTTCATCACGCATTAGCTGCACTTGCTTACTGAGCATTTGAAATGTGACTAGTATGACCAAGAAGCAGATTTTAAATAGTATTTAATTGTTATTAAATTATATTTAAATTAAAATAGTCACATATTTTGTGCCTATTGTATTTGACAGCACAGAACTAAAAGCAAGAATATACCATTAGCTATGAGTACACAGAGACTCAGATTTTGACTTTTTAAATTCCATTTCTCACTAAAATAAGCTAAGACAATTAAAGAAAAGGCTGATTCCAGAGCTTGGTCAGGAAAAGTATGAAATGAACTTGGGCAAACATGTTATTAAAAAGCTAAAATAAGCACTCAAAGAATGAAGAAACATATCAAAATAATAAGAGAACCAGCCTGAAGGATTTCTGCTCATCAAATCAGGGGCAATTAGGGAAGTAAAATAAATAATATCATAATGAATTATTATATATTAGGTAAAATAAAAATCTGTGGGTCTACTTGAATATAAATTAATAAATGCATAAATAAATAGGAAATGAAGCAAAAGTATGTCAATGTAGAATGTCAACTGGTAATGATGGAGAGAATAATGGATTTAGAAACATATCAGTGGATGCTAAAACTAGTTAGTGAGTATTTAATGAAGAACTGGATATTTACATACTCTGAAGTATGTAATAGCTATATCTTGAAATATCTCATATTTATCTCATATTTAGAGTCTTGAAGTATCTCTCAACAAAATATATATATTACCAGGGGAAAAAAATGTTAACTTTACAGACAGGAGACTTGGCAGACACAATCTTAAATGGGTGATCTAATTTTAGCTATAACAATGTAGTGACAAGCCAATATGATGTGTTTCCTGATATCATGCCTTGAGAAAAACATGATATCATTTATGTAGTATTTCTGCCAAAAAAATAGATAGCCTCAATTTAATCATAAGGAATTATCATAGAAAATCAAATTGATAGCCATTCTACAAAATATCTGTAGTGTTCATATGTCAAGATCAAGTAAAGACAGATAATTTAAATGAGACTAAAAATAATTGGCAAGTAAATACAATGTATGACCCTAGACTAGGAAAATAAAGGCCCATTAAGGACATTAATGAGACAACTGACAAAATGTGCATATGGACTGAAGTTAGATATTAGTATTATATTTATGGTATAATTCCCATTTTTAATAATTACACCATGATCATGTAAGATAATGGCGTTGTACTAAGGAAATACACACTCAATTATCGAAGGATAGAGTGGCAAGATATCTCCTACTTACTCTCAAGTGGTTTACAAAAATAACAGTATCATAAAGCATTTGAGAGGGGAATGTAAGAAATTGGTGAATCTGGATAAACACTTCTTTCTGTAATCCTTGCAACTTTTCCATAAATGTAAAGTTAGATAGAAAAGATATGTAATATAAATCAATTGTATTTGTAAACAAAAGCAAAAAACGATGAAATTTGTAACATATAATAATATCAAAAAACTTAAAACACTTAGAAGTACATTTAATTGAAGATTGCTAAGTCTCTTATAAAGCATGGCAGACTCAGTATTTTAGGACATCAATTCATTTTAAAGTTATCTACAGAAGCAACTCAATCACAGTAAAAATTCTCTCAAGCCTTTTTGTAGAATTTGCCAAGCTAATTTTAAAACTCTATATGGAATGCAAAAGACCTAGACTAGACAACAAAACTTTGAAAAAAAAGAATAAAATTGGGAAACTTACAGCAATGTGATTTTAGGACTCACTGATATGATATACTAGTTGAGCTATTGGCATAGAATAGATAAATAAATCAAAGGAAAATAATAGAGAATCTAAAACTCAACCTACAGATATATATTTAGTTGAGTTTTTATAGAATACCAAGTCAAATAAATGGGTACTGGAAAATCAGTTTCTTTCTCTCAACATAGAAAGTCTCCAAATTTGTTTTTCCCAAATTGTCATTTAGTTAGAATCATACAGTATACAGCCTTTTCAGATTGGCTTCTTTCACTTAGTGATATTCACTTATGGTTCCTCCATGTCTTTTTATGGATTAATAGCTTATTTCTTTTGGGGTCTGAATAATATTCTATAGCATGGATGTACCAGAGTTTATTTACACATTCGCCTACTTAAGGGCATTTTGGTTTCTTCCAAGTTTTGGCAATTATGAATAAAGGTGCTATAAACATCCTTGTGAAGGGTTTTGTGTAGACATAAGTTTTCAATTCCAATGGGTAAATACTAAGGAGTTTAATTCCTAGATCTTATAGTTAGAGTATGTTTACTTTCTTAAGAAACTGCCAAACTATCTTCCAAAGTGGCTATACCATTTTGCATTCCAAACAGCAGTACATGAGAGTTCCTGTTTCTCCACATCTTCACCACCATTTGGTGTTGTGAGTGTCATGGATTTTGGCCATTATAATAGGCACATAGTAGTACCTCATTGTTCTTTTGATTTGCAATTTTTTGATGACATATGATGGGAAATATCTTTTAATATGCTTATTTACCATCAGTGTATCTTTGGTGAGGTGTCAGGTAAGGTCTTTGGTCGGTTTTAAAATCAGATTGTTTGTTTTCTTACTGTTGAGTTTTAAGAGAGTTTTGAAAGACCAGCGGTTGCCTGGGCTTAGCAGGGAGGGAAAAATGAATAGGCTGAGCACAGAGGATTTTTAGAGCAGAGAAAATATTCTGTGTGATACAATAATAGTGGACACATGCCATTATACATTTTTCCAAACCCATAGAATGTACATCACCAAGAGAGAATCCTAATGTAAGCTTTGAGTAATAATAACATATAAATGTAAGTACATCAATTATAACAAATGTACTATTCTGGTGGAGGATGTTGATAATAAGGGAGGTTATGCGCGTGTGCAGGCAGGAGGTGTATGGGATATCTCTGTACCTTCCTCTGAATTTTGCTGTGAATGTAAAACTGTTCTAAAAAATAAAGTCTTAAAAAAGAGAGAAAATGATCTGAAGTTTATACGCATTTAAGTGAGAGCTTATTTTCACAATATGCTAAATAAAAATTGATTTATTTTATCACAGTGATGATTATTATTAAAATAATAATTTTAAATATTATTTTCATAGCTTTTTAATAAGTAATTTACCTAAATGTGACTATTTTAATTCTCAATGTACTTGCACTGGGTCATACTTTGCATGAATTAAAGTTTCTGTAAATGTCACTTCATAGGGAGATTATTGTACAATCCAGCAAATAATATTTCTTAAAGAACCAAAAATGATGAATGAGTATAAATGACATAAGTAAAGCAGTATATAATATTCACAGTCATCTGTGAAATGATTTTATTAAGAGCATGTGACTCTATTGTCGGATGTAGAATGTGTACAGGATGTATCATGTACTATAAACCAACTAAAACATTGTAGGTTTATCTTATATTCTTAATGAAAAACAATTGGGCATAAGTTGTAAGCATAAATGACTCTAATTAAAACTACAACATCTTATTTCTGATAGTTATGACTTAAGGACATGTTTCTTTTTCTATTCCATAAAATTTGAAGCCACACTCTTTCATTCATCCCATATACCTGACATCTCATGAATGCAAACCGAGCATATCCACAAGGATTTCTAGTGGTTTGTTCCCAAACTGATGCTGCTTTGCACTTGCTTTGATTTGGTTCCACAATTTTAGTGCCATCACTTAATCATCCATTTTTCAACAGAATTTAGCTTCTCTGTTTCTTGGCTTTTCTGACTCTTGGTTTCTCCAGAGACTTCCCCTATTTTAGACCAATTTGAGCAATCCTTTATGGGAAACAAGGAAGGCAGGCTGCAGAGAGGAACCCTAATGAGAGAGTAGTAAAGTCAGAGAAACCACTGGCAAGTATATTCCCTCGTTTACTGAAAATGTGTGGGAATTAGGAAAAAAGAAAAAGATTTTAAAATATGGATGGAAGTGGCAACTAATTTAAAGATTTTAAAGATATGTTCTTGATTTTGAGGTCTATTGATTGACTTAAGTTAAATAAAATTGTAATATTTTTAAGTAAAGGTAATATTTTTTAATCATACAGTGAGAAAAATATTAAGTGGAAAAATAAAGATAATTATTTAAAATACAGTAGTAAAGACCAATAAATACACTTAGAACATTAATTCTAATACTTATAAGTATATTTAAAAAGAAGGAAAAGCAATATATTTTCTATGAAACTGATGACAATGATTTTATTTTAGCAGTAATCCTGCTGTTGGCAAACATTTAGTCAAATATATGGCCTCACACATTGTTGGTGGAGTACAAATTGGTATAACCATTCTGAAAGGCAATTTGTCAATGTGCCTTAAGATTTTTATAAAACACTTACTCATAACATTTGATCTACAAATTCCACTTCTAAGATTCACCCTTAAGAAAATAATTATAGAGGTGGGCACATATCTGTGTAAGAAGATTTGTGATTTTTCAGCAGTGAGTCGTGAGAAGTTATTGATATGTCTATAAAAACTAATGGTTAAGAAAATAATACCATAACTTCGTAACGAAACATGTAGTAATTAAAGCTTTAATTTTTTGGAGAGCATTCACTTATATAAAAGGCTGTTCTTAATAAAATATTCAATAACATCTAGATGTAATACTATTGTAGTTTATTAAAATAGGGGGAAAAAACCTAGAAGTCAATATTCTCAAAACTGAGAAGTTATTTTATATTTTTTCCATATTTTTCAACTTTACCTTACTTCACTTGGCAGAGATTGCTAGTTCTATATTCACTCTACCTTTGCTTATAAGAATGCTGAAATTCCTGAACTTTAACTCTGCACATGTTCTTCCATCGAGAAACATTTCCCAGCCTTAGTGTAATCACTTGGCACCAGATTCTGACTAATAGGCTGTTAGGTTATGTTTCTAATTGGAAATGCAAATGTACTCACCTAGGTTTTTGTCCTTGCAGTGGGATGGAACTGAAGAGCTCTAGAACAACTACCTTAGATTTAGGAAACTTTATATTGATGATCTGGAGCCATCCTATTTACTGGATCACTTACATCTAGACTTTTTAATGAGGGAGAAACAGATGTCTTCCTTGTTAAACCCATAAAATGTCTTTGTAAAGATTTTATTAAAAGATTTTTATAAAAAGAACAATATAAGCCAAGTGTGTAAATAACTGATATTATTTGTATTATAGTATTTAAAAGTCGTGAGCTACCTCTAGTAGACTTGAGCATCCTCTTGCACTGATTTGTAAAATTTGGAAAATGTTCTTCATATGAAACACTCACAGAGAAAGGATTTAAGAACGTGACAGTGGGACACAATTCTTGATCTACTGCAAGGTTTTTTAATGTCAGCTCTATTGACCTTTTGAAATAGAGAATTCTTTGTTGTGAGAGACTATCCTGTCCATTGTAGGATGTTTAGTGGCATTTTTGACCGCTATCCAATAGATCCAGTAGCATCCCCAGCTGTAACAACCAAAAATGTCTTCAGGTACTTCCACCGGGGGGCAAAATTGCCTCCTGTTAAGAACAACTGATCTACAATAACCTCTCACTATGATGAGATCAATATTGTAAGAACATTATTAATAAAGTGCTATGGGTCTGACAAAAGTTCTGTCCATCCCCAAACTTCAGTCAGTTTCCTCTGAATCTTCTACTCAAATAGGCCTTGACCTTTGGATTTCCATGTTTGTATTTGCATCACCCAATTTTAGCAAAAATCATGCTAAGTTTTTTAACCAGAATCCCCAACCATCAATGACTGATCACCTCCAATATCTAATTAAATTCCTCATCCATCACCATCATCCAAGTGATATCTGATCACCCTGGGCTGCCTTCAGCAAAAAGCCTGTTAAGTCAGCTTAGCCAGAAATCCCCCTTTATCCCTAAAGTTTCTTTCAGTAATTTTCAATCCACTATCTGACCTCCCCCAACCTGTTTCTTGGCTATAAATCCCCACTTTTACATATTGTTTCAGAATTCAGCCAGATCTATCTACAGGTCTCTTTTCTTCTATTGCAATAGTTCCTGAGTGAAACTTTTTTTTAACCACTTTACTGTCCAGTATAGATTTTCTTTGACAGATCCGCAGAGAGCTTGTATCTGTTGGAAGCAATCAGAAAATCCTGTCAACTGGAGATTCCAGGGCATTCGGGCTAAGACTCAAAGACAGTAAAATTTTGAAGATGTATAATTAGTTCAGTTTCATATGCATTGTGTTTTGAGTGCCTAAATATATCAATTTACTCTTAACTTCTTGAATTCCTGGCATATGCTAAGCATTCAGGATCACATCCTAAGCATCTGCTGAATAAGAGCAATGTACCCCACTCTGGCTCACTAACTTCAATAATGTCCTATGCAATTCTTTTTATTGTTAAAAAGAAAGATACTAAAGGTCACAGGGCACTTTCACATTAACTTCTGAGTAGAATAAATGTCAGCAATGAAGAAAAAAGCATGTCTCTTCTTTTGATAATGCTTCATATCTGCTTTCCTTTACTGTGGATGTGATGGAGGGTACATAATGAACTTCCATCAGTAAATTACTATTTGACTAGAGTTGAGGCTTTACTTATTTTTATAGACTCATATTCCCAATGGTGATGTTAAGTATTTTTAAAAAAGAAGAAAAGAAAAGAAAACTATTCAGACTGAGTTTGTGGCACCAGTCATTTTCTCTGTGGAATAAAATAATCTAATCATTAACAATATTTATGTTGATTCATTTGGAATAGCCATCCTTTCAACTCAGTATTTTTGCAAATGTATGGGTTTGACCTACTTAATTCATATTGCTGTGTGTTCATATTTCTTAGAGAAGAAGCATATTTTATTATTTTAAAAATAATATTTTTATTATTTATTATAATAATCCAATTTAAAGCAAAATTAAAATTTTCTGAGCTAGAGAATAGTAAGTTTCAATGAAAAGATAAGGGCAAGAAGGACAACCAATGATAGATGTTTATTGTTGTTTTTATACCTAATTATGAAATAATTCCTTTATTTGAATAAAAGTAAAATTAAGATATACCTTAAATAAAATATAAATTGTATATAAAACTATAGAATATATAGCATAGCTATCATATTAATATTATATGTTAATATACTGTATTATGTGTTTATTATATATTTATATAATATATAATAAGGGTATATTTGCCAGGCCTTAACAGGTAGAAATTAAAATGCCAAAAAACACTGCATAGGTGATTTTGTAAGAAGGAAACTTCAGTCTGAAGTCAATTGTTAGGTATTATTTTAGCATAGTATTTTATGTTTGTGGTTCAAGATACAACTGGATTCTATTGACCATGAATTTTATTTATGTCATTATTTAGGTTATCATTCCCAGAAGACTATTGGTTACTAAGAAGAATTCTCAAAGTCTCTAGTGCTCTTCCAAAGGTTAGTAAACCTTCCCCGAATGCAACCAATTTTAAAAAAGTGCAAGTTGTTCTGTTTCTGTTTGTTAGGTAGTTAGCAAGGGATTCCGGGTCTCCTAGGGATAAAAGCGAGTGCCTTGCCTTGGTGCAATGTCCCACCTGGGAAAAAGGACAGGGGTGGGCCCCAGTCCCCGGTCTTGGTCCTGCCCCACCTTAATCCTGTGCTGAGCTACTGCCATACCTGGGGGAGGAGGGAACACACTATGAATCAGCCAATCACAACTTAGCACGCCAATTGCAAAAGAATGCAGAGGACTCTCTAGCCCACTGGCCAAGCAGCATAGGTACAATAGAGTCTGGAAAGTGACCTAGAACAACCAACTTTCAAAGCGGCTCAGGGAGATCCACATGCATATTTAAACTCAGGTCAAATAACTCACAACTGTCCAATCAAAATGGTTCCATGGTGACATCTTAGCCACAAGGGAAGTCCCAAACCTGCGCACTATAAAACAAGACTGAGACCATAATCAAGCCCCTTTTTGCCTTCTTTCTGCTAGGTGGGGTCATCTTCAGTTGCGTATGTATCTCGCTCTGTAAACCTGTATCTTGCTCTTGCTCAATAACCCTATCCTTCTCTCCTCAATAAACCTCATTTTCGTGCTTGCCTAACTTTGGTGTGTCTTGTCATTCTTTGGCCATGAGTGCAACAAGATGACATTTCAGACCCCGAAACCCTGAAACCTGACTTGTTGATCTTTTTTGTTGTGGCAGAGATTTCCAAGTAAGCAGGGCCCTCCAGTTGAGCCAGCATTCATTTCGTTAGTGATAATTTAGCACAGTGTTGGATACTCAATGATTCTTAAAAAGTGTATCATTAGTGTATCATTATGCCAACGCTTGCTCATGTTTGGTGTTAACTTCACATACCAACTTTGCTTCAGAGACAAATTTAAAACATGTAATTTTAATTCATTTTAACACGAAATTTATAATGTAGTGATAAGCCACACAAAAAAACAATACAATAAAACAATGTTTATCCTATATCATGCCCTCTTACTGTGTTTATTTGTATATTTTCCGCTGCTTAAAGCTATACTATAACTGTACCATCAAATAAATTCCAACAATAACCTAGACACAGATATTGTATTACCATTTTTTCTAAATAAGCCAAAGTAACCCTAAATAAATCAATCAAAACTCCTCAGATGTTTTTATATGAAGCCACTGAAGCAAAGTTCTTTGTAGCAAACAAAATTGCCAGAGGCTTTTGGCAAGTAACTGTTAAATACTTAATGACTCTTAAAAGCCTGAGTCTCCAGCTTTGGTTTATTCTTAAGCAGCTAGAACATTGTTTGACCTTGAATCCACATCCTTAATGGCCTAGGAACTGATTATTTTGTTCTCCCTTTTATTACTTCAGATGTTAGCTCTTCAAAACATAAAAACACATGATGTCACTATTAAGAATCTAAGAAATATAATCTCAGCATTTCACCACAAATGTTTTCTTTTAATAATAAAAACAAGTTTATCTACATATTTCACCTTAGGCATGAAAGATGACTTGATAATAGATAATGAGCACTTACCAAAATGCAAGACGTTTTACAGTCTTGTAGAAAGACTTCAAAAAACTTAAAATATTTCCAAGTACTTTTGCTGTTTTTTCAAAGAAACAGTATGCTTATTAAACACTTTATAAAGAATTTTTATGATTCCCTTTTACTTAATTTCAGTAATATAATTAAATAAATGTAATTAGGCAGCAAAGTATTGTTTTCAAGCTTAAATGTCATCCTATCCTTTACTCTTAATTTTCAGTCATCATTTTATTTTACAGAGAAAAATTACTATAAATTCTCAATCTTCTTTCTGAAACATAATTTTAGATTGCAGGTGGAATGAGCTGCAGGAGGTCTACAATACAAAGACCATTCTCACAGTATCTCATGAAATCTGAATTACAGACCTTTTAAAAAACCTCTTCTAGACTATTCAAATATCTATGTTATTGCTTCAAACATCCATTCTAATAACAAAATTACTTTTTCATTTGTGTAACCAGAAAATAAAAATCTCAAACACATCTGTATTGAAAATTACTCTAAACCTACTTGATTTGAGGGTATCAAACAAAAGGATGTGAGAAAGACCAGACTGCAAAGCAGAAAGACAAGGCATTTATTGGAGTCTCAGAAATTGGAGTTTGGGAGACACAGATTCAGCTACCGGCCAATTGTGTTCTGTAGAGAGGCAGGAGAATAGGGACGTTTTAAATGGACACAAGGCTAATTATACAAGTTGTTTTGAAAGAATTTTCATTTGCGGAGGTGACTGGTTTAGTACATGAGTCCACAGTTGTTTGGTTGTAGCTGTTTAGGAGTTGCAGCCCTGGCAAAATTTAGCTGTTTTCTAAGATGCTGAGGTCATGGACGTTTGGCCCAATTCAAAAGTTCAAGGCAGGTTAATGTTTTGCAAAGTTGTTGATTGCACAGTTAGCCCTTCTTAGAATGGTTTCCTGACTCCATTTTAGAGCTCTGAACCAGAGTGGTGCCATTTTGTATATCACATTTTATGAAGGCTTAACATTTTGATATCAGGATAATTGTGTATCCAAATGTCATGGCTGTGACGAATAAGTGCACAGTTATTGAACCCTATAAAAGCTACCATGTTTTGAAAACATATATCATTTGTTTTAAAAGTAAAGTTAAAAGAGGAAAGTAATATTTACAATATTTCAAGGTCTCTGGACCTCAACAAGCATGATTATATCAGGCCTGAGGTGATTTTACTTCTCACACTTATACAAAGAGTTAGTTACCCATATTCTATAGTCTGAGTAAAGCATGGGAATAAAATCTTGTCTCTTTCGTATATGTTATAGGTATAAATGGATTGGAAGATTATAAGTCATAAAATGTGATTGCTGTTGAAATAAAAATATTACATGGATCTCCTGACTTCTAGGTCAACCAAAGAAAAACTATACGTTCTCTCTTGCATAAGACAGAGAAACAAAATCAGAAATAGAAATAGAAGTTGAAAAAAAAATAAGTACAAATAGAAGTAGATACAAATATAGCTAGAAATTGTGTATGTTACATATATATTCCTGTAGCTTTAATCTAGAGATTACCTGTTTATGTATTTAATTATATACTATTTATTTGTATCCTTAGGGCAAAATACATGAAATACTCATTATTGAACAAACTAAAATATTTCTAAAGCTATCAATAAACTCTTGCACACTGGAATTCATTTTGTTAAGTCAGTGCTTAATGCAGCACCAGAGGCATTGTGTATGACTTAGAAAAGAATAAAAAATAATGTAAGATCACATTGCTATTTTTAAAGAGCTCACAGTCTATAGGAGAATATAAATATAACATATAACATTAAAATATGGATTTCTAGGACAGAGGTAAAATATAACTAAAACAGAAAACAAGAATATAGAACAAATGACAGAACTTTCTTTAATTGAATTTTTTAATGTGGTGTGTTGAATCATCCAAAATATATAAAATCTCATTTTAATAAAGTGCTCCTTTAAATAGCATCATTTTTAAATCAATAAATGATTTCAAACATGTAGACCTACTCCATATTTCACTGATAATCTGTCTGAAACATAAAACTAATAGAACAAAAGGAAAAGTCCAAAAGTGCAAAGATAATCAAGGGAATAAAGCATCTCCAACAGATAAGATATTGCAACTAACTTTTCAAAAACACTGAGGATGAGGGTTGTTTACTGATGATTACATACTACATACATACTAAGTTTTAGATGGTTTTAGTGACTGGTAAACATAGAGAGATTCAACTGAAAATATGGGCAGCCTTTTAATAATCCTTAACAAAATACAGGGCACTCCTTGGCCAAAGGGGGGAAGGAAGAATAAATTTTCTGGAGAAAGCTAAATCTTTCAGTGTAGGAGTTAGTTCCACCAAATAAAAACTTCACTTTTGGGCTTTGTACTAACCTCATCCTGACAATCCACTGCCTGCCAGCTCTTTCCAATGTGAAAATCATCTTGACAAAATACACATTTCTTACAGTAACAATTGTCACGCTTAGATACCTAGCAGAAAAGTCCCACTTACAATATACCATAGCACTGCTACTAGCTCTTTTGTTCTTATGCCTTAATTGTGAAAGGACAAGCAATAGCAAAAATATATAAACATAACAGCAATATATAGTTTTTAAAAAGACTAAGACATAGTATCAGGAAAAATATATGAAAAAGGTAATTTAGCAAAGAAAAGAGAACTTTAAAAAGAATTTTAATAAATACACACAAAATATTATAGTAAGATGTCCCTAAAATAAGAATTGTTCTGTGAAAAATGAGCAGAAAACTCTATAGGGCTCTTGGAAATTAAAAAATAGTCAAGAAAGCAAAGTCTTTATACAGTTTTGGGGAAATATTTGCAACTGAGAAGTATATACTTAGGAAAAATATTGAGAAAATACAAAATAAACAGAAACATTCAAAAAGAAACATTATCAAAATAATTTTCTCTTTTGTACCCTTTTCTAGGTAGTTACTTGACATTATCTTCAGTAAAATGAGGAAATAAATGAATAAGTAAAAAGGTATGAGTCCAGAAAACAGCAGCTCTATCCAGGAAAACATGAAGTTTCAGGAATGAGAGGATAGAGTTATCAAGAGAGAGAACTGATATAAAAATGGAAACATTTAAAAGAAGAATAAAAACTTAATATTTAATGAAAAATGTGAAATTCAAAAGAAACAAACATTTTAAAAGAAGTTAATAATTCAAATATAAAATTATTTAAAATGTGGCCTGACTGTAATAAAAACAAACAAACAAAAAATTGAGAGTATCTAAAAGAGGGAGAGAAAAAGAATCAGTGTTATTTTGATACTACAAAAAAATCTCTTTCAAGTGCCCCAGAGATCTAGACATATTATCCATACAGAAAAAATAAAACTTTACTTGAGGTGAAAATAATTGCATAACAACAATAAGATAAATGTCAATTTTTTTCACCATCTAGGATCAACGTAGGAAAAAATGCAGAAGATTTGGCATTAGAGAGAGTGTAACATTAACAACTTGGCAATATTGATAGAAGGTAAACCACAGAAATTGAGTGGACGTAGATGGGGAAAAGTTGGAAATACATAGATTCTAATAGCATCGTCTCACATAGGGGTTTTTTGAAGGACCGTGAAATAGAAATGAATTGTTAATAATTTATAGTTGAAGAACTAAAAATATATCAATGTCAGATATTGGGAGGAACATGGGGAAGGATATTTCTATTTTCCATAACACAAAGTCTTTAGATATAGTCTAGCACTAAAAATTAAAGTATACCTTGGAACTGCTTTCTCTTAATTACCATAAACTGAGTTTCCAAGGTACTTTGTGCTCCTTTCCTAACCAAAATTACCCAAAACAATCACCTCTCTTAAAAATCTGAGTTTTCTTCTTTCTTTGTCACTATCATAAGTTCTTTATTTCAAATACATCTCAAGTGCAAATACACATTTTCCCCTGTTTATATGCTGAATCTGTGATGACATCTACTTCTTTATTCAGATCCTCATATGTAAGCTGAGATTCATTTTGAAATCACTGTGTGGAATAGAAATCATTGAAGTTCTGATGGCCTCATTTGTCTATGCTTTCAAACAGATTAAATAGTTCACAAAAGATTCAATAATAATGATATTTAGAATTTTAAGCTATAATGTCTAGGGTCATAAAAAGTCCCAGAGTGACAGAAAATAACTGAATTCAAAAATATCTGAGATTTTCCTGCTATGTTTTGCTTTTGTTCTGAACAGTTACATTATCTGGGCTGAAAACACATAGGGCCTTGGAGAATCCAGTGAGATTTTGCTACCTATGGTCATTACTTTTCATTTTCAAAAGCTCAATGTACTATTTTCTTAGTTGTTGGAATTAAAATATATCTCTTTTCAAAATATCTCTAATGGTTCAAAAATAAACAATGGAGGAAATCATGTTACAGAAATTATGTGAGACAAGGTAAGTGCAGATATGAAAAGATTTTTCCCCATAGTAATTACACACATGTAGACATACATATCTCAAGAGCTTTCCGATATTCATGATGAACATTTTCAGTTGTGAAAAATTCAGCCTATACTAAGAGAAACAGAATTGAGATATTCAGGTGGTGTGAGATAAGACTGAGGTATTAAGAATATATCCAGGCAAAACTTGTCATTTTAAAAGTATAAAAAAACCACAGAAATGTACAACAAAAAGAGTGAGCCCTAATATAAATTTTAAACTTGACTAAATAATAAGGTATCATCATTGGTTTACCACTTAAAACAAATGTAACACACTAAAGCAAGCTGTTTATTGGAGGAAACCTTGTATGTAGGGAGAAGAGGCAACATGTAGAAACTCTCTGTGCTTTCTGTTCAGTTTTTCTGTAAATCGAAAACTCCCTTAAAAAAAGAGTCAACTTACGAAAAAAAAAAAAAGTTGATAAATGATTTTCCAAAATAATCACATTAGTATAGTTGTTCCTTGGTATACACCAGGGATTGGTTCCAGGATCCCCACTTACACCAAAATCCACGCCCACTCAAGTCCTACAGACAGCCTTGCAGAACCAGCCTATGGAAAGAGTCAGCCCTCCTCATTCCTTTGCTCTGTCTTTGTTTGAAAAAAATCCTCTTATGAGTGGACCCAGGAAGTTCAAACAGGTGTTGTTTAAGGATCAGCTGTAATTAGCTTTGGCTTTATTCGAATTAGTCAATATTAACCCTATGTCTTCTAAGCCTCTCATATTATTTTAAACAAATGCCTATTTTAGATTTAGGTGATATGATATTTAGACTATTTAAATGATATCTAGACTATTTAAATGATTTCCCAAGGTTGTACAGCTTACAAGAAATAGAAAGAAGAAATCAAATCTAGTTTTACTTGCTTTAACATAAGATCCTTCTGTATCATTTATTGTCAAAAATAGTTTAAGGAAATACTGACACTTGCCATACTCAAATTAAGTAAAATTACAGACTCTAAAGGAAGGGGGGGGGGTTCATCGGAATTTCATAATGGAATTCCATTGGCTTCTTACCTGGTTTTAATTGGAATCGTTCTGTTTCTCTACTTTCCAACCTGCTACTACATTTTTCGACTAGATTTTTGTACCTAGGTCACAATGTTCATTATTAAGTTGAACAATCTTACATTAGTTACGATTTTTCTTTTCTTTTCTTTTCTTTTCTTTTCTTTTCTTTTCTTTTCTTTTCTCTTCTTTTTTTGCAAACAATATAAATGATCTTAAGTAGTTTTACCAAAGGGAGAACTGAATATAAAATGCATATGTTTCTCTCAGACCCCACACTCCTTTGTATAGCCAGACTCCAAGAAGATACTAGAATTAGGAACTAGGAATTTCTCTCTTGCCATCAGCTTTCTCTGTGTCTCTCTCTACAGACTTCCTTTCCTTGCCTTCCTTCATTTATAGAGGCATATAACCGTCTCATAACTCCTCAGGTTTTTGTTTTTTTTAGATATTCTTAGTCCCTCCATTAGCCACAAACTCAATCTGAAAATTCTAATTAAAATTTTCTGAGAGAATAATCCTGACTGTTCTAGCTTGAGGAAAGAATCTAAGCCCAAACCTATGAGCCATGCCCATGGCTGGGGATGAGGAGTGCGTTATAAAATATCAGCATGGCTTGTGGGGAGCCACCCCTCTAAATCTGGGGACAGTTTCCTAAAAATGGCATTATCAGTACTGGTCTGGCTCAATGCTATCTAGTAGTTAAGAGTAGTTACTATGTCTTGAAATACTTTTTTAACACTCAAAGAGTTAGCACATACTTAGGTACTCAGTGTGTGTGTTCGTGTGTGTGTGAAATAAATTGAGCAGATGAACAGACAAATTCAGCCACTGTTTATATTACGTGGTAACTTTAACTCTTCACAATAAATTTATATTGGTAAATACTGATATATGAATTTTGCTTTCTGTTTCTGGCCTGGTCATTTTTTTCATTCTGCCTTAAGGAACAGACTGGAAAGAATCCCTTATGGCGAGTTGGTAAGTGTTTACATTAATAGAAATACATAAAGGCCTAGTCTACTAGAATGTCTGGGGAGAATTTATTGCCTTAAGGTGTCCAATAAAAGGAAAACATCCACTGATCAGTTGAGCAGGAAGTTAACTAAACATATTTTTTACATAAAGTCTGGCAAATTTGCCCAATATGAGTAGAATATTGCCAACAAAACATTATAGAGTTTTACTTAGTTTTAATTTTAAGAACACAAGTCAGTCTTTCCCCTTCTATTTCTCTCCCCCTCCTCTTTTTCTCTCTCTTTCCTTCTCTTCCTCTCTCTAAATAATTTTTTACTGATTAAAATTGTTTGGTATATCAGGGCAATTATTTAAATACAATTAAACAGTGACCCCTGTATTTGAAACAAATAGAAACTTGATATCATGTGTACAGAGAGTAGCAGTGGAAAGCTAATTGTACAAGTGAAGTGATTAAATTTTTTTTAGAGACAGAGTTTCACTCTGCTGCCCAGGCTGGAGTACAGCGGCACGACCATAGCTCACTGCAGCCTCGAGCTGCTAGGCTGGAGCAGTCCTCTTGCCTCAGCCACCCCAGCACTCGGGACAACTAACATGCAAAATTTTTCAATGAATTGCATTATATTGACTATTGCCATTTACTTATTAGTGAAAACCACTTTTTAACTTCCCACTTGTATTAAGTCTTTTCTGTGAAGAAAGCTTTAATGTTTTCAGTTAAAATGATTTCTGCTAGACTTCTTGTGGATGTGTTTTCTCTTATATCAAAAAAGGGAAAGTATGATATGCTAATGGTATGGCATTGCTCTAATATCGCATGTGTGCTTTGCTGAACCATTATATTTGTACTTCATAAGCTCATAAGTCAATTTATATTTATCCCTGAATAATGGGCTCTTGGATCATGTTACTTCGTGATTAGGACATGAATTGCATCAAGCAGGCATGGACTCTATCCAAGATAGTTAGAAATGAGAGTAGTTTAATGGTGCTATGGCAAAAATATTTGAGGTTTTATTTTCCAGCTGGATAGGCAGAGCCATTTAATTGATTCTATAAAATATCATATGTATACAGAAAATTAATCAATTACTAGAAATAATGTCATGCCAGTACATCATGTTATTAATGACAGATCACTAGTATTAGTCTTATTAAATTCCCATCTAGCTTTTTGTGAAAAAATAGAAATACTAATTATTTCCCTTCCTTCTTCATTGAGAACATTACACACACACTCACACACACATACAATCAGGTAGCAAATATAACAGGCTATGCCATTTTGAAGGAGGCTATAATCTTCATTTTCTTCTGGATTTTTCATCCATACTAGAAGTCAAACTCTACTATAAAGTATAGTAGTAACATAATGACCCTTATTATAAGTTCACTTTCAAAAATGAGTTTCTTTGCTGCACAAATGCCTCACCTAGCAAAGAAAGTGTTGGATAAGAAAGATGATGAAACTTTAGTTACTTAAGTTATACATTTTCTAATTTTTTAATGTACGCCTTCTAATATCTGCATATTAGAAATCCTGTTTACTTTGCCTTCAGAAATTCTTAACATATGTTAATCCTAGCAGCACTTCTATTTATAGATAAGATGGTCAGAAGAAACATCACAAAGGAAAATGTTAAATTGGTTAATGTAAGATGTCTCCGGTTAAACCAATGCAAAATTAGCAAAACACACATACACATACACACACAAAGGCACAATTGTTTTGGGAATAAATACAAACCTAAAAAACAAAACAAAAAAAACCTTTCTTTCAAACTTCCTGAGGAATTTCCCAAGGAATGCTATTATATAGAAACTGTTCTTTATTTCTGAGAAGAGGCAGATGGGACATTATTCTTACCAAAATTAAAAGAAAAATTTTATGAACCCTTTCTTTATAGCTGAAAGAAATACTTACCTACTAACATTTTTAGTTTGAACAACAGATTTATTTCTTTAACATGCTCCGTGATGATTATCTCAGAGCCCTTTTAGATCCTCTGTATGTTTTTCATAAAGAATAATTGAAAAGCACGAGTCTTTAGAAATAAAATGACCTCATTCTCTATGCTATTATATTATCTCCACTGAGATACATAGGGGATAGAAATTGAAGGTTAAATATGTCTTGATATAAGGATTCAGTGTCCCTCTCCCCCAGGCAAAGACAGAACAATAAATGACATAAAAGACCAATTTAGAATATTTTATTAATGCACAATTATTTCATAAAGTAACCAAAGAGAAGAAAACCCATATGAGTGCATCTTATGGAAATGAAAAATTGATTGTAAGCTGAGTATGACTACTATGGTCTGAATGTTTGTTTTATCTTAAAATTCATATGTTGAAATCCCAATCCCCAAGGTGGTGTTATTAGGAAGTTGGGCCTTTGGGAGGTGCTTAGGTCATGAAGACAGGGCTCCCGTGAACAAAACTAGTGAGTGACTTAATAAAAGATATCCCAGAGAGCTTGTTCACCCCCTCATCCATGTGAGGTTACAGTGAGAAGACAGTTTTCTATGTGGAAGCGGGCCCTTACCAAATCTGACCCTTCCCAGCATCCAGACTGTGAGAAATAAGTTGCTGTTGTTTATAAACAACCCAATTTATAGTATTTTGTTATAGCAGCCCAAATGTACTCAGACTAAGACTTTCTTAAATCCAGACAAAAAAGTGCCTTCTCAATTCTGAACTAGAGATTACAACATAAAGCATTGCATCCATGTGTATTCCCCTCTGGAATAATTTTGTAATTTTCCATTTTGACCTGTGAAAGTATCAGTAAAAACTCCACTGGAGTTTTTTGCACTGTCTAAACAGACAGTGAAAACTCCCTTGTGAATACTGTGGAGTGAGTTTCCCTTTGTATGGTTGCAAAACTCAGCAGCATGTTAAACCTGGCAGTGAAAATTAGAGAATTTTGGAGCTCCCATATGCTTATTTATTTAATACATTATAGTTACTTGTGGTATAAACTTAGATTTAGTGCAATCTAGAGAGGCCTTATCACCTCATAAAAGGTTAACAATTAGATATGCCCACACTACTTTTTCATAGATCTGAATAAAATGTTGACAGTTTCTGCCAGCCATATCATTAAAGTTAATAGTAGTTCATCATTTATGGCCATAGCTGACAGAATTATTATACTATCACTATTAATATATAGCAATTACTTGATATACATCTTTATAGAAGGCTATCAGCCAATGAATTTTAATGTATTGCACACACTTTGTAAATAAACTCCAGCATTAAAATGAAGCTGCTTCAAGTAAAACAGAAATATGATAATGTCATATGCACTCTTCTTCAGAGAATCCTTTGTTGACAGACAACTTGTCTTTACTGAAAATTCCACGTGCTGCCTATTAAAGCACTTTTGAAATGTGTGCTCCTGAAATTGCAAGAAGACTCACAAAATTATGAACTAACTTCCCAGTAAAGTCTTAACCTTAAAAAAGGTAGAGCTCCTGCTTCAGGTCTAATGTTCTTTCTACTCTACTACATTGCGCCACCTCTGGTAATACAGCCAGATTCTTGGCACTGGAGTTGCGCTTACAGCAGTTGTCTACTTTGGGTTAAATTCACATCAATGACGAGTGACAGCAGCATTGCCAGACTGTCTACTGCTGGGTGTGCAAAAGCAGGGAAGGCAGAATACAGAGTGCTGTAAGGACATGGCGAGGGACAGACGGGAGCAATGGAGCAAAGCTATTTCACATTAGGAAACAACAGCATCAGACAAAATCCTTGAAGTCTGGAAGTGTAGTTTTAAAAGAATAATTTTTGGGCAAAAATGTCATTCAGTTTCTCTGTGAAGTAGAAAAGAGTTTCCTCGATTATAACTCCATGAATTAAGGAAAAGACAAGCCTTTTTAAAAAGTAGAAGGGTTCAAAATATTGATATTTTTCAGTCACATAACATGCCTCACAATCTCAACATTAAGAATTACATCATTACACGTAGAGACATATATACCTTATTACAATGTAAGCATGAACTAATACACAATTAGCTAAAATTACTGTTTTATATAGGCCTACTTCTAACTTCAAATATATCACCTATGGACAATTTGTGATACTTGCAATTATGAGTGGTCACAGGAAAGGTTTTTGTCCTACCCTTTTTATCCCATATATTTCTTGGACCATAAATTGACTTGCTTTAGATTTCTGTCTTCCTTGAAACAGACTTTTTAATTTCAAATAGAAAGAATCTGCTCTCCTCCCTTAGATCTTCAGAGTTCATGTTTTACAAATAGACACTTCATTGTTTGTCTTTCTATGGTAATTTTTGTGATCCTTTGTCCTCTGGAAAATGCTGATGCCTGGTACTATTGTAACTGCATTGTGCTTCAGTGTCTTCCTGTTGTTTTTCTCCCAATTGTGTTCTTCTAACTCGATAAAAGCCGTGACTTTCTTCACCACTAGTGTATCTTTTAGAATAAACCTAACCTGAAAATGTCCCATCCCTTATTAGAGCCATGAGCTGTCAGGTTCTAATTTATCTTTGTCTACTCTTTTATTCCAAGCACATTTTATTCCAAACACATTTCTTTCCAAGAACATTCTGTTCCAAGCATGTTTTTTTAATAAGGTAAGACATTTTTAGTGGAATTCACTTCTTTAGATTTTTTAAAGAAATGGGCATTATAAAAACAATAAATTTAGAAATCCTTTCATCACACAAAGCTTTGTCACAGGGCCAAGATATAAAATTCTGGCTTATTTTTATCTTAAGAAAAGTTTCCATACCAGGAGACATATCAGCACCATACAAATTCCCTGAATGCTCAATCAAGTTGGCTATTCTGTCCAGCAGAAAACAGAATGTCATATTGTGTATAGAGCTTGCAATATATATTATAAAAACATGAACCAATAGCTAATTATATTTGAATTCAGAGAAACATTTATTTGTAGTCGAAACCAGGTAATTCTGAAATTCTCTCAGAATTTGTAATTCAAATGATATAGAAGTAATACAAGTGTTGGGCACATTCCTAACCTGCACATCTATATTTCAAGATCAGTTGAATCAAATATTATCAGAGGGGGCTTCACAAACAGTTCTTGAACTCTTCCTATTGTATAAAACTTGAATAAATTTATACAGGGAAGTTTCAAGATTCTTGTTTAAGAATTGTTTGAGATTTGTTTGTGAATTTGGGCTATAAAACTGGAAACATTATATGTCTTGAGTGTATACTTATGCACTAGGAAAATTTCTCAGTGCTTGAAATAGATTTGTTCATTTAATCACTACATTATGAGCTAAGGTGAGTATCATGACAGCACCAATTTATTAATGAGAAAACTGAGACACAGTGAGGTCATTATCATGTCCAAAAGCCACAGGAACAAAATGTGGAAGCCAAGATTTTAATTCTTATTCTACTGCTCTTAAACACTGAGTTGACTTATAGTGGTTCTGAACAAAATTACATACATATAATTTGTTTTGTTTTTGTTTTGTCTTTTACTATAGCGTAGTGGTTCCATACTCTGGGGCTAAGCTGGCAAGGTTTGAATTAAATCATAACATTACCAGTAATAATCTGTCTATAATGGGCTAAATTATTTAACCTCTGTGCATAAATTTTCTTATCTGTAAAACAAGTAAAATAATAGTGCTTAAATCATAAGTTTATTGTGAGGATTAAATAAGTTAGTATATGTAAAGGGCTTAAAAGACTTGTTTGTATTGGTGTAGGTATAATATTTGCTTACATGTGTATATTTATATGCAAAGACAATATTATGTACACTTATATGTACATTTATAGATAAAAATGGGTTTAGAGCATGTTGAAGTTTAACTGGCATCTTCTATGACTATATACCCACCATAGTTTTGAGGTCAGACTTAAATTTGCTTTCTACCCAGTGTTCATGGTTTAGGAAACATTCTTTGTATATCTATGAAAAAAAATCCTGATGTCTATGACTTGGATGTTCTTGTTGGCACTAAAGAATAGTAGAAAATGTGTGTGGTCATTAAATTACACTGGCCAGTGATCAAATCAAATAGCATCTGTGGTTTGCTCAGACTAAATACCTTACCTTTGGAGGTTTATCATATTGATTTGCTTCTCATATATCCTTTCCAAAGTGGAAATATGAGAGTCTGCATTGTGATTCAGGATCTTTTGAATTATCTTCGGTCTTCATGATGCAATAAAATAATTAGTGGAATTGTAGTTTCTGTTGACTGCTGAGCAAACAAAAAAATAAAAATCCTATAGTGATAATTATCAACATCTTTCCCTACCTTCAAAAGAGCGCCATGTGTTCTGGAAGTCCCCAAGACCACCCTCAGGTTCAATTATTAATTTATAAAACTCAAAAAACTCAGAAAAGCTATTAGCTCAAAATTACAGTATGTTAAAGAAAAAGAATACAAATTAAAATCATCAAAAGGAAGAACCACATAAGGTAGGGTTCAGGAAAGACCAGGCATAGAGTTTCATGTTGTCCTCTCCCAGTGGAGTATGCAGAACAGTGCCTACTTTTCTCAATAGCCATGTTTGGCAATAATCACTGAGCATTACCAACCAAGAAAGCTCACATGAGCCATGTAGTCCAGACTTATTGGGGGTTGGTCACTTAGACATGGCTGACTTCCCACATGGCTGACTTTATGTGGAGCAATGAATCCGACCTTCAAAGAGAGGTCTTGCCTTTGTCTAGGCTCCTGGGAGGTAAACTCTAAGCACTTGGAATTTCCTGAGTGATAGGAGTCTTTGTTATTCAGAGTGGGCCAGATAATTTATGCTAATAAGATAAGTTAGAATTGAGGCTGGCCATGCCAGAAAAACCAATCATGCAATTAGAGGGTTAGAGCTTTGGGCCATGTGATAACAGTGTGACCTGCGGGCGTGGGTGAGATTTAGACTGAGTTCAACCCCTTGAGCAAAGGAATCAATCATGTCTAGGTAATGAAGTCTCAAGCAAATCGTTGGATGTTGAAGCTCAGGTGAGCTTCCTAGGCTGGTAATACTCCATGCATATTGCCATACTTTGATGCCAGAAGGGTAATACATCCCTGAGGATGGTGGAAACTTTACATTTGAAACTATTCCAGACTTTGTTGTATGTATCTCTTTCTTTGGTTGGTTCTAATTTGTATCCTTTCCCTGTAGTAAATGTGACCATGAGTATAATAGCTTTCAGGGAGTTCTGTAAGCCTAGCAAATTATTGAACCTGATGTAGTTTTGGGAAATCCCAGAACTTGCAGTTTTAGTCAGAAGTCTTGGGTAGACCTAGTAATCTGGAGGACTATGCCCTTAAACTTGATTTTGGCTAAACTCCTCTGTATCTTTATTTTCTCCTCCCTCTAGAGGTCAAGCTGATACCATATGGCCCAAAGCCCTGACCATAAATCACTTTATTAGGATAGATTACCTAGCATGTCCCAGGTCTCCTAGTAAACAAAGAAAATACTAGTGTTACTGCTCGACTATGTCCCTTGCCTGCTGCGCATGAGGAGGCCAATATACTGAAAAATCAGGAGTTGCAGTAGAAAAAGAAGTTTAATATTGAAGGTGCTGAGCAAGGAGATGGGAGAAATTTCTCAAATCCATCTCCCCAAATATTTTGGGGCTAAGGTTTTTAACACATTAACTGCCATTGAGTTGTATTTAATTCATGCTAGTTTTGAGGCCGGGGCCTCATGAAGCACATGTAACTGCAGTTGGTTTGTGAAAATCTTACTTGTTGATGTTCTTATTGTTACAATTAATATTGACAATTTAACTGCATATAACCCACAGAGAACAATAAAAAATTACATATTTTTCATTAAATTAGAAAGGATCATTTTGTTTTCCAAGTTTTTATTCTATTTTCATAACAAAACACTACCGCCCCAAGGAAAAAACTTTTTTCTAGTGTGGCAGTCGATGTGCTAAAGGTAGTTTGGTGATCACAGGGCTAGGGCATTGGGTCTGCTGATTAGCTGAGGATAAACTCATAGGCTTGGGAAGCAGAAATTGTCTTCTTGGCTGAGAGAGTTTCTGGGTAGAAGGTCACAAGACCTGTTGGGTCAGTTCCTATGCATGGCCACTGGGCCAGTTGACATCAGTTGCCTACACCCGCCTCCCCTACCCCCCTGCCCACCAATGCAGTCTGGAAGATATCTCAAAGATCACTCTTAGGTTTTACAATAGGCATATTATCTATAGAAGTAATTGGGGAATTCACAAATCTTGCACCTGTCAAGGATACTTGACACTTAAGCAATAAGTAGTTACAAGAAGGCAAGTAAGGAAACAATGGCTGGTTAACTTTTAGCTGTGTCTGTCATTCTGTAGTAATCAGACTTTTACCACAATTCTTGCCTTCGGACCTTACATTACTTTAACATAGGTGGTTTTATTAGCAGGCAGTGCATTTTAAGGGCTTAGATATTAACCATCCAGGACCTTGAGGAAGAAAGGGTCAAATCTTTTTTGGGGCCAGGATAATCTTTTATTGCACATGTGCCCATTAGCCTTTGAAAATGTAATTGCTTCTCCTTTTCCTACTGTTATGGACTGAATAACAGTAAAAATTAAGCCTTAACCCCTAATGTGACTGTATTTGGAAATAAGACCTTTAAGGAGGTAATTAAGGTTAAATGAAGTAATAAGGGTCAGCCCTAATCCAATAGGACTGGTGTCCTTCTAAGAAGAAGAGTCATGAAGGATGCACACACACAGAAAAAAGACCATGTGAGGGTACAACAAGAAGGTGGCCATCTGCAAGTCAAGGAGAGGGACCGCTGGACAAACCAGCCCTGCTGGCACCTTGATCTTGAACTTTCAGCCTACAGAAGTGTTAGAAAACAAATTTCTGTTGTTTAATCTACCTAGTTTGTGTTATCTTTTATGGCAGTCATAGTAAACTACTACACCTATCAAAAACCACAAAATGCAAAGATATTAAAAATAAAATATTGACTACCTTTTTAAGAGATACCAATGAAAGTAAATGTACATTACACATCAGAATATACAAATATAAATATATTTTTAAGTACAAATATAATATAAACATGCTAAAATTAATATAATATTTATACTCATTGATAACTCAGGATTAATTATGCAGAGCAAATTTATCCAGTTCTGCTATTGCCATATTTTTAAAGGTTTTCTGTATCCCTTACCTCTGTTTAATTAAAATAAACTAGGTTAGTAGAAAATTCAAATACCCTGTGGAGACGATTAATACATTTTTATTATCTAATAGGTGTGTGTTTTATTTTTATTTTTTATTTGAACTTTGATTGAAAAAGAAGCTATCACATTTTTCTTTTTTCTATTTTTTAAAATTGCTAGCAATGCATATAAATTTCTATGTTTTTCTCCCTATTACTTTGTTGAGATCAGTCATGTTTCTACACATAGTATAATCTACATAAATAGATATTGCTTTAGGTTTAGAATTTGACTTAAACCATAAAGATCAGTATTTTCTCTTCCCTCAAGTTGCTCTGCTTCCCTCAATTTGACATTTTATGGCATGGTGAATCAAATTTGTTCTTAAAAGTAGGGTAGAAAAATTACTAGCATTTAATGATAAAAGAATATTTACAATTCTAAGATATACTTTGCACCTGTTACATAGACGCTATTGTCATAGGCCTTTTATATATGCTATCTCCTTTTAACTTCATGGCCAATTTTGTTCCCTGTGAATTGTACAGTTGCAAAGTTATAAAAGGAGGGATTTCAAAATAGAAATAAAAGCAAGTGGAATCACTTTTCTTGTATTTTCAATTTTTTTTCTTAAAAGATTCTAATAACTCATGTTCTTTTACTGCATCAAAGAATTTCAGGCTGGTTGTTAAGATCAAGCAAGCATAACTGTAAAGTGTTTCTTACTACTATCTATTCTAGTGTCAGTAAATCCTTTATACACTATTATACAATACACATGTTTTGCCTCTTGCTTTTCTTCACTGTGTCCTATTTGCAAGAGACAATACTGAGATTTTAGGCAGTATTGTAATGTTTTAACTAGCTGTATGTCTTCTTTTTTGTGTGTGAATCGAGTAGAAACTCTGTTCCTGCACAGAACATTGCTGTTCTTTAATTAAACCTGCTATAAACTAATCACTGCATTGTATACAGCACCTTGCCCATACATGCAAGATTAACTGAGCACAGCATGGGTGATCTCTTTATGCTGGCTGTCCTAAAAATCGATGAGTGCTGCCACAAGGACATCTTGACAGCAGTGATAAGTATCCTTCATGAAGACATCTGTGCCAAAATACAAACTTTATTTCTCCCCACATTGAGGCAGGAAAGGAGTGTCCCAGAGGTTTGAAAGTGTAAATGTACCTCTTCAGAAGCCTAAATTATATACTCTATGAATTAACAGAATATCATAAACACATTAAAACATGCTTTATCAGTTTGTTGTGTGGTAAAAAGACTTCTAAACCGGGAGTCAGAAGGTATGGGCCTTGGCCACCAGCTCCCTAACTGGATGTGCTTGTCACAACAGCTGGTAGTGCCTTCATGGAATAAATGAGGAAGTAGAGTGGACAGCACATGTTAACAAAAATCTTCAAAATACTGGGGAAAAAACTAGCATGAAGGGGGGATGGAATAGATGTCTCCTCTTCTTCTTCAGTTTGCCTCTAGAACAAGTAGCGGGAACATGAAGGGCATACAATAAATATGTGTAGAATGAATGAAGGCTTTCCAAATCAAACATATCTAGCATTCAGATTATGCTTCTGTCTTTCATATGCTGTGTGACCTTGGAAAAAGTTCTTGGCCTTCTAACCACCAGTTTTCTAATCTTTGACAACATCTTCCTCACAGGGATTAATTGAAAAATAATAGGCCAGTATAGAGATATAGATATGTAGATATATAGATTTTTGAGTGTAGCACAGTATAAGCACCCAATATATAACTTTGTAAGAATAATGATAGTAGTTATGCTTCTATGATTATTTAAATTGAACATAATCATTAACTATTACCCATGAATATAAAAATTGAGAAGTTTTTCAACTGCTCTTGACAAATTATGCCTGCACCCTAAGACTATTTAATTTTTCATGGAACATAGAATTCTATGAATCACCTCATATTTAGTTTTCTTTGTTGAAAGTCAGATCTGTAATTTGATTTTCTGATTTAATTTTCTCCAGATGCTAAATCTTTACCTAAGCTACTAGGGAAGTTTTATAGGATATAAGATTCAGTGAAGAAAAAATATGAAATATTTCTCTTGAGAATTTTCCTTAATGAATTGTAAGGTGCTGATTTTTTCAAACAGAGGAATTTCTGTGTTTTTAAATTTTTTTGTATAAAATTGTATTTTTCTTCTTTCTTAGAAAATAAACACAATATTCTTATTGTCTTTTGGAATGTTGATAATCTTTGAATCCTTGAATGCACTTATATGTCAACTATTAAAAATACTCTAATAAAACACAAAAATCTTATATCCATATTGCTGTTTTATACTAATAGCTATTTCTAAGGTACATATTTATATATTAAATCTTCCACTCCCTACCACCCTAAAATTTATTCTTATTTAATTCAACCTTTGATGTTTTTAATGAATTATTGCAAACTTTCTTATGTGTACCTGTCATCCAGGATAGTTTCCTTGCAATTGTCCAAACTGCCTCCTGATCTTTTTCTTTACTTCTAACTGTTAATATTTTATGAATAACCACCCCCCAAATATTTTAGTGCCTCTGTTAACAACCTTCACATAAAACATATTTAATATTACTTTTTGCACTTTTAAAAATACAATCACCAAAAAAAAAATTTTTCTTCAAACAAAGTTTCATATTAAAATGTTACATTATTATTAATATGATTTTTTAATTTAGGTAATGATAATAATATGAAGTAGTCAATTGAAAGACCTTAAGGTTTAATCACTAATGAGAACTAATGTTTATCAGTGACATATAGGGTCAAAAAAAAAGCTTACATCCTTGGGGTTAGTTGGTCCTTCAGAAAGACCTTTAGCAATAAGATGCATTTCCTTTTTTTCAGTTAGCAGGTACCAAGAATTAATCAGTAAGAATAAAATAAAATATAATATAATTGCCTCATATATTTTATCATATAATATATTTGGTTTTATATACAATTAAGTGACAAGCCTCTATGCAGCCTTGTCAGTAGACAGGAACTTTATTATCTACAAATTGTGAATGTTCATCAAATGCCTTGCCTATGGTGACATAAGTGTGTCACCTAAACTTGTCACTAAACCTAAACTACCAGACTACCAATCCCTTTGTTCTTTTTACTCTGATAAATTATATTGAAGCCAAAATAAGTGAACATATAATTTAATTTAATTGATTATTGGGTTTTGACAGAGAAGATTGTCTTTTTATGGGAATATAAAAATAGACAATTTCTTCATATTGCTTTTCATTTAATATAGAATTTAGCACTAAGAATTGATCAGTGTTAACTAACAATAATAATAATATTAGTAATGATGATAAGAGTTCTGTAACTTTTCTCATAAATTATAAGCATTTAATTGTTTATTAGTATGTTTATGCATGCCTACTTGTTAAATATTTATGTTAAATAAATAAATGCAAGATTGAGGAAACTACTAAAATGAAGTTTTAGGTCTACTATTTCAGAAAATTATTTTTTACCTCTTCCTCCTCCTTCTTCCTCTTTTGCCAAGGAACTTCTATAAAAATCTGAGTAGTAATTTTTTATAGGACTAAGTACTTTTTTGTCAGGTCTAAAGAAAATCAGGTACAATGTTGGATACTCTCAAACTTTTAAGAGCTATATTCAAGAGGAAATGTTTTTTTCTGACTATGCATGTGGGCATAATTTTTACAAATTTCCAAATGGATATTCAATGGAAACAAATATGAAATTTGTTTTGGACAGATTTTTTAAAAAGATAATTCAAACACAAATAACTGTGATATATTATAGATCTTATTGGTGGCTTCTTATTAGTGAAAACTTCTACACTCACAAGTAATGGTGATGCATACTGCCTCCTCACTATTTTACAGTTCTTTGATGACTATTTTCCATGAGTTAAATGCTGTACACACATTTGTTTATATATTGATTTTTTAGGAAGAAAAATAGAGAAAAACAATATCATGAGGATTACAAAGTTGATGGATCAGAGATCAAAATAAACACCTCTAATAATGAGCATAGGCAAGAAGGATGGAGCAGCATTTCAGAAATATACAGGGCAAAAGAATGGTTGTAAAGAAATTAGGAAGTATAAAAGAAATTTTGGATTATGTGCTCACCTATTGAAAGAAATAAAGAAGGAAAGAAAGAAGGGAGGAAAGAAGGAAGGAAGGAAGGAAGGAAGGAAGGAAGGAAGGAAGGAAGGAAGGAAGGAAGAGAAAGAAACCTAAGACCTAGCCAGGTTACATGCATAACCTAGGTATCTGCTACCTCAACGTACCAAAAACCTCTTTATGAGGATTCACTATTTTAGACAATTCCTTCCACTCAACTTTAAAGACATTCATTACATAACTAAATTCTTACAAAATATGACCCTGTTCTCTACCAGATGCCATAAATTCTTTTCTTTTTACTTTTACTTTTTGTTATAAAACTCCTCCCTGAGGTACTAGCTCTTGAATCCCGGGTTCCATTTTCTCTTCTTTTAGATTTTGGATTGTTATAGTATATTTTAATATTCCTTTCTCTCTTTTTATTTGTTTGCCCACTATTTGCTTGATAAACATTCTATCAGTGTATTCTTTTCCTAGACACTACACATTTTTCCTTTCTGAAGGGTTCATGCAGAGTTTTGTTCCAATGTTGTTGGCTGTCCTGAGCAACAGGGCTGGTCCAAATTACTTACTTGCCCTTATCCAAAGTAGAAGCAGGAAGTGCATTTGATCATTTTATTGGGAAACCTTATGAAAATAGATATTTAGGAATGTTTTCATAATCATCTGATGTTCATACTAAAAAAAGTGTCATCTATGAGAAATCTCATGATTTAAAGTTCAAAAATAACTATTAAATGGAAGTTTAAATTATTTCAAAGAAAAAATATCAGTTGATATTGAACCCATTTGTCAAAAATATGAAAATGCTACAGTTTCTATTTAGTTTGTTAGAGTGACTGATTAAAAGCACTGGACACTAAAATTCACTAGCTGAAAATCAATAAAATTATTAAATAATTTATGGATGGATCAGGTCAAAAATTATATATCATGATTTAATAAACACAAACAAGAATATGCTTCTTTCATCTAGATCTGTGCTTCTTTGTGAAGTATTTCTTACACCCTAAGAATTCCCAAATATTGAAGTAAAGTAATTTCAAATCATGGTATCACAAAACAATGAAGCAAAATTTTAAAATATGTTAAAAGATAATTTTTAGAAAAAGGTGAAATCCTTTTATATGGGAAATATCCATACAAAAACGAACATGTTAAAGAATTTATTATACTCATATGACATGAGGGAATCAGGCAAATATTATAACCAATTCAAAAGAAGTATCAAAACAGCACATATTTATATGATATAAATGAATGTTAAGATGAATTGCAAATGGAGACAAAACTGGTTTTCCACAGGGGGATGAGATGGGGGAAAGGAAGTGGACTAATTAAATCAGTATCAGACAGTATAGAGTTGCAAAGACAACGAACAGAGTGAGAATCTGGTCACCCACAGTGTATGTTGTAGACAGTGCATCATTTTCCTGTGAAAATCAAATTTTTTTTTCTACAAAAGTGATACAGTATATGGAATCACAACACTCACAAAAATATAAGCATAGACATAGGTTCATATAGAAACTAAGAATCTCTCCTACTAAAGAGTTTATAGTGACCAAAACCCTAACCATGGTCCATTTTGATATTGAATAGAGGCTCAGCTTTAGCTTGAGGTGGTATGAATGGGAATATTCCCAAGGAATTCCATTCTCAGGACTTTTTAAAGATATTTTTCAGAGTTTCTCAAAATGTTGTAGATATGCTGCCTCAAAATTTTCTACAATACCTGTAAAGTGCAAATTTCTGAGGCCTACTTCAGATTTATTTAATCAGATTCTCTAGGAGTGGCAACTGGAAATTTATGTATATAAAGTAGTTTAGAGCAATTTTTAGGCCAGGAAAGTTTTGAGGCCACAGTCTTAGAAAATTTCTAAGTCATCTAAAGTGACTTCATTATTTTTGCTCTGTGTTTCAGATCTGTTTCATCAAAATTGTCTTGCAGGGCAAATTTTGCATCTTTCCCAGCCAGGTGAATGCTGGTTGGGGGAACTTGCATAATCACTTGAACAAATGTGAATTTAGTGTGGTTCAGTTTTGTAAAATTTGTTGCTCCTTTTCCTGTTTTAAAAACTTGTTTCAATTTTGTTTCTCAATACCTAATTATTATTCAGTCTAATTTTGATCTTGATTAAAGAAAAACCTAGTAAAACATGTTATTGTATCATATTGAAATTAAACATATGTTTGTTTGAAACTTATTATGTTACACCATTTAAATACAACAGAGCTCTAGCACACTTTAGAATTGCAGTTTACTCCAGTGGTACTTGAGTGGAGGCAATTTTGCCTATCAAGGAATGTTTACAATATCCGCTGACAGCTCTAGTTGTTATAAATGGGGCATGGGGAGTGAATTGTTCTATTGGCATCAAGTGGGTGGAGGCCAAGAGGCTGCTGAAACATCCTACAGTGCACAGAATAGCCCCACACGGCAAAATTATCTGGTCCAAAATGTCAATAATGCCATTGTTGAGAAACCCTGGTCTGCTCATACTCTAAAATCATAATGGTAATAATAAAACCTACATCATAAATTTAGAGTTAGTGCATATAAAAAGTCCTTCCATGATGGTTCTTATAATCATTATTGTAAGCACAGGACATCCACAGAACTTCTGGGCTTCACCAATGCATCTGGGCTGGTGGGTACAGTTACACTTATTAAAAGTAAGTGGAACTATTATTGTCATTTTCCTTATGAGAAAAGTAGAACTGGAGATGTTCTTTGACTTGACCAAGGTCACAAAGCCATATATTAGAGCCAAGATTGACTATTTTGTTTTTATTTTTTAATTCAAAACAACATGTTTTGAACTTTACAAATTTTGCAATAATCTGATGTTAACTTATTCAGATAATAATTAAGCCATTGTATTAAGGGTTTTGGCATTTGTTTTGTCAAGTCAGAATTTATTTTACATTGTTTCCCTAAATATTTACAATATTACAACTTACATCTTGAACTAAATTACTTTCAGGTTTTAACCACTGAAATGAGTCTGAAATGTTCTTTTTTGACGTTTTATTTTTTTTAGTGATGGGAATAAAACCAACTATTGTACCCAGGAATATATAATCATAATGCACCTAAGTGAGTATAAACTTAGTTTCCACACCTATAACTCACTTTAGAATATCTTTGATCTTTCACAGGAATATTACCCCACAAGGCATGAGTCACTCTGAATACATTATTTGTTTAATTTAAAAAGGTTGTAATTTTTAAATTCTCAATGCTTCTGACTTCAATGCTCAGTGCTTTGTTTTATAAGCAAAACAAGGGCTTGAATGATCACATTCTCAACAGATGCAGATCTATATTATAGTGTGAGAGGTTACTCTAAATAAGGATTAGAGGCTGTAACAAACACCTGTCAAAAACATTCCTCACTTTTATATTCATAATTCCCATGAATATGTCTGTAATATTGAAGAATTTAAAGGGATTAGCTATTTTCAGACAAAAGAATTATACATCTCTTTTTTAAACAAATGAAATTATTACTATTTTATAACTTTAAAAGCATAATTTTCAAAAGTCAAACTTCATGATAAAATACAATGAAATAAATTTGGGGTAAATTTTGACTGTAGTTACTCTGATTCTTTAGTTTTTTTGTATTATTAAATTCTTTGAAAATGGAGGTAGGCGAGTAGAAATGGTGTATATTAAAAATCATACTTAATAAATATATTTCTTTAAAAATAAGTAAGATGAAAGCCACTTATTTTTATATAAAATTTCATATTTAAAATATTTTTCACAAGTAAAATAACTGCTCAAGATTTTTTAATCAATTTAAAATTTAGTACATGACATATGTTATGTGCAATGTTGAAAAAACAAAATACATCAGATTGGAGAAAACCAGACAAAAATTCATTATTTCTTGAAATAAAATCTATAACTTTGAAACTTTATAACTTTTTCAAAACCATGCTAAATTTTGCACATGATATCCTTTGATATATGTTTCCCTTTAGGTAAAAACTATTTTAGTTTTGTGAGAGTTAAACTTTTACATCTACTGAGAAGGTCATATGGGAAATCTTCATAAAAATCTCAAGACAACAGGCAAGTTTCCATGTATAATTCATTTTGGTCTCTCGTATTCCTTTGCTTTATTCCAGGTCTTAAACATTTCAAATGTTATTGTATAAAAAAATTAAATGAGTATTCAGTAATGGGAAAGAGTATTTGTGATTTAAGATCTGCAAGTTAAGAGTATCAACAATTCCCACAGTTGACATTATTATCTCAGCTGTGATATCTAGAGCAGAAATTGTTAGCTAGACAGAAAAAAAAAAAAAAAAAAACTTTTGGCAAAGGAAATAATCCTTCATGAAAACTATCATTTTAAACTACTGTTAAATAATATGTGGTATATTTATTGTTTTGAAGAGTATTTCATTAATTTAACATAATTCATATGTATAGTAAACTAAAAATTTAGAAATATAAAATTAATATACTAGTAATGGAAGACAGCTAAAGAGTCACCAATTCAGAAACATAGTAGTCTTAAAAATAAACTATTCTTGTCCCTGTATACCAAAGGATCTAATTGCCCTGGAAAGATTACTAGAAAGGAATTTAAAGTCTCTCTTTTAAGAAACTATTTTTAGAACTCCAAAAATAAAAAAATTTGTTACGGAGAAACATTCACTCACATGCTCTTACTTTAATATTTATTTTTGAAACATCTCTGTTTAGTAAATTGCTGACTGATCTGGGCAAGTACATGTATATAAGCCTATGAACAAAAAAAATTTAAATTTAAAATTTCTCAGAACAGATGTATCAAATTTTTCAAAGTGTAAAGATTTTAAGAAACACCGACCTCCTTGGAAATAACCCATCTAGTATGCGTTAGCAATAACAAAGAATAAATCATTTGGTATATTGCTCTATTTTTTCCAAATGTAAGCAAAATATCTTCTGTGTATACATAGAGTGTCTGGCCCAAATATATTTACCAAAACTTTTTATATTACAATTTTCCTTTTGCTATCAATTTACTTGAAGTCAACAGAAGATGTTGGAAAGTAAAGAGTCGTTTTTGTTGGTAAGTCCATTGGTACTATAGAAATGTGATAACCGATGTTCCATAGGCACTAAGAAAATTGCGGAACCTGAGAGAAGCAGTGTGGATGCTTAAAGTTAATGGCTAAATGATAAAATGTATTTAAGTTTAATCACTTTATTTACATAGTCATTGATTTCTTTTATCTTCCTTGTCTAGTATACCACACTTGCTAACCATTTTTGGTCACCAGCCAATCAGAATTCAAGTATAAATCTTAGAGAAGGGAGAAAAATATTCTACCAGTTCTGGTTGTCTCAATATTCTGGATTTCTTCTTACTGAAAAACTTTTGGATCCATTCGATTTACTCATTTCATCATATTTTCCCTGCAAGTTATATTTTCCCTGATCATAGCTCAGCCAGGTGTGAAGTTACTATTTGGCATTTTAATGGAGGCAAGATAAGTGTCAGTTCTGAAGGGGACAGTATGGAACATTAATCATAATATGCATTCACCTGTATGTCCAGCTGATTATCTATGCAATACATGCTGTTGTTAAAAACAAATTATTACTCTAGTTCTCACAGAGCTTATAATAAAACAGGGAAAACAGGAATGGTTTACCTGTAACAATTATCTAAAAGTAAGTGCTAAATTATGTAGAATTCATTATAAACACACTGTAGTCCCAGGATGTCATTTATTAATATTATCTGGAGTGGAATGCTAAGGCATTAAAGTGAGATAGAAAAATTCAGAGAACAGCCTTGGAGACTCCATGCCTGGGTTAAAATCCCACCTCTGCCATGTGCTACCTTTAAGATCTTGGCCAAGTTTCTTTACTTTCCATGCCTCGTGTTTCTTATCTGTAAAATAAAAATAATATTGGACCAATGTCATGAGATAGTTGAAAGGATTAAATGAGATGATACATATAAATCAGTTAGCATTCAACAAAAATTCACCTTGTGAAATGAAGCAACCATATGAGTGATGAAGGTTTGGTGAGAAATGGCCAGGCTTATGTGATGTGTCATGGTTGAGTAGAGCTGGGTTTTAAGGGGTGATAAGTAATTCCTAGAGAGATACGATTTCTCAACCTCATGGAGGGTGTTGAGTGTTTTCCCTGTCAGAAAAATTGTCTGAAGCTTTTAAATAAGGCCATAAAATAGAGGTGGCATATCATACAGGGGCAGAGGCCACTCGAGGATTGTCTAGGCTAGGGCCACACTGTTCAATAAAATACATCAACCACATGTGGCTAGGATGCTCTTTAATTATGAGTTGTCCAAACAAAGAGGTGGGAGTTAAAATACATACCAGGTTCCTAAGACTTAGTATGAAAACAATTAAAATATCTTCTTAATTTTTTATATTAATTAGATGTTTAAATCACAATGACAATATTTTGGATATATATTTTTAAGTAAAAATATACTATTAAAATTCATTTCATCTCTTCATTTTTAATATGTCTACTAAAAATTAAAATTATGTGCATGTAGCTTCCATTATATTTCTATTGCTCTGTGCTGGTCTAGGGGAATGTTCTAGTTCATGCCATTAATCACTATTGATTAAAAGTCCTAGACTTTTTTTAAGTTACTTGGTAACTTCTAGATATTTGTCTAACAGAGATACAAATAATTTCTGTCTAGCGGAACAGATAGCTCTAAAGATACATGGTCCTGTGATCATTAAACTGTTTCAGAAAATATATCCTAACATTTCTTTGTTAAATTGTCTATATATCCTAGCTTCTCAGATGGTCTTTGAACCAGTCACGACATATTACTAATTCTCTCATTAATTAATGAGTTAAATAAAATTTGGGGCCTATATTCATTTTCTATTTGCTTGATACTCATAAGTTTACCTTCAAAAATTGTACATCACAGGAAAAAAGTTGAACTTGTTGAAATTGCCAATACAAAGCCCTTTGACTATGCACAATATAGGAGAGTAATCAACAGAAGACCTTCATTATTAACTAGGCCCTGCCATATGCTACACAAGCTGTGTAGGTCACTTAACCTCTCCGAGCTGCTAAAAATTTCGCTGTAAGTTGTAATAATAATATTTAATTCAAAAGGTTCAATTTAAATATGATAATGTCCACTACAGTATATGAAACCCAACAATTATTCAAAAATGATCATTTTTATTACCATTCATACTATTTTTTCCTTTTGAATAGAATAAAATATTCCATAAAGTTTTTTTTTTAGATGATGTACATAGAATAGTTCAGCAAGCAAAAAAGGTAATATTGGGAAAAGCAATTTGGAAAGTATAGAGTGCAGAGGTCCTAAACAATTGGTAACAGCAGTAAAAAAGGAAATAGAAGGATGAATTCATTACAAGGAATCAGTAAGATTTGATGAAATATTAAAAGTCAAGGTTGTCAAAGGGAGAACAAACATAACGGTGACGCCATTTGCAGAACCATAGAATTGAGGAGTGGAAGGTAATTTGCCGAGAAGCATTCCTGTGTTTTGCTCATGTTGTTCTTGAAGTACAGGAAAACTGCTATGGTTTGAATGTTTGTTGTCTCCAAAACTCATTTTCAAGCTTAATTGCCACTGTAACAGTATTAAGAAGTGGGAACTTTAAGAGGTAATTAGCCATGAGGATCCACCCTCATGGGCGGGAGCGGTGCCTGTATAAAAGGGCAAGTTCAGGTCCCTCTCGTCCTCTCTCTTGCCCTTCTGCCTTCTGCCGTGGAATGAGAAAGCAAGAAGGCCCTTGTCGTATGCTGATCCTTTGATCTTAGACTTCCCAGTCTTCAGGATCGTGAGAAATAAATTTTTGTTCATTATAAATTACCCAGTCTCAGTTATTCTTTTATAGCTGCACAAATGGACTTAGACAGAATCCCAAATACTCATTTCTAAAATCTTCTGTAAATTCCTTAAATGACACAAATGGAAACTTAGAGTAGTTGGGTTTCTTTGGAGATCAGTCACAATGGCTTTGATAGTTAAAGCTACGCATGGGTGATCTCAGAAGGAGTGAGTCCAGGGAGACAGAAGAACAGGGTTCGGAGTCAAGATGAAGAGGAGCCAGTAGAAGCCAGAGAAGGATAAGCAAGAGAAATATTGGCGGGGAGCGGGGGGAAGCACAGAATCAACTACTCTGGAATCCTACCTGTCATTCTTTATTAAAATTATATGATTAGTTTCAGTTTGCTGTTATTTCCAGAATCTGAAATGTCTAACTCGCATGTTTTAAAATTAATGTGATCTTCCTTACATAAAAATGAATACAGCTGGGCTATAAATTTGAAACCATCCAATGCATTAGGCACACTATCTTCTGAAATCGTGAGTTGTCTATTAACCATGACAGAGTACTAAATTCACTATGACATGATTTTACATTTTAAAAACTAGGTAAAAATTGATTGTTTGCCTGTGTTTGAAGTTTTTAGCCTTTTTTAAAATAATGCCTTTTGCCATTAATTCTATATAATTAGAAAATGAAACATATTTAGATAAGACACTCATGTTAAATCAGCATAATGTTTTATTTCTTCCAATTCATTAGCCTAATATTCATAGCAAATTACTGTTTTCATATATAGGTTTAAACAAACAGAGTCTGTCATATGAAACTCAAGGTTAAGCATCTTAGCCATTGGGTTTCAAATTCAGCTGTTGCTATTATAACTGCAGATTAAGAACTTAATTTTCTATTGGAATAGGAGAAATATTAAAAGTGCTAGCATTAATGAAAAAGAACTGTTTAAGAAATATTTGATAAGATTATCTCCTCTACATGGCTGGCTTTATTTTCAATTCTAATCTTCATTATAATTCAAAAAATTAATACTCCTTTTACTCAGAATAATATGCATATACTTTTGTAGATCACATGCCAGAAATTTTGGCTATTTTCCCTGAACTTTAATTAGAGTTTTGAAATGTCACTCAGTAAGGAATTAATCTTAACCCACTCAATGTTTTTCCACACAAACAATTTTTATTACCAAAAAAAAAAAGGAAGCTATATACAAAGTGAAAGTGAAGAAGGAGGCTATAGCTATACAAAATGAAAGTAAGTTCCAGAGAGAGAGGAACAGGTCAGTCGCCACGAGTGGAAAAAGAACAACCCACTCCACTTTGAATTCTTTCAGAGAACACATGGAAATAATGACTGGTAGTAAATATGGATTAACATATTTTATGAAAATTATGATTGTTTTTGAATCAAAAAAAATTATAGAATGCAATGTTTAAATATCACAAGGAAATAATTCGTAATGGAAAAAGCATAAGTTCCAAACTTTTCTTTTGTAATTATTGCCTATTGATTCAATACAGATTTATTTTTAAAATGAGTTTAATATTTGTGTTCCTTTTAGACTATTCCCCTAGTGCAATACATCTAATGTGGTAAATTTATGTTTTCCTTTTGTTTAGAAACTACTGTGGCTATCTGTTGAAATACATTTCACAAATGTTAGAGTGTAGTGCCAAGAAAATATTAAGTCTTGTGAAATATGCTTCTGAATCTTTGTATATTACCAAATTCTCTGTCTTCTAATGGAACGAAGAAATATTATGAAGTGTAAAAATATTGTGGGCCATCAGATATCTGAATTAATTTGACTCAATAGGAACGTTACCTTTGTTATCAGCTACTGGGCATTTTCCTTGATTAAAAACAATTTCTCTTGGCAAATTTATAGACCTTAAGGATTAATAAAACATGACAATTTTAATTTTGTTTGACCAATTTAGTTTTCTCAAGAAATGCAATACTAAAGTGCTGTGATAGTTAAAGACGCTTTTTTAAACAACCCTAAAGTTCATACAGAATCAAAAAAGAGCCCAAATAGCTAAAGCAATCCTAAGCAAAAAGAACAAATCTGGAGGCATCACATTACCCATCTTCAAATTATCCTACAAGGCAACAGTAACCAAAACAGCATGGTACTGGTATAAGAGTAGATACATAGACCAGTGGAACAGAATAGAAAACTCACAAATAAAGCCAAATACCTACAATCAACTGATCTTTGACAAAGCAGACAAAAGCATACACTAGGGAACGTATACCCTATTCAATAAATGGTACTGAGAAAATTGGATAGCCTCTTGCAGAAGAACAAAACTGGATCCCTATCTCTCACCATATACAAAAATTAACTCAAGATGGATTAAAGACTTAAATGTAAGACCTGAAACCATAAAAATATTAGAAGAAAGCCTAGGAAAAACTATCCTTGATATTGGCCTAGGTAAAGAATTTATGACTAAGACCCCCAAAAGCAAATACAACAAAAACAAAAATAAATAAATGGGACTTAATTACATTAAAAAGCTTCTGCACAGCAAAAGACAATCAACAGAGTATATGGACAACCTACAGAATGGGAGAAAATATTCATAAGCTATACATCTGATAAAGGCCTAATATCCAGACTCTATAAAGAACTCAAACAAATCAGCAAGAAAAAAACCAAAATAACTCCATTAAAAAGTGGGCTAAAACCATGAACAGATGTTTTTCAAAAGAAGAGAAACAAATGGCCAACCAACATATGAAAAAATGCTCAACATCACCAATCATTAGAGAAATACAAATTAAAACCACATGAGATACCCCTTTAACCCTGTCAGAATGGCCATTATCAAAAAGTCAAAAAATAATAAATGCTGGTATGGATGCAGTAAAAATGGAATGATTATATACTATTGGTGGGAATGTAAATTAGTACAACTACTATGGAAAACAGTATGGAGATGCAATCCCACTACTGGGTATATACCCAAAGGAAAAGAAGTTGTTTTATAAAGAAGACAACTCCACCCATATGTTTATCACTGCACAAATCACAATTGCAAATATGGAACCAGCCTAAGTGCCCACCAACAGATGGTGGTTAAAGAAATTGTGTTTATACACACACACACACACACACACACACACACACACACATATAGCATGGAATACTACTCAGCCATCAAAAAGAATGAAATAATGTCTTTTGCAGCAACTTGAGGCCATTTTTCTAAGCGAAGTAACCCAGAAATAAAAAAAACAAATACTGCCTGTTCTCACTTATAAGTGAGAGCTAAGCAATGGATATGCATGGTGATTAATGGACACTGGAGACTCAGAAGGGGGAGGTTGGGAGGGTTGTGTGGGATGAAAAATGACCTATCGGGTATGATGTACACTATTCAGGTGACAGATGTGTTAAAAGCCTAAACTTTTCCACAACCATGTGACAACAAACCACTTGTACCCCCTAAATCTATTTAAATAAAAAAAGATGCTTTTTCAAATCTACAATTACTTGATATTCAAATAATAAAAATTGTTCAATAAAGCTTATTAAAGTAAAATGAAGATTTGACTTATTTTAAAAATTTAGTTAGGCTCATCTGAACTTATTTAACATAGTATTTTATACCATGATACCACCATTGAATAGGAATAATTAAAACAAAACAAGATAATAAACCTGCTGACTGTCAGACAATCTGGAAAGTTTGGCCCATACATAATATAGTTTTTGTTGTCTGTTATTCCTAAAATGAATGGTAAAATAATTAACACTTAAAGCACTGATTTTTATGGTAATGAATATCTTCAGAAAAGAAAGAATAGTTTAAATTTCTAACACAAAGATAACGTGTGTGTGTGTGTATTTCTAGTAAGTGCTAAAATTGTAGACTTCTGAGCCAAGAAAGACCTGTAAAAGAGGAAAAGGAACACAGAGTCTTCTACAGCACTACGGTATGGATGTGGTTTGTCCCCACCAAAACTCAAGTTGAAGTTTGATGACAGGTGTGGCAATGTTGGCAAGCAGGGTCTAGTGGGAGGTGTTTGGGTTAAGTGGGCTGATGCCTCATGACTGGTTTGGTGCCTTTCTTGAGGTAGTGACTGAGTTCTCCTCTCCCCAGACTGGATTAGTTCTTGTGGGAATGGATTCGTTACTGAGAGTGTAGGTTGTTATAAAGCAAGGATGCCTCTTGGGTTTTCCCCCTTTACACGTGTCCACTTTCCCTTTCACCTTCCAGCATGTTGGGATGCATCACTTGAAGCTGCGTCACGCCCTTTTGAACTTCTTAGCTCGTAGAACCATGAGCTAAATAAACCTCTTCTTTTTTTTTTTTTTTTTTTTTTTTTTTTTTTTTTTATAAATTGCTCACCTTCAGGTATTTGGTGGAAGAAACACAAAGTGGACTAAGGTTCCTTTCTCACATCCTTCTAGGGCAGTTACTGAAGAGGAACTGGTATCTCTTTAAAAAAAATGGGATGTCAATTGTTTCCATATTTGTGCCATTCTTGTCATGTACCAAAAATGGCATTTCTTTCAGGAAAGTATATTAATATAGTTTTTTCCCCCCAAGGGGAAACTTCTTTAACATGTAATGCAGCTCAGTTATCCTTATTTTTTAACTTTTAATTGGACCAGTATGGCAAAAAAGAAAAAATTCACTTCAATTTCAATTTCAAAGGTAAATACTGTAAGTTTTATAAGTGCCTGATTTTTAAAAGGTCTAATGACCTTTTAGATCTCTAGGGCCTTCCTATTGTTGGGATTATCAGAATGGTTAGTGATTGCATTAAAATGCATAAATTAACAAACATTTCATAAGAACTTAAAAGAATTTTGGTGTATCAGTGAATGCCAATCTGTTCTTGGAAAAAAGAGAAGAAATGTTTTTAAAATATTTATTATTGTGTTTTTAAGAGGAATTACATCAATTTCATTGTGCAATAATTATGGGATATCTAGATTTTAAGTGTGCATGTTAAGCCCACAGAAAATTTTTATAAAGTGATTGTTTTTGTTTTGTAGTGTAAAGACAAGTAGAAATTTAAAATTGGAGGTTTAATTCTCCCTGCTGGAAATAAGGGAAGATATTCCCTTTTCCTCTTTTTTCCTAGAATTTATACTTTAGAAAACTTAAAAGTATAAGTAATTTCTCCTCTCTTTGAAATATATATAAATCCTTTTGAAAATTAGATAGGCCTTTTGTCAGGCATGTGACCCAAGAATGTCTTTCTCAAAGGCACAGCAGTCATATCTTTGAAATGTGAGTGTCAATGGAGGTGGTGTCCTCTCTCTCAGTTTTTGCAGGAGGTAGGAACCTAACTTTGGTGGGTACCTTGCTGTAAGATGCAAAAGTACCTTCTTTCATAAAGATATGAGAAGTTTGTTTTTTGCTCTGGATAAAGCCAATTTGCAAACACAGATGACCACCCCAATTACCAGGTGAATCAAGGATAAATTCGGTGACAAATGGTGCTGTCGAGATTTCTTACTTGAAGGCTGGTTATTATTTATCTTGAAAACACATATGTAATGGGTTTTAACTGCTTGGCTACACTAAAGTGTGACATTTCATTCTGTCTTTGCAATCTCTCCTTAGAGGATTGTCTGTGATACGTATCGTGCTCTGGTTTCATACTTACTCAGTGAAGAAACTGTTTTCTTTCGCTACCACATTTCTTTCTCTACTACCTTTATGGAGAAGATTGCTGTTACAACTATGAAACTATATTTGTAAGTTAAAAAAACAAAAACAAAACAAGAAAACTGAAGATTCTTTCAAGACCAGTGATAGGGAAGTGCAATTGCAAATATAGGGAACATTTACTACGATGCAAATAATTTCCAACCAGTGTGGCATAGTCGAATGTAAGCTCGATAACATTGGTTAGGAATCATAAGCGTCCATTGTTCCCATACACGTTAGTTGATGTTCCATTCTTATGGTCATTCTCAGTTTCTATCACTCTTTTTGGAAATAAGCAGGTTTAGCTACACTACCTGGGATGATGTTAATATGCTTTTTAAAAATTTTAGTACACACACATACCTTTGAATATTTCAGTCTCTATGGTTTTAAACATGTTGCTTAAGTTTGCTTTCCATTTCCATAATTAATATGTCAAATCTACAAAACTTGTTTAGTTTCCTTTCTGAGGTAACAAATGTGTAATTGTACATACATGTCACTACAATATTGAATATATTTATCATGTAATTGGTAAGTTTTAATAAGTGATTTTTTGAGAATAGGCAATTTTTGAAATACCACATTCCTAATGATATCTTCTAATTAAATATTGAAAACATTTAAGGTTTCTGTCTAAAATCTAATCTCTCAATATTGAGATAGTGTATGGATCATTGCCTGACCAAATATGAATTGTGTGTGATTTTTTTAAAATATAAAATATTGAGTATATTATTTACTTAATCATTAATTGATGACATAATATTAATTGGGCATTTATGATGTATATGCTGAATACATCCAATTTTTAATTAGATTATACAAATCTTGATATTCTCAACAATTTGAAGTCTTTCAGATATTTCAAACCACAAAGATTTAAATTTAGATATTTTCTGTCACTTAATTATTTTCCATAAGAAATGGATGGAAGTATGTGTGATTAAGTGTTTTGTTTGATGGAAAAATATCAAAGACTTGAAGACAGTATTTCCCTTCAGAATTTAATCTCACATGTGGCCAGAGGATCTCCTTTGAAACAATGTTTTTCTTTTGTTTGTTTTGCTTTTTTTGGGGGGGGAATGGGAGTGGAAGAGTAAGAGCTGCAGGGGAAAATTTGTTCCAAAAATACTGATAGTCAAGGTTGAGTATGTATAATACTGGATGCAATGACTCAAAGCGCACGAATGTTTTATAACCTGTTCTAACAAGACCACATTTACTGCAGCATTTTGTTTATTAATAAATTCACATTTTACATTTCAAGTGATTTGTAATAGTAATTTTTTCCCTTAAATTCTCAAATGTTTGAACTAATTTTTGTTAGGAAGATCCTTTATCAGATAAAGAGCAAACACAGATTTTTCTCAAATATTTACAATAAGACATTCACTGACATAAAACCTTCAGATTTTTAAATGAAGAACTCTATGGGCCAAAGAATACAAACAAGTGAACGGTGTCATTGTGAAAGCTCTCTTGACTCTTGACAATGATCACTGGGAGGCAGATGATGTGTCTCATGATTATATATATATATATATATATATATATATATGTATATATATATATGGCTGCGTGAAAGTAGTTGTCTGAAGAGCAAAGGCTAATTCACTTACAGGGCGCATGTGCCTACCTCCCCCTGTTGTCTTACATGTGATCCATTCCATTAATTATATTAACCCATTGGGTCCTGAGGGCAATGGGGCCTGTGGCTCCCTCTTTGAGCTCATTGCCTTAGCTTCTATGCTGTTAGAGTTTTCTCTTTACAAACCTCTTTTTTCCAAGTTAACAAAAATCTGCTCAAACATTCTCACTCTGAAGTTCCAAGTATAATTTCACTTATTAGATCTAGCTATAAATCAATATCCATATCTAAATCTATTTCCAGCAGAAGCTGAATGATGAAATGAAGGAACATGTATTAAATATGCTATCAAGTTTTTATCATGATCCTCCCAATCTGATGTGGTCTTTCCATGTTTTGAACTTTGTTTTCAGTACCCTGTGGCACTATCATATTTGACTTTATTTTAAATTAGTTTATGCACTTCCCCTTAGGGACTTAGCATTACTGAAAAAGAAGCTATACTTTATTTCTTTGTAATTAGCTTAGAACCTTACACATAGTAGGCATTTAGTGAGAATTTTAAAAATTAAATTTCTGTAATTAGAGTGTATAGTTGTACATATATTTTAAAAGAAAAATATTCTGATGGAAGAATAAAAATGGAATTATCTTCTGATTTAATGCTTTCCCTCAACATCAGACAAAAATGTCCACTCTTATCAGAATAAGGAAGTTTAAATTTTTCTCCTGAAGCTTTGATAATTTGAGTGTATTGACCCAATGTCATGCTTTTGGTTTTCTGGGAAGAAGTAAAATAATGAGAGACACATAGTAAAAACCTATTCCACCGGGGAATCAACTAGAAAAAAAAAAAAAAACCTAAAATATCATGAAGGGAATTAAACTCTTCAGAACCTAGTTGTAGCCAGGAAATAATTCAGGATTCAGTCTAAATTGTAAGAAAATCATAAAAAATCAAAAATAATGGTCAGTGCTGAAATCTAATGCCTGGTGCACTATAATTTTTCTTGAAAACATATTTTTTTCCTCTCTCCAGTTTTCTGCTTCTACCAAAGATAAATCTTAGTAAGACCAATTTACTTACAAAATAAATTTTAGTATTATACTTGGCCTGATTATTTGCATAAAGTGCAACAAAAATAGTAATTGGCTATATAAGCTCTTTTAAGTTGGCTTTGCTGAAAATTTCATAAGAAATTTTGGATTAGATTTTTAAAAAACCTTGAGACTAGGAAAACAAACCAAGGATTTACCATCAGAAGGAGCTTGTAATACTTGTAAGAACTGGGTAAATTCCTCTCTTTTCAAGGTCCCCAAAATATCTTGTGGTTCATGGGCCAGTCAGAAAGTGCCATTCTTTCCTTATGATAAGGTCAGGAACCTTGTAAGGAAACCATATAGACAAGTACTAGGCTGGTCTTTCCAAGGGACTTTTCATCAGCTCTGTAAAGCTAACTTCAGTTTCTCAAAGCACTCTGGTCATATCTGAAAATATGTGACTCCAGTCAAAGCCTTGGTAAAATAACCAGTTTCTCCCATTGTGTCCTGTTACAGAAGAAAACAGATGCTTATTGAGCTTATACAAATGACTAGATCATTATTTAATAAGAATAGTCATGAATAGTTTCCAAATTCTAAAGAAATCAGGTAAAGAAAGGTAAATGTTTCATTTTTTCTCACAAAAGTATGCTTTACCTAATTGCTATAATCTATAAATAGCTCAAAAATATATTTTTTGATTCTGGACAAAAAAAAACCATAAAAAGAATCTGCAATGTTTCAAACAAAAAGTTATAAAAACATTTTAGTCCTCTATTGGTTCAGTCCCATATAATTCTTGTTCTGCTTGAATGAAGAGTTAGCAATTTTTATGAACACATCAGCTTTTTAATTAAAATCCTAGAAGTTTTGACCTAATTCTTTCCATGAATTTCCTTGAAGATGCAGCAAATTTTGGACTGTAACCAATTATAAAACAGTTTTGAGAAGAATCAAAGTAAAGCCATATTTTCTGTGGATGACAAAAGACTTAGAGTAGCCATGGTTAAAGACACAATTGATGAGGAAATTTGGTTATTCATGTGGCATACAATAATTTAGCATAATAACCATAATTGTGTCTGACAATATACATCAATACATGCCAAAATTTGGGGAATACCATTAATTTTGGAGCACATACATACAATATAACTCAAAGAAAGTTAAACACCATTTCTCATTTGGCAGTGCTTTCTGTATGACTTTAACATATCAAATAAACCTAATATGTCTCTCTTAGACTTCCAGGAGTTCCTTTTGGAAAAGGCTTAGTTCTAGAATTTGAAATTTGATATTCGGAAGAATGTCAACTATTAGAGGTTAAAAACATTTGATCAAAATAGGGTTGCAAGTCAATGTAAAATAATAGTCATTCATTTAGTCAAAGTGATAATTCAAAGATTTCAAAAAGCAAAAACCTTTACTTTTTGATAGAGAGGAGGCTTAGTTTTTCAAACAATCAAAAGACCTAATAAAAACTACATAAGACCAACAAAATCTGTTTTGCAGTTCACTCAAAAGGTGAACAAAAGTTTTTTTTAATTATGTTATTAATATTATATGAAAGTCTTGTTCAAAATAGAAAACCAGATTTTATCTTTCCATCAGTATTTTTTAAAACTAATTAATTATTTTTTATTTCAGAATATTATGGGGGTACAAACATTTTGGTTATATGTATTGCCTATGCTCTGCCCAAGTCAGAGCTACAATCGTGAACATCCCCCAGACGGTACATCCCACACCCATTAGGTGTGAGTTTTCCCATCCCCTCCACCCTCCTCCCACCTCCCGACACCCGATGAATATCATTTCCATGTGTGCACATAAGTATTGATCAGTTAGTACCAATTTGATGGTGAGTACCAGTGGTGCTTGTTTTTCCATTCTTGTGATACTTTGCTTCAAAGAATGGACTCTAGCTCCATCCAGGATAATACCAGAGGTATTAATTCACCATTGTTTTTTTATGGCTGAATAGTACTCCATGGTATACATATGCCACATTTTATTAATCCACTCATGTATTGATGGGCACTTGGGTTGTTTCCACACCTTTGCAATTGTGAATTGTGCTGCTATAAACATTCGAGTGCAGATGTCTTTAGTATAGAATGCATCAGTATTATTAATATTATACCTAATTTTAATAAACCCTTATAAACAGATTCATCCAATCTCAATCAATTTTGACCACATAAGATAAGTTTCCATAAACCTTTTACAACCTTTTACAATTTTCCCATCATCTTTCTTTTCCAACTCTCTATAACCATTCAGTTTCTCTCTCTCATTGTTTCTTTCATCACTTCAAGGAGGCTTTAAATAACCGTGAAATTATTTTTCCTTTAACAAAAATATATTTTACTTTTCTTATATATTATGTATGTAGAATTGTTTCCCTTATTAGCCCTGGTTTTAGTCACCATATATTAGTCAAATTTTTAACTTTTAGCAACCGAAGTAAGTAATTTTTTAACTGTGAGTAGCAAATCAACGAATATACATTTTATAATATTTAGAAACATATGCTTTCTAATGAAATAAATTTTCTATGTAGAATGGGACATTTTTACTAACATATCTAAATATCTTCTTTTCTCTGAAATAAGAAGCCAAGAGTATATAAGCTTAAACTCATAGTCATTAATGTCTTAGCATTATATCTTATTTGGAGACCATATAGATATTCAACAAATATTCATTATTTAATTTAGCTTAGCAAAACTCTAAAGGAAAAGTTACCAAAAGGATTTGAAAAAGGTTTTCAATTAAACATATTATAAAACTAAAACTAAACATGTTATAAAACATAATTATTATTAAAACTTTTATCCCATTTATATCTGTATAATTTATTCATTCAATTATGTTTGGAAAATTTTAGGAGACTTTAGGCAAATCTAGCCATCATCTCAAGCTAAATTTTCTATTAAGCATTTTTATAATACTGTATTTCAGGCAAGTATCATAAAGGGAAAAATTTTAAACTTAAATATATACATTTTTTATGATAACTCAGAAGACATAGTTGTTTGTATTAAAATGACACCATTAAATAGTCTGTGACCTAAAATAAAATCTTTATCACCCCCTGCTAACTGAATGGACCCCCTATCGGCCAAGGGGACCCCAGAAATACCCTAAAGCTGAGTTGTTGGCCATGAGAAGGGAGATCAGACATGCCACGTCATGCCGTCTTCCTTTCTTGGAAATATCCTTTGTAACTCATTAACCAGGCCTAAGACTATATAATACAAAACTTAAACCACACCTGCAGGTCATCAGTTTACTTAACAGATCACTTGAGTCTGGGTATATGTCCAGTATGTGTCCAGTGACTTGTCTCTGATTAACAGAATTTCTTACATTAACTTAAAACATTTCAAACTTTTGGACAAAGCTTCATTTCTTTAACCAATTACGAATCAGAGAATCTTTAAACCCACCTATAACCTGTAATGCCCTACTTCAAGATGTCCTGTTTTTTCAGGCCAAGCCAATGTACACCTTCCCTGGATTATTTATTGCTTTACTTGTAATTCCTATCTCCCTGAAATGTATGAAAGCAAACTATAACCCAAACACAGAAAGACCTCTTGCTCAAGGCTTCTTGGGTGTGGCTTTCCAGGCCATGTTAATACATATTTAGAATAAATCACTTTAAATTATTTTACTAAGTTTGGGTTCTTTTCTGTTGACAAGTCTTATTTACCAAAGATTTACCCAAGTCATGTGAACTAAAAGACATTTGAGTTAGTTTTCTATTTTCTGATAAAATATTTGATTTCTGCACTTACTTTTTCTTTAAGCCAACTGATTAGAGCATTTTCATATATTTCTATAGAGAAATATCACACACATGTAACACATGTAGTAGACATATAGACATACAAACACAAAGACAGAAGGAGATCTTATAGCTTTATCAGATTCCCCATTTACCAGTTTTCAAATAGTTTCTCCCCCTTTTGTAGACTATCAAGCCCCAAACAATTGTTACCTATGCAACACTAAACTTGTCCTTCCAAAGACATGACTTCTTAGGTAAAAGTTTACATCCCAAAAGCACAGAACTTTGATCTAAACATTACAGGAAACCGCCTGTATCTCTTTGTACTCCACAAGGAAAACAGAAGACTTTTGGTGAGTGATGCCTTTTTTCTCAAGGGGTCTCAGAGTCATTAGAAGTCTACTTTATATTTCTTCATATGGTATCAAAAATGGTGAAAGGAAGGTGGAATCAGCTGGAAACAGAAGAGCAAGTCTTAAAGGAACCAATTTGGGGAGATTTTAAGCTTTCTAAAAGGCCAATGAAGACTTTTCTCAGCAAAAATCATGCAAACATGATAGGAATAAAACACCTTTAAAAAGGGATTCCCATCAAATGAAAAAATTTGCTGAAATAGGATCCAAAAAGGGAAAAATGCAGACCATTTTTAATGTTCAAAAAAATCTATAACCTAAATATCAGTTTTTAATTAAGCTGACTTCTGACCATAGAGCTCTAAAATAAAAATCTTTTCAAATCTTTTGTTGTCAGATTTCAGTCAGGACAAACATAAAGTATGTTTTCCATTCAGTTTGTTTCTAAAACCATCTTTTTTTCTAATTGTTCATGCAAATGAATTATTTCAGGCATTTCAAAGGATCCTCATTTTGGCCATTGCTGCTTGTGACTATCCCAAGTTAAGTGGGTCCACTATCCTAGATACTTACAAGGGGATGCCCCGTAAGTATTATATATAAATCCAGCTGGTGTTTCTCAAAAGAGCACTAGGATTTTGAAGCTTGATTTCCCATAATTTATAAACTTCTCAAAAGTGACCAAGGCCAGGAATGTGTTTTGGGTTGAAGCATGACACTTATGAGTGTCACTCCTCTGAGTGTCACCCAAGAATCTCAACTCACTCTTACATGTGTCAGACTGTCTCTAAATGCCAGGTGGCAGCAGAGTGCTCAGGGTATGGGGGACCAGACCGTTGTATTAAACCCGTCTGAAAGAACAAAAAGGGATCTATAAAATGTTCTTCTGGTGAGAAATGCTCTATGAGGCCACTTTACATCCTGGGCCATAGCTCTGACAGCTCTAGAAAGTCTCCAGTCACCTGGAGCACCTGGGTGGATCAAAGGGAGCAAATTGCCTCTTTTCTTCACAGTGAGAAAACTTAACCCTCATACATTTTTCAGTTTGGACTTAACAGGAATTGATCACAAATGAAAATTCAAGGCTGAATTTTCAAGCAATAGAAAACAACTTCAATCTTAAAAGCATGCTAAGTAAAACAAGACCATTGGTGCCAGACTGCCAATCCTTTGACCCAAATCTCCCTATACTGAGGTAGAGGCAGAAAAATCTTTTTTTTTTTTGGAGGCAGAGTCTCCCTCTGTTGCCCTGGGTAGAGTGTAGTGGCATCATAATAGCTCACTGCAACCTCCAACTCCTGGGGCCAAGCTATCCTCCTGCCTCAGCCTCCTGAGTAGCTGGGACTACAGGTGGGTGCTACCACAACTGACTAATTTTTCTATTTTTTGTAGAGATGGAGGTCTTGCTCTTGCTCAGGCTAGTCTTGAACTCCTGAGCTCAGGAAATACTCCCGCCTTGGCCTCCCAAAGTGCTAGGATTACAGGCGTGAACCACTGTACCATGACCCAAAGCTTTTGCTGTGAGATAGAGGCCAAAAAAAACAAAGAAAAGAAAAAAGACAAAAAGTCAGTTCTCCGGTTCTCTGCAGAGCTCCTTACCTGAATTTCCTGTCCAAAGATAGAGACCAAAACCCTTGTTCTTAGAGGAAAGAATGTTTGAAAACCAGCCCAAATAAAGTCTAGACCTTCAGCCAAAGAGTGGGAGGCCCAAAATCAGAAGAACTTACCCAAAACACCTGATGGGACTTCTGAAGCCAGATAGAAGAATACAATGGTCTGTGCTGGTACCAAGCTCCCCTTTCAGAGAGAAAACAGTGACTTACTCTAGACATGTTGACCTGAAGGGAAAAACTGAGACAAACTTAAAATAAGTAAAGAGTTTATTTGGGCCAAGCTTGAGGACTGCAACATGAGAACATAGATTCAAGCAGCCCAGAATGTACACTTCGATTTGCAGAAGTTAAAGAGGATTCTTAAAGGAAAAGAAGAGGCAGTTCCTAAGTTATTTCCAAGAATTTACATTAAAATGACATAAGCTATTGATTGGCTATACACGGTTCTTTGCATCACGGATTCCAGGAACATGAAGATAATGGGTGAGGGAGCTAGTCAGGAACAAAAGGCCTTTAAGCAATTGCCCGAGCACAGGTGTGGGAACAGAGGGTGAAACAGAAGTCCCATACTCAGGTCCCTCTCAGCCTAATAAATTTCATATACTTCACACAGCTCAGACTGCTCTATTTTTTTTTTCCTACATTGTTAAGGAAATATTTCCCAAATTGATCTACAGATTCAATGAAATCTCTATCAAAATTCCATAGCATTTCTGCAGAAATGGACAAGCTGATACTAAAATTCATATGGAATAGCAAAGCATTTGAAATGGCCAACCCAATCTTGAAAAAGCAGCACAGAGTTGGAGGACTCAAATACCTGGATTTCATTAGTTAGTACAAAGCTACTGTAATCAAAACAGTGCAGCACTGGTATAAGAATAGTCATGTAGATAAATTGAATAGAACTAATATTCCAAAAATAAGCCCACACATCTATGGTCAGTTGATTTTTGACAAGGGTGTCAAGGCCATTCCATAGGGAAAGAATAGTTTTCAACAAATGGTGTTCAGACAATTAGATAACCACAGGCAAAATAACAATAATAATAATTTTGTTCTTCCCTCTTATTATACACAAAATTAATTCAAGTTGATAAAAAGATCTAAATATAAGCTAAAACTATAAAACACTTGGACAAAAGTGGGCATATTAAAAATAAATAAATTGGATTTCTTCAAAGTTAGAAACCCTTGTTCTTCAAATAACATTAAGCACAAAGACAACACAGCATGGGAGAAAATTATCTTTATATCATATATCTGATTAGGGACTTGTATCTAGAATTTATAAGTTACTATTACGATTCAACAAAAAAAGGCAAGCAATCCAATTATAAAGTAGGCAAAGTATTTGAATAGACATTTCTTTAAAAGCAGTATACCAATGGCCAATTAGCACATGAAAAGATGACCAAAGTTATTAGTCATGAGGAAAATGCAAATAAAAGATATATAAGACCACTTCACCTTCACTAAGTTGGCTATGTTATAAAAGAGACAATAGCAAGTGTTGTTGAGGATTTCAAGATATTTCAAATACTCATACGTTACTGATGGGATTTTAAAATGGTGCAGGAGCTTTAGAATTCAGTTTCTAAGTTCCTCAAAATGTTAAACATAGAGTTAACTTAAATTCTGCTCCTAGGTATATATCCAGGAGACATGAAAAAAAACATCTACACAAAAACTTGTACATTAATGGCCATAATAGCAATATTCACACTAGCTCCAAGTTGCAAATAACCCAAATGTCTGTTGACTGATGAATGGGTATATAAAATATGGCATAACCATACAATTGAACATTATTATGCAAATAAAAGTAGTGAAGTACTGATACGTGCTATAATATGATGTGGATAAATTTGAAATCATTATGCTAAGGGAAAGAAACCAGTCACAAAAGATTACCTATTGTTTCCACTAATTTGAAATATCCAGAATAGGCACATATATGGAGACAGAAAGTTGATTAGTAGTTACCTAAGACTGCTTATGGGTATGAGAAATCTTTTTGGGTTGATGAAAAAGATCTAAAATTAGATTATGATAATGGTTGCACAAGAATGAAAAATACACTAAAAATACTGAAGATCATAATTTAAGTGGGTGAGTTTTATATGTGAATTATCTCTCAGTGAAGCTGTTATACAAAAATAAAAGCAAGCACTCTAACGCATTGTTTACGAATGAAATATAAACTTTGTAAAAATAGACAAATCTTATGATTATATAAGGCTTATGTATTTGCCTGAACTATTCAAAGTGTTTGATTTCCTTGCTAAAGAAATTTATTTTCACATGTCTCTAAATCTTAAAGAATTCGATTGTATTGCCTTGAATGAAGCAGAAGAAAAAATATACAAATATTGCTTTGAGAAAGAGCCTGTTTGCAAAAAATAAGATACTTATATACTTCTTAGTGACATGATAGTGGGAAAGAAATGGTACTGGTGGACCATTGAGATACGGAGCCAAAAACTGTTGCCCATTTATATTTTAAAACAGTAGACTGGAAGATCCCTTGCAAGTGTTTCCTAATTTTATTGTAAATGTAGACTGGCTGAAAGAAGTTTATTCCCATAAGAATGTAGTCCTTAAATAGAAACCTGTCATTGAACAAATTTAACTTTATTTTTGGAAAGAATTATTAAGGGGTTAGTAAAAATGCTCTATTGTTTATTTTTCATTTTAATTTTATTACTTTAAGAGAGAAATTTCATTAATGTGTTTTTGTTGGGTTTTTTTGTTTGTTGTTTGAGACAGTGTCTTACTCTGCCGCTTGGGCTAGAGTGCAGTGGCATCATCATAACTCACTGAAACCTCAAACTCCTGAGCTCCAGCTATCCCCGTGCATCAGGCCCCCCCAAGTAGCTGGGACTACAGGCGTGCACCACCCTGCCGAGCTAATTTTTTCCATGTCTTGTAGACATGAGGTCTCACTGTTGCTCAGGCTATTCCCGAACTCCTGGCCTCAAGTGATCCTCCTGCCTCAGCCTCCCAAAATGCTAGGAAGTCAGGCATGAACCACCACGCTTGGCCCTTAAAGTCAAAGGAAAGTCTTCTGTCAAGTTTTTGGTTGCTTTTACTATTTTCCTTCCCCACAGTTTAAAAAAAACTGGGATTTGTGTTATCTTTGCTTAAGATTTAAGAAACTAAATTTTTTTTCTTTAACAAATAGGTGGAGAAATTTCTAGAGCAACCGGGTATATCCTTACCTGTTAGTCATTATTGCCTGCAGAGGCACATATGAACCTAAGCTGAGCAAAAATGCAGACAATATTCGAATAATTGGGACCTTAGAGATAGATATTTTTCTACCTTCTCAAAACTGTGTAATTGTTTCTTGACAGATGCAAGAACATCTGGATATGTAGTTTCTTTCTAAATGTTCCTTTTTCTGTTCATCTGAAATTACTATGCTGCAGTATGTTTCCTTTTCTTTTCCTAACACTCTCTGTCTTAGGTGATCTATGTGCATGCTTTACATTGTCTTGCCCACCAAATGTACACAAAGCATGTGTGTGTGTAATAAAGAAATTGGAAAATTTGGTCGGTATCCCAATATTTAATATTGAAATTACAAGAAAAAACAAATATCCAAAGTTAATGTTCAATAAAATAGTTCGACAAAGACTAAATGTCTTATTATGTGCTTTAAGCTATTAATAAGGTCAAAATAATATTAGCTTTTTAACTAAATCTTATATGAGAACTTTAATAAATAAAAGATATTTTAACATATCTATATAAATGATTTAGAATTTGACTGGGATATAAAACAATTTGAGTGGAAAAACTCATTAAGATAATATTAGAAGGCCATAAATGGTGGCTCATGCCTGTAATCCTAGCACTTTGGGAGGCCAAGACAAGAGGATCCCTTGGGGCCACGAGTTAGAGACCAGCCTGGGCAACATAGCAAGGTCCCATCCTATAAAAAAAATATAATATTAGAGATGAAAGTTTTTTGTATAATACTTTCTTTATCATGTTGAAATATGTGTAAGTATGAAAGCTTTAATGATAATACACAGAGATAATTGTTTACAGTCCTTATAATGGATTCATACTTTAAAAAAATTTTCACATTGGATGATATCTATTTATACAATAACAGTTAAGGTGGGGGATAAACCAAAGAAAATTTCTGGCAACAAATGTCCCCAGCTGTTGAAACTAAGAGTTCTTAATCTAATTAATTATTAACTGCCAAGTGATGACTAACAGTGGCACATTTCTCAAGCTAAAAATTTGAGATATATACTATATATAAATAGAAAATTTTATTGTATCATCAGAGAATATAGTATTCCAATTATAGTATTCCAGTTAATCCAGTATACTGATTATCAAGGCAATTAATACTTTGAGGACCTAATTTTAACAATGATTGCTAAAAATCACGTGTATAAACTACTAAGTTAGCAAATACTAATGTTAAATAAAAGTAGTTCCTTTTTAAGGTTTGAGAACACTGTTATCCTTGTAATGGAAAGCAAATATTTGGATTATTTTATGCTACCATATTGACATAGGTGCCTTTTACACTTTCCGGAGCTTTAGTATTGCCAAAGTAATACTCACATTTTCCATATTCTTAAGTTTCTAGATATCAATAGATGTTAATTTCAAATATTTGTAATTTCTAAGAAGGGTACACTTTTCTTGTTTCTTTTTCTACCTTTCCTGAAAAAAAGACATATATTTCATTCACTGTACAAAAATAAAAGAAAAGGAAAAAGAAAATAAGCATACTGGTTGTGTCTGTGGTGAGACTTTTTTTTTCTTTCCTTCTTTTTAAAGACTTATCTGTAATTATTTTGATTGTTAAGATTCTTCTCTTCCACCAACTACTATCTCACACTTTTCTTGAACGCTCAGATATGTTTTTTTGTCTTTTAGTAAAACTACTCCAGGATAGTCACTCTGGTTGTATATCCCAAAATTGTAATGATACCTAGAATGGTAGTGTTTCCTTTCCTCCAGGTGGGCACCCAATTTGTGAAATATCCCATATTTTTCTAAAATTTAATTTGTAAAAATATCTTTGAGCTGTACACTTGTGATTTGTATACTTCCCTGAACATATGCATATATGTGTGTCTGTATGTGTGTGTGTACGTGTGTGTGTGTGTGTATATATGTATGTGTGTGTATATATACAAAAAATACTTTATTTAAAATTTTTACCTTAAAACATACAAGGGTTTAAGTTTGAGTTTGAGAAGATAGGAGAGTGAGGTGAAACAGGTTTGGGTATTGACATGTAAGAGAAGATCTTTACTTACTTTTTGTGGCAAGCAAGATGGATATGTGAGAGCTGCGTCTCAGGTCTGCCTGAATAGCAGCTATGTGAATCACTTTGTTTCAGAAAACAATTAAAATTTAAACTGTTGATGAAATATTTTCTATTCCTTCTTGGCCAGCTTTCTTGCTCTTCAGCTCCAGATCCCCCTCTGCTTTCTTCTCCATTTTCTGTACCTTTTCACCACAGATAATTTACTGAGTTATTATAAGCTCTGAGGACTTCAGAAAATCTGATGCAAGTTTTGGTAAACTGTGGAAGGGAATGAAAGGAAACGGAAGAGTGGGCAGACGTTAAAATGTCAACACAATATCAAGTTATCCCCAGTAAATATTGTGGAGTAGTTGATAATGAAGGACTACGATGATACATAGCTTGTGAAGTGTTGTTTAAAGGATGTTTCCAATTAATAAATAAAGCATCTGACTCAAAGCTGTGTTTGCTATTTTCCCTTCCTTTATAGTCTTAATGCTCCGTGGTTTCTTATTGGCTTCCTCTCCAAATGTTACTTATTTGAAAACCAGTTCAAAAATAAAACACGTATTTTATTTTATAGGTTTCAGAGAATGCTATTTCTCTCTTTCTTTCTTTCTTTTTTAAAATGACGTTTTGTGAATCTGGAAGAGAGAATGGTAAACTTAGATTTTTCCCAATTTAAATACAGAAAGCTAGTTCATTCATTTACCACTGAAACGGCTTCAGTTTTGTTACAATATAACCTGCAACAACTGTGCTGCAGATAATGGATTAATATAGGGAGTAACTACGTTTTTTTTATTGACACTGTATTTTCCCTAGTTCGGGTTTCCCTAATCAATTATCTATTCTATTGTAAAAGCTTTCTAAAAGGGCTTTCTGATTTTCTTCCTTTGAATTCTTTCTCTATGCTACTAACTGAGTAATTTTTCTAAAGTGCAGAATGTTGCATCTCACCTGTTCACCAATATCTGATAACTCAGCACAATCTATATAATAGAGTGCTTTAAAATTATGCTAGGCACTATCACAGGTAAACCTTGAAATATCAGTGGCTTGACAAAATAAATTCAGGAACTCAGATGACAGAAGTTCTCTAACCTCAAAACGTGGTTCCCGAAGTTACCTTTGTCACTGACAACCACCAAATACAGAGGAGAAGGAAGACAATACTCTATATAAGGTGGTTATAGCCCAAGCCTTAATATAACTTAATGTGGCTCAATATGGCAAATACAGTTTCCACCCTCATTGCATTGGCCTGACCACTTGCCAAAAGAAACAAAAACAAACAAACCAAAAAACCCAGAATTATGTGACACAGCAGTGTGGTCAGGAAGAAGTGAAAGAAGGTTTTGCTGAAAAGGTAAGTAACCAGGATTCTGGACAGCAAAATGAGGATTTTACTTACACTTCAGTTACAGTCTTTTTACTGTTTTTCATGTGTCTTCCAGTCCAAACATATAATTGCTCTCAAATAGCCTGTTATGTGTCTGCACTCTTGCTTTTTCTACACTTTAAAATGTACTCTTCTACCATGGTCAATCAGAATTGTCAATCTTTTAAATTTGGAGAGTATTCTATATTTTCTATAATGATATTCTATTAAATTCTCCCTCCCTATCTGAAATAATGTTCTCATTTTTCCCTCTCATCTGTTTTCCCTGGTATTAAAAATATCTCCACCACTATATTAATAAGTCCTTTTATTAAAAAATTTAAAAATATAGTTACAAATTAATTTATAGTTATAAAATAATAAGATATATGATTATGATATGAATCTTTTGGGAAAATTAATTTGGTTTCATTGAATAATCTTATCATATTTTGTATATATTTATTTTTATTTTAATGTGTTATGAGGATTTTTTATTTTAAATTGTTTTCAATGTTTAAAATTTTTTTAAATAGATTTGTGGGGTACAAGTGTAGATTTGTCAAAAATGAATATATTGCTGACTGGCAAAGTTTGAGCTTTAAGTTTATTCATCACCTGAATAGTGTACGCTATACCTAATGGGTAATTTTTTATCCTGTACCCCATGCCCACCCTCCCACCTTTTGGTGACTGTCTCCAATGTCTATTATCACACCCTATTCGTCCATGTGTACCCACTGCTTGGCTCCCACTTATATGTGAGAACGCGCAATATTTGACTTTCTGTTTCTAAATTATTTCACTTAAGATAATGGCCTGCAGTTTCTTCCATGTTGCTGCTGTTCATAATTTAATTCTTTTTTATAACTAAGTAGTGTTCCATGGTATAAGTATACCACATTTTCTTTATTCAGTCATCCTTTGGTGGACACTTAGGTTGATTCCATGACTTTGCTATTGTGAATAGTGCTATGATAAACATACAAGTGAAGGTATCTTTTGATACAATGATTTTTTGGGGGGAGGGGAGATGCACAGTAGTAGGATTGCTATATTGAATGGTAGATATACTTTTAGCTCATTGAGAAATCTCCATACAGTTTTCATGGAAGCTGTACTAATTTATATTCCCACCACCAGTGTATAAGCGTTCCCTTTTCTCCACATTCTCCCTGATATCTGTTGTTTCTTGACTTTTTAATAATAGCCATTATGACTGGCATAAGATGATATCTCACTGTGGTTTTAAATTGCATTTCCCTGATGATTAGTGATGTTAAACATTTTTGCATATGTGTGTTGGCTTCTTGTCTTCTTTTGAAAAATGTCTGTTCATATCCTTTTCCTACTCTTTAGTGGGGTTATTTGGGTTTTTTCTCTGTCAAGTTGTTTGAGTTTCTTGTAGCTTCTTTAGTTGGCTGCACAGTTTGTAAAAATTTTCTCCCATTCTGTAGGTTGTCTGTGTACTGTGTTGATTATTTCTTTTGCTGTGCAAAGCTAGCTTAATTTAATTAAGTCCCATTTGTCTAATTTTGTTTTTGTTGTATTTGCATAACTTCATTGCCTGGGCTGATGTCCAGAGGAGGTTTTCCTAGGTTTTCTTCTAGGATTTTTATAGTTTTAGGTCTTACATTTAAATCTTTAATACACCTTGAGTTAATTTTTGGATATGGTGAGAGCTATGGGTCCTGTTTCATCCTTCTGTATATGATTGCCCAATTTTCCCAGGATCATTTATTGATTAGGGTATCTGTTCCCCTGTATTTGTCAATTTAGGATTGATTTAGCTTTTATGGCTCTTTCTTGGTTCCATATAATAAATTTCAGGATTGCTTTTTCTAATTCTGTAAAAACTGGCTTTGTTAATTAGATAGGAATTGTGTTGAATCTATTGATTGCTTTGGGCAGTATGTTCATTTTAACCATACTGATTCTTTCAACCTATGAGCATGGGATGTTTTTCCACTTGTTTGTGTCCTCTACAATTTCTTTCATCTGTGCTTTTTAGTTCTCCTTGTAAAGATGCTTTGCCCCTTTGGTTAACATTTAACATTGGTTAAATGTCTTCCTAGGTATTTTATTTATTTATTTATTTTTGCTATTATAAATGGGATTGAGTTTTTGATTTGCTTCTCACCTTGATTTTTATTGGTGTATAGAGATGATATTGATTTTTGTGTGCTTGTTTTGTATCCTGAAAATTTACTGAAGTCATTTATCAAACCTGGGAGTCTTTTGGAGGAGTCTTTGGGGTTTTCTAGGTACAAGACCGTATCATCAGCAAACAGAGATAATTTGAATTCCTCTTTGCCAGTTTGGATGTCTTTTATTTCTTTCGCTTGTAGGATTGTTCTAGCTAGGACTTTCACTACTATGTTGAATAGGAGTGATGAAAGTAGGCATCCTTGCTTTGTTTCACTTCTTAGGGGGAATGGTTTCAATTTTTTCCTATTTAGCATGAAGTTGGCTTCTCGAATCCTATTGAATCAAATTAATTCAGCTATCCAATGGCCCACAATATTTTTAGGCTTCATAATATTTCTTGGTTCCATTAAAAGATAGAGAATTTGGTAATGTAGAAAGATTCAGAAGCATATTTCACAAGAGTTAATATTTTCTTGGCACTACACTCTCACATTTGTGAAATGTATTTCAACAGATAGCCACAGTAATTTCTAAACAAAAGGAAAACATAAATTTACCAGATCAAGAAGTCTATAGACAGATCAAGGAAACAGAATTTAAGTAATGTTTTAATTCTAAGAAATGAATAGAAAATATCGAATCCCTCTAGTATTTTCAATCTGTTATTTTCCCTCAGATAACATTCAAGCTGTCTAAGGCTTTTATGAAAACTATCAGAACAAGACCTAATGATAATTATTTCAACAAATATTTTAATTAAATGTAACAGAAAATTTAAGATTTCTATAATTTTTGTTGGAAACAGCCCCGACCTTTTTCCATGATCCAAATCACTTGATGTAAAGAATATAATAAGTTAAAACAAAAAGTTCCTCTATAAGCCCAAGTTTTGGTCAGTATTTTGACATAACTGAGGATTCTTTGGTTTCATTTTAGTTTGCTACTTTCTGGAAGCTACTTTGCAGAAAAGGGAAGAGACATCAATTATGGTATTGAGTATTCTGCTACAACTTGGGTATTTTCATTTTGCCTTAAAGCACTATTATTCAATCAGGTAACCATCCTGGTTACTGATTGCTTTAGTTATCAGTTAAAATTTACCAGGAACATCCCATTAATGTTACAGCATATTGAAATTGTTATTTTTAACAAAACACTACCTTTGAGATTTTTAACTTGAATACAAACACTGCCATACATCATGATTGTGTGTTCACATTTTGTGGGCAAAATATTGATTTTTAAATTTCTTTGGTTTAAAAAAATATTTGCTATTGAATAATTGCATTAAGCCCCAATTTATAACCATGAACATAATTAATGCCTGCTCCACTAGCCCTGTGGCAGAATATTATGGGAAATAAATTTGAGTGAAGAAACAGATATGATACACAGGGAAAGGATGCTGTGAGACCCAGTGGTCTTCTTCCTGAGGTAGAAGGTCACTGAAGAGAGCCTGGAGAAAGCTAGATTCAGTGGTCATACTTGAAGAATGACGTGAGCTAGGTATGTGCGTGTCTGTGGGGGGAAAGTTGTTGTAGAGGAGGGAGTATAGGAGGGGATTGCAAGTGGGAGGGAAAGAATAGTGTTTCAGAAAATGGAAGTAGAAAGTGAATAGCCAGAAGGTGAAAATGAATATAAAATTGATAGATAACTAAGTCATTTAGAATAAGAAATGGCATGTTTAGGAAGAGATGAGGCTTGAAAAGTGGGCAGAGATGGATAGACTTGACAGATCTTTAGATAACATATATTTATGTATGATATTGACAAAACTTGAGAACTTGCTTGAATGAAGAGTGAGTGTTTGAGAAAAGGTTTGTATCGGGATGACTTTCAGGTTTATGGCTAAGGTGGACACCTTTTCAAGTACTAAACATAAGAAGAGCAGGTTTTGTGGTGACATAGATTTTGGACATGCTGAAAGTACATGTGGGGAAAGATTGTAATGTTGACATTTCTATTCCACTAAAAACAGTATGAAACTCAGAAGGGACATAGCTTTTGGAGATAAAGGTTTATAAGAAGGACTACTTTTATATGGATTCTGATGGCATGTTATTCAGAAATTTCTTTCTCAGGAGTATTCAAGCTGGAATAACATTTCAAAATCTTGTTTTGACAGACACCAATCACCATTAAAATTAATCTCCTATGGTATGTTGATGAGTTTAAAGTTTATAGTATCTAGTGCACTGGCATATGATATGTTTCATCTTTCTATCGTACACGGGGTCATATATATCTAAAAACTCTGTTTTGCCATTTTTGCTGTAGTTAGAATACATGGAGTCTAGAAACGAATAGTGGAACCAGGAATGGAAACTTACAATTAAAATAAATGATTAACTAGGGAAAAATTCTTTCTCTCCTCCAACATTTACTCTCTGCTAGTTTAGAGTTATTGATGCTTAAAGGGAGAATATATTTACTAGAAGATATAATGATGGTTCAACTGAAAGTGAGACTATACCTGACCATTTGGGGTTCCTCATGACCCAGAACCAAAAGATAAATAAGGGCTTTACTGTGATGCTGGGTGGATTGATCCAGATTTTTAAGGGGCTCTTATACAATGGATGAGTATTTCTGAAACTCACAGAATCTTCCAAAGTGGCTTCAACTACCATATCTCTTAGGGAAAATTTATTTTAAACTGTTGTGTCTAATACAAGGATTTCCAAGTGTTTGACATATGCAGAAGTAAATCACTGAGTTATCTCATTAAAAGAACCTCAACCAACTGAGGTGTTACTGAAGGCTAAGGACACATGAAATTGTGTAGTGAAAGAAAAAAATTATAAATATTAACTACAACATTGTGGCCTGTTGCAGAAACAAGGATTTTACTAGCTATCCATACTATATTCTTCAGTCTGTCATCTATTGTCTATCCTCTATTGTCTATCTATCTGTCTTATACAAATTCTTATTTCCTTCTCTCTCTAATATTTTTTATAGTATACAGGTCTTGGTGGTGGATATTTTTAAAATTTAGCTCATAAGGATATACGACATAAAGGTGGGAATATTGACTTAATTATAAAAGAGATGAACATCACCTAGAAACACATAAAATGTTGGAATGTTTGATCATTTCTCTTGGGATAGAGGATAAGTTCTTCACTTTTAAGGGGCACAGTGCATTGTGTTGAATGGGAACATATTCTTACTACTAGTGTTACTGTTGAGAAGTTTACACATGAATGGAAAGGTATGAATGGATATTTAATGGCCAGGTGGGCCAAGGTGGTGTATAGCACTAAGCGTTGATTCTTTATGGTGAATGGCACAAAGTGGAAAATATGGAAAGCTAAAAACTAAAAGTTCCCCTGATTTGCTTATACTTAGGTGAATGTATTTTATTTTTATTAACAAGGTGTAGTTGTGTGAGATATTATATGTGGAAACTACGTTTTCTGATATTTCTGCAGCTTCTGTTGGTAAGTTGAATTATGAAAATGTTTGCATTTCTGGGTAGAGTTTTCATTTGTGGATATTCACTGATCTGATTACTTTATGATTGTGGAAGCAAATCTTAATTCCCTTGATAACCAAGTTCTACAATATAGCTTTTGAAGTTATCCTAAAAGCTCAGTCTAGAGTCTTCCTTCAATTTCTACATGCATTCTGCAATCCATTTAATACCAGTAATGGATCCCTCATGTTTGAACTAGCCAGACAGAATTTCCTTCCTTGCAGCTGAGCACTGGTCAATGCAATGGAGATACCAAATAAGAAAATACTTTTTTATTTTATGTATTTTACACTTCTCTATTTTTGAAAAAGGAGGAATTCTGAGTCTTATATGAGCAAAATTCTGTCATAGTCAACATGATTTAGGAATGCTAGAAGGAAGATTAGAGTGAAGAGGCCTGTCATTTGGTATTTAGTCATTTGTAGTCTTGGGTTGTTAAAAAGAATCTTTACCCTCGTTTTACCTCAGGTCTTTCTTGGTATGTAGATAATTGTTTATTGAGTAATTGAGTAGTAATAATATGAAATATTATTTATGAAAAAAGACAGATGCTTCCTTTTCTCTTCTTGCTTACATAGTCTACATTATAAATTAATCTGTTCTTTTCTAATAGTAAAGATAGAATCAGGGATTCCTAGTCTATAATTTGTCATGGAAAAGAATTTGGGTGATTTTGTCTCATTGAAAAGGAACACAGTATCAGAGCTTCCTCTAGTGTCAATGTACTTCAAATAAAAATCAAAAGAAATGAATGAGTCATCAACAGAACAGAGAAAGAGCATAGAGTGAACAGAGTACCCAGGCATTTCTTTCATTCTTTTAGTGTTTGAATGAGCTTAGTACTTGTATCTTTGAGATGTAAAATGATCCTGAGTTTTTATAGTCATAATTATCTTTATTTTGAAAGACCTTAGGAAATTTCACCTTAAAATATGACTCTTTGGTATAAAGGGTATTTTGAATTAAAGGCCCCTAGAGATCAACAGGCCCTTGGAAAGGCCTTTCCCTCTATCTGCATAAACTAGACTGACCCATCAAAAAGAACAATTGACTTCCCTTCCTCTCCCTGTTATCTCAATATATTGTGGGAAAGATAATCAAGAATGAAACCAGACCTGGCCCAAATCCTTTAAAATATAATATCTGGCTCTCAAGGTTAATTTAATTTGAAAAGAGAATCATTTAGAAATCAATATTTTCCCTCATCCATTCATCCTCCCTAGCAACCATTTATTGCCCCTAAACAGGCCAGACAGGTGGCTCATGCCTGTTATCCTAGCACTCTGGGAGGCCAAGGTGGGAAGATCGCTTGAGGTCAGGAGTTCAAGACCAGCCTGAGCAAGAGGGAGACGCTGTCTCTACAAAAAACAGAAAAATTAGCTGAGTGAGTGCAGTGGCACACACCTGTAGTCCCAGCTACTCAGGAGGCTGAGGCAGGTGGATCGGATCACTCAAGCCCAGGAGTTTGAGGTTGCAGTGAGCTATGATGATGCCACTGCACTGTAGCTGGGGCACTAGAGTGAGATCCTGTCTCAAAAAATAAATAAATAAATAAATAAAAAATGATAACAGAATTACCTATATTACTCATCTCCCTCTCCCCTCTAAAAGGAAGGTATAAAAATTTCTGGACTTCGTTGGGATACTGGGTAATCACTCTGTGACTCTCCCCTGGTGCAGGGTAAATAAACCTTGTTCTCTTATTAATCTGCCTTAATTGTGGTCTGATCTTTCAGTGAACTTTCAGGAGAAAGGGGAAGTTTCCCCTCACCCCCACAATTTCTACCATCACTCCTCAGAAAGAACCAAATGGAGTGCCGTGCTAACAGTGCCCACTGTTAATACTCTTTTGCTATTATGTTGGAAGAGGTATTCTTCAGTTTCCCAAAGCCAACTTCTAAATAAACCTCTAGGACAGGGGTAGAGGACATACACAGCAAGCTATTACAGTATGAAATAAAAAGAAGAAATGTTTCAGTTTATAACTGTAGTCACCAAAAAGTAGTATTTTAAGTAAAATATTTTGCTTTGGGGGCAACAGATCCAGAGTGTAGATGGTGCAAGTAATAACTGGTTGAATTCAGTCAAACTTTTTACTACATGTCACTAAAGTATACTAGCATTTGTTACATGCCTATACTGTATAGCACTGAATTCAGGGAGTGGATAATAGTATTTTCCTCTGTCATTTTAGAAAAGGTGTTGGACCTGAGAAAATAATGACATTATTTAAAAGTATTCTTTTAAAGTGATTCCTCATTCCTACCTCAGGAAACACTGTGGAAATGAAATAATATTATCTGTTATTAACAAGAAGACTGTAAAAAACTAAGCAGAATAAGTAACAAAACTCCAAGAGTTGAAAAGAGTTTCCAAAAAAGTGGTTCCCATTAATATTTTTGCCATAACCTGATTTATTTATGTGAACTCAAGGTAGTCTTTAGAATGTCTATCCTGCAGAGTACAATCAAAAGCTCCAAAAAGGAAATGCAAATTTAATTTGCTAAGGATATCAAGGGATTAATTTAAAGGAGAAAAGGGGCTGCAGATTGCTAACTATAAAGTATGAAGAAAAGTGAACTGATCCTTCGACTGTGTCTGGGTTCCTTACCTTAGTTGTCTATAATTGCTTTGGGCTGGGAGAGGTTTTACATATTCATTTATTTGTTCTTTTAGGATTGACCTGAGTTTTTGTCCTAAAGATATTTGGGGAAATTTACAGAATTAAATACAATATGAAACAATAAATTTTTTTTAAAAATGAAAACCTGATTGGATTCCTGGCCCTGTTCCTTCCCATATTCAGTATCAGGTTGGTCCCTGACTCAGGAATTAGCTCTAGTTAAGTTTCTACTTAGAGGGAAATAGGAGATCCTGGATTCTTAAAGGTAAGAAGTGCTCAACCATCATACTCAGGCTTATTAAATTATTGGAAACCCAAGTAGAGCTTCTTAGCATTACTTCCTGAAGTGTCAGCATTTTTCTCACTAAGCTTGAATTCCACTATCTGGGCCTCTGTCTTTGTCACTTGTTTGTTACTGACTTGCCTAGCAATATAGTTTTTTGATGTATGTGAGTCCTACTTTAGCCTGGCATCCTAACTTTCACACACTAATTTAAGAGTACTAGATTAGCAAATAATATAGAGAATACTGGTTAAATCTTAATTTCAGATAGTTAACAAATAATTTTTTTGCATAAGTGCATCCTAAATATTACATGGGAGTATTCTTGGAATCTCAGTTTCCTCTTCTTTAAAAAGATTGTAGTTACACATGTTGTCAGGGTTGTTAAAAGAATTTAGAGAGGTAATGTATTGAATGGGACATACTTTTACTAAAATAATTATTTACCATTTATCTGAAATTCAAATGTAGCTGGGATTCCTATATTTTATCTGGCAACTGTACTCTAACTTCTAAAAGATTTCACTGGCACTGGCACTACTTGCCTGTATGTTCCCAGTTGACAGTTGTCAGAGCTTAGGCTTTTCTACCCTGTTGAAATGTACTATACTCTTTCTGGTCTTCACTAATTTACGTAAGTTGATTCCTTCCCATTTCTGTGAATGGTTTCCTCTCAGTAGCAAGTCTTATCTGTCTGTATGAATTTCCTGTACCTGCCTGCTGTTTTGTGTGTGGCTGGTATTCCCTCAACACGCCTAGTCTCATAAACCTAAACCTCTCCCATCTGGCCTGTTACTCCCGCTTCACTGACATTAAGCCCTAGTTTTGTCTAGGGTAGTTCTATTAAAAGCCACAAATAATTATGTAGCATCTACTTGGTTCCAGGCATTGTGAGTCTGCAAATACAAAGAAATACTGCTCTATCATCAGGGACCTCAGAGAGTCAAGTAAAGGAATTGACATTAATATTAGAAGTGATGACATTGTTAATAACTACCTTTTTTTGGATACTTACTACAGGCCAGAAGCATTATATTCCTTAATTCTGTAGCAACACTGTCAAGCATGTGTAACTACCACCTCTTTAAGAAAAAGAAAACTGAGATTCTGAGGTTAATCATGTTTCCTACATAAATACTTTCAGTGACAGAACTGGGATGGGGATCTAGATCTCTGACTCTAGATTGGTTGTACATTGCATCGGCACAGCCTCAACTGGATCCATTACTATTATACATCGTTTATTTTTTACATCCAGCATGCCTTCCCAGAGGAGAGGGATATAACTGGTAGGCTGCTGTATGGAGTTATTCCTTTGTCTTTTTTTTCCTTGTGATATTGACGACACTGGCTTGAAGGCCCATATTCATTATGATTCTTAAATTTCTTCCTAACTTGTATGGGGCTAATTAAAGCAATTATGATTGATATCCATGCTTTAAAAGAGAAGCCTATGTATATGGGTATAATGATCAGATCAGAAAACATAGGCTGGTCTTTCTTTTGTCTCCACCTTCCCTCAATTCTAGGTGTGGATGACTCTCCATTGTCTTAGAGCCACAGGTTTCGTGGTATTTCTACTGTAGAAATAGTGATGCAAGAATATGATCTCATCTTGCTGTGTCTTAAATATGCATCTTCTGCTTTGTTTCCAAAGCCATCTGTCCTGGGGATGATAAGTGGAAAGAGGGGTCATATTTTAGTTGTAATTTCTGGAATAATTAGAGGACTTACATCTCAATGCAACCCTTTTTCTGGCTTAAAATAATACTAGTAATGGGTAATTCAATGGCATTTGACTACTTACTTCTTATCATTAATGAACATTAATTTACACATATTGAGTGAATGCCAGACATGTGTAAGATTTGTTCCATTTTCCTTTCTACAAAGCAGCTTCCTGTGCAGATAGCTCAAAGGGTCTTCCTCAACCCCAGACTCTAATGTTGTTTCAGCTTAGCTGCTTGCAGCTCTCCTGGCACTAGTAACCTCAGTTTCCAAATTTCACCCTTCCAGAGAGGATATTGATTATCCCAGGTCCTACACAATATAGAATTTTGTTCTCCTCTTGATGGACTGCTTTGGAATTAGTTGCCTGACTTTGATCTTACCAAGTGGGCTAAGAAATCACAGGGTTTAGATAGATATGGACACTCAGCAGGCATTGTGGGTGGGAGGAGGAGCAGATTTATTGTGTGTGTGTGGGTGAGGGGCTAAATCATTCCAAAAGATGTCTAATAAGGATATGGAGATACATTGAAAATTTTAGGTAGTGGTACTGATGTTCTAGGAGCAACAGAAATTCCATACTGAAATTGCTGGTTCCAGAAAGTCCTTAGTTGCTGTCAATTTGGGAGAGGCATATCTTTAATCACATCTCTGATGGTGAGCTCTAAGAATCTTAGATATAGTCCGGTTTCAGAAACTACTGGAAGGAGTTAACTGATACAGGTAATAGAGCCAGGCGTAGGATCTTCCTCAGAGTCTTTTTTATATGACTGAATAATTAGCCCAATTAATGTAGGCCCCTGAGATGGCTAATATTTCCCTAGTACCACACTGGCCTTTTAAGCTTTTATTTCAAATATGCTATGTTTTTAAAATAAATACACATGGCCCAAATAGTGTAAATGGTGAAACATCTTGAAATGTGATGACTTAGGAGCATTCTATACCTTGCTTAGGCATTCAACTCCAGAACCCAAAAATAAATAATAGATTATTCAGTATGTAAACATTGCTTTTTAAACACTTTTCAAAATACTCTATACCTCCTTTTATCTCGTTCATAAATTCACATCAACTCTAGCTTGATACAGTATCTTTCTAAGCTATATTTTTCTTGACATAGAGGCATTGTCAAAAGAGAAAAAAAGGTAGGTAATTGATTCAATGAATATTGCCATTGATTACTGTGAAACTGTAAGTCACTCTCTTTTTGGAAATTAATCAAGGATAATTATCCATAGTAGCAATGAGCCATAGTTCAAATACTGGTAGAATACCATATATTCTGTTTATTTGTTGAGGCTAAAAATATTAAGGTAATTTAAAAAAAAGAGAACTATGTAAGCATAAATTACACATGTATACAAGTAATGTATACATTTATTAGAAACAGCATAAGATTATTCATTATAAATATTTAAAAAGCTTTCTGAAGTTGTGAGGTAGTCATGGCAATGAACACAAGCTTACAGGCTCATGCTTTGAATCTAAGAAGCAGTCATCACAATGTAAGAATTTTAATGAAACTGGAAAAGACATCCTTTGGCCACTGATGTCCTATTTCTCCAGGCTACTGCTGACCATTCCCTTCATCAATCACTTTGTCACCATTAATGGCACTGCCACTGCATCATTGCTAAGCATGAGGAGCCCTTCTTAACACTCTCTCCCACATGATGGTTGGGAGAACCAAAACTTTCAAGGCTATGTTCAGGCATGTCCGACTATCACATCTGAATCTCAGAGCCTGAACTAGCTTGCTTAGGAGCCTGAGAGAAAAAAATTGGCTGATTTGACACTAGATAAGCAAACTTTTCAGAAATTAAAAAGTAAAAGGAAGTTTTGCTGTACATGATCGATGGATCTCAAATACCTGCTAAGTTTAATAGTCAGATAGACATGTCTAAAATAGTTTTTAATAGTCTGGCTATCAGCACTTTTAAAGTGATCAAATTGCAAAGAGAATGCAAAATTTTCAAGTTGGCCAGTTTGCTAACTAAGGTTTTAAAGTTAATGGAAACTTTAAAGTTAATTTCTTTCTTCCTCCCTCTCTCTCTTCTTTCCTTCTTTTCTTTTCAATTTTATAATTAATGCTGGGGACAAAATTAAGGTCCATACATAGATGCATCCCTTATTAATTTTATGTCTTGTCATTTCTTGGCAAGCTTTCCCTTGCATAACATCTGATAATTTACCAATGATATCTGCCAGTCTCAAAGGGCTTTGCAGGAAACAAATTTTTCATCAGTGCAAATTTGTAGGTGGTGTTATTTGGAATTGGACAGTGAAAATCTCTTAAGGAACTGAATGTGCACATTAGCTTGGAGGTGAGTGTTGGGAACTCATCAGTTGTTTTTTGGGTCCTATCACTGGCAATTGGTTGCAAGTGCTTGCTCATTTAAGCTCAGGGCATATTCTTTTAGGAAGATCTTTCAATCAATTAGTGAACCATGGCAGAATCATAACGTGTTATATTCAGAAGAGAATGTAAAAATCATCTAGTCCACATCTGAACTCCAGACATCTGCAATCCCTCTAAAATGTCATTGAATATTAACAGCTACAACTCTGTTTGTATATGTCCACTGAACTCTTGTAGATGACCAATATTCTATTTTGACAGAAGAAAACAAAAATTGTTTATTAACAAAATTCTCACATCTAAATTATAGTGTACAATCAATAGGCTGTTTCTAAATATTATAATGTAGGTATAGGAAGTATTTTTTATTTGCACTTTTATTTTTTTTTATTTTTTTTTAATTTCAGAATATTATGGGGGTACAACACTTTGGCTATATATATTGCCCATGCACTGCCTGTGTCAGAGCAACAATCGTGGTCATCCCCCAAACTGTGCTCCCCACATCCATTAAGTGAGAGTTTTCCCATCCCCTCCACCCCCCTCCCACCTGCCCGCCCCCTGATGAATATTATTGCCCTGTGTGATGTAAGTGTTGATCAGTTAGTACCAATTTGATGGTGAGTACCAGTGGTGCTTGTTTTTCTATTCCTGTGACACTTTGCTTCGAAGAATGGGTTCTAGCTCCAACCAGGATAATACCAGATGTGTTAATTCACTATTGTTTTTTATTGCGGAGTAATAATCCATGGTATACATATACCACATTTTATTGATCCACTCGTGTATTGATGGGCACCTGGGTTGTTTCCACATCTTTGCAATTGTGAATTGTCCTGCTATAAACATTCGTGAGCAGATGTCTTTATTATAAAATGTCTTTTTTTCCTTTGGGTAAATACCCAGTAGTGGGATTGCTGGGTCAAATGGTAATTCTACTTTTAATTCTTTGAGGTATCTCCATATTACTTTCCATAGAGGTTGTACTAATTTGCAGTCCCACCAGCAGTGTATGAGTGTTCCTATCTGTCCACATCCCCGCCAACATTTGTTGTTTGGGGATTTTTTGATATGAGCCAATCTCACTGGAGTTAAGTGATATCTCATTGTGGTTTTGATTTGCATTTCCCTGATGATTAGAGAAGTTGAGCAATTTTTTATATGTTTGCTGGCCATTATTCTGTCTTCTTTTGAAAAGTTTCTGTTCATGTCCATTGCCCATTTTTTAATAGGGTTGTTTGATTTTTTTTTGTTGATTTTCCTAAGTTCTGTATAGATTCTGGTTATCAGCCCTTTATCAGAGGTGTAGCATGCAAATATTTTCTCCCATTCTGTAGGTTGTCTGTTCACTGTAGTGATAGTTTCCTTGGCTGTGCAGAAGCTTTTTAATTTGATCAGGTCCCATGTATTTATTTTTGTTGCTGCTGTGATTGCTTTGGGGGTCTTCTTCATAAATTCTTTGCCTAGGCCAATGTCCATAAGAGTTTTTCCAATGTTTTCTTTGAGAATTCTTATGGTTTCATGTCTTAGGTTTAGATCTATTATCCATTTTTAACTGTTAAGAATTAACAAGCACCTCATTGGTTTATGCTGATCATTTTCAAGATAACTTTAGAAAATATCGGTTTTTTGTACTGCTAATAATATACTTCTTACTAATGTTATTTGGATGTGCGTTTTACAATTTTCAGAATTCATTCTCAATAATTTCTCATTATAGAAAAAAAATTAAAAGTCAAGATGGTACAATGTTAAAGAAACTGCCTGCTTCTATATGTCAGCTTCACATTTACTCATTTTGTAATAGTATTTGGCAAGTTAACTAAACTCTCTATACTTCATCTATAAAGTGGAGAAAATAATACCTACCTAATAGCATTAACGTGAGAATCAGTTCATGTATGCTGATTATATTAATAGCAATGCCCACGGTGTATTAAACTCTTCCTAAGCCAGATAGTCTCTTCTCTGTTTAATTCATCAAGTGACAGGGCCAATCTGAGGTCAGTTGGTCTTTTTATGACTACCTGCTGTTATTTGATTATGATGATAATTATGTTGATACCTTTTGATTTCTGTTTGGATAGAAATAGTAGATCTTCAAAGTTTTTTTCATAACTGATATACAGACAAGTCTTGAACAAAGAAACAAAAAGAAAATTTTGGCACTATGATTTTAATGGATTTGAAGAGGCAGAAGCAATGAATTAAATTGAAATTATTGAAAACAGCTCAAATCCTTAAGTAAGACTGCCTTAGGTAAATAAAAGTGTGAATCTGATTTACACACATTTATAGCAGTGGTACAATATTCATGTATTGAATGCTTGGGAGGGTCAAGGAATACTTCTTGGAGGTATCACGTGAGAAGAATCGTGATGATTAAGTAAGAATGGTACCCAGGTATAAGAAACAACCAGAGTGAATACCAATCACAAAATCAAGGGCAACAAAGATGGTAGAGCTTTCTGCAAACTGAGAGTAGTTTGTGAGGGTAGGTATGCATATGGGGAGAATATTGAAATTGGGAAAGAAAATGAATAGGTGTCAGGTCCTGAATGACTTAGGTTAACCTGTGAAGATTTTATTCTGAAGACAGTGAGTAGCTATTAAATGATTTAAAGTAAGGAATTCCTGGTGAAGTTTGCCTTTTAGGAATATCACTGTGAAAGAAGTTTAGAGTGTGTAAGACTAGAGAATGGGAAACCAACTAGGGCGTAGTTATAGTAATCCAGGTAATAAAGGAAAAGGGCCCAAACCAGACTTGTTGTCTAACTGAACACAAAGAATAATGAAAGCTTATATTCTGTAAATAACTTTAAATTAATCAACATTAGGATTTACAATACTTAGAGGTTCACTTAACTGATAGTATTTAAAAATAAACAGTGCAAAATTTATATTGAAAAAGTACACATTTAGGAAAAAAGTTGGGACAAATTTGGTTGAAAGGTTATTACATTTTTAGGGAGGGTTTTCCTTCCAGGCTAGACAATTTTCTGTCAAATTGCCATTTTCCATTAAGATTGCTGTGGTCTTCTCTCACCTGTGTGTTTACAGGCTTATTAGAGAGCAGGGCTCATCTGTTGGCTCTTGATATCCTTGAAGAACTAACAAAGCCCTATTTTGAAGGCTTGTAGTGCCCATAGAGATATCCTTAACATAATGCTTGGTTGAAAAATGCTTCCTCAGATAACATATGGTCAGAACAATCACTAAAATGTGAAAGAACAACCAACAATCAACATTTATAGAGTCCAGAGCTGCTGGCTCTGGAACTGCAGAAGATGCAGAAATGTAGTTGCCAAACCGATTTTGAAATGAGTGTAGCTGTAGCTTTACCAAAGTTCATTCTTGAGGCCTGAGAGCTTGTCAGAGCTTTCCACCTGCACAAGGCTGAAGAAAGGAACAGGAAGGACTGGGTGAAACAAGAACAAAGGGCTTTAACATCATGGGCTTCTTTTAGAGCCCAGAATTGTAAATCACAGACTTCACATCACAGGATGATTGCCTCTCACTATTGATTTGTAAATTCTAATTGTACAAAAAGCTGGTCAGTGTTTTGTAATGCCATTTAGAGGGAATTTAGAGATATTTCATGACCATAATTCCTTTGGAACACAATATTCTTAGCAGAGCTGCCATTGTCTTAATCTTTATAAAGCCTCATGCAAAAGTTTATAGGTACACGTGAAGCTCTGCAGCAGGCCGTCTTTATGCTCTTGCCCTCTTAGAAAATTTGCAGTTTTCTTTTTCTCTTTTGAAAGCTGCACTTGCTGTTTCATTAAAGGAAAATGTCATAGACCTATGTTTTCTGAATTATCCTTGAAACTTTTGGGCAGATTGGCCAAAGAGGAAAACTTTAGAGACTTTTTTTTTTTCTGGAACTGAAAGAGGCAAATGCTAGAGTATGAGAAAAATGTAAAAACAAATCAATAAATGTTAAGAATGTTATTTAGTCAATATGTAAAAAAGGAAGGGAAGGGATTCTGATCCATTATATCCTAGCATCCCAAAATCTACACTGAGAACTTAAATTTAGAAGACTTATAGTTATTAAGTGTTTGTTGCATGCCAGATTGTGTAGTTATATTACGTAACTCTTTTCTCACATTCACCCGTTTTCATACCCTTTCTGAGGAAATAGAACAGAAAGGGCAAAGCCATAACCCATGGTTATACAGCTACAAATGTAAAGGATAGAATTCAGCACTAGGTCCATCAAATGTCATGAGATATATATGGATAATGCATTCGTAAGTGACTATCAGAGTACATATTATTATGAGAACCTAGATTGGTTTAAGAAGAGACAAAGGTAATATACAGTTGTGTTGGCTGCTGATTCTGCCTTTGGGGCAAGACATGTATCTAAACAAATACTATGCCAGGTTGAAGTGTCATTAAAAAACAAAAAAATGTTCAGATAAAATTGTGTGGACGTTCGTAAGGGGGAAATGTAACATTAGAATATATAAAAATTGAACTATGCCCTAAAATATAATTAGCTTATGAAAATATGACTATCTGGGAGAAGGCTTCTCTAGGTGGAAAGATGAGGCTTATTTAAAATCTTAGATCTGGGAAATAGTATGGCATGTGTGGTGAATGACATTAGATTTTCCAGAGCAAAAAATGCATGGTGAGTAGAAATGAGATATAAAGAGCTGGTGAGACTAGATTTTAAAGTCAAACAAAGAAATCTAGATTTTATTACTGGTCATTACTGCATTGAAGATTTATGAGTAATACAATCTCTTTTGTATGGTATGATTACAGAGAATTTGTATTATATATAAATTGTTCCTTATGAAACTATTTTTAGGAATTATATTCTTTAATTATTTTTCAAATCAAATTGTTTGCAGAACTCCCATTTGTACATTAAAAAATTTTAAGGGCCTCTTTTAAATGAACACTTCAGCTTGCCTCCGAGGAGCACACTTTTGAAAGCCTTTGATATGAGATAGATATTCTTTTTCTTGTGTTTCAGAGAATGGGTTAGTGCAGCAGGAAAGGATGCCTTTCAATTTGATAGAAAGGCACTCCATGAGTCTCTGTTAGACTCCAAAAATTAAACTAGGCACTGCGTCAACCTGTTCTCTGCTTTACATCCAGGTGGGACAGTCTACAAGTGTTCATGTGGACAGTAAGTGGGGGTCAAGTGCAATCGATACACCCTGCAGTTGGCAAGTGCCCAGCATAGCAGATGTTCCTTTGTAGGAGGATGAGCAAACAGGAAAAAATCAACATGAGGTCTATAAAGATTCTGCACCATAAGGAAAAGGAGAGTATTACCCTGAAAAAAAATTGAAAGAGCAGCTTACTTCTAAAGACTATTATACTTTCTGAAGCCAACAGAAAAGTAGTCTGTCATGTTCATAGGAAAGACATGGGATTAAATAACAATCACAACAATAATAATAATAACAGCTGATATTTCTATGGTATTTACTACGTGTCAGTTACTTTTTAAAAATATATATAAATGTGGGTTTATGTAATATATAAAATGAGCATATCACTTTAAAGTGAGCATATTTACAAGGTGATTGTTTTTACAAATCGAAGACACTCATGTAATCAGGACCAGATAAACAGAACACTATTGGGACCTATAAGCCCCTCTTATCCTGCCTTTCTGTTGCTACTTAACTCCACCTACATGCTCATCAAGATAAATCACTACTATCCAAGAGTGTAAATTAGATTCACGTTTGTACTTGTATATAATTTTTATAAAATGCATGTTCAATTTTTTTGCCCATTTTTTTTTTTTCCTTTTGGGTTATCCATCCTATGGATTTGTATGACTCCTTTGTCCATATTGGATACAAGTTTTTGGGGTTTGATACATGCATTGTGAGTATAGTTCCCCATCTTTAGGTTGCATTTTCACTCTCTTACTGGCTACTTTTGGTGATCCTAATTTCTAAATCTTAGTACACCTGATTTAATTTTTTCTTTTTGATTTTGTTCATATTTGATGCGTGGGTATATTTAAAAATTTTTTGCTTACTCCAAAATCACAAAGATGCTCTCTTATGTGTTCTTTCAAAAGCTTTATAGCTTTACCTTTCACACTTAGACCTGTGATACATTGGGAGCTATTTTGTGTTTATGATGTTAGACATGGTTATCCAACCAGCCCAATCATTTGTTGAAAATATTCCTGCACATCACTTCACTATTGCCTTTATAATAAATAAGTTTATAAAATATGTATGAGTCTGTTTTTTGAATCTCTATTTTGTTCCTTTGGTGAGTTTGTCTATCTACTGTTTACCTACTTTACAGATATTAAATAGCTTAATCCTCACAATGACACAATGAATGGCACATTAATACCTACATATTATAGTTAAGGAAACCGGGGCAATGAGATGTTAAGTAACTTGCCAAAAGTCACAGTGCTCAGTTAATAGCAAAGCCAATCTTATAAATGCTGATAAACAAAAAACAAGTGGCGATATGGGCTGAAATGAAAGGAGTGGATTTAAGAAATGGTTGCAAGAAAATAAAATCTCAATAGCAAAAGTAATTTACATACTGTGAGTTGTGAAGTGTAGAATTAACAGAGCATAAAACTCAATGTTCTTTCAACTCTTTAGGCATCTGTATTATTTTTCCATCTCAAGGCATACTTTACCCTCATCTTTTGTGACTGTGACTCACTCTCATATACAATTTCCATGGAGAAAAGGGAAAGATTCATACCGACCACCCTCCACAGAGAGGTCAAGTAAGATACTAAAAAAACAACTGTTGACATTAGCAAGATTAGTTTTAAAGGATTTAAGATAGAAGCAGAAGCCTGATTTCCAATTTTAGGAATTGTTGCAAAGTGAGAAAATGGAGGCATTTAACAATACCCAGCTGTGAATAGCATAAGGGAGACTATAGTGTTCAGAAGGAGAGGTAGGTTAAAAAAGGTATTTTTTTATGATTTTGTGTTTTGTTCCTAAATATTTGGAAAGGAAAGGTGTTAATGCAGAAAAAGATGAAACTATAGGGGATACTTATGCCTGCCATTTGTGCCATCTGGGCAATATAGAAACAAACTAAGCCGTAGGTCACTTATATTTTATACATTTAAAAGAGACACACTTTAATGAGAAAAAGGAAAACAGGAATTAGTTTCTGAATTATTTAGAAATATCACAGGAGATGAAAACTGCTTAGTAGTTTCCACTGTGTAGATAATGCATCATGATCAATAAATAAATGGTACCCTTACCTTAAGAGCAAATATAGGAATGCATTATTAAAGAGGAATAAAATTGGTTGGCTTCATTATTCCTGCAAATTTAATGGTATGTGTATGGCTTAGAAGCCATGCTTAAATTTTAATACAGCCCATTTTAATTGGGCCAGAGACGAATCAAAAAGAAATTTTATATGTAGTTGCTCTTCAGAGACTTTATTAGTTTTAATCAGGGAAGTTTCTCTCATTTGGTGTACTGAAAATGCTAGTCATGCTTTGGATGCACAAAGAATTTGGACTTTCTGTAGGAATGTAATGGAGAGAATAACAATTTCAGGGAGTAGATGTTTAAATCCAGGTCACCCAATGTTACAAAAGAGGATATATTCCATTCATCTTTACTATTTATTTTGAAAGGATTAACTTTAATTTTGAAATATTTCAATTCACAAGAATTAACATAATAGCACTTAAGTATTCACTACTGAGACTAAACAAACTAAACATAGGCTTAGCTCTCTGTCTTGTTTCTTATATGTTTTTCTTATTAAGAAATAATTACAGGTATTACCAAAGCCCTATCCCCATCCCTTTTCCCACTCTTCTCAGAAATAACTATCCTCAGAAATGATCTCAGAAGTTTCAAGTTTGTGCCTATTAATCCTATGCATTCAAAAAATATTTGGCCCATATATGTGCATTCATATAAGAACACATTGCATTTTTTTCTATTTTATATTAATGGTTTCATACCATAAACAAACTTTTTGGTAAGTTGGGTTTTCTCCCTGTATTATGTATTTTTTTAGCTTGATTCCTGTAAATATATGCAGATTTAGTTATCTATAAAATATTCCATTATTTGAATAAAATATAATTTATTACCATGACTTAGTGTCTACTTTCACAATTATAAATGTTAAAACAGTGACTCTCTTCAACCATGTAAGCTTTTTCTCAAGTGCTAAACTATCTCTAGGCTAAAAACTTAAACAGAAAACTGATTTCCAATGTTGTAACAATTTATACTTCTACCAGAAATGTGTAAGTTGTCCCATGTGCCCTATACACTTGGATACATGGTACTATCACATGCTAATTTTTGCCAATATGATAGATTATCAATGTCAAAATGAAAAATGATGGTTGGTTTGTATTTCTATGATTACTAGTGTAACTAAACATCTTTTCACAGCTTCATGAAACAGTTATTTTTATTTTTCTGTGAATTTCATGTTGTGATACACTTTCCTGTTTTTATCTTTTGAATTGTTTGATTTGTCCTCATTAGCTACTGTTGTTTTAAGAATTAAGACAACAGCATTATTATGTAATCTAGATACCAACATGTCTTTGGATATTAAAATGCAAATATCTCTTCCCAGTTTGTAATATTTTAAAATTTAACATATTTTTTGCATTAAAGATGTTTTTAAACTTTAATGTAACATGACATATACATTTTTTCTATATAATGCTTTGTGTCACATTTTTTTTTAACGGATTTTTTTTAATTTATTTTTTTAATTTCAGAATATCATGGGGGTACAACACTTTGGCCATACACATTGCCCCTGTTCTGCCCGTGTCAGAGCCACAATCGTGGTCGTCTCCCAAACTGTGCTCCCCACATCCATTCAGTGAGAGTTTTTCCCATCCCTTCCACCTCCCTCCTGCCCGCCCGCCCTCAGATGAATGTTATTGCCCTGTGTGATGTAAGTGTTATTTAAAAAATTTTCTACACCAATGTTATAGTTATTCTCATGACCATCAAACAATTATACATCTTTCATTTCCCATACTAAGTATTTTAGTGTGCATAGTTTAAGCTGGAAATCTTTCCCCTTATTTTAATATGTAGTTGTTCCAAAGCCAGTGTACCACGGCTTTTCTCTTTGTTTTGTTTATTGCTTGTAAAAAATACCACACAAAAATATTTGAGTATCTACTATATGCACTACACAGTGCTAAGTGGTATGATGGAGAAATAAATATAATCAATACGTGAGTGAAAATCTGTTTGTACAAAACTTTCTGAGCCAACTGGTAATTTGGATGGTATGACAGAATGGCTGGTGGTGGGAAAGTGGATTTTCAGCTCCAGTTCCAAATTTTTAATTGTTATCTGCATTTTCCCATATCATTAAATGTCTTCATAAACAGAATTTAGAACAGTCTCAGAATATTTCTTCATAAATAATATTTTTCAAAACGAATTTTTAGGAAGCTAATTTCCAGGAAATCAATTTGATGGAAATATTTGCAGTTTAAGCACTGTTACAATTTCCAGTATATTTGGGGGTTCTTTATTCTTATTTCCTTGAAGATCTGTAATATCTAGGTATGACTGCTTTCCCAGTATACTTTTCCATTGGCTGGTGAATAATTATTTCTGAAGTCTCATCACCTTAAATTCAGCTTAACACTTTAATTGAACACTTTATTTCCTCCAAATAACAAGCCATTTCTCTACTATTTTAAGTTTTAAAAAAATAAATTTTATTATTTCCCTTGTTAAAATTTTGAAAAACATCTTAGGTACCTCCCTGTCTCTCATCTGCTAAATTCACAGATATCACATCTTGTTAATTCTAAGTACAATATATCTTGCATGTATTACTCACTTTCAATGGCTTTCTGGGGGTTGCTGCAATAGTCTTCCAGAAGTACTTTTCCTCTATAATATTATGTTTACCTTGTCATTGTTAAATTAATATTCTTAAAACCTTTAATTGATAATTTAAATCTAATGCTAAAAGTTAAATTTTTACAAAATATATAGAGGGTAAACTCAAGCCTTCTAATAAGTTACTCACCAAGTTTAAAAACCTGGACATTATTTAACTTTTCCACTAAATCTATTTTTATTATTGTTATTATGATTTGGCAATTGCCTGATCATACAGTTCTATTCACAGGCTTCTCCAAATATAAATTATTTAAAATCCTTTTCAAATACTACTTGTACTACAATGTTATATCTGATATCCTGGTTAAACTGATCACACCTTTTTGTATTTTGGCCTTTACGCTTGTACAAGACATATACATTCTTCTCTTTCTAATGTTTTATTTGTTTTATTATCTTTTTTAAAATTGCTGCATAATTTGTAAGTGTTAGAATGTGTTCAGTGAGATAAGTTTACCAAACAAATCCAAAAATGATAAAAAATATACATGTAGACTAAGTGGATATACCCTCAATATGCACAGGGCTTTTTTAATATTTAAAAATCAATTAATTTAATTAAACACATTAATAAATAAAGGAGAAAAATCATGCAATCATCTCAATGGTTACAAAAAAAGTCATTTGGCAGAATTCAACATTGATTTATAATAAAATGTTCCAAAAGAAAGGAAAATAATTTTGTCATTCAGTAAAGGGCATTTTTGAAACAAATTTATCTAACATCATGCACAATAATGAAAATCTGAATAGTTTTTCTCTAGATTTTGTAATAAAGCAAGGATTTCTGTTTTCATCATTCTATTCAGCATTTTACTGGACTTCCAAGCCAGTACTATCAAAGAAGAAAAAGAAATGAAAGACATAAAGATTGGAAAGAAAAAAGTAAAAGTGGATTTATAAATAGAAAACATGTTTTTACAAGTAATTTCAGTAATTTACAAAAAAAACCTAGAATCAACAAATGAATTTTGCAATATCATACTGTAAAATCAATATTCAAAAATATGTTGTATTTCTAGTACTAACAATGAACAAATGGAAAATATTTTTTTAAAAAAAGACCACTTATAATAGCATCAAAATATTAAATATTTAAGGAAAATGGTTAGAAAATACTTGTAAGACCCCTATATTGAATTATTTCACTTATGTACTTTAAAAAAAGGGCAAACTTTATCTCTGTGTATATTTTCCTTTCTTTGAAATGCCAATGTGTATGATCTTTGTCAATATATTTCCATAATATTTAAAACTAATTTTTGTAATAGATCTTATCTAGGAATGATTTAGATCTTTACTGGGCATGTCTAGAATTGGTCCATTCCTAAAGTCCACTAAGTATCTATATCTGCAAGTACATCTTCATCTATAGCTACAGTTACATCTATATCTGCTATATATTAATATTAATATATGTATACATATGTAATTTATTTTCATTTTCTAAATAAATGACTAAATTAAATTATCCTGATATATATTTGTTCTGTTGTAATTATTAATGTCATGAAATATCTATTTTAAATAGCTAGAGCTTCTCCAAGTAATTAAGCAGCATGATATTATTTATTATCAGTGTGGACTCAACCATTAATAGCTACAATTTCAAACACATTCTCCTAGAATTAGTTTTTATGTTTCTTATTTTTATTATATTTAAATTACATTCAGAATAGTAATCAACCCATCATCCAACCATTACATACTGCATGTTGATTATAGTAGTCTATTTTAAGTCCTTTGTGCATATTTTAATTTTGTTTTGGGACTATATGTTTAATTAACATACAAGCCATGTTTTGTAACTTTTTTAGTATAGGCAAGTAGTTCAGAAATTGAGACAAAATAAAATATTTTACCTCAAGTGATAGTTAAATATCTCTCTATGGCTTTATAACTTGAGTTTAGAGGTCAAAGTCAACACAAATAAATCTTTACAGACAATTGATATTCTTGACAACTTTTTGTGTATTTCTCTAACATTGCCTTTGAAAATTTATATGCCTGCTTTCCTGACAGTTTTAACACTAATAATATCTGCTCTCCATGATGGTGAGAACACGTTTGCTTACATTCTGGATTTTATCATTACCAACAGCAGTTGCACCTCTTTCAAAGTCATGAGTTAAATCACCCCCATTTCAACCACAATTTGTTATCCTTCCAGCTTATTCATGCATTGAGAGCCATGATCAAGATTCCACCTTTATCATTTTTTTTTTTTTTTGGTGCCCTTCTGTTTAATCTTCCATATAGGTGAAGTGCATGGTTGTGTATGAATTCCAAATATTGTCTTTCACTTTGCTTCTAGTCTCTTGAATTATTATACCTACATGGAAGAAATACAAGTTGTAAGTAGTAGATATACCTAAATATACACCTTTTCTTTGACTTTACTTATAAAGCTAAACATTGCTGGGGAAAAAAAGCACAAATCTTTGCCAATTGGTGACCTTATAAATTAATGGTTGCAAAGAAGTTCTTAAACCACCCTGGGCCACGTGGCAGAGGAGTGAGGAGAAAGGCAGAGCCCACTGTGGGATATTGGAGACTAAATGGAGTAAGGGGAATATACATGCCCGGGATTGCAGCATCCCAGCACACAGCATAAGAGCCCTAATGGGGAAGGGAAGGCATTTTGATGAGGAAGCAATTTAGTACAGGCTGATGAGGCCAAAGCAGGATGAGGAGGGTATTAATGAGGAAGGTTGTATATATGGTAGGGTATCAGAGCCACAGTGAGATGAGGACAGCATGAATACAGGGTGTGCAGAGGTCCTGTGTGAATGCAGGAATCAAGCTATATAATACCTCTATATTCGTTCTGTTTTTCTCCATTTTCATATCTCTCATTCTCTTCTCTGATAGCGACAGATTTGGCTCCTACTTTCCTCAAAATATATACATGTTTCATCAATTTCCTAGTATGAATTGCACCTCCTATAGTGACTAGAGGTACAAAGGGTGGTTGGGGGGTTATAGAAAATTGAGAAAATGAAGAAAACTACAATAACTATTGAGGTGTTATATTGGAGATATTAGCACCAACTCATTCTTTCACAGTTAAGAAAAAATATGGCTCATATACCAATACCCTTATATTTAATTTATCATGACATGATCTAGAGGAATCATTTCTACAGGTGAAATGAACAACTATATGTAGGCAGAGCCTGAAAAACTTATTTTAGAGTCCTATGTATTGGTATACAGGAATAGAGGGTATACATATAGTATTTATGGTGAGTCACAGCAGGATGTCTTGATTGGTCATAATATGATATCTTAATTGATCATAATTTTTCTGACTCATTTTTATGCAAATACATTTATTACTTTATCAAAATTTGTATTTTTAGCAACTTCATATTCAAGTAACATAATTGAAAGCAACATCAGTCATTCTTGGCAAAAACAATATTGCAGATAATTTTGATAATTTTTCATTTTGAGAAGAATTTTTCTACTGATGTGACTTTTATTGGATCTGTTAAGAGTATTTTACAGGCTGTGACAGTGTTGAAAAAATTTCTTATAAAGTACTTACAAATATAACTTTACTACATCACCTAGAGCTGATAATTCTCATGCAATAATTTTTTCTAAAGATATTTAACTCTTTATACAGACTTGCTTGGTGTAAGTCTGCATTTAAATTTTTAAAAATTTTAAAAATTTATTTTCTATTGATACATGAAAGATGTACATATTTTCAGGATACATGTGATAATTATATACATACATGTAATATTTAAAGATCAAATCAGAATAATTAGGATATCCATCACCTTAAATACCCATCTTTTCCTTATGTTGTGAACATTTAAATTACTCTCTTCTAGCTATTTTGAAATATACAATAGATTTTATAAACTATAGTCACCTAAGTGATCTATCAAACACTAGGTCTTATTTCCTCTATCAAACTGTCTATTTGTCCTCATTAATTAACCTCTCTACATCACCCCCACACTTCCCAACCTTTGGTAACCACCAATTTGTTCTTTATCTTCAGGAGATCCACTTTTTTAGCTCCTACATATTAACGAGAACATGTGCTATTTGTCTTTCCGTGTTTGTCTTATTTCATTTAACATAGTGGCTCCCAGTTCCATCAGTGTTGCTGCAAATGACAGGATTACATTCTTTATATGGATGAATAATATTTTATTGTGTATATATACCACATTTTCCTTATCCATTCATGCATTGCTGGCACTCACGTTGATTCCATATCTAAGCTATTGTGAATAGCGCTACAATAAACATGTGAGTGCCGACAGCTCTTTGACATATTGATTTCCTCTTTTGAATATATGCTCAGCAGAGGAATTGCTAGATCATATAGTAGTTCTATTTTTAGCTTCTTGAGGAAACTTCATACTCCTTTCCATAGTGGCTGTATTAATCTGCATTCCCACCAACAGAATACAAGGTTTTCCCTTTCTCCACATGCTTGCCAGCATCTGTTATTCTGTCTTTTTGATACAAGCCATTTGTATCAACTGGAATGAGATGATATCTCATTGTGGTTTTAATTTGCATCTCTCTAATGATTAGTGATGTTGAGTTTTTTTTTCATATACCTTTTGGCCATTTGTATGTCTTCTTTTAAGAAATGTCTATTCAGATCTTATGCCCATTTTTAAATTGGATTATTTGTGGTTTTTTTACTGTTGAGTTGTTTCAGCTCTTTATAAATTCTGGTTATTAATCCCTTGTCAGATGGATAGTTTGAAAATATTTTCTAGGATTCTGTGGATTGTTTGTTCACTTTATTGATTGTTTCCTTGCTGTGCAGAAGCATTATACCTTGATGTAATCCCGTTTGTCTATTTTTGCTTTTATTGCCAGTCCTTTTGAGGTCTTACACAAAAAATCTTTTCCTAGACCAATGTCCTGGAGAATTTCACCAATGTTTTCTTCAAGTAGTTTCAAAGTTTCAGGTGTTAAATCTAAGTCTACATTCCATTTTGATTTGACTTTTGTATATGGTGAGAAATAGAGGTCTAGTTTCATTGTACTGTATATGATTATCCAGTTTTCCCAGTACCACTGATTAAGGGACTGTCCTTTCCCCATTGTATGTTCTTGGCACCTTTGTCAAAAATGAGTTAAGTGTAAGTGCATGGATTTATATCTGGATTCTCTATTCTCTTACATTGGTCTATGTATATGTTTTTATGCCAGTACCATGCTGTTTTGGTTATTATAGCTTTGTAGTATATTTTGAAGTCAGGTAGTGTGATGCCACCAGATTTGTTCTTTCAGCTCAAGACTGCTTTGGCTATTTGGTATATAAATTTTAGAATTGTTTTTCTTGTTTATGCAAAGAATGTCATTTGTATTTTGCTAGGGATTGCATTCATCTGTAAATTGCTTTGGGTAGTATTGCCATTTTAATAATATTAATTCTTCCAATCTGTGAGCATGCAGGATCTTTCCCTTTTTTGTGTATCCTCTTCAGTTTCTTTCATCAGTGTTTTATAGTTTTCCTTGTATAGATCTTTCACTTCTTTGGTTAAATTGATTCATAGATATTTTACATTCTTTGGAGATAATTGTAAATGGGATTCCTTTCTTGTTTTTTTTTTCAGATTGTTTACTGTTGGAATATATAAGTGCTACTGATTTTTGTATATTGATTTGTATCCTGCAAATTTACTGAATCTAATTATCAGCTCTAAGAGTTTTTCCATGAAGTCTTTACACTTTTCTATATATAAGGTTATGTCTTCTGTGTATAGGGCTATTTTGACTTTCATAGTTGTTAAAAATAGTCCGTAATGAGTCTTTGTATTTCTGTGGTCTTAGTTATTACACTTCCTTTTCCATTTCTGATTTTATTTAGTTGGGTCTTCTCTCTTTTTTTCTCTGTTAGTCTACTTAGTGGTTTGTTGATTTTTTTGTCTTTTAAATACATCAACTTTATGTTTCATTGACCTTCTCCATTGTTTTATAGTCTCAATTTCATTCATTTCTGCTTTGATTTTTATTATTTCTTTTCTTTTTTTTTTTTGGAGACAGAGTCTGCTCTGTCACCCCAGGTAGAGTGCAGTGGTGTCATCGTAGTACACTGCAACCTCCAACTCTTGGGCTCAATGGATCCTCCCACCTCAGCCTCCCGAGAATCTGGAAGTACGAGCACGTGCCACCAAGCCCAGACAATTATTTCTTTTCTTCTACTACCTTTGTGTCCGGTTTGTTCTTGCTTTTCCAGCTTCCTGAGATGTATCCTTAAATTGTTTATTTGAAGTCTTTCTACTTTTTTGATGTAGACATTTATTGCTATCAACTTCCCTCTTAGTACTGCTTTTTATGTATCCCATAGATTTTTGGTATGTTGTGGTTTTATTTTCATTAGTTTCAAAAATCTTTTAATTTGCTTTTTAATTTCTTCATTGACCCATTGGTCATTCAGGTGTATGATTTTTAATTTCCATGTGTTATTGTTTCTGAGGTATCTCTTGTTAATTTCTACTATTTCTACTTTTATTCTATCATGGTCAGAAATGATACTTGATCTGATTTCTTCTTTTTGGAATTTGTTGAGACTTATGTCCTAAGATATGGTCTATTCTGGAGAATATTCCATGTGCTGATGTAAAGAATGTGTATTCTGCAGCAGTTGGGTAAAATGCTCTGTAAATGTCAGTTAGGCCTATTTGGTCTAGTGTGCATTTCTGTTTTTGTTGTTGTTGTTGATTTTCTGTCTGGATGATCTTGATTTTAATTTTAAATGTAAATTTATATGATGACATTTTAATGTTTCCCAAGATATTTCTGTAACTTATGGCAGTCATATGAGAAACCAAAATTGAATTCATGCTTTGTACATAACAGAAATCCTGCTTCTGAATTGTATCACTGTATCTTCAATTACAAGAAAAAATAATTTTAAAATTGCCTTCCCCAGTAGAAGATGGTTTATCCAAAACTTCATATGAAAATAGTGTTCTTGTCCATTGACTATAATGATTTTTAAATCTAATTTCTATTTCTAAGGTTATAATTATTTGCTTTTCTATGTTGCAGCAGTTTTCAAAACTAAAAATTCCAAACTCTTTGAAGAGTTCTAATAACTCCTTGATATGCTTATTACAATGTCAATTTTTATGCTTTTATTTTATAATAATTTACTGAAGAAGTTTACTGCCCAAACTGCTAATGCTTTGTGTAATGTCTCCTTAAAATTGACTATTGCTGTTAAAGCACATGGGCTTTACTTTTATGTTTATTTTTTTGCTGGTTATAAAAATAACATACATTATTTTGAAAACCATGGATCACCATAAAAGCACAAAAAGATGACGACTTCCCAGCTATAACCACTGCTAATATTTTATAGTAGATCCTATTATGTATAATTTCTTATTTTTACTTGGTATTGTACCTCATGCATTTTACATGTCATTATATATTGCCTAAACACATGTTTTTAATAGCTTCATAATATGCCATTAAATGGCTTTATGTCATTTATAGTCATTTCATTTGGTTTCTTACACCACTTTGGTTTCATGTGGGGAAAGAGAGATCTGATTCAGCTTTCTGGTATCCCTTCCTCCATGTCTTTATTATTCCAGTGCCCTAAATTATTTTCATCTGTTGTTAGGATAGGCAGAATTCTAAGATGCCTGCCACGATTCCCACTCTGTGGTATACATGTGCCATATAAAGACTTCCCATTGAGTGTGGGTAGGGCTGGTGAATATGATGGAATATCACTAATCAGTTGTCGTTGAGTTAATTAAAGGGAGATAATTCTGCTTGAGCCTGACCAAATTAGGCCTGACTTTTACAAGAAGGCAAAGCTGAGTCCTTTGCAAGAAGGCAAAGCTTGAGAGGTGCTTTCCCTCAGGCATTGAGACAAAGCAAACCTACATATTCTGAGAGAAGTGGGGCACATGTCAAGAAACTTAGGGTATCCCAGTTGACAGCTAGAAAGAAAATCAGGACTTTAGTCATTCAACCACAAGGAAATAGATTCTGCCAATAACCAGTGAAATTGGAAGAGGGGCCAGGCCCGCAGATAAGATTGCACTGCAGTTACCACCTTGACTTCAGGTTGATGAGAGATTGAGCAGGTAACTCTGCTAATGCACACTTAGATTTCTAACTCACGGAAATTGTGAGGTAATACATTTTCATTATTTTTTAAGGCCAGATTGTCATAATTTGGTTATGCAGCAATATAAAATGAATACAATTTCTTTTAAATTTCTACCAAAACTACCAGTGACTGCAGCAACTATGTTTAAAAAAGAGTGTATCTGTTTCATAGACGTTTAGATGGATTACAGTTTCCTTCTGGGAGGCACACTTTTGCTATAATTAACACACTCCTGTTCTCAATCCTCCTGCCAAATTGGGTGTGGTCACATGTACATTTCAATGTATATATACATTGAAATATACAAATGTATATTGTGAGAATTAACTATATTCTCACAATATAAACAAATCTTTTGGTTTTCCTTAAAGGCAATAAGCAAAATTCTACTAGAGTTAGAGGAAATGTCTCACTTTTACTGTTCAATGCTCTTTATCCCTGCACTTCAATTTTCAACTAAATATCAAATCTGTTTTTTGATTTTTAATAAAAGGTAAAAGAGTATTCAGCAACAGAAGCAATCCAGTTTACTTATGGTGAAGGCTAAGGGAGCTAGGAAAAAATTAAAAGTTCATAAGCCTTTTCTAGAAATCTTAGTTTCTTCTTACTTCAGTAATTCGTCTAACCTCTTGTGCACCTGACCTGCGGTACCTAATTATGTGGCTTCTTTTGTAAGACATTGCTATTTTCATGACCCTTCTAAACAGATACTTTTCTTTTATCGTGGCTAGTAGCTTTAAATTTTATTTTTAGTCTTTTGGCAAAGGTAGTTTTAATTAGTTCCAACCAGGAATACCTTGCTAGCATCAAGTATGAACAACTGGGGAGAAGAGGAAAGGAAAACTTTTCGTTATTAACTTTACAAGTTGATACCTGCTTATATTCACAAATTTTCCTAACATAAATCCTGAAAATTTTTATTCACTTTCTAGCTTAATATAGTTGTTTATTTATAGTTGTTTATTTCCAAACCTGACTATCCCTTTCCCAAAGAAACTTCAACGGTTATTTCTAGAGACAAAAGTGATAGATGTTTTCTATGTTCTTATTTCCATTATTCTTCAGTGACCTATTATGTAAATCATTTTAATCTTCAGGAATCTCTTTTCTTAATTTCTCTCATGAAAATGTTTTCTTTTTGGCTCAGAGTCCAGGTTTTATCTTTTTTTTTTCCATCAACATTCAAAAGCTCCATCTATTCTCTGCCCATAAACCAAATCTGTATCTCTCAGTATTAATTTATTTATTCTTTCTCACCTTAATTTGGGAATACTGTATGTGTTTTGTTTCTAAAACTAGAATCTAGAGGAACCAAATGCTCCTTTTTATCATTTAATGTAAAAAAATCACCCTAGTTGCTTCTGTACAAAATTTAAATATTAATTACTATATTATAAAATTGTACATTAATAAAATTATTTATGACTGCAAACTTTGTACTTTAAACATCTGTGATATATCATTACCAAAATAATTCTTGATATACAGAAAATCTTACTTGCTATTAATTTTTATGTTATCATATTTGAGGAGCTCAAACACATTTGTCAAACATATTCTTCCTCTGGTATATTAAAGATAGTTGCCATATAACTTACCTAGTTCTTATCTTTATGTCATGCTGCAAAATCACATTTTATTAAATTTCCAAAGCACTCATTGCTTTATTTTTTCCTATCTTAATTTTTTTAGATACAGTTTTAGCATAACAATTCTTAGTTTCTAATGTCAAGATTTCTTAAATCTGTGTTTCTTTTCTCAAAAAGACTGTGGGAGTGGTTACACAAAACTTTAAATGGGATAAAGTGAATAGAATTATTTATACATGCATATAACAGACATATGAATGCAAGTTTTAAAAAGGGATGGCATTAAATAAAGTCTGTAGTCTAGTGATTTGCAAATGACAATTTTCTGGTTTTGTTATATGTCACCATTGGTTAAAGCCAGGTGATGGGCACACAGGCCTCTGTACTCTTTTTAAAAAGAGTCCTGTTAGTCTATAATTGTCTCACAATAAAAATTTAAATAAATAATGTAGTCACATGGGAGATACTCAAGAATTAGTATTGTTATTATAATTCCATTAGTATATCTAATTTCATTATTGAGAAATTAATAAAAAACAAAACTGTAACTTTGGCAAGGAATATGTAACTTATTCACAGTTATGCATAATTTAACTACAAATTTGAAATGTATATATGGGTATAACCTTTCAAAGCCAGTGAAATTTACATTCTTTTTATATGTAGAGATTTTGAGGAGAAAGGAAGAATTGGAAAAGCAAGTTAATGTTTATAAACAGAACTTCCTCCCATTAATACCAAATAGGGCTTTAATTAAATATAATGCTAGTAAATCAGTCTGTAAGCTAATCAATGGACAGGAATCCACTAGAAATTTACTCTTTCTTCTGTATTTATCTAGTAGAAACAGTGCTTTAATTAGCTGACAGGATGTACCTTATCAATGTTTAAAAAGAATATTAATAATATATTAATACCTCACCACATAAAGAGACCTTCTGGATTCTGAGATTATTGATTATGTAGTTGATGGTTGAGCAATAATGAAACATTTTTTTCTTCATGTCCAAGTCTCTCCCTAGTTAGAAGTCCTGTTCTCAAGGAGACACATTTATTCTTTCAGGTCATTAGTGTGCCATTTAGTGCATCATTAGTTTAATAGAAAAAGTCTGCTCTAGTGTACCAAATGGTATCCCAGAGGCCTAAATTTGTTTAATCTAACTAATTTAATGATACTCTGGAATCTTAAGAAAATGATGCTGAATCCAGATGTGAGTTAGCTGAAATTTGTGTTATAACTTGCACTGAGAATAAAGTCATGAGGGGCCTCAAAGGAAACCAAACACTACTTATATGCCATGAATCTTGGAAGCGGCTATTAGCCCAATTTGGAATAGGAAAGCGAAGTGGGAGGGTGAATGGAAAATAACTCTTCGAGGATCCTATAGTATAATGCTAGAGCCAATAATCTTTCCATATAGCATCCAGTAAGAAATGGAAAAGTTGTGTATACTTGGAGTAATATTGGTAAGAATATCCAAATACTCTTTCCTCATAGTCACTTTAAAAATTAAATTGTATCTTATTCCATGATTCTACTATTTTGCCATCTTACTCATTACCTACTTTCTTCTACATTACATATGAGGTCTTAATTACATCCTTTCATAATTTCTAAATTTTAAAATTATTAATATTTAAATATTAGTATTTGATCTATTCATTCCACAAATATTCATGGAATGTCTATTATTTTTCAAGCACATTGTTTTACAACAAAACCACAAAGATGAATAGAATATAGCTCCTTCACTCAGCTAAATTATTTCAATCAGAAAGTCAGTTATATTAAAAAATGAGTGTTTATCATATAGCAGTCCCAGTGCTAAATATGTTTTTTGTACTGCTCCAATTAATTCTTACCAGAACTCTATGTTGTTTCTGTTAATAACCAACTATCAAATTATACCAGGAACAAAATTGTATTTAAAGTTAGGCTTTTTGATGCTTGCAACAGCAAGAAGATGGCTCCCTTTGGAAAAACCATGATGTGTCTCAGTAAGGTGTTAAGAAGAGATTATTTTCAGATTTGGTCTTGTGTGAGGTGATTTTGGGGAAGGATCAAAGAATTGTGGGTTACTCTGGATGGGTAATTGTCAAGAAGCAGAGATGATTCTATGACTGGGTGTCTTAAAGAACTTTATTGAGAAACCTGGGATAACAGAAGGGGATCAAAGTCCTAATTGGTTAAGAAACACAAGTAACCCACACTAGCCATGAAGAAACTTTTTAGTAATTGTTATGGTTTTCACTGTGACCTTGTTTTTAATGTGTGGTTAGGCATGAGGACTCACTCCCTTCATTATTGTCACAAAGCGACCTTATCTGAAGGTGATGATCTGTGAGAATGATTAGGTTCATCAGAAGTACACCGAGACCTAGCTATTCCTGCCACACAAGCTCTGGCTGTCAGCAACCACTTTTCTCATTTTAGTGTGCTATTATTATCCTAATAGTTTTAATTTAAGGTACTGAGCCTTACAGAAGGAACAAAATTTTAATTCTACTAGCAATACAATGATTTTCACATTAGTTTTTTTCATTTAAGGGAGTACATAAAAGTTTCAAATAATTATATAAAATGTATAAAATTGTTATCCTAGACTTTAATATAGCATATATGTATAGTTATGCATTGCTTAATGTCGAGAATACATTCTGAGAAATGCATTGTTAGGTGATTTTGCCACTGTGCGAATATCATAGAGTATACTTACACAAATATAAATGGTATATCCTACTACACACCTACACTACAAACCTGCACAATGTGTTCCTATACTGAATACTGTAGGCAGTTGTAATACAATGGTAAGTATTTGCATATCTAAGCATAGAGAATGTACAGTAAACATAAATTATTATTTCATAGAACCATTTTCATATATGCACTCTGATGCAGCACATGACTGTATGTCTAGAGCTGAAAAATACATGAAGCAGTAACTGACGTACTATAGAGAAAAATGGATAAATTCACAATTACATTTGGAAGCTTTGCTATTTCTTTCCTCGTAATTGGTGGATCAAGTAAAAGAAGAATCCCTATGTATATAAATGTTCTGAACTTCATTATCTATCAACTTGACCTAATTTACATATGGAACACTTCAGCCAACAACTGAATCCGAAAAACACATTAAACATTCACCAAAATGGACCATATTCTGGGCCACAAAATAAATTTAAAATAACAGAATCATACAAAGTATATTCTCAGTCTATAATAGTGTTAAACAAAAACAATAACACAAAGATATGTAGAAAATATTCAAATATTTAGGAACTGAACTGCACATTTTTATATAACCCATGAGTCAAAGAATAAATCTCAAAAGAAATTTTAAAAATTGAAATAAATAAAAATTAAAATACAACAAAATAAAATTTGTGGAATGTAGGTAAAACAGATCATACAGGAAAATGTATAGCAGTGAATGCTTATATTAAATAAAAAAACTTGAATTAAGTATGCTAAGCTTTATCCTTAAGACACTAGAAAAAGAATAAAATTGTTAAAAGAAAGTGTAAAGAAAGCAATAATAAAGATTAGAGAAGAAGTAAATAAAATTGAAAACAGAATATTATTATATAATAGAAAAAAAATCAGTGAAACCAAACACTGGTTCTTTCTTCTTTTCTATTTTCTTTTTCCCATGAAAACTGTATAAATTATATATATTTAAGGTATACAACATGATGTTTACATATACATATACAAGTTAAGTGATTACTACAGTCAAGCAAATTAATATATCCCTCTCTTCACATACTTACCCTTTTTATTAATATAATATATTTAATTTTTAAAAATTTTTAATTATTATGGGTGCATAATAGTTGTATATCTTTGTAAGGTACATGTGATGTTTTAATACAGGCATACAATGTGAATTAATCAAATCAGGATAACTGGGGTATCCACCACCTCAAGCATTTATCATTTCTTTGTGTTAGGAACATTCCAATTCTACCCTTAGTTATTTTAAAGTAAACCCTAACTTACTATTGATTATAGTCACTTTGTTGTGCTGTCCAATATTGTACATTCTAACTACCTACCTATATTTTTGCACCCATTAACCATCCCCATTTTATCTCCACCTCCCTGCTACCCTCCCCAGGTTCTAGTAACCATCATTCTACTCTCTGTCTCCATGACATCAATTGTTTTTATTATAATATTTAGCTCCCACATACGAGTGAGACCATGCGAAATTTGTCTTTCTGTGCTTGGTGTATTTCACTTAATGTTTCTCAGGTCCATCCATGTTGTTGCAAATAGCAGGATTTCATTCTTTTTATGCCTATATAATATTCCATGTGTATATGTACCACAATTTCTTTGTCCGTTCATCCACTGATGGGCCCTTAGATTGATTGCAAATCTTGGCTATTGTGAATAGTGCTGCAATAAACATGGGAGTACCAATAGATATCTTTTTGATATACTGATTTCTCCTCCTTTGGATATATACCCAGCAGTGGGATTGCTGAGTCATATGATAGTTCTATTTTCAGTTTTTTGAGGAACGTCATACTATTCTCCATAGTGGTTGCACTAATTTACATTCCCACCAACAGTATATGAGGGGACCCCTTTTTCCACATCCTTGCCAGCATTCATTATTTCCTGTCGCTTTGATAAAAGCCATTTTACTGCAGTGAGATGATATCTTATTGTGGTTTTGATTTGCATTTCTCTGATGACTAATGATGCTGAACATTTTTCCATATACCTGTTGGCCTTTTGTAAGTCTTTTGAGAAATGTCTATTCAGATGCTTTGCACATTTTTTCATCAGTTCCTATTGAGTTTTTGAAGCTTCTTGTATATTCTAGTTATTGGTCCCTTGTCAGATAGGTAGTTTGCAAATATTTTCTCTCATTCTATGGGTTGTCTCTTCCCTTTGTTGATTGTTTCCTTTGCTGTGCAGAAGCTTTTTAGGTTGAGGCAAACCCATTTGTCCAATTTTTATTTTGGTTGCCTGTGCTTTGGGGGTATTACTCAAGAAATCATTGCCCAGACCAATGACCTGAAGTGTTTCCCCAATGTTTTCTTTTAGTATAATAGTTTCATAGTCTCGGGTCTTAGATTTAAGTCATTAATCCATTTTGATTTGATTTTTGTATATGGCAAGAGAAAAGTGTCTAGTTTAATTCTTCTGTATATGGATATCCAGTTTTCCCAGTGCCATTTATTGAAGAGACTGTCCTTTCCCCACTGTATGTTCTTGGCAACTTTGTCAAAGATAAGTTCATTATAGATGTCAATTTATTTCTAGGTTCTTTATTCTGTTCCATTGGGCTAAGAGTCTGTTTTAATGCCAGTAGCATGCTGTTTTCGTTACTACAACTTTGTCGTATAATTTGAAGTCAGGTAATGTCATTCCTCTAGTTTTGTTCTTTTTGCTCAGGATGGCATGGCTATTCCGGGTCTTTCATGGTTCCATATAAATTTTAGGATTTTTTTTCTATTTCTGTGCACAATGATATTAGTATTTGGATGGGGATTGCATTAAATCCGTAGATTGCTTTGGCTAGTGTGGACATTTTAAAAATATGGATTCTTCTAGTCCATGAGCATATAATATCATTCCATTTGTTTGTGTCCTCTTCACTTTCTTTCATCAATATTTTATAGTTTTCATTATAGAAAGCTTTCACTTCTTTGGTTAATTTTATTCCTTGATATTTTATTTTATTTGTAGCTATTGTAAATGGGGTTGCTTTCTTGGTTGCTTTTTCAGAGTGTTTGCTGTTGGCATATAGAAATGCTACTGATTTTGTATGTTGATTTTGTATCCTCCATATTTACTGAATTCATTTATGAACTATAATAATTTTTTTGGAGACTAGGTTTCTCTAGCTATACGATCATATCATCTGCAAACAAGGATGATTTTACTTCTTCCTTTCAAATTTGGATGCCCATTATTTCTTTGTCATGTCTGATTGCTCGAGCTAGAACTTCCAGGACCATGCTGAATTACAGTGATGAAAATGGGCATCCTTGTCTTGTTCCAGATGTGTGAGAAAAGGCTTTCAGTTTTTCCTCATTCAGTATGATACTTGCTGTGGGTCTGTCATTATGTGGCTTTTGTCATGTTGAGGGAAGTTCTTTCTCTACTCAATTTGAGAGTTTTTATCATGAAGGGATGTTAAATTTTATCAAATGCTTTTTCAGCATCCATTGAAATGATCACATAGTTTTTGGCCTTCATTCTGTTAATATGATGTATCACATTGACTTGCATGTGTTGAAACATCCTTGCATCTCTGGAATGAATCCTACTTGATCATAATGAGTAATCTTTTTAATGTGTTGAATTTGTTTCGGTAGTATTTTCTTGAGGATTTTTGCATCTATGATCACCAGAGATATTGGCCTATAGTTTTCTTTTTCTTTTTTTGGTGTGTCTGGTTTTGGTACCAGGGTGATACAGGCCTTGTAGTATGAGTTTGGGACTATTCCCTCCTCCTCTATTTTTTGGAATAGTTTAAATAGAATTTGTATTAATTCTTCTTTGATTCCTTGGTAGAATTCAGCAGTGAAGCCATCAATTCCTTGGCTTTCCTTTGATGGGAGACTTTTAATTACTGCTTCTATATTGTTACTCATTATTGATTTATTCAGGTTTTGGATTTCTTCTTGGTTCAATCTTAGTAGGTTTTATGTGTCTATGAATTTATCCATTTCTTATAGGTTTTCAAATTTATTGGCATATATTAATAGTGCTCATAGTAGTCTCTAATGATCCTTTGGATTTCTGCAGTATCACTTGTAATGTCTCCTTTTTCATGTCTCGTTTTATTTATTTGGGTCTTCTCTCTTTAGTGTGGCTAAAGGTGTGTCAATTTTTTTTATCTTTTCAAAAAACCAACTTATTGTTTCATTGATCTTTTGTAATTTTTTTTTGTTTAAATTTCATTTATTTCTGCTGTCATCTTCATTATTTCTTTTCTTCTACTAATTTTGGGTTTGATTTGCTCTTGTTTTTCTAGTTTTTTGAGATGCATTATCAGGTTGTTTATTTGAAGCTGTTCTACTTTTTTGATGTAGGTACTTATGACAATAAAATTTCCTCTCATTACTGCTTTTGCTGTATCCCATATATTTTCATATGTTGTGTTTTTCATTTTAATTTGTTTTGAGAAAAATTTTTTTAATTTCCTTCTTAATCTCTTCATGGACCCACTGGTCATTCAGGAGCATGTTGTTTAATTTCCATGTGTTTTTACAGTTTCCAATGTTCTTCCTGTTATTGATTTCTAGTTTTATTCCATTGTGGTGAGAGAAAATACTTCGTATGATTTCAATTTTTTGAATTTTTTAAGACTTGTTTTGTTGCCTAACATATGGTCTATCCTTGAGAATGATCCATGAGCTGAGGAGAAGAATGTGTATTCTGTAGCTGTTGAATGAAACGTTCTGTAAATATCTATTACGTCCATTTCACCTATAGTGCAGGTTAAATTCAATGTTTCTTTGTTAATTTTCTGTCTGGATGATCTTTCCAGTGCTGAAAGTGGAGTATTGATGTCTCTAACAATTATTGTATTGGAGGGTAGCTCTCTCTTTAGCTCTGATAATATTTGCTTTATATATATGGGTGATCCAGAAACACTAGTTCTTTAAGATGAATGAAACTGAGAAACTTCTACCAAAGCTGATGTGGACAGAAACAATCTTGGGTGACCCCCAAAATTCTTGCTTCCTGGTGTCACATATTTGTATAATTTTTTCCCTTTAGAGTATTGATGTCAACTACAATTTGCTTCTAATCAATAGGACATGGCAAAGGTGATAAGATGTCACTCCACGATTATGTTAGGTTGTATAATAAAAGCCTCTGTCTTGCTAGCAGAGAATCTCCTTGTTAGCTTGATAAAATAGGTGGCCATATGGAGGAAATCCATGTGGGAAGAAACTGCAGACAGTCCCTAGGAGGTGCAGGCAGTCTCTAGAAGCTGCATGTTGCAGCAGCTGACTGTCAGCAAGGAACTGGGGCCCTCAGATCTACAACCACAAGAACATAAATTCTACAAACAACTCAAGTGAGCTTAAGAGTGGATTCTTCTCCAGTTGAGCACCCATATGAGAATACAGCCCAGTGTTACCTTGATTGTATTCTTCTGAGATCCCAAGCAGAAATCCCAGCTCAGCTATTCTCAGAATCCTGATCCACAGCAACTGAGAATAATACATGTGTGTTGTTTTAAGCCTTTATATTTGTTGTAAGTTGTTACACAAAAGACTAATACACTGAACATGAGAAAAAGATGGCACAAATTACCATTATCAGTAATGCAATAATGGTATCACTACTGATCCTACAAACATTGAAAAGGTAATAACCAATTACTATTAATATAAACAACTCTATGCCCATAAATTTGACAGCTAACCCTTTCCTTGAAAGACACAAACTATAAAAATCCAATCATAGAGAGAATAGATAACCTGAATAGCCATATATCTACTAAAGAAATTAAATCTGCAAGTAAAAGCCTTCAGGGCCATATGATATCACTGGCAATTCTAACAAACATTTAAGGAAGAAATAACATCTATTTATATAATCTTTTCCAGAAAGTAGAAAAGTAGAGAATATTTCACCATTCATTCTATGAGGCCAGCATTTCCCTAATACCAAAATCAAACAGACATTATGAAAAAAAAAATCAAAAAACTACAAATCAAGATTGCTGATAAACAAAAATAAAACAATTTTTAAGAAAATATTAGAAAATTGAGTTTAGCAACATATATATGTATAAAATTATACATCATGACATAGAGTGTTTTACCCTAAAAATTCAAAGATGGTTAATGATAAAATCAACCAATATAATTCACCATATTTACAAAAGTAAATAAGAAAACCCATATGATAATCTCAATAGATGCGGAGAAAGTATTTGACATTTAGCATTGATAAATGCTCTTCATAAATTAGGACTAAAAATAAACATCATTAATATAATCTAGACAATGAAATATAAATATAACTCAGCAATAAATAAAAATGAATTATTGATTCATTTAATAATAATAAATCTTAAATGCATTTTGATAAGTGTAAGACTCCAGATCCATAAGGCTACATAATGTGTGATTCCACTTATATGACTTACAGGAAAAATCAAAACTACTGAGATGGAAAATTTATCAGTGGTTGCCAGGGCTTAGAGAAGCAGGGAGGAGTTGACTATAAAGGGGCTGCACAAGGGAATTTTCAGCCTGATGAAACTGTTCTGTATAATATTGTTGTCATGGACATGTCTCTTTGCATTTATTAAAACCATAGAAGTATACACCACAAAGAATAAATCTTAATGTATGCAAATAATTTTTAAAAATCAGCCAGGATGTGTGAAGAGCCAGTATGGAATGCAAACTGTAGTAAATGAATTTAACTGTATTATAAATTTATTAGATTACCTTAACAAAGGGGGTGGGGAAAACTAAGTAACTTAGGAAAGCAGTGTTGTGGCTAGATAGTGCAAGGCAAAAACAAAAAGAACTGTACATAAATACCATACTATAGCTAATAAATATATTTTTCACTGTGGTGCAGATTAGCAATTCTGAAATTACTTTATGTGTAAACTAGGGTTGAACAAATAAGTACACATATTGTTGATAATGAGGACCAGGTTTCTCACTTCAAAGAAAAAGTTACAACAATCAAGGCAGGAAGGCTAGAATGAATCCTGTATTACTAGAGTACAGTCTGAGATATTAGCAAAACTCATATTTAATAAAAAATATATATATCCACAGTGACTAACAAATATAGATATGTATAGATGGGTTAGTGCATATATATATACACACACACAATCTATATATGTTGAGTGTGTATATAATATTAATTGTTATATTTTATAATAGTATACTAAGTACACTAGGTATATATACTATATAATATAATATATGATATATAAAATAATATATGTACATACATATATATGTATGTATATATTCCCAGCTTTATCTGTTTAGAGGTACATGAAGTTATGCACCCCAGTAGCTATGATCACATCTCGTACCCAGATCTTTGTTTTTAATATCATTCTCCATGAGATGAAATTGGTCCTAAATCTAGGACTGGTGCAGAGAAGATACAAAATAAGCCTAGAGCATTTTGTACTAGTAGAATATGTAAGTGCAAAAAATACATGACATAAAATAAAATAAAATAGTGTCATGTCAAAGAAATTAGAAGTCCACATGAAAGATCAGGAAAATTTGAATAAATGAATAAATTAATAGATAAATAAATAATAAATAATGATAGTATTGTCTTAACTAAAGAATAAAAAAGTCAATAAGCCCATATGATATAAATAAATGAGTTAATAATTTAAAAATGGGTAAAAGGGACAAGTCTTCCATACATAAAAATTTTAACTAATAAATATAGAAGGACTGAGGTAAATAGAAAACAACCATTATAACAACACAGTAATAGTTGCTACCAGTAAAATCCATTGGTGAATACCAAAATTAAAGCACAAAAATTTAAGAAAAAATAAAGCATTTGCAGAGCTTCAAAGAATCTACCTCCAAATATTTATTAATTACAATAATGAATTGAACATATATCCACAAATTTTTCAGTATTCCTTTCAGGAAGTAGATCTGAACTACCCTTCCCTTAAGTATAAACTGAATTAGGGACTCACTTGTGATGAATACAGTATGGCACAGGAAAACTTTAATTTTACATTGGAGAAATCTGATAGCCCCTTAACCAAAAGATAAAATTTTCATCACCAGTAATAAGTCATGTTGATATAATGCACCCCCTGTTATATGAGAAAGGCATTCTTCCCTAAAGTTCATAATTCCAGTCTAATAATGAGAAAAATCTGACAAACTCAAGTTGGGGTACATTTTACTACATACTTGATCAGTAATATTCTAAATTCTCAAGGTCATAAAAGACCAAAAAAAAAAAAAAGAGAACTAGAAAGTATCACCGAGTGCAGGAGATAAAGGAGACATGACACCTAAATGCACTGTGGATATTTACATGGATTGGATTCAGGACTAGATAAAAGAACATTAGTGGAAAACTTTAGTCATATCTGACTAATGTCTGTAGTTCAGTTAGTACTGTAACCATGTCATTTCTTTTCTTATTTATATAAATTTGTGGGGTACAAGGGCAATTTCTTTACATGCATAGATTGTGTAATGGTGAAGTCAGGGCTACTAGGGTATCTATCATCCAAATAATGTACATTATACCCATTAAATAATTTCTCATCCTCCACCTCTGTCCCACACCCTCACCCTTCCAAGTCTCCGTTTTCTATCATTTCCACTCTCTATATCCATGTGTACGTGTATGTTAGCACCCACTTATGAGTGAGAACCTGTGATATTTGTCTTTCTGTGTCTGGCTCATTTCACTTAAGGTAAGTTTCATTCTTTTTTATGGCTGATAGTATTCCATTGTGTATATATGCCACATTTTCTTTATTCAGTCCTCTGTCGATGGACACATAGGTTGATTCTGTATCTTTACTATTGTGAATAGTGCTGCGATAAACATGAGTGCAGGTGTCTTTTGAATATATTTATTTCTTTTCCTTTGGTAGGTACCCAATAGTAGGATTTCTGGATTGAATGGCAGTTCTATTTTCAGTTCATTGAGAAATCCATACTGTTTTCCATAGGGGTTACACTAATTTGTATTCCCACCAACTGTGTATAAGCATTTCTATTTCTCTGCATCCTCACCAACATCCATTATTTTTTTGTCTTTTTAATAACAGCCATTCTGACTGGTGTAAAATGATATCTCATTTGGTTTTTAATTTGCATTTATCTGATGATTAGTGATGTTGAGCATTTTTTCATATACTTGTTGGCCATTTGTATGTCTCACTTTGAAAAAAGTGTATTCACGTCCTCTGCCTACTTTTTAAATGTGATTATTATTATTTTTGTTGTTGTTGAGTTTTTTGAGTTCCTTGTAAATTCTAGATATTATTCCCCTGTTGGCTGAACAGTTTAGTTTTGATAAATGTACAAAAATAAATTATTACATAAAATGTTAACATTAGGGAGGCTGAGTTGAGGGTATATGAGAGCTCTTTGTAGTGTCTTTGCATCTCTTCTAAAAATGTAGTATACGTTGCAATAACATTACACTTACTTGTCTTTATAAAAGATTTGTTTCTGAGTGAGATAAATACATTTTTCTCGTCTTCCTAAGTTACTTATTTGCAAAATGTGGAGTCGCATATTGCCCCTAAAATTTGTATGATTTAGGATATTTTCTTTTATATTGAATATATTGATTTTATTATAAATAATGTAAAGTAGCTTTCAGCTTAGGACACTCTGTTCACTAAGAGTTTGGAAAAGGTGCCTTGACCTCCAAGTCTCACACCCCATTGGAATTCCAATGCCCTCACGAACATTTGTGGGAATTTACAGATCTTTGGATACTGATAGTACAGGTCAAAAGCATATAACCACCTAAAGACAAGACAATTGGTTGGAGTCTCTTCTCTATCCCAGATCTGTAAGTAAAAGGATAAAGCTTTTAATCATCAAATGAGTATCCAGTTCAGTACTGTTGTTGACTCTGTGTTTCCATTTCCTATATAGAAAATGAAGGTTTGAGCATGAAATCAGGTTTAGAGCTAGATGCTTGTTGGTTTATGTGGGGAATATAGGCTTTGGGTTGAACACTACAATTTTATGTAATAATTATGTTTTGGTTATTAAAGATTAAGATGCATACCTTTTTATTAAAAGTATATATTTATTTATATTATTTTAGAGGTTCGGAATTGTAAATAATGCAGGATTTCAGTTTAAATAAAATTGAGTTAGAGACCCATCTCTCTTACTTAATATAGGGAGGCCTTTGGCTGAGACCTTACATATTTCAGTTCTAGTTTCCTTATTTGTGAACTGGGTTAAAAATAACTACTTTAAAGCATTTTAGTGAATATTAATTGGGATACTATTTTTAAATGTCAATTTATTTGTTCTTGTCACAAGTAGTTCAGCTGTGGTCTGAAAGTTCATAATCTACTTAGCAAGACCAATGTGTCAGACTTTATTAGACATTTATTTTTCACAAAGAAATTGGGGGTCTCACTGACCAACCCAAGTGGTATAATAAAATGTCAATTCCAAACCCATATGACACTATTTCTGAAAGGAATATCTGGTAAAATATCCATCTCATTTTGTTTTTGGTGATGCTTTTTGAACCTCTGGGAAACTGACTGACTAGTCCCTTAATTTGGCTAAACTGGTAGTTCCAGCAGTGCATTCTTTAAGCAGATGGCCAAAAAAAAGTTTTTTGCTGACTTTGTTCTTTCTTCTCAAATCTGTGTTACTTGGCAATGGAGCCTCAAGATGTATTTGGTTCCTTATATAAGTCATAATGTTTGTCAATTCAGAAAATGCTAAAGAGTTGAGACTTGGGGACTTTTTGAATAGGTACATAAGTTGAAAATTTTGTGTTAGAAGTGGTGTGTGGATGACAGTAGCGTGTGGATGATACACTCTGCCAGATCATGCGTGGGGCATGAGTTCCGCGGCCAGCGAGGGTACCGGAGCGGGTTCCGGGAATTGGAAGAAGAGATGAACAGCAGTAGGCAACTAAGACATACTCTTTATTGTCAGGGTGCAGCAACAACGGCAGCAGCAAGCGAGCTCAGCCTCACAGCAGCACAGCAGCAGCACAGCAGGCCCAGTAACATGATGAGCATTCATATATATAGATGAAACAATAGTGGCAATGTGACCAATCAAAGAGTGGGCACGTGGGTCTTACATAAGAGATTACATCATAGTTATATAAGTGTGCTGACTCCTGCCTTACTGGAAGGCTGGGCTGGAAGACACACTGGCAGTCATCTTGGTTTGGCCTAAGAAACCTTTTGCCTATACAAATGGTTTTCCCTTACAGATGCTGACAATGCTGACTTTTTTTTTTTTATTTGGAAGAACTCCAGAAATGCTTTAATTATTTTCCAGTACTGGCTAAGTAGGGAGAGGAGTCTCTCGCCGTTTTGCATTTTCTGCCAATGTGAGGTTGTAAAAATGGAGTAATAAAGTTTGCTGGTGAAGTGAAAGGTAAATATTTAAAGAAACATTAATATTTATGACTAAAAACCTCATATCATCATGAAGTCATCAGTATATTTTACTGTGAGGGCAATGACCATGGCGGTTGCTTTGGTATTCAGGGAGGAGGGCCATATAGTAGCATTTCAGAGGTCAGAGTGCACCTAAGTTAGTAGTGCCTAGATATCTTGTGATGAGGAAAGAAAGCTCAAGAAGGAAGTCTCTGTCTAGCATGATTACTGTCAGGTGAAGACATCAAGAGAGAAGCCATTCTTTCATCTCCTCCAGCTGGGAGCAGACCCTGCCGTGGTAGACGCTATACTTCTACCAGGAACGCAGAGAGAGAAGGAGGAAACAATTTGTGGTTATCACCACACAACAGGGATAAATAGAAGTCCAGGTACTTGCAGGGGATTACAAGAGTGGACAGAAAATACCCATATCTTCAAAGAACTACTTGACATTCAGGAGGATAAATCCAAAAAAATGATTACTATATTATCAGATATGACAAAGCTAGGTATGGAGTATAATGGAAGAAGAGAGAAAAATTACATTACCTAACGTGTTCAGGAAGTGTTGGAAGATATGTTTAAAAAAAAGACTACTAGTTGAAAGTCCTGAGAAGGAGATTAATATGTACATATTATCTGAGCATATATGTACAATAATATGAGCGTATGTACAGGCCTGAAACAGCATCCTGTGTGTATAAAGAACTCTGGGCAGTTTTGGACTGTGAAGTTTAAGACTGACAGCAGTCGACAGTGATTCCGGAGAGACAGGCTGTTTTGATCAGTGAGATGCTCTTCATCATCTAGTTGGAATAAATGCTCGATTTAGTATCATTTTATCACATAAAACTAATTCATGATTTTTTCAACTCAAAACATAAATCATTTCTATTATATTTTTTGAGGTCTGATTCCTCCAATAGAGAAAGTAAGTGTTTTCTTTAATGATATGATAACCTGATCTTATGTCCCCATATTTTCATATCATCTTCAGCACTTTTCACTATATGTCAGAAACTAAAGGAGTAAATGACTGTTGATTTCTCAAAATGAACCTAGAAATATTTCAAAAACCCAAGTCGGCTTTCCCAAGTTATTTTATATTATTAAACTAACACAATTTCTGCGAGTGGACTGCTTCCTCAAAATCGTCTGTCAGTGATGTGTTTAAAAATCAGGATGCTTGTGATAATTTGACACAATTGAGTGCCAAATATGAAAACATTTCAGTGTGTAAAATGAATTGGAATATTATATGTGTCAGTTGATAGCTTTTTTGGGAATAGATTAAAAATAAAGTGTTAGGAAAAAAGAAGAGAGTGTTTATAGCACCACTACATATTTGGCATACTCACTGTTTTTCTTTTCACCCTTCAGATTTAATAGTTTCCAAGAAGTGTGGAAATGTGAAAAGAATAATCTTTGGAGAACTCAGAGTAATAAATATGCATGAGCATTTTTCCAATTATCTGAAAATTACTTTTTGTAACTTATTTCAGATTTTGTATTAAGATGTTATAATTACCAGATTACATGTGAGTAAATTGGATCTACATAGATGTTTTCCCGTGTCAACTGGGAAATATAAAATAAACATGTTGAGCAGAATATATCCCATATAATTTGTGGAAAATACAGCACATATATTTAAAAGTGTAAATAAAGTTAGTATTTTCAAAAATTTAAAACTCATTCATCTTTTGACTTTTATAGAACTGAAGTCAGTTTATACTGTATTTGTTTTCTCATGTGGGGCTCCTTCAGCTCCAGGAAAGATGACAAGGCAAGCTAGCTTAAAGGCAAGAAGAAAATTTATTGGAATGATACGGGTATATCTCAGGAGACCTAGTGTCTTAATTGCAAGGAGGCTTTTGGAAAGGCTGACTCCAGGAAGTAGCAAGACGTGAGGAACCAATTCTCACTGTTCATTTTGTTCTCACTCTTTCTCACTATTGCTTTCTGCCTCTCAGGATTCCTCTCCACCCAGAGTTATAAGATTTCTTTTTCTCCTTCTTTCATTTGATCTACTTCATTGTTCTCTGTTTCAGGTGACTGTCTTTCTACAGACCTAGCCCAGCCTTCCTTCTACCTGACTTTGCTGTTCACAGACTTCATAGAAAGTAAAAAGAAACATTAGGTACAAGTTTTAAATTCCAGAAGGTGACTCTGATTAGCGTGGTTGATCAGGTGATTCATCATGGTCCCATAACTCACGATTCTGGAGTAGGGCCGTGCAGCCTTGAGAGAGAGGCCCCTTAAACAAAAGTCGATTATGTATCCTTGAGGAGGAGATGCGAGAATAGAAGAAAATGATCGCGGGAGAAATATTTGTCATTTCTGGTAAATGGAGCATTTCTTGGGATTCTGCATTAAGAGAGTAAGGTTGAAAAGGATATATATTTCTGTTGAGACTGAAAGTAAATTTTTCTCCAGAATTGTAAGTTTGTATGGTTTACAAGCCAGAGCAAGGTTCACTTGATTTCCCAACAGACAAGTTTCTGCATGATAATATTAGGGGATTCTGTTGGTCCTCCCTGATGGCACAGAAAGATCAAACCATTTGGAATACTATAGGACTGAGTTTGAATATTGACTTTAACTTACCAGTGTTTGAAAGTGGAAAGTATTACTTACCTTTTCTGTGCTTATGCTTCCTAGTTTATAAAATAAGGAAAATCAAACCTAATTCATAGGATTTTTGGGTTGATTAACTACATGCTCTACTTCTGTTACTATAGTACCTAGTACATAGAAAGTGAGTGCTATGTGCTTAGTTCTCTCAGCTTTGCGTGTATGGACCTATTTAATCTACTAAGTAATACAACATAGTTATAGGTCTAGCATATAATACCTACTACATAAATGTGAGCTATAGTCAGTTCTGATTTACTTGTGATTTAATCTGTTTCTACATTAATTCCATATGAAAAGATAGTGGATTTTTGAGAATGAATGAAATTACAATAAATCAGTGTATACACCTATGTATTAAAATGTATTCTATTGCTTAGAGATGTATATTCATCAAGAGTTAATATGTCCCTGCTCACCAAATTGGCATGTAGCCTAGTAAGTAGAAGATAAGATGTCAAACAAACATATAACGTGGTTAACATTAAGCAAAGGCTAATATTTTGTTAATCAGGATGAAACATGGATTATAAAATAACTTGAATTTTAATATAGAATAGGATAAAATATCATTATATTAAATATAATAAATATTTTTGTAGTCTTATCTACTTTGAAAAACATAAAAACAAATTAAAATAATCTTCATACTTTCAGAAGACGATGCTAGGTAAATTCATTAAAAATTTATGTAGGAAATAGAAATTAACTCATGAACATGGAAATCTTTCAATAGAAATTTTCTGATAAAATGGTATATTTGGGAGGTTAGCCAAATTTATACAATTCATACAAAGACATGGTATTTGAAGCAATTAAATTATGGTAGATCTTATTTGTTGTCTGCCTAACAGTTCTAAAATGCCATTTCTCTGACTCCTACGGTGCAGACAGTGATAGATTCTCAGACAAATTTTCTTTTCTGAGTGAAAGAAAGGTGCAAGAACATCACCATTCCTTTCCTATCTTGCCCATTTGCATTTTATAATAAAATGCACTTTTGTGAGAATATGATAATGCCAAGAGGAACAGTGATGAAAAACAAGCTCAGATACAAAATGTATCCTATTAAAGACAGAAAAGATGTAAAGGGAAAAAAAGGTAAAATGTAGTCTTTAGCAAGTCCATACATAGTCATCTGAATGCTTGAAAATGTCCAGACAGCTTACATCCTTAATCGTGTTGAGATGCTGAGACAAACATGAAAAGACTATTTCTGTCTTCTCATGTAAAATGATTAAATCTTTTGTTTTAAATCGTGGTAAAATACACATAGCATAAAATTTAGGATCTTTATAAGTTTTAAGTATACAGTTCAGTGGTGTTAAATATATTTATAATGTTGTACAACCATCACCACCATCCATCTCCCTAACACTTTCCATCTTGTAAAAGTGGAATTCTATGTTCATAAAACAATAACTTCCCATTTTCCCCTCCCCTCAGCCCCTGGCAATCACCATTTTACTTTCTGTCTCTATGATTTTGGCTACTCTGAGTACCTCATATAAGTGGAATCATACAGTATTAGTCTTTTTGTGAGTGGCTTATTTCACTTAACATAATGTCCTCAAGGGCTGTAGTCCCAAACCCCAAAGCCATGGCCTGGTGCCGGTCTGTGGCCTGTTAGGAACCAGGCCACGCATCACTGCCTGAGCTCCACCTCCCCCAACATCCCTGGAAAAATTGTCTTCCTAAGGGCCGCACACCAGGAGGTGAGTGGCAGGCGAGCCAATGAAGCTTCACCTGTATTTACAGCTGCTCAGCTCCCCATAGCTTGAGCTCTGCCTCCCCCTCCCCCCAAGGGAAAATTGTCTTATGTGAAAACGGTGCTTGGTGCCAAAAAGGTTGGAAACTGCTGCTCAAGGGTCATTCACTTTGCAACATATGTCAGAATTTATTTCTTTTTTATGGCTGAATAATATTTAATTGTATATATATACCATATATTGCTTATCCACTCATCCATCAATGGATACTTGGGTTGCTTCTTCATTTTAACTGTTGTGAATAATGCTGCTGTGGACATGGGTATACAAATATCTCTTCAAGACACTGCTTTCTGTTTTGGGGGCTATATACCCAGAAGTGGAAATGCTACATCATATGATAATTTTATTTTTAATATTTTGTGGAAATACCATACTGTTTTCCACAGTGGCTATACTATTTTACATTTCCATCAACAGTGCACATGAACAAGGGTTCCATTTTCCCTACATCCTTGCCAATATTTGCTACTTTCTGGTTTTTTTGATAGCAGTTGTCCTACTGGGTGTGAGGTGGTATCTCATTGTAGTTTTTATTTGCATTTCCATGATGATTAGTGATGTTGAGTATATTTAAATGTGCTTCTTGGCCACTTGTATATCTTCTTTGGAGAAATGTCTATTCACGTCCTTTGCCTATTTTTTAATTGTGGTGGTGTTGTTGTTGTCATTGTCATTGAGTTTTAGAAGTTCTCTACATATTCTGGATATTAATACCTTATCAGATGTATGATTTGCAAATATTTTCTCTCATTTTGCTGGTTTCCTTTTTACTCTAATGATAGTGTCTTTTGATGAACATGTTTAAAAGAAAAATTTATGAAGTCCAATTTGTCTATTTTTTTCTTTTGTTGCCTGTGTCTGTAGTGTCATATCCTAGAAATCATTGCCAAATCCAATGTTGGTGAATTTTTTTGCCATATGTTATTATCTAAGAGTTTTGTGTGGCTAGGTTTCACATTTAGGTCTTTGATCCATTTTTGAGTTAATTTTTGTATATGGTGTTAGGTTAGGATCCATCTTCATTCTTTAGCATGAAGAGATCTAGTGTTCTCAGCACCATTTATTAATAAAAGACAGTCTTTTTCCCCATTGAATGGCCTAAGCACCCTTGTCAAAACTCATATGACATATATGAGAGGGTTTATTTCTGAGCTATGTATTCTATTCCATTGGTCTACACATCTGCCTTTATGCTAATACCATACTGTTCTGATTACTGTTGCTTTGTAGTAAGTTTTGAAATCAGGAAATGTGAGTCCTCCAGCTTTGTTCTTTTGCAAGATTGTTTTGGCTATTAAAGGGTGCTTGAGATTATATGTGAATTTAAGGATGGGTTTTTCAATTCTGTAAAAAATTTCCTTGGGAGTTTAATGCAGGTTTCCTTGAAATTGTAGGTCACTTTGAGCAGTATTTATATCTTCACGATATTAAGTCTTCCAATCCATGATCACAGATATGTTTCCACTTATTTACATCTTCTTTAACATCTTTCAGCAATGTTGCAGTTTCATTGTACTAAATCTTTAAATATTTATTAAATATTTAACATTTCATCCACTATTAATCATTGTTTTTAATCATATCCTCTTTACCCCATTGGTGTGGGAGATATTTCTACCCCAGATTAGGAAGATGGCTGAACACGTGACACCCAACACTAGACAGGTGATATTAACAATTTGTTAGTCATATAATCACAGCCTGAAAGGAAGGACACTGTATGCCACGCAGGGCAACATGGGGGTTATACTTGAGAGTGGGGTGAGCAAAAAGCACCTGTGGAAAGCAGGCTTTGTATTATTAAGGGTGTGAGTTGCCCCCTGTTTTCCATGGAGTATGTGATTGGCTTGTTTGAATAATTATGTGAGGTGATAGAGAATGAACATCTCCTACTTAGAGATAAGCAAAAATTGCATCTGGTATATTTAATAAGGAGGCCTGTTTGGCTAGAGGAATTCATCAATAGGAGCAGAGTAGAAAAGGCAACTTGCAGTTAGGCAAGGTTTTACTAGATGTCAAAGCAGCACATTATACTAAACCTTAACTTCAGGACTTATGCCACAGTTACACATTCTGTTACTTATAAATGACATTTTCATAACTGACAGACAAATTGACGAAGTTAATACTTAGTGACTGGCCTGACTGAGATGCATATGAATATGGCTTTCAGAGTTTTGCCAACAAGGATACTGAGATGGAGAAGACACTGAAAGTAAGAGCAAATACACATATTGGTCTTTTTTGGCCACTGACCCACACTGTCTAATGGTCTAATTAAAAAGTTGAGAAGAGCTATTAAGCAGAATCCACAAAGAACTCAACAAATCAGCGAGAAAAAACAAACAAATCCATTAAAATGTAGGCAAAAGACATAATCAGAAACTCTTCAAATGAAGACAGACAAATGGCCCATAAACATAGGAAAAAATGCTCGACATAACTAATCATCAGGGAAATGCAAATTAAAACTACAATGAGATATCACCTCACCCCAGTAGGATGGTTTTTATTAAAAAGTCCAAAAACAGTAGATGCTGGTGTGGATGCAGAGAGAAGTTAACACTTATATGCTGTTGGTGGGACTGCAAATTAGTACAACCTGTATGGAAAACAGTATGGCGATTCCTCAAAGATCTAAAAGTAGACCTACCATTTGATCCAACAATCCACTACTGGATATTTACCCAAAGGAAAATAAATCTTTTTATTGAAAAGACACCTGCATGTGAATGTTTATTGCAGCACAATTCACAATTGCAAAGATGTGAAATCAACCCAAGTGCTTATCAGTACATGAGTGGATCAACAAAGTGTGGTATATGTATAATGTGGAATGCTATGCAGCCACGAAGAGGGATGAATTCAGGCCTTTTGCAAAAATTTGGGTGGAACTGGAGGCCATTCTCCTAAGTGAAGTATCTAAAGAAAGGAAAAACAAACACCACACGTACTTGCTATTAAATTGGAACTAACTGATGAGCACAGAGGGAAGTAAAACACAGTGGAAATCAAGCAGGGAGGAGGGGGAAGGAGGGGATGGGTGAAAACCTACCTAACAGGTACAATGAACACTATCTGGGTGACGGGCACACTTATAACCCTGAGTCAAGCATAACAAAATTGATACATGTAACCAAAAACATTTGTACCCCTGTAATATTTTCAATTTTTAAAAAATGTTATTAAATTAAAAAGCTTCTGCACAGTCAAGGAAACAATCAACAGAGCAAATAGACAACCTACAGAATGGGAGAAAATATTCACATGCTATGCATCTGATAAAGGGCTAATAACCAGAATCTACAAAGAACTCAAGCATATCAGCAAGAAAAAATCAAACAACCCCATCAAAAAGTGGGCAAAAGACATGAACAGAAGCTTTTCAAAAGAAGATAGTCCAGTGGCCAATAAACATATGAAAAAAAGCTCAATGTCACTAATCATCAGAGAAATGCAAATCGAAACCACAATGAGATATCACCTAACCCCAGTGAGAATGGCTTTTATCAAAAAGTCCCAAAACAATAGATGCTGGTGTGGATATGGAGAGAAAGGAACACTTACACACTGTTGGTGGGACTGCAAACTAGTATAACCTCTATGGAAAATAGTATGGAGATTCCTCAAAGAACTCAAAGTAGACCTACCATTTGATCCAGCAGTCCCACTACTGAGTATTTCAAAGGAAAAAAAAGAGTCATTTTATCAAAAAGACACTTGTGATAGAATGTTTATTGCAGGAAAATACACAATCACAAAGATGTGGGATCAACCCAAGTGCCCATTAATTCATGAAGGGAATAACAAAATGTGGTATATGTACACCATGGAGTACTACTCAGCGATAAAAAATGAATTAATACATTATGCAACAATCTGGATGGAACTGGAGATGATCCTCCTAAGCGAAGTATCTCAAGAATGGAAAAAGAAACACCACATGTACTCACTATTAACTTGGAACTAACCGATCAGCACTCATGTGCGCAGATGGAAGTAAAACTCAATGGAAATCATGCAGATGGGAAGAGGGGAGGAGAGGATAGGTGAAATCATACCTAATGGGAACAGTGTATACTGTCTGGGTGATGGCCATACTTACGATTTTGACTCAAGTAGTACAAAAGCAATCCACGTAACCAAAACAACATTTGTACCCCTGTAATACTCTGAAATAAATAAAAAATAAATAAAAAATTTTAAAAATGAAAAAGAAAAAATATTAATAGATGTATAAAGTGCTTTTGGATTCACTAATTGTTTTCAAAGATTTTCATAGTATCCAGAGAAATATAAAGTTATGAGCAATAATAAATTTTTATGTGATTAAAAAAATAACATAAGCATTTTGTCAATCTCTAGCTATGAAAAAAAATTTAAAAATAAAAAATTGAGAAAATCATTTATTCAGTAACAAACATAGGCTATATAGGCTTAGCTTAAATATTTGATATAAGGAGACTCTACTAAGAAGTAAATAAAAACAGCCAATTACTTTTTAGCAAAAATTGTGCTTGCACCTTTTATACTTCTGGATGATATCTGTGGATTGAAAAATGTATGTGTAAATATTTGGCATAGTTTTAACTAAATAAATTTGTAGCACTTTAATTTTTGTTTTACTTTTACTAGCTTTATTTGACCAGAATTTAGGTTATCTCTTATTATATCCTTTCTTCTACTACCCTATTATGCAATTCCTTATAGAATTTAATTATTTCATAATTATTGTATAAGATGTTTTTGGTGTTTGTTTGGCTGCAAGCTCCCCCCATTGCACTCTCTTAGGATTTCTAATTTGCAATCTCTTCCCTTATTTTAAGTTTCTAGTAAAAGGTGTAAAAATGGCTTCCATTATATGAAGTGGCTCTGTCTTTACTTCTGTAACTGTTTATGTGAATTTCTGACTTCCTGCATGTATCCAACTTAGAAATGCTATTCAGAATTTGAAATTTTACCTGTCGATTTGGACTAATATCCTTCCAACTGACTCTTCTTGATACTGATAGCACTGACTTGCACTTTCGCTCCATGTCCCGCTCTTCAGTCTCAACTGCCACTCAGACCAAAAACTTCTTCTTTTATCATTATCATTCCAAGTTTCAACCATTCATTTCCTGGCTAAGCATTCTTCTCCCCCTTCCCCCACCCCCATTTTCTTTACAGCTGGACTGACAAGACTCCATGTAATTGGATCAACTGAGTTCTGGTAGTTTCATCTTGCGCCAGTAACCATTATTAGGTGAGGCAAGAAGAGAAGAAGGGAGTACCATACAGCTGACTGATTGTTACTGGTTTCAATTAGTGAATTCTTGAAAAAGTACTTTCATTATTAATTTTGCTGGAGATATTTAACCTAATAATTAGAAAGGCAAAATTAAGCCAAAAATTGTTCATGCAATATACACAATTTAGTGACTTCTAATACTTGCCAAGAAGTATATTAAATTCCTGTTAATACTTCAGGACCCATTATTTCAAATGAGCATACTGATTTTGAATTTATATGAAAACAGGGAAAAGAAATTTTGGTCAGCATTAATGTTACTTGGGCAACCCTACTCACAATTAATTTAAATATATAACTAAAACAAAAAGTATTTTGGCATCAAAAGCCAATTCTAGCAGAAATTGTTAAATTGCACAATGTTCAAATGAGGTATGCATATTATATTTTCTATTGCATTTTAAATTTTGACTTCAAATCAAGGGTCTAGGGAGATTTTATATATACACATACACATATATCTTAAAATTATTGAGATAAAATGAATATCAAACAAAGATTGAAAAAATTTAAAAGTTTGTTTTCCTCCAAAACATCATGTATGTTTATATGTAACTTTTGGGTAACATTTTCAAATTATGGTTTTAATGCCTCACTAGCAAATACAAGTAGACTAATAGATACTAGTTGATATTTCTAAACTGTTTTTGACTTTTCCACCAATATTTTTGACATAAAAGCTTAAGTAAAAGAAAATATTAAAGCACTATAAAATATTTCACTTTTGTGAAAATCTTGAAATTGATTAGTCACATCATGAATGGTTGTGACATATAAGCAAAGAAATTTGTAAAAGTGAACTGTTCCCCTCCCCCCAAAAAATTTCAGAAATGTAAAGCTGCTATAGAAACATGGTGTCTGATTCTCTTATAAACATACATATGCTCTCTCATACGTTGTCACTGTTCAAGTCTAGAGATTTTAGACCAATTGCAGGCACAAGCTGTGGGAGAAGGCCAAGAAGGCTGTGGTACAAGTCAGCCAATTGTGGGTCACCGGGAAAGAATGGCCTACCCAGTTCCTAGAATAGTGGTCAATAAGTGACAGTGACTTGCTATGGTTATGCAGTTATACCGAATTTGATAAGAGATTTTCCCACAATTATGAAGCAAATAAAAACAAAATATTTTAAAGGATGTTTGGTCTAGAATGATCAGAATTGATTAATTTTCTACATAGTATTTTCCCATCTTGTTTTATCTTAAATTGAAATGTAATGAAATGAAAATAGCATTTGTATCTACTGAATACCAATCTTGAGCTATTTATTTGACTCTAATAAATTTATTTGTTTAATTTTTTCTATTTTAATAATTACCAAGTTGACCAATTTTACTTTGTTATTGTAAAGAAAAGACAAAATAATAATAACAAAATATGTTATCTTGAATCTTTCAGTGTTTTAAATAGAATTCCATTTAACTGGCAATCATAGGCAGCTAAGCTATCTTTTTTTCCTCTCCTTCCTTTTGTCCCTTTATCCTTCCTTTCTTCTTTCCTTTCATTTTTTATTTCTTCTTTCTTCCCTCCATCCTTTTTTTGTTTTATCCATGATCTCAGATTATCTAGTGGATGCTGATCTTGAAAGCAATTTAGAGTCTAGAGAAATTAGAGAGTTGCCTAATAGGACAGTATTTCTTTCCAGTAACGTGAAGTATTTACAGCAATATTCAATCTTGCACGTTTGAAAGAAAGAGAAACATATTTAGGAACTAATTTTTAAATAGAATATCTGAAATTTGGCCAAGTTTTTGTATCATTAATACAATTTAGCATCCTGGTAAACATATTTGCTTTCAAATTTAAAATCCTCATTTTCTAAATTTGGAATCCATAACAGTGTAGAAAAATCTACTATTTGAAGTATAGTATCTTCACAAGATGTTATAGTTTTTAAGAAATTATGAAATCTTCAGATTAAAAATTTTGATATACATATATCGTATTATTTTATAGGTAAACTAAACCAGTATAAATATATTTAGGTACAATTATTTTAAAATCATGCACATAGATATTTTAATGCTATGAGAATTGATCACTTGATTGGTTAAAGTTATCATAATTGCTTTCTGAAACTAACTGGTATAGAATTAAATTTATACTTAAGAAATATATTACAAAATTACATAATATTATGAGGTAGTACATTTATTAAGCAATCGTATACCATAATTCAAGTAAGCATAGAGGCAATTAAACTAAAATTTGTACAATAGATCTGGGAAAACCAGAGAGCTTGGACAGGCTGGGAATTTTACTACTTTGCCTTCATATTTTCCAGCTTTCCCTACATGAAAGTATTTACGTATCAACTGAAAAATGTAAAATTTTAAATTTGCTAAATTTGTAAGATTTTAAGGCTCTAAGGCTCTGATCATAATCTCGGCTTCCATTCTATTTGTTATTGACATCAAAGTGCAGTCTTTGTCCCCAGTTACAGATTCCTTTTATTGCTTTCTGAACTTGTTTATAATTTGTCTCTTTGGTTTACCTTGAGAGTCTCTCTCTCTCACTCTCTCTCTCTCTGTCTCTATGTCTCTCTGTCTTATGCTATTAATATTTTCACTACTTATATAAGACATATCATTCCACTGGAATCAGGGAGATTCCTCATCCTATTGCTTAGTGGGTCGCCAAATTGGCCTGCCTGGATTCATGTGGAGATAGGTAAAATATAGGGTGGCATTTAATCTGGTAAAAATTGAATTAAGAGTAGTGTGGTAGATTGTTAAACTGGCTACAAAATTTCCTCCTTTCCTTTTATTCATACCACTTAGCAATGAAATTTGCCACTGCTCTTTTCAAGAGGTGGAGTATATTTTTCCTTACCTTGAATGGAAAGGATGGTTAGCGGCTTCCTTTGACTAATGGAATGTAGCAAGATTTGTGTGAATTCTGAGCATGAAACCATTGTGTTGTGAGGAAGTTGGAAAGTAAAACCTTATGGAAAGAGAGGCACAGCCATGCTAGCTGTCTCAGTCAAGCCCATCCCCCTGCTGACAGAATGGTAAATGCAACTACATGATTGAGCCCAGACTGAGCCCAGCCAACCTATAAAATAATGAAAATAATAATAAAATTGATATTTTACATCACCAAGTTTGGGGGTAGCTTGTTACTCAGCCATAGATAAATGAGAGAAGAGGACAATCAGACACAAAATAGAGTGGTAAAGTGCCAAAATCCACGTTTGATCGAATCAGGTAGAAAGGACATGGAACTAAGGAACCCTGAGGCTGATTAGATAGAAATGTTCTATATAAAAGAAAAAAAAAGAAAAAAAAAAGAAAGAAAAGTTCTATATCTTGTTCAGGGATATATGTTTATAAACAGGAAGATTTCTGTTATTTTAGTAGGCATATGTGGGGCATTCCTTAGACCTACAGTCCCCAACCTCCCCCTCCATGGCCCCCCACCACACAGCAGTAGGTGAGCAGTCAGCAAGCCCCATTGCTGGCATCACCACGTAAGCTCCACTTCCTGTCAGATCAGCAGCGGCATTAGATTCTCATAGGAGCATGAACCCTACTGTAAACTGCGCACACGAGGGATCTAGGTTGCATGCTCCTTATGAGAATCTAATGTCTGATGATCTGAGGTGGAGCTGAGGCAGTGATGCTAGTGCTGGGGAGCGGCTGCAAATACAGATTATCATTAGCAGAGAGGTTTGACTGCACAATAAATGTAATGAGCTTGAATCCTCCCAAAACCATGCCCTCCCCTGGTCCATGAAAAAATTTTCTTCCGTGAAACTGGTCCCAGTTGCCAAAAAGGTTGAGGACCGCTGCTTTAGACCTTCTAGCAAGAATTACATAAAATATCCCTCTTCTAACTAGAAGGGCTAGAATTCAGGTCTCAGTTTTAAAGGGGGTGGGCTGCTAACATAACTCTTAGATCCACTAGAGATGAGAAACAGAATACAAATCTTGTCCTAAGGTTTGATTAAGCAAAAGGGGCACACGATACTAGGTTGGAGCTCAGAGTTTATCCAAGATTTGTGTAGTCAAGAAGAATTCAGACAAGCATGTTTAGGACACTGGATTTTGAATGTAAAGATCCTGATCTAAGTTTCTACTAGAATGTGAAGCTTAGATGCAGGCTTTCTTTGTAAATATTCAATCAGTCCTCAAAGCAAGGTTAAACCTAAAAGAAGACGGGTATAAGGAGGTGATGGAGAGCAGGGTGCAGAGCCAGAGGAAGCAAGGCAGAGACCAGAAATATGATCTTCTTGTATATTCTAAGTTTGGTTTATGCCTCCAAGTGTGTTGTAAACTACTCCAGTATAAGAACTTAATCACTTTTACTATTGTATATCTTCAAGAACATTTTAAAAACACTTATTCATAAATTACAATATTTTTTCACTAAGATATCTTTGAAACCAATATTATCATCTCTTTTTAAAAATGGAGATGAAGCTCAGAGAAAATAACTTCCAGAATGGGCAAAGCACAAATGGAGAAAAAAGAATCTGGATTTCAGACTCCTTAGATCCAAACGCTGGAGTTCTTAGAAACAGTGTTGCCAACATTATTAATATGTTTTTTCAATAGTAAATAACTGTTCAATTTTACTATGACTGAAAGATAGCCACTAAAATAACTCATGTATATATTTGTTATATACTATATCTCAGGAAGATATTAGTTTATATAATATAGCATGGTATTATTCTCATGAACACCAAATGATCTTTATTTTACTTATATGATTTCCCTTTAGATATTTATAACCTTGCCAGTGAGTCCAAAGTTAACAGCTCTACATATATATATAGATGGATTAGACAGATAGATAAGAAGGTATATTTGAATACATATTATATATACACATATAGAGATATTTAGAAACTATCTTAAGATTTTAAAAAATACCAATCAACTTAACTATTAGGTTCAATGTTGTTTTTAAAGACTATTTTTAGAGAAGTTTTACATTCACAGCAGAATTGAGTGGAAGGCACAGAAATTTCCATCTATTGCATATCCCCACACATGTATACCTTCCCCCGTTATCAACATCTCCCTCCAGAGTGGTACATTTGTTACAATTGATGAACATACATGGATGCATCATTTTCATACAAAGTCCATAGCTTATATTAGGGTTAATTATTGGTTTCTTACATTCTGTGGGTTCGGAAAAATGTGTAATGACATCTACCCTCCATTACAGTTTTATACAGAGTATTTTATTGCCCTAAAAATTCTCTGTGATTCTACTATCCATCCCTCCCTCCTCACTAACTGTTGGCAAGCACTAATATTTTTACTGTCTCCATAGTTTTGCCTTTTTCAGGATGTCATATAGTTGGAATAGTGCATAGCCTCTTCACATTGGCTTCTTACACTTAGCATTATATATTATATGTCTTTTCTCCGTGTCTTTTCTTGGGTTGGTAGCTCATTTCTTTTCAGTGCTGAATAATACTATGTTTTCTGGATGTACTACAGTTTCTTTATCCATTCACCTACTGAGGGACATCTTGGTTTCTTCCAAGCTTTTGCAATTATGAATAAAGCATCTTTAAACATTCCTGTGTAGGTTTTTGTGTGGACATTTTTTTAGTTTCTTTCAGTGAACATCATGAAGTGCAATTGCTGGGTCATTTGGTAACAGTACGTTTTGTAAGAAATCGCCAAAATGTCTTCAAACATGTATGGGAGAAATTTTGCATTCTTATCCGGAATGAATGAGAGTTCCTGATGCTCCACATCCTCAACAACATTTGGTATTGTCAGTGTACTGGATTTTGGCCATTCTAATAGATATGTAGTAGTATATCATTATTGTTTTAATATGCATTTCTGGATGATATATGATTAGGAGAATATTTTCATATGCTTATTTTCCATATATATATTTCCTTTGGTGAGATATCTGTTAAGGTCCTTGTCCTATTTTTGAATCCATTTGTTTGTTTTCTTATTGTTGAATTTTAAGATTTCTTTGAGTATTTTGTATAACTGTCCTTTATCAGATATATCATTTGCAAATATTTTTTCAATCTTTGAATTGTTTTATCATTCTCTTCAAAATGTCTTTCACAAAGAAGAAATTTTTAATTTTAATGAAGTCCAGATTATGAATTAGATTCTTCGTGGATCATACCTTTGATGTTGTATCTAAAAGTCACTACCGAATTCAAGTTCTTGTGGATTTTCTTTCACATTATCTTCTAGTAGTTTTATAGTTTTGCATTTTACAGTTAGGTCTGCAATCCCTTTTGAGTTAATTTTTGTGAAGGGTGTAAGGTCTAAGTCTAGATTCTTTTGTTTTTTTTTTTTTTTTTTGCATTTGAATATCCAGTATTCCCAGTACCATTGTTGAAAAGACATAGCTAAACAATAACATTCTGGGCTTTTATTGAAATTGCATTGAATCTATAGATCAAGTTGGGAAGAACTGACATCTTGAAAATATTGAGTTTTCCTATTCACAAAAATTGTACATCTTTCCATTTATTTAGTTATTTGATTTCTTTCCTTTGTGTTTTGTAGTTTTCTTCATATAGATTGTTTATATTTTATTAAGTTTATATCTAATTATTTAATTTTTGGAGTGCTAATATGAATAGTATTGTGCTTTTAATTTTAAACAGCATTTCTTCATTGCTGGTATATGGGAAAGTGATTTTTTGCATATTAACCTTGCATTCTGCAAACTTGTTATAATCACTTATTAGTTCCAGGAGGTTTATTTTTAATCACTTCTTTTAGATTTTCTCCACAAATTATCACATCATCTGTGAACAAGGGAAATTTTATTTCTTCCTTCCCAATCAGTATACCTTTGATTTCCTTTTCCTGTCTTATTAAATTAGTTAGGACTATCAGTACAATGTTGAAAATAAGTGGTGAGAAGGGACATTCTTACCTTGTTCCTGGTCTTACTGGAAGAGCTTTGAGTTTGACATCATTAAATATTGTGTTAGCCGTAGAAGTTTATTTGTAGATTTTTTTTTTATCACCTGAGGGAGTTTCCCTTTATTCCTGGTTTACTGAAAGCTTTTAGCATGAATGGCTGTTGGATTTGTTCAAATGCTTTTTTGCATTTTTGATATTAATATGATCATGCAATTTTTTGTTCTTTTGCTTTTTGTAGTTTCAAAATACTAAGGGGTTACAAATGTTTTTGGTTACATGAATAGATTTTGTAATGCTTGAGTCATGATTATAAGTGTGCCCATCACTCAAATAGTGTTCATTGTACCCATTAGGTGGGTTTTTGCACCTTGCTCCTCCCTCCTCCCCCCATTCCCCTCCTTGATTTCTGCTGAGTTTTTCTTCCTTCTGTGCACCTATGTGCCAATTGGTTAGTTAGTGAGTACATGTGGTGTTTGTTTTTCCATTCTTGTGATACTTTACTTAGGAGAATGGTCTCCAGTTCCATCCAGATTTTTGCAAAAGGCATTAATTCATCTTTTTTGTATGTGAGTAGTACTCCATGGTATACATATGCCACATTTTGTTAACCCACTCATGAATTGATGGGCACTTGGGTTGATTCCACATCTTTGCGATTGTGAATTGTGCTGAAATAAACATTCGCATGCAGGTGTCTTTTCAATAAAGAGACTTCTTTTCCTTTGGGTAGATGCCCAGTAATGGGATTGCTGGATTGAATAGTGAGTGTACTTTTCGCTCTTTAAGGAATCTCCATACTGTTTTCGATACAGGTTGTACTAATTTGCAGTCCCACCAACAATGGATGAGCATTCTTTTCTCTCTGCATCCATGCCAGAATCTATTGTTTTTAGACTTTTTAATAAAAGCCATTCTAGCTGGGGTAAGGTGATATCTCATTGTGGTTTTAATTTGCATTTCCCTGATGATTAGTGATGTTGAGCATTTTTTCATGTTTATAGGCCATTTGTCTATCTTCTTTTGAAAAGTTTCTGTTTATGTCTTTTGCCCATTTTTTAATGTGTTTTTTGTTTTTTTCTTGCTGATTTGCTTGAGTTCATTGTAGATTCTGAATATTAGCCATTAGCAGATTGTATCATTTACCAATATTTTCTCCCATTCTGTAGGTTGTCTATTTGCTCCATTGATAATTTCCTTAGCTGTGCAGAAGCTTTTTAGTTTACTCAAATATTTTTTTTGTTGTTGTTATTGCTGTAATTGCCATTTGGATCTTAATCATACATTCTTTGCCTAGACCAATATCTGGACGTGTTTTTCTTACATTTTCTTCTAGAATTCTTATGGGTTCGTGCCTTACATTTAAGTCTTTATCCATCTTGAATTAATTTTTGTGAGTGGTGATAGATAAGGGTCCTGTTTCATTCTGCATGTGGCCATCCAATTTTCCCAGCACCATTGATAGAATAGGCCTTCTTTTCCCCAGTGTGTGGTGGTGTCTGTTTTGTCAAAGATCAATTGGCTATCGGTAGATGGTTGTACATTTGGGTGCTTTATTCTTTTCCATTAGTCTATGTTTCTATTTTTGTGCCAGTACCGTGCTGTTTTGGTTACTATAGCCTAGTAGTACAGTTTGAAGTCTGGTAATTTGATGCCTCCAGATTTGTTCTTTTTGCTTAAGATTGCTTGGGCTATTTGGGCTCTTTCCTGGTTCCAAATGACACATATATAATTTTCTCTGTATCTGTGAAATATGACATTGGTATTTTGATGGGGATTGTACTGAATCTGTAAATCACTTTGGCTAGTATGGACATTTTAACAATGTTGATTCTGCTGATCAATGAGCACGATATGTTTTTCCATTTGTTTGTGTCTTATGTGATTTCTTTCCTCAGTGTTTCATAGTTCTCCTTGTAGAGATCTTTCACCTCCTTGGTTTAGTATATTCCTAGGTATTTTATTTTCTTTGTAGCTATTGTGAATGGTGTTCAGTCTTTGATTTGACTCTCAGTTTGACTGTTATTGGTACATAGAAATGCTACTAATTTATGTACATTGATTTTGTAACCTGAGACTTTGCTGAATTCATTTATTAATTCCAGGAGTCTCTTGGTGAAGTCTTTGGGGCTTTCTACATACAAGATCATATTGTCATCAAATAGCAATAGTTTGACCTCCTCTTTCCCAATTTGTATACACTTTTTTTCTCTCTCTTGCCTGATAGCTCTGGCTAGGACATCCAGCACTATGTTGAATAGAAGTGGTGACAGTAGGCACACTTGTCTTGTTCCAGTTCTGAGTGGGAATGCTTTCAAATTTTCCCCATTCACTATGATGTTGGCTGCGGGTTTATCCTATATGGCTTTTATAATTTTGAGATATGTTCCTTCTATGCCTAGTTTGTTGTTTTTTTTATCATGAAAGTTTGCTGGATTTTGTTGAATGCTTTTTATGCATCTATTGAGATGATCATATGGCCTTTGTGTTTGCTTCTGTTTATGTGGTGAATCGCATTTATTGATTTACATATGTTGAACCATCCTTGCATTCCTGGAATGAAGCCCATGTGGTCATGGTGGATTTTTTTTTTGATGTGCTGCTGAATTTGGTTTGCTAGTATTTTATTGAGCATTTTTGCAACTATATTCATAAGGGATATTGGTCTGCGATTTTCTTTTTGTTGTTGTTGTGTCCTTTCCTGGCTTTTGTATCAAGGTGATGCACGTTTCATAGAATGAACTGGGGAGAATTCACTCCTTCTCAATATTATCGAATAATTTCTGTCACATGGGTACCAGCTCCTTTTTGTAAGTCTGGTAGAATTCAGCTGTGAATCAGTCTGGTCCCGGGCTTTTATGCTGGTGTTTTTGGGACTTTTTTTTATTACTGCTTTGATCTCACTGCTCATTATTGGTTTCTTCAAGACTTCTACTTCTTTCTGATTGAGTCTTGGTAAGTTGTATGTTTCCAGGAATTTGTCCATTTCCTCTATATTTTGTAGTTTATGTGCATAGACATTTTTGTAGTATTAATGGATTATGTTTTGTATTTCTGTATCAGTTGTAATTTCTCCTTTTCATTTCTTTTTGAGCTTATTTGGGTCCTCTTTTTTCTGTTCCTGCTTAATCTAATGAGAGGTCTGTTCATTTTCTATATCTTTTCAAAGAATCAACTTTTTGTTTCATTGATCCAGTTTGTCATTTTTTTCCCATTTCATTTAGTTCTGCTCTGACCTTCGTTATTTCTTTTATTCTGCTGGCTTTGGGTTTGGTTTTCTCTTCTTTTTCTAGTTCCTTGGGATGTGACATTAGGTTGCTAATTTGTGGTCTTTTTGCCTTTTTGATATAGGCATTTAAGACTATGGATTTTCCCCTGAGGAGTTCTTTTGCGAGTCTCATAGATTTTGATAGCTTTTGTCTGCTTTGTCATTCAATTCAAGGACTTTTTAAATTTCCATCTTAATTTCATTCTTGATCCAATAATCATTCAGAAACAAGTTTAATTTTCATGACATTGTGTAGTTTTGAGTGTTTCTCTTGTGATTGGTTTCTGGTTTTATTCTGCTGTGGTCTGAGAAAATACATGGTATGATTTTGATTTTTTTGTATTTGTTCCAACTTGTTTTGTGGCCTAATATATGATGAATCTTGAAGAACATCCCATGTGCTGCTGAGAAGAATGTATATTCAGTAGTTTTGGGGTAAAATGTTCTGTAAATGTCTGTTATGCCTATTTGATTTAGAGTCTGGTTTAAGTCCATTGTTTCTTTATTTATTTTCTGCTGTGATGAATTCTCCAACTCTGACAGTGGGGTGTTGAGGTCCCTCAACACGATGGTGCTATTTATTTCTTTGCTTAGCTATAGTGAAGTTTGCTTTATGTATCTGGGAGCTCCTGTGTTAGGTGCATATATATTTAGGATTGTTATGTCTTCTTGTTGAATTATTCCCTTTACCATATATAATGATATAATGACCCTCTTTGTCTTTCTATACTTTTGTTGGCTTAAAGTCAACTTTATCTGATATAAGAATGGCTACATCTGCTCTCTTTTGATTTCCTTTTGCAAGGAATATTTTTTTCCCATTCTTTCACGTTGCGTCTGTGTGCATCATTGTGGTCTAGATGTATTTCCTGTAGACAGCAGATAATTGGGTTGTGTTTTATCCTCCTCTCAGCCAGCCTATGTTTTGTGAGAGGAGCATTCAGATAATTAACATTAAGTGGTATAATTGATATATGGGTTTTTGATCTGTTCATCGTGTTGGGTAGTAAGTTATTGCTTTGTTTTCCCTCTTGTGCTATTGTTTTATAAGAGTTGTGAGTTTTAGGGGGGTTTGTAGGGTGATTTTACACTGGTGGATATCTGCTGTTCTGATTCTTGTATTATGCATTTCTGAGTATTCCCTGCAGGGCAGTTCTTGTTATGGAAAATTCCCTCCATGTTTGCCTGTCTGAAAAAGACTTAATTTCTCTATCAATTGTATAACTTGGTTTAGTAGTATACAAAATTTTAGCTGGCAGTTGTTCTGTTTAAGAAGATTAAAGATGGTTTCCCAATCCCTTCTGGCTTGTAAGGGTTCCAATGAGAAGCCTACAGTTAGCCTGATGAGTTTTCCTTTGTAGGTTATTTGTTGCTTTTATCTTGCTCCTTGCAGAATTTTCTGCTTTATTTCAACTTTGGCCAGGTTGATTACGATGTGTCTTGGAGATGTCCTATTTGCTATGACTCTTCATGGTGTTTGATGACCATCTTGTATCTGTATGTATGAATCTCTGGCAACACCAGGGAAGTATTCCTTAATAATTCCCTCAGATAAGTTTTCCATGCTTTTAGCTCATTCTTCTTCTCCCTTAAGGATACCTATAATTGAAATGTTAGTTCACTTCACATAATCCCCTATCTCTCTCACTGATTGCTCAGACTTTTTTTTTTTTTAATTATTTTCTCTGCCTCTTTGAATGACTGGGTTAGCTTGAGAGCCTTGTCTTAATGCTCCAAGATTCTTTCTTCTCCTTGGTTTAGTCTGTTGTTGAAGATTTCTGCTGTGTTTTCAAATTCCCTAAATGGCTCCTTCATTTCTGTAAGTTCTAGTATATTCTTTCCTATGTTGTCTAGCTCTTTAGCAACTTTTTCATTGTTTTCCTGAAATACTTTTTTGGCTTCTTTTTGTTGGTTTTCAACTTTCTCTTCCATTCCATTCATCTTATTGACCATCCATATTCTGAATTCCATTTCTGTCATTTTGGCAATTTCCTATGGGTGGAGCCCACTAGAGTAGCTCCTTTGTGATCCCTTGGTGGTGTTGAGCTATTTTGTTTTTTCATGTTGCCAGGGTTCTTTTGCTGGTTTCTTCTCATCTGGCTCCTCTTCTCTTGGCTCTGTGGTTATTAGGATTGTAGGGCACCTGTTCTTCTTTGCTGGGAATGCTTATGTTTAGTTACAGGATGGGAGGGCCCTAGATGAAGCTTTTGTGTCCTGCTCTGGAATGTTGACCCATCAAGGGAGGGGAAGGTGCACTGAGAGCCTGTGGAACAGCTGTTCTGTTTTAACCCATTTTCCCTTTGGTTGCCACAGTTTGAGCCAGTGCTGGGTGATCTTTGTGTGAGATGGAGGGACATTCACCAGCTTGTTGTTGGAAATTTGGGTTGGGGGCTGGATGCGACCCTCTCCATTTTGACTGTTGTTGTGGGGGATGCTCTGGCCAGGGTCAAACAGTGGAGGTGACAGTGGCAGCTGGTTGAGTCTATTTAGGCAGTGGTTATGGATGACTGGCCTGTGGGTATTTGCACAGACCAGGTCTAGGAGTAATGGCTACTCAGGGATGGGGGGTCCTGACTGAAGTGTTGGATTTCAGGGAGGTTCCACCAGGCCAGTGGCAGTGGTGGAGACTCAGTGGTGGGGTGTTAGGACCCAGGCACAGCTATGGAATCACAGGGATGGTGTCACAGGCCCACTGAGGGCCCTGGAGCTACAAGGGCAGAGCCTCAAGCTTGGGTGCAATGAGAGGTTCAGATCTGGCTCTGAGGATTATGGGGGCACTGGGGATTATGAGGGCAGACCTCCACAGGTGGAGGGCTGTTCTGCCAGTATGGAGACTTCTGATGCACAGCCACACAGTCAGGGATTTGTCTCAGCAGCCCAGAGACCTTGTAGGTGGGCTGGAGCTACTTATCAATCATGATTCTCCCCCCACACCTAGGACCTGCTAAGGTAGCTGTCCAAGGATTCCCATGTGGTGCCTGTGGCATGTGAGGCTCCTCTTCTGGTCAGATCCCATGCGGGGGTGAGGCATGCTCAGTCCCCAGTCACAGGGCAAAACATGGGGGAATGTCTGTTCTGTTTTCTTCCTCCCTGGCCTGGTGGGGTGATGCACAGGCTATTGCTGGAAGGCTGAGTCCTGAGCAGACCTTGCATCATGCACCAGAGTGATCAGGTCTGTCTTCAGTTAAAGAAACTCAGGATTGGCAGCCACCAGACCTCAGTTGCATCTACTGTCCACTGCAATGTCCCCGCACAGATTCTGAGCAGCTCCCCCATCAGCCCAGAGGACTGCAGTGGAGGAGGGAGACCCCTTTACTGCTCCAGCTACCTGTAACTTTTATTCATCTTCTAAAAACTGGTTCCCCCTTGGGCTGCTTCTATTCTGCTATCTTCCCCTCTTCCCAGCAGTATGAATTGTACTGAGACTACCATCTTAATCTCTGAGATGGTGGGTGGTGCTTTTGAGTAAGAATTGACCATGTCCTGTTTGATTGGGTCAGTAGATTCTATAATGAGCTGTACAGTTTTTCTCCCTGTCAATGGTTGATGCTTAAAGAAAACAGCCAATTGCAGAGATGTTCTTTTGTGCCTGTAATAGGCTCTAGCCCCTCAGGAGAAGCACTTGAATGCTCTAGTCAGTGTGTGGGGGGATGGGGACTGTAGTTCCCAAGGGATTGCTTGTTCTCCACTACAGCAGAGGTGGGTTGAGAGTGAGGCTGCATGGGGTTAGGTCAGGTGAGCCTGGAAGGCTCCACAAAGGTAGGTCCTAGGACTGTCTTTGCAGGGATCAAAGATCGGCTCCCAGGCCACTGGGGAAAGTAATTGGGAAGGGGACTAAACAGTCTCACCAAACCAGAAAGTCTGTTCATGGTGAAGGGGCCATCTCTAATTCACCCACTGGCTCTCGGGAGTTAGCTCCACCGCCTCACTTGACCCCTGCCCCAAGAGTCTGCCTCCAGTGTTTGGTTCCCTACGGGCACCCAAACTCACACTGCTCCACAGCAATGGTGCTGTGGGCTGGGAACTTAACTGCCAGAGGACACCGCCCCAGTCTGAAAGCATGGCTTTCCTGTCAGGGGATGGGTGATTTACCAGATCACCGTGGCTTGGAACTACATTACTCTTCCATCAGTTCTGCCCATGTGGGCTCATTTGCCTCCCAAGTCCACCTCTCAAACCTCCCCTTTGTGTCCCCTAGCAACCCAATAGAGTTCTGGGGGTATGGGATCTGGCCTGCATGTCTGTTCCACTGGTGGGTGTCTCTTGGGAGTCCTGGTGGGGAGGGAACTCCCAGACCAAGTACCCCTGGGTTAACTGCAGATCATCAAGGGAAAAGGTGTGGGTCTCATTCTGTGGAAACCTCAGACTAGCAGGCACACCAGCAGCGGGAAGGCAGCTGCTCCTGAAAGTCTTGGCTCAATCTGTCCTCCCAGCTGCAGTGGGTGGGGGAGTGGTATCAGAGGAAAAGGGTCTGAATGGAAGAGAGCTGGCATTCCAGCTCCTCTGGTCCCTCTCCCTGGAAGGAAACCCACACAGAATATCTAAGCTCTGGGATCACACAAGTTCTCCAGGGCCCCCCACAGTCTGGGCATGCATTGGGAACTGCCTGTGTGGGAACAGGTGATGTAAGAAATGAAGGGCTGGAGTTCCCTGGAGTGCTCAAAGGGACACTATAGGGAGAGAAGCAGTATGGTGACCACTTTTTCTACTCTGGGCCATGGTCACAGGGTGGGGGGTGACCCTAAAGGGGCTGAAAGCTCAATGCTCTTTATCAAGAAGGTTTTTTGTCTTTTTCTTACTTTGGATTTAATTTTCTCCTTTCTTTCTAATTTTCTCAGATGGCAGTTCAGGTGATTGACTTAGATCTGTTTTCTTTTCTAATGTATATATATTCATTGCTAAAAATTTTCCTCTAAGCACTACCTTTGTTGCATCTCACAAATTCTGATAAGTTGTGTTTCCATTTTTATTTACATAAAATAATCTGTGTTTTGATATTTATTTCACCCAAGCATTATTTAAAGATTTTTAGAAATCTCTACATGTTATGGGTTTACTAGTTATTTTTTCTGTTATTGATTCCTACTTTCATTACATTGTGGTCTGAGACCAGACATTGTATCATTTCTACTTGTTGAAGATTCTGATCTAGGTTATTTTCCTTCTTGCTAAATAATTCTTTAACATGTCTGGCAAGGCTTGTCTATTGGCAATAAACTTTCTCAATAGTTATTTTTCTTATTTCTCTTTCAGTTTTGAAGGATAATTTCACAGGGAACAGACTTCTAGATCAGTAGTTTTTTTTTCTCTCTCTACACTAAGTGTTTCACTTTATTTCTTATTGCTTGCATGGTTTCTGAGGAAAAGTTGGGTGTAATTCTTATTTTTGCTCCTGTATAGTTAATTTTTCCTCTGATTTCTTTTAGGATTTTTTCCTTCATTTTTGATTTTATGTAGTTTGAAACTGATAATAATTGCTATAGAATTTATCCTGCTTAGTGCTTTCTGAGATTCTCAGATCTGTAGTTTGGTGCATGACATTAATTTGTGGAAATTCTCAGCCATTACTGTTTCAAATATTTATTCCATTTTTTTTTTCTGTTTTTCTTCTTCTGGTATTCTCCTTACATGCATGTTACACCTTTTGTTGTTGTCACACTGTTCCTAGATATTCTGTGGTGGGTTTTTTGTTTGTTTGTTTATTTCAGTCTTTGTTCTCCGTGCTTTTCAGTTTTGGACATTTCCAGTGAGATATTCTCAAGTTCAGAGTTTCTTTTCTGAGCCGTGTCTAGTGTGCTAATAAACTCATCAAAAGTGTTCTTTATTTCTGTTGCAGTGTTTTTGATCTTTAGAATGTCTTTTTGGTTCTTTCTTAGAATTTCCATCTCTCTGCTTACACTGCCTATCTGTTTTTGCATGTTGTCTACTTGCAATCTGGTAAGAGCCCTTAGCATGTTAATCATAGTTGTTTGAATTTCCCAGTCTGACAATTCCAACATCCCTGCCATGTCTGCTTCTTTCATTGTGTCTCTTCAACCTGTGGTTTTTGCTTTTTAGCATTCTTTGTAATTTTTTTCTTGATAGCTGTACATGAGGTACTGAGGAAAAAACCTGCTGTAAGTTGGCTGTTAGTAATGTGCTGGTAAGGTGTGTGTGGAGGGAAGCATTCTATAGACTTATGATGAGGTCTCAGTCTTTCAGTGAGCCTAAGCCTCTGGGCTGTGTACTTGACAAGTGTCTCTCAGCCCTCCACCTGCCCCCACCCCCCACTCAAGTGGGACAAGATGCCTAAAGTGCACTGGAGTTGGATATTTCCCTCTCCTGGGTCAGTTATACTCTGATAAAACTCCATCAAGTTAATTTATGGTTAACTAGTTTCTCCTTAGGGAAAGCCTTGTTACGAACAGAATGAATGCTTTTATGTATTTCAAAATGGTTCACTTATTCCTTTCCCTGCTGGCAGCAAGAGGACATTTTTTACTCTGATACATACTATGAGAACTCAGTCAAGCTCCTAGAGATAAAACTCACAAAAGTGTGAACCCTCCCCATGATTGGGTCCCCCTGGAGTTTTTAAGTTTTAGACTTGTCTACACAGAACCTCCAGCAATTTTTCAATTACATTTCTGGTTTTCCCACCCCAGCACTGATTCCTGTGGAAGTATCTGCTCTGTATCCACTTGTCTATCTCACTAATTTTGGAAGTAGAAATTTTCCCTTTGACCTCACTTCTTACAGATCTAAAAAGAGTTGTTGATTTTTTAAATTTTTTACTTGTTGTTAGAAGGGAACTGGTGATTTCCAAGCTCCTTGCATGTGGAACCAGAAACCCAGGTGCTACATTTTTACCATTAATAAAGAGCATTCAGACATGCCTGGTTGAAGGTAATGGCTAAAGACAAAGAAACCACAATTTTATTTATATTTATATTTTATATTTAAAATATATATATTTATATATTTTATTTATATTTATTTAATTTTTATTTATAAAAAATAAATTTTTTATGATATTTTAATTGTGATTCTTTGTTTTATAACTTTTTTTGGTTTTCTACATCCCTTTTTTTTGTTGTTGTTCTTATAAACCTATTGTGGAGGCCTGAGATTATCTCAAATGCTACTTTGCTTCTCTCTTTACACACAATACTTCTCTAGAGGCTTCTTCAGACAATTCTTTTTATTTACTATAATAAATATTTATTTAAATAAATAAATAAATATTTGTTTATTTAAATATTTATTTAAAATAAAAATATATTATTAATATATTTAAAAATAAATAATATTTATATAAAATAAATAAATTTTATTTACTATAGTAAATTTTTGGCTGTATGATGAAATTTTTAAAATATCATCAGTGAAAGAGAAATTTTAAATATTCAGATTCCTAGGGATACCAGATCACACTATAAGAGAAGTTTTATTTATAATGACACGAGAGTATATATTAGTTATCTATTGCTGCATAATAAAATTATCACAGATGTAGAAGCTTAAAGCATAATACATTGATTGTCTCTAAGTTTCCCTGGCTCAGGAATGTCGGCACAGCTTAGCTGCAGCCTCTTTCTTCAGGGTATCTTCAATGGTGTTTACATAAGCATTCAGGTAATTCTTAGTCCCAGCTTTCTTGCAACATTCATTCTGGAATCCTGAGGCCACTTGAAAACATGCAGAGGCAAATGGATGTGCCATGGACAAGGGTTTGGTTTAACAAGTAAGCAGCAATAAGATCCATTTATTGATTTTATCCCATTGATGTAGATGTCTATTTAAATTTCTCTCAATTGCTAAATTAAGACCATATTTTGTTTTGAAACTGTTTTCTCAAATCAGGGATTTCATCAACTTTAGAAAAGAAAGATTTAGATGTTTCCACTCAAGCTGCCATTTTACCAGAACAGAATCCTTCTTCTTATGATCTGTTTATATTTTAAATGATACATATGATTATTTGTATACACGTCTTACGTCCAATACTAGATCATACACCTCTTGCAAGATGAGTCCCAAAGTGTCCTACACATAAGTGGTGCTCAATAAAAATTAGTGGAAAGAGTGAAACGAAGGTAATAAAATGACTTCAGTTTACTGCATTAATGCGTATTTGCAAGTTTAAAGAGTTTCAGATTAGACACACATTATGTTTAACGAACCATGTTTTACTTTCTTTAAACTGAGAAAATGCACTACGTTTTTTTTATTGCATAAACCTCATACTTAATAGTATTATAAATAGTAGGATTATGTTGTCATTTGAATGCCAATTTCAAGCTCCAAATTTTCTTGTGCTAAATGTGACAGCTTTGAATACACATATACTTCTCTGATTCACTCACACCATGGGGATGCTATTTGGTAAGTAGTAATTTCCACAGCAATAAACAAAATGAGATTCAGAAATCCAAAAGGCACACACTGATGAAAGTGACACTTTTGTTTATTCATACAAGTTAGTTTTTTGTGTTAAAGAATATAATACAGCAGTGTGGTTTGGTTCTTACAATAAATTCCCTTCTGCTGTCATTAAAATTGAGAAATATTTTGTCAAGTATTTAACAGAAAAAATGTATAAATGATTAGTTTTGACTAGGGATAAATATGTTCTTAGCATCATATTAACATTTTCCTTGTTCTAATTTGTCCTATTTAATTAAAATGTAAACTTGTTTTCCATAAATTACTCTTTATCTTATAGTTATTTAAATTCTATGTCAAAGTATGGTCATATGTACAGATAAATATATTAGAAATATAGCAGAGTCAAAACAACAAGAATTCCCATGTATGAACATATCATCTTGTGCTTAAGTTGAAGCTATATTTAAATTCAGTAACAGAAGAGTTGTAGACATTTTAAATTGTGTACTTCAGCTAAATTAATTACATTCTTCCTGTCTACAATTTCCAATGACTCTGTGAAGATGTTTATCAAGCTTGTGATGATACTTCATTATGAAAAAAACTGAAAAGAAAAGAATTTGTCAGAAACATTTTGAGTTGAGTATTTATGAATAGGATTTGAAAATCTGTACGTGTAAGTTTTAGAAAGCCAACTTGTCCATCACCTACATGTTGATTCATTAATTAGTGCATATTTATTGAATCCTTATTGAATTCTTGCAATTTTTGAAATGTGTGGTAGTGTTGAAAACACAAATATATTAAGAAAGAGGAATAATGGGGGAGAAGAGGCAGTGACAATCTGGAAATAAGTTTGAGGTAGATTATGTGACACATGTGGCAATAGTTAGATGATATCCAGGAGGTAGCATCTCACAGCTCTCAGAAGCCCTGTTTTTGAATCAGGAAGAACACGGTTAAATTCCTCCTTGGCCATCTATTATCTGTATTAGACATGTTTATTTACTTAATATCTCTAAACCCTTGCTTTCTTTTATGCAAAATAAGAATTTTATCACATATGATAGTTCTAAGTTTAAACATTGTATATTTGAGGGTTTGTTATGCATTAAGTACTATGTTGCATCATTTTATTGATAATGATAAAGCTAATCATAGCAATAGAAATGGCTATGATTTTGTTGATGATGATTTTTCTGGAAGATAACTAGGGGTTTATTTTGAGGGTGTTCAAGATCACCTCTTGTGCTAGTCTGAATTCTCTGGGAAGCAAATACCAAGACTTAATTAAATGTACCAGTATTTTATTAGGGGAATCATGTGCCAAAGTCTGAATGTTTACACCCCTCCCCCAAATTCATATATTGCAACCTAATCCCAAATGTGGTGGTATTAAGAGGTGTGGCCAGTAGGAGGTAACTAGGACATGAGGGCATAGCCTTCATGAATTGGATTATTGTCCTTATAAAAGAGGCCCAAGGGAGTTTGTTTGCCCCCTCCCTCATGTGAAGATGCAATGAGAAATTGCTGTCTAGGACAATAGTCCCTCATCAGACACCAGATCTTCCAGTGGCTTGATCTTGGAATTTCCAGCCTCCAGAACTGTGAGAAATAAATGTGTGTAGTTTACAAGTCAAGAAGTTTATAATATTTTTGCTACGGTATCCTAAACAGACTAAGACAGAAATTGGTACCAAGAGTGGGGTACTGCTATAACAAATACCTAAAAATGTGGAAGTGGCTTTGGAACTGGGTAATAGGAAGAGACTGGAAAAGTTTTGAGGTACCTGCTTAAAAAAAAGCCTATATTCTTGGGAATGGACTATAAAAGGCAATTCTGGTGATGGCTTAGAAGAAGGGGAGAGTGTAGTGAAAGCCTCAAACTTCTTAGAGATTACCTATGTGGTCCTGCTCAGAATGTTTATAGAAATATGGACAGTAAAGGCCATAATGATGAGGTCACAGATAGAAATGAATAATATGTTATTGGAAACTGGAGGAAAGGCAATCTTTGTTATAAAGTGGCAAAGAAATTAACTAAATTACATGCACGTCTGAGTATTTTGCAGAAGGTAGAATTGTGAGTGATGAAATTGGATATTTGGCTAAGGTAATATCTAAGCAAGGTGTTGAAGGAATAGCATGGCTTCTCTTGAATATTTATAACAAAATGCAAAAAAAGATAAACAATTTAAAGACAAAATTTATAATCAAAAAGGAAGCAGAAGGTAAAAATTTGTCAAATTCTCAGCCTGGCCATATGGTAAAAATTGTGTTAGGCAGAGAATACCAGGGTGGGGCCAAGTGACCGTTTAAGAAGAATATGAGTATGAATCAGTGGAAGTCAGGTGCTATTTATCAAGACAGTGGAAAAATGACCCCAAAGGCATTTCAGAGATTATTGGTACTGCTTTTCCCATCACAAGCCCAGAGTATGAAGACCTGGGGGACAAAATGATTCAAAAGAGGGTCTTCAAGCACCCATGAAACCTTAGCACTTTCTGCCCAGAGCCATCTCAAGTCTCTGCTCCCTGCATTTTGGCACAGAGCTTCTCAGCCATCCAGGTGTGGCTTCAGTGGCCCAGGGTAGTGTTGGCCACACTGTCCACCCCTACAAAGGGCACAAATAGTAAACCTTGCTAGCATCCACACACAAATTTTCCAGCCGTATCCACAAATGCACAGAGTACCTGAGCTGTGCAGGTGCAGCTACCTTCTCTAGATTTTGAAGGACAGAGCCACCCAGACCACTGGGCACTTGACCCAGGCAGAGGATCAGGGGCCTGGGTCCCAGGCAGAGGACCCAGGGCCACTGTAGAAATCCCCTACCAGGGCAATGTACAGCAAAAGCACTGGGGTAGGGCAATCTGGAGCCTTGGGGCCACTTCCCTACCCTACTGTGTCCAAAAGACATGACATTGAGTTAAAGAATATTATTTTTCAGCCTTAAAATTTAATGTTTTCCCTGTTGGTTTTGGACATATTTGGGAACTGTTATCCATTTCTTTTTTTCTCTTTCTCCCTTTTGGAATAGCATGCCCATCCTATGTCTGTCAGACCAGAGTGTTTTGGAAGCATATAACTTGTTTGATTTTATAGGCTCACTGCTGGAGGGAAGCTAGCCTCAGGATGGTTTATACCTTGAGTCTCACCCATGTCTAGTTTTAAGTAAAGCTCATGACTTCATGTTAAAGTCGTGAGCTTTAATATAAATATAAATATAATATAAAAAATTTTTAGTTGATGCTGGAATGAGTTGATACTTTGGAGTCTATTGAGATGAAAGGGATGTATTTTTCATGGCAGAAGGACGTGAATTTTGGGAGCCCAGCAATGGAATTTTATGGTCTGAATGTTTGTTTACCCTCAGAATTCATATATTGAAATCTAATCTAATCATCAATGTGATGGTATTAAAAGGCAGGCCTTTGGAAGGTGATGAGGTCTGACAGGAGAGTTCTCATGACTTGGATTGGTGCTTTTATAAAAGAAGTCCAGGAGTGCTTGTTTGTCTGTTCCAACATGTGAGTATGCAGTGAAAAGTTGCTGTCTATGAGGAAAGAGCCCTTGCCAGATCCCAATCTTCAGACACTTTGATCTTGGACTTCCCAGCCTCCAGAACTTTGAGAAATAAATGTTTGTTGTTATAAGCCACCTCGTTTATAGTATTTTTGTTATAGCAGTCTGATTGGTCTATGACACCATGTGGGAGTAAATTAATCAGGATTCTCCAGAGAGACAGAACCAATAGGATATAGATAGATAGATATAGAAATATATGGGAAGGAATTTATTAGGGGAATAGGCTTACATAATTATGGAGGCTGAGAAGTCCCACAATAGGTCATTTGCAAGCTGGAGAATCTGGGAGGCCATTAACATTACTCAGTCCCAACTGGAAGGCCTGAGAACCAAGAAAGTCAATGGTGTAATTCTCTGTCTAAAGGCCCAAGGGCCCCAGGAGGGCACAGGTGCAAGTTCTAGAGTCCAAAGGCCAAAGGATCTGGAGTTCTGAGGTCCGAGGGAAGAAGGAAAAGGGCATTCCACTCCAAGGGGAGGGGGGAGTGATGGGGAGAGAGAGGACTTACCCTTCTTTTGACCTTTTGTTCCATTTGGGCTCTGAACTAATTGGATGGTGCCCACCCACACTGAGGTCAGATCTTCTCTACTCAGTCCATAAACTCACATGCCAGCCTTCTCCAAAAACACCCTGATAGACATACAAAGAAAGAATGCTTCATTAGTCATCTACGCATCCGTCTATCCAGTCAAGGTGACACTTAAAATTAACCATCACAGTGAGAGGAAACAGGAAGAGAATCTGAGTGAAGGCTGGGAGAATTATGAGTCAGCATGCAAATCTCATCTCAATGTCAAGAGATAGACTGCCTTTATGTTTAGGGTATGTTCAACTGTCCTCCAGCAGTCTCAGAGTCAAAATCAGAGGAGTTCCATGTTTTTCAGGAACAGGCCTGACTTAAGTATTTCTGCTATGCCTACCTATTGAGGAAGTATGACTGTGATGAATTTCAGAGTGCAGCAGCTGGGGCTGTTGGTCAACAATGTATCCTGTAGATGGAGGTCTGCTAGACCTACTTCCTATGTGGCCCCACACCCAGAAGCAGTACATTGGATGGATTCAAGTGGACTATTTAGGAGGAGAAAAAATAGGCGCCTACCAATGGGTTACATTTTATGGTGATCCTGGAAAAGTTATGTACTGGTTCCATGTAGATTCAGTATTCAAATTTATTTCTGTTTGAGTCAAAGCCAATCCTATTTCCAACATTTCACACTGCATGTCCAAAGAATCCCTTATAGCCTTATAGTATATTATAACTTAAAGGGTCTTTATATTATTTCTCTTTGCTATTTGAAAAGCAACAAAACCTATGAAATTTTTGGTAGACAAGATGCCATTTAAAGAAACTGAGACTCAGTGAGCATCTTGGGGGGTAAATGGAAGATCCAGGACATCAGAGATTTGCCTTTATTCTAAGCCTGATGGTGATTCAAATAGATCACTTGTGTGGTGGTTGCAGTACACCTTAAAGACTCAACAAGTGTGATGACAAAGATCAGGTTTTAAAGATATCCTCAAAGTCAACATTGTATTGTCAGTTGATCTGGTAAGGGGACAAAGGAGATGAAAAAGTCAAAGACAGAGTTTTCAAATCTATGTGGCTGAGAGAGTAAGACCACAAATGAAATAAAAATAAATAGTTCATATGATTATGCCCCTAAGTGGAGTCAGTTTGAAAAGTCATTATTTGGAGGGGGATTTTATTAAAACCTTCAGGAAGGAGTAGTTTTAAGCATATTGTTTTAGAAGCAAAAATAGAGCAAATGTGAAGGTGAAGAGTCTTTTTCAGGATTTTAGAGGTTGTTATTTCACTTTTGAAAATCAGGAAAATCAAACGAAAAAAGTACCTATTGCTACACAAATGTATCATTTTGGCGCATCTGATGTCCAGTTTGAAAATCATAAGAACAAGATTGTGAGTTATTTCAATCTTACAAGACTCATGTGGAGATCAGTTCCATAGGATACTATCTTAGCTACAACTAGACATGTACATAATAAAAATAGAAAAGAGTATAAAGATCATTTAAAGCTCTTTCCTTATCAACTTCTCTTTCTAGAATGGAAATAGAACTTTATTTAGGATACAAAAGTACCAGACACTATTTAAATATACCATAGACACTCAAATAGGTCATGGCCTAGAGACTTTCTCATGATGACTATCAAGCTGACAAGCAAACATAAGGTTTGCAAATAAAATGAAATTTTGGTTTTTTACATTTTCCATTATAGAAAGGACAGTAGAAAAGCTAATTTGGAAAATTTTAAACTTTCTCTTGAGGTTTCACAAATATGTTGTCTGCCTTTGTTCTGAATTGAGTAAATTAAATAATAAAACAAAATAAACTTACACATTGCATAATTTGGTGAATGTTCTTGCCAGCTGTTGTGACTTTATTGAATAATACATTATCAGTGTGATAGCGTATTTGTGGTGATGAATCACACTGTTACGTAATTAGAACAAGTGTGTCCTGGTGATATATTAACTCAATAACTCAGTAGCAGGCAGAAGAAAAGTATTTTAGAAATTCTGATTCTACATGATTATTTTTTAAGTACATTTTATGTACCATTTAAGTAGGTTGTACAACAGTGGCTCAACAAATATATATATATATATATGTATATATATTTTAATCCAGTGCTTCTACTTTATAATTGGGAATACTTCAGAGATTAAAAAAAGTGAAATTTAGTGTTGGCTTAGCTACATTTCCAATTTTCTATACCTGGATAATCATTCTGAAACCCAGTTTTCCTACCTGTATAATGAAGGCAATAATGATTATCTCAGCATGTTATTGTAAGAATAAAGTGAGTTTATGTGTTTAGAAGGACTTTTTATAGGAAGATAAAAAGGCAGCATAACCTCGTGCTTTGGGGTTATGGCATAGGTTTATATAAGGCTCTAAAACTTGCCAGCTGTATTACTTTAGGAAAATTAATTGACTTCACTGTGCCTTAGTTTCCTAATCTGTAAATAGAGTTACTACACAAGATATTTATATAACTTAGGTGAGAAAGAGTTGGAAATTTCTTAGAATAAGCCTGTTCAATGCATATGTTTGTTAAATAAACAAATCATTTTTAGATTGTGCCAGAATATATCTTGGTCACTCTGATGGTTAATTTTATATGTTAACTTGACTAGACTGCTGGATGTCTACATATTTGGCCAAACATTATTCTGGGTGTTTCTGTGAGAATATTCTTGGATGAATTTAACATTTACATTGATAGACTGAGCAAAGCTGATTGTCCTCCTTAATGGGGGTGGGCCTCATCTAATCAGTTGAAGGCCTAAATAAAACAAAAGGCTGACACTCTCCAGCACAAGAGGGAACTCCTCTTGACTGACTGGCTTTAACTGGGAGATCTATGTTTCTCTGCCTTTGGACTTGAACTGAAACATGAATTCTTCCCAGGTCTCAAGCCTTCCAGCCTTTGTACTGGAACAACACCATCACCTCTCCTGGATCTCCAGCTTGTGAACTTCAGATCTTGGGACTTATTAACCTCCATAATCATGTAAGCCAATGCCTTACAATAAATCTCTTTATATCTCTATCTATCTATCTATTTATATATAAAATTATTTATATGTAAATATACATGAATAATTGGGATATATAATGCATATATTTATAATATTATATATACTATATTGTGTATATATGTTTTCTTTATCAGGATAATCTTGACAAATACAGTTACATATGTGTTCCCAATAAATAAAATGAAAAACAATGGTATTGCTTTACGTAAAATGTGGTAATATGTTTGTAAATGTGGGAAAATAAATACAAACTTAAGCTGAATAATGCATGGTAATATAAAGTATGAATTAAAAATTATACTATACAATTCTTACAGAGACTTTAGAATATAAATGACTCCAAAATAACTCTACATTTGTTATAGGATCAAATAATTTAATAATTTAATTTTTGGTTTGTCATGACTCCATGTACATCAGAGTATCAGAGTAGATTGAAATTTAGATAATCTTTCTTCAGTGTTCACCTGAATTTTTATATCATCTTTAAAGAAGGCCACAAGCTTAATTATTAAATAAATGTTTCATTTTTGTATATTGATAGTGATGTAGTTGGGTTTTAGTAAATTTTTGACTATGATACTTCTTATTTAAAAAATAGATATTTGAATGTTTCTATAATTTTAGTGCCAAGTGGATGAAATTTGATAAGATATACAAAAGACTCAATCAGTTTCAGCAGTAGCATTTCTGCTGTACGTCAAAGAAACTAATGTCTAATAAATTTCATTCTTCTGATTTGCAGTAGCTATGTTTTCTAAAGTCATCAGAAATACTGGATTAGCAAACATTGAACCATTGCTCCTAGAGAAAATACAGATTTAGGTCCCTGTACACCTCTGGTCACAATATTTTCATCAGTAGATTAATACAAAACCTTGTTTATTGTGTGTTTCTTTCTAAAGACACCTTATTAGACATATACTGTTGATTCATTAACATTGAACTCATTGCTAATAGCACTATAACTCATGCCTGAAATAAATTTCTTCATAAAGATACATCACAGACTTCTTGGACTAAGTATACTTCAGCACTACAGTTGGGGACCACTGTAAATATCAAAATCACTAACAAAAACCAAACAATGTGAAAATATGACATTAAATAAACCACGAAAAAGAAACTTTGTAGTATGAGAGCTGACACAAGAAGGCAGAGTGTTGCCTTATTTAACCTCAAGTAGGAACATGTGCATCAGGTGACTCAAATTTTTTACCAATCTGTCCATGTCTGTAAAAGTGACACACGTATTGATTTGGGGGTTTAAAATAAATTTTAGCAAATAGGCAAATTTTCAAATGTGGAATCTGTGAATAATGAGTATTTACTGTATTTTAATATTTGAAGTATTTTTAATACTTCAATATTTCTGTTGATTATTTGTCTAATTAACTGGAGAAAGTTTTTTCTAAGTTTTCCTGGAACATGAATTTTAGAGAAAAATATTTAAATTAAAGTGTGCTCACATGTAAGAAAACTGGACAACTGTAATACAGTTTTAATGGCATAGATGCAGATGAATTAATCAGAAATAACACATTGCAAGCATTTGCTAGAAGAATGATTTTGAACAAAAGAAATAGAAATTAAATTTAAGATTATAAAAAAATGTGATTCTAGAAATAAAATTCAGAAAATCCCAAAACATGGGCAAGTTTTATCCTTTGGATTACGTATCTTTATTGGTTTAAAATACGTGGAGTTTTGTGTCCAAGAATATTCCAAGCAGAATCCAGATCTGATGGTTCTGGTTCACTGTATTAAATATGCAAAGTAGAGGCAATAATCTGTAAGTCTTAATTCATATGCAACTAGAGTGGTCAGTTTCATGTAGGTTATGAAAAACCCAGCAACAACAGCCCCACCCCTCATGATAGTGCTGAAACAGTGCTTAAGAACTAAGTCATGTAGTTCAAGTACAAAATCGTTGAAGCAGTAGGCATGGGTAGATGTTTGCATGTTAATGACTATTAAATTGAAAGAATTTGCCCCATTATCACCAAATAATTAATAGGAAGTTTGGAATATTATAAAATAATGGGTTTTATAATTGGACACACCTGGCTTCTAAACCCATAGCTACTACTGTGAAGGTGAGTGATAATTTTGTTGAGGAAATTCACTGGAGGGGGACGGAGGGGAGGGGCAAAAACCTACCTAATGGGTACAATGAACACTTTTTGGGTGATGGGCACACCTATAGCCATGACCCAAGTATTACAAAAACGATCCATGTAACCAAACCATTTGTACCCCCTTAATATTTTGAAATTAAAAAAGGTAATTCACTGAGTCTCACTTTACTCCCAAGTAGTTGGGTACACGATAGAATGGTGATTACTGCCATTAGTTCTGGAAGAACATTATCTGCCTTAGAATCCTGGTTCTGCCACCTATGAGTTATTGAGATATTTATTGTCTTTTCAAAATGTACTTTTCCTATCTGTTTAAAGGATACAATGATATAATCACTGTGTATCAGTTGGATTCACTTGCAAATACAGAATCCCTTCTAACTAGGTTGGACAAAAATAGCATACCCTAAAAAGCTTTTAGAAACATTTAAAAGGCTAAAAACCAGACTCTACCCTTGTCTGAACAGAAAGTAATTTACCATGGGGCCACAGTTCCCAAGCTGTGGCTACACAGAGATACCAAGTGACAGCTTAAATTTTTGAGGCTAATACAGCAACATGTACTGGACACTGTGGAACTGACCTATTTAATAAATGGAGGACAGCACATGTGTTAAAGATTATACTGTACAAACACGACACGGTGCTGTGGATTGAATATTTATGTTCCCCTAAAATTCATATGTTGAAATCCTAACCCCCAAGTTGATGGCATTAAGATGTAGAGATTTGGGAGATGGTTAGGTCATGAGGGTAGAGCCTTCCTGAATGAGATTAGTGCCTTTATTAAAGAGGCCCCCGAGAGCTCCTTTGTCTCATCCACCATGTGAGGACACAGTGAAAAGACCGTCTACAAACCAGAAAGCTGGCCTTCACCAGATGTTGAATCTGCCAGTGGCTTGACCTTGGACTTCCCATCCTCCAGGACTTTGAAAGATAAATATGTGGTATTTATATGCCATCCAGTTTATGGTATTTTTTGTTACAGCAGCCCAAACATACTAAGACACATAGATTTTAGAGTTTAAATTGTTATTGGCACTGTTAAAAAAAATTACTAAGGCACTAAAGGCATTATGAACATACAATTTTTTGAAATGTCCATCATGGGGTTTAAATAGCTCACAGAATCATTGGGAAGGATGAAAAAAAAAAAGGACTCTAGGCTGAGTTTCCAAGAATATTTACAAAGCCACATTGCATAAACTACCAAGAAACTTCCTCTCCTCTCACAAATTGTAAACTATCACCACAGCTGTTGGCTGCAGAATCTATTCATCTTGGCAATAACCCATAGCCTTGCCTCTGTCCCCACTTCACTTAGTTCTAAATTTAAGCTTTACATGAATGCATCTGATTGATGGATCCTAAATCACATCTAGCTCACACTATTTAAATTTAAATTAACTAAAATTATATAAAATAAAAAATTTGGTTCCTCATTTTACACCAGCTCAATAGGTTCATTTCAAGTTCTCAATACCCTGAGGTGGCTGGTGGTTACTGTATTGGAAAGTGTGCATACTGGACTTTTCCATCATCACAGAAACTTCTGTTGAACAGTGCTGCTTAGAGATATAATTAGTGGAACCTGTCACAGTTCTGTTTGGATACGTTTCTACTTATATTACCTTTGTTCTTTGTTCTTCCTTTGTTGCACATCTTGGGCTAGTCTAGACTAGAATATAAACCTATCAAGGCTTTTATATAAACTCATATTTCTGTCTCCCTGGTTCCAATTGCTCAACAACCTTTTTTCAGCTTTAGCTCAGACGCTTCCTAATTTACTATTACAGATCAGGGCTGCTCAATCTCAGCAGTATCGATGTACTAGGCTGGATAATCTTTGTTGTGTGGTCGCATTCTTTGCATCGTAGGATGTTTAGCAGCATCCCTGGGCTCTACCCACTGGACTTTAGTAGCACCCTACCCCAAGTTGTGGTAACCCAAAATGTTTCCATATATCACCAATGCACCCTGGAGAACAAAAAGGCCAGTGGTATGGAAGGCTCGTGTGTATTGGACCTAAGAAATATCCCTTGGATCAATTAGGCCATGAAAAATACCTATTTCAAAGTTAACAAGGAAGAGCTTCTTCTTTCCTCTCATATCTCTTTCTGCCAGCTCTCTCACTTGCTAGCTTGTGGGCATTCTCTCTCTCTCTCGGCCATTGCTTGTTGTATTTTCTTTCTTTTTTCAGAAAGTACACAACTTTTAGGCTTAATTTTACTGGCAAAATATTTGCTTTGCTTAAATTATTGAAACCATGATATTCCTATCACACAAGAAAGCCATTCCCTGGCTACAAGATCTCAGGAATTTAGTATAAATTCCTCCCTGTAAGTTTTAATGATACATGTTTGCTCTCCCCAAAAGAATCACAGCCAATTCTACAGAAATCTGTCAAGATTGGGTGGGCAATGGAACCTGGCATTATACTTTCCACCTTTCAGCACTAAAAAAATATGTAATGAGTGAGTGACTAAAATTATACATAAGCAATAGATATGAGGCAGTTCAGAGGATAATGTAGTCAGTAACCAGTACAATCTAAAGTACACGACTGAAGGTGTCTTGGAACAGTAAGTCCCAAACAAGTTGGTTATAATACAGTGCTTTTCAACTCTGATTACATATTAGAATCACCTGATGAGCTTAGACATGCTACCTAGACCTGGGTCTACTCCCAAGAGTCTGATTAAATATATCTGAAGTAGGGTCCAGAAATAGATTTTTTTGACCTTCTCAGGCTATTCTAAAATATATCCAGGTTTCCTAATCTTTGCGATATAGGAATCACTAGGGGGCTTTATAAAATATTGATTTGTGTGATGTGGGTTGGTTTCTAATTCAATAGGCTTGGGATGTGTGCCTCAGAAATTACAGTTTCCTCAATCCCTCCTATGATTATTATGTGTAGTCAGATTTAAGAAGCACTTTCTTATTAGAAAAAAAAAAAAAAACAACCCAGAAGTGGAACCTTGCCTCTGTGTCAGGTAATGCAAAAATGTGCAGGACCTGAACATATTGGGAAGTGGATGGAGAAATCTGGATAATAGCAGGAGGGTGATCCATAGATGTGGCAAAAAACTAGTGGGGGGCTGCAGTGGGGACCAGTGTCCAGGAAAGAAAATGAGGCTGAATTAAGGGAGGACCAGAAAGGAAACTGGAAGAACTGGATAGGAAAGGTTCCCAATAATTGTAACTGAGAAATATAAGTCAACTATTTCGTTATGAAGAATGAGGCAAAATATGCAAAGAAGTACAGGTCCTAGTAGGCAGCAGAATAGATCTAAGGCTCAGCCTTGAATTGCTTTGATTTATGTCATCCCTTGCTGGTAATCAGATTAAGCCTGGAGCCTGCAGGTGAAAGTTAAATGACATCAGGTCAGATATCGGGAGTTTTGGAGTAAAAGTGCGTAGAGCAAGAAACTCTGAAATACTTTGCAGCTTTTGACTTCCGTGCCACATGCATTTCTCTGTTTCCAAACGGGATACTAAATAGGTGTACCAGGACCATGATCACTTTGCATTTTGAAAATATGATGCTCATACTTTTTCACATTTTAATGAGAAGATTAAGCTATTATGAGACAAAACTTGTAGGTTAATTAAAATTATTCCACTACTGGAGAAATCATAACCTATTAACATCTCAGAGCATTTTTTATTTTCTTAAGTCTTTAAGTAGAAACATTAAGAACCTGCAAAACTCAAAGTTGATTTTGTGCTGTTTATAATTTTCCAAAGTATCAATAAATATTTTCTCCCTTGAAATTGACTGTAGTTCTATACATTAAATAGTACATACAAGATAGGACAGAAAAATCTTAGAAAGGAGTACACTCCTAATTGGTATGTTGTTATTAATCAACCAGTGTCTACATTTAAAAAATGTTTGAACAAAATATTTTTTGTCACACAGTGAGGCAACATCATCTTTATTTTAACTCATTTATAATATGATATTCAACTCATTTCTTTCAAAAAATAATTTTCATATATCAAGCCTTTCATAGATTATTCCAGAATCCATGTAAATATAGACAAACATTTCATTTGACAACAGGCAGCTTAGATAAGAATTTGGTCAGAGGCCCTGAGTTCAAAATTCTAGTTTGTAATTTTTCCCCCCGGTCTTTACTAACCAAGGCTGCTTTACCAGAACTTCTTAGTTATTGAATATACTCAGCGTATGTCCACAGCATTTGCTTTTCTTGCTCTTTGTTCATGATTTCTTTAACTTAAGTATTTCACAAACAAATGAGTAATTGCTTAAGCCACACACATTTGACTTATACAGTCTCACTCTTATCTGACTAAAGTGTACTCTGTTCAGCTTGCCAGGAGAAAATAAAATATCTTTGTGTTACTTTGGCAATTAGTATGAGAGTCCTGTTCTATTATACGTATCCCTCCAGGCATACATGTCTTTTTGAGAAACGAACAAAAATAGCTATTTAAAAAATCAGTTCAAAGAGTTACAACTGTAGCTTTTAGCATAAATGCCTTGAGCCTTTTACACTTGCTGTTTCCTTTTCCTGAAATGATCTGTTAGCTCCTTTTCATGGCTGTATTCCTTCTTGTTATTCAGGTTCTCACTCAAAAAATAACTTCTCAGACTTTATGTGACCACCCAATTTATATCATCTTTTGCTATTTCCTGCAAACTATTGAAATTATCTCATTCTTGCATTTATTTGTTCATATTTTATTTTCCCTCTCTACTACACCTTCTCACCATGGAACAAGGACTTTGTCTTATTCACCACAGTTTGCCAACCATCTAGGAAACATGCCATGAGGCACATAACAGACATTTATTTAATATTTATTGAATGAATGTGAATAAGAGTATATGTTACTTCAGTGCTCTGAGTTTCAGTTCCCTCAATTTGAAAATGGTGATAAAGATAATGTCTCTATCACATGATGGTTGTGAGGATTTAACAAGATATTACACCTAGGAGAAAACATGTTAGTTATTAATGATCATGCTTGTGGCAGAGTGAATATTCAAGTGCCTGTTCTCAGGGCACATGCCAAAGCAGTTGTTCTCCATATGGTTATCATTAATCAGTGTCCACATTGTTTTTGAACATGTTGGGGTCTATGGACTGCCTATATCAGAATCACCTGTCCTACTTTTTCCATGTCTGACTTTGAATCTCTGAGAATGGGAGAAGAAACTGAACATTTTTAAACAGGTCTTCTGGGCTATTTTTATGCACAGTAGAGTTTGAGAAACACTATCCCAAATATCTTGATATGTGGACTAATGAATCTTCTAGAAGTGGATACTTTTATGATGGATTCAAATGTGTTAAATGGAAAAAAATCATAAATCATCAGCTTTGAGATTTGTACCTATCCATGCAACTTCTCTTTGTTCCCACTCTGGTGAAAGTAAATCTAACTCTTAAAAAAATGTTAAAATCTGTGAAAATCACTTATTTTGGAACTACCCTTTCTATAGTCTTTTCATTGCCTGTTCTTGCCTCAGGCAGCAAAATCTTTCTCTGTTCAGAGCCCAGAATGATGTCCACCTTTTGTAAGGCTTTTCCCTATTAAAAATAAAAAACAAAACAAAACAAAACAAAAAAATCCCCTTGTCAGTCTTTTCCATTGACACTTTTTATTATTCTTTAACAAAAATGAGCATCAGAGAGTTAACCTATAAACATTATGCCTTTCATCCTTAAGAATAAAAAGCTTTGTCTCAAAGGAAAAGAAGTGCAGTCACCAATACATTGATAGACAAATAATTTTTTGTGTGTAGGGGGCAGATGTGGGGTGTTCTCATGCAATGAAATCAAGACTGATCCTCAGGCAAATTAAATTTAACTGATTTTGAGAGAGTCTGGAGAAGATTTGATTGTATCAAAGGAAGAAAAGTGTAGGTAAGTGTAGGTAAGTGTCAGAGGGCATGTAATATAAATGGTCATGAACTAAAAAAGAAGGAACTACTGGTGTTGAAGCATCTGCCTCTGTTTTGTTTGAATTTTACCCCACACCTAGAGTTGCTGTGTCACTTTACCCTACCCAAAGCAGTAAATTTGTACAGTTTTGGGAATCCATTTGTCTTTTTCTTTTCCTTTTTAACAATATTTCAGTACTATAATACACAACCACCTAAATTTCACCTTCTAGAACACAGCTCTGAGCCTCTTTTGTGATCTATGATTGTCCCCTTTCTTGGGATGTGAAGATCACTGAAATGTTGAGCTACATGGGCTTTATTAAGAGAGCTCTAACTCCCTAGTTTCTTTGCTACCACATAGCCAGCCTCCTCTGGTTGAGGTCTTTTATGTCCTATTTGAGCTCAGTGACAATTCTACTATAGAGGAAAAAATCAAGCAATACAGGTATTATTCACACTAATAGTAATATATAAATATTAATTATAGTATATAATATATAAATAAGTATAAATAAATTTAAACTTTATATTTAATAAGACCTGGATATGCAATTATTATATTCTGCAGCTTTGTGCCATACACATCTTCTTGTATGTCTGATCTCTGATGCATTTGATGCATAAAAATCATGTATATTACTAAGTAAAAATGATTAATATGTGATATATATCTATATTTAGGATTTTATAGTTTTTAAAGTCCTCTGCCATGCATTCTTTAACCTGATTATTACAAAGCCTATGTGAGTTCAGTAAGTAGATGATGTGATTTGCTACCAATGGGGTAGAGCTGGGACACTAATCTTGACTTGTAATTCCAAATTCAGGTTTGTTACTTTTATGTTTTCCCTCTAACTCACACAGTCTTTAATTGTTGGTTTGGTATTTCATTTTCTCTTGGTATTGGCAACATGTGACTTATTTTTTGCAAATGTTTATTTTTATGAAGAACATTTTCTTTTAGTGTACAACTCCAATTATGTAAGTTAAATGAGAGATATAAAGCACTGGTTTCCTTTTCTGTATGATGAAGGAGCTAGTTTATTTTTTTTGCCTATAGTGTACATATATATAGTTTCAGAGTTTTTAAAAATATTATTGATCTTTCTCATTCCCTAAATTGAATATCATCATGGAAGATTGAATATAAACTATGCATTAATGAAATCTCAATATCTTAGCAGGCTAATGAAACAATAAACTAATTTCCTCTGGAATAATTATTGCATTACTTAATATGTTACTTAGAAAACAATTCTCAAATTATATGTATACTTATGCAATGTTCTTTTTAAGTATTTCAAGTTGTATAATGTAATTGTGTAACTGTTAAATTGTCATTATGAGTTACATAATCGGAAATTACAAGTTGTGCATAGAAATGTGAGACTAACACAACTGAAAGTTTAATTTAAGCTAAAACATTCATTTGTTTTTCCATAATATAGACTGAATAAATATGTTTTGTTTTTAATTAGTTTGTGGAAATAAGCTACTAATTTTAGGTACTATCAACAGAAATTAGTTTTTGATGATTAATATTTTAATATCATCTATATGAAATGACTCAAATCCTATCATCCAGTTTCAGCAATAGCATACATATGCAAAGGTCATTTACATAACAGCCCTAGATATCTGGTGTGTATTCAAGAATCATGGAGTAAAAAATGTGTGTCTAGCCATGAGAAAAAACACAATCTATATTCATGTATGTTCTACTTAGGAAAAATCTCTTTCTTGCCTGGTTTTCTCCCAGTTCTATGCTCTGTAGATGTGTCTCCCAGTTTCAAAAGTTTATTTCCCCATTAACTTAAAGTTTGTTGTGTTCTTTGTTTTTATTTATGCTGTACAATACAATTAATCACAGATTACAGGTTATATTGTAAGTTTTCCCTGTTTTTATATATATATATAAAATATTTTGAGGATATGCTGAAATAATCTGATTTAGCCCTCTTACCCTGTAGAAACCAAGAAACCTTTTTCTCATTCTCTGTTAAACCCAAACCAATCAGGTTTTTGTTCCAACTACTTTAGAAAACTTCTCTTGTCAGTGATATCTGTGACTTTCACATTGCCACATCCAGTGATCAGTTGTCATGTCTTACCATTTTTGGTTTTTCTCTTTCCTCACTGGAAGCTCCTATCCATCCTTTCAGTTGTTTCTTCTCACCTTCCTGACCCTGAAATATTGGAGTTTCTATTTCTACTCACTCCTTCAGTGATGACAACATCCCCGTATATTTGAAAACAATCTATATATTTACATTTTCAAAATTTTAATTTCTGACCTAGATCCTGCCCCTGAACTTTTGAATCATATTTCTAAGTACCTATTTAATACTTCTATTTGTATATCTAATAGGCACATTACCCTTAGCTTGGACAAAACTAAACTCCTGATTCTCACTCTAGCAGAAAACTTTTCTCCCAGAGTCTCTCCACCTTCATAAATGGCAACTCCATTTCCCTAATTGCTTAAGATGTTATGCAATGTTATTCATCTCTTCTTTTCATTTATTTCTAAATTAATAGTCTTTATTTTTAGAGCAATTTTAGGTTTATGGTAAAATTGAGCAGAAACTGCAGAGAATTTCCATATACTTTCTTCCCCCACACATGCACAACTTCTCCCACTATCAACATGCAGCACCAGAGTGGTACATTTGAACCAACACTGACACCTTCTTATCAGTCAAAATCCATAGTTTACAGTACGGTTCACTCTTGGTGGTGTACATTCTAGTGATTTTGACAAATGGTTAATTTTATTATCTCTTATCTCACATTTAGCCATTACAAATCTCTCTTGCTTCTATAATCTAAAAATATGCAGAACCTAAAGACTTCTTACTGTTAGGTAGATAGTGAGGGATTCCAGGTCTCCTAGGGAGGAAAGTGGGTGCTGTTGCCTTGGTGCAATTGCCCCACCTGGGAAGAAGGACAAGGGTGGGCCCCAAGCCTGTCTCAAGCAACTGCCATACCTGGGGTAGGAGGGAGTGCCCCACAAATCTGCCAATCAGAACTTGGCGGCCAGATGCAAAAGAATGCAGAGGATTCTCTAGCCCACGGGCCAAACAGCACAGGTACCATAGGGTCTGGAAAGTGACCTAGAACCCACATGTGCAGTAAGACTCAGGTCATGCAGCTCCCAACCTACCAATCAAAGTGGTTCCATGGTGACGTTGAACTATGGGGAGGTCCCTATCCAGACACCACAAAACAAGATCCAGACCATAACCAAACTCTTTCTTTTTCTGCTGCAACAAGGGGTCTGGTCATCATCTGTGGTATATGTATCTCGCTTTGAAAACCTATGTCTTGCTCCTGCTCTATAATCGTATCTTGATCCCCCTCAATAAATTTCCCCTCATGCTTGCCTTACTTTGGTGTATTTGGTCATTCCTTGGCCATGGGCACAGTAAGAACTGACATTTCAGACTGAAATCTGACATTACCATCTATACCATGGATCTCTGGATAATTGATATAGCCTCTTATCTAGTCTGCCTTGATTCTATCAACATGTGATCCACCAGAGTGGTTCTTTTAGAGATCTTTTAATCCATTCATGTGGGTTATTTTTATCATTCCCTACCCTCTTCCATTTGCTTACGCCTATTCATCTACATAGGATGCCTTAGTGTTTCTTGAACACATCAAACATGCACCAATCTCAGGGTCTTTTTCACTTATTTGCCTGAACTTCTTTTTTTCCCAGTTATAAACAGAGTTTAATCCTGAACTTTATTCTGGTCTCTATTCAAATTTAACCTTCTAAAAGTTGAAATTCATGATGACACAATGTAAATGAAATCCATGACAATACTACTTGTTCTGCATTATTATTACTATTGATGTATGTATGTTGCTGTGTGTGAATCTAGCTAGCTAGCTATTTTACTATCTGTCTTTACTTAATGTATTTCTTCTCCTACTAGAATATTACATCCAAGAAACAGGGGAGTCTATCTGCTTTATTCATTAGGATATCCTCAGTCCTTGATTGAACAATGCCTGCATTGTATTAAGCATATAAATAGTTGTGAATAATTGTTTCATGAATGACACATCAACCAAAATCTCAAGATTGTTTTATGGAACAATTTTTATGGAAAATTAAATGAGGAAAATACTAAAAAAACTTTGTCAAAAAGGCAACAATTTAAACAATTTACAAAAGAAAACATGCAATAATCAATAAACAAATAAAAAGATGGTTATAATTCACAAAGATGTGGAAACAACCCAAGGGCCCATCAATACATGAGTGGATTAATAAATTGTGGTATATGTATACACCATGGAGTACTACTCAGCCACAAAAAAACAATGGTGAACTAATACCTCTTGTATTATCCTGGATGGAGGTGGAGCCCATCCTCCTAAGTGAAGTATCACAAGAATGGAAAAACAAGCACCACATATACTCACCATCAAATTGGTACTAATTGATCAACACTTATGTGCACATATGAAAGTAACATTCGTTGGGTGTTGAGCAGGTGGAGGGGAGGAGGGCCCGGGTATATTCACACCTAACGGGTGTGGTGTGCACTGTCTGGGGGAGGGGCACTCAGGCGGTGCAAGGGCAATATATGTAACCTAAACATTGGTACCCCTGTAATATTTTGAAATAAAAAAATTAAAATTAAAAAAAGTTCATAATTAGTCACCAAAATATCAGTTAAAAACAAAATATGATACCACTGAACACCCACTAGAATAGCTAAAATTAAAAATACTGATAATATCAAATATTGCCAAAATTTTAAGCAAATAAATCCCTCATACATGGTTGGTGGACATGTAAAATCATATAATCACTTTGGAAAATTTTTTATGGTTTCTTATAAAATTAAACATACATCCAGCTTTTTAACTCTTAAGAATTTACCTAAGAGAAATAATAACACATGTCTACAGCTCTACACAAAATTTATACACAAATATCCATAATATTTTTTGTTCATAATGGCCAGAAACTGGAAATAACCCAAATGCCTAACAATAGGTGAATGGATAAACATATTTTGCTCTATCTGTATAATATAAATTCCCTCAGCAATAAAAATAAAGGAAGTCATGATGCATGCAATGATATGGATGGATCTCAAAAGCATTATGCTGAGCAAAAGAAGCCAGACACAAAAGGTAGCATAGCTCTGCCTATATGAAATTTTAGAATGGGAAGAACCAGTCTACAATGACAGAAATAGATTGTGGTTACCTGGGACCTGAGGTAGGGGAGATTGACTGTAAAGGGGAACACCGGCACATTTAGAGGTGTTGAAAATGTTCTGATTCTGACTGTGGTGGTGGTTACACAGATTTCTCAGATTTCACAGTGTTTGTCTCAATCTTTATACAAAAATCAGTATGCTTCATTACATTTAAATCATACCTGAGTAAGGTAAAGAAGTAAAAATTTATATCTAACCACATAAAGCACACAAAAGGTAGAATTTTAATAAAATAAAAGGCACTTTAAATTATTTTAGAGATGCATTCAATTGTATTTTTTATTAATATTTCTCTTTTTAAATAAAATTCTTCATCATAAAATTTGTGGCAGATAGCATTCACCAGAGTGTATAAATATAATTAAAGCTTAACCATGACTATTACAAAAAGCATTGAAAATCTAAGAATGAATCAATCTTTATTAGGAGTTATATTTTATAAATCTTATGTGTTGAGCCTCTAGACCATCCCCTGTGGGTACATTATTCAAAACATCTGTTTATTTTTATACATAAACACATGACATTCTCTGTTACTTTAAATACAAACACACACACACACACACACACATATATACTTATGCAGTTATATTTGTGACCAGAGAGTACAAAATTCAAAGAAATAACATAACTGGATCATTTGGTATGTCTTTCTTATTATTATTCTGTTTCAACTCTCAAAAATTTCCCCTTCTCCTTCCTTTTCACTCTCCTCCCCTTCCCCCTCCTTATTCTCCTACTTTTTCCTTCTTTACATTTCTGGATTCCTAAACTGTATCACACACTTGCCATATCCTTGATAATGGACATAATGATGGCCAGACTCTCCCAGTTCCCTGAATTTTGAGCCACTGTTGTGACCCTTCCATGAATAAACATCTTGCTGTCTCAGTGGAAGCATAGTCAACAACCTGAATTTCTCTCATTCCAATGCCATAGACTCCACATGGACACCTCAGATGGCAAGACTTTTTCAAAACACCTTTTGCCTTCTTAATCCTTTTATGCACCATTCTTTCAACCCACTGCAACTGGGTCAGTTTTGCCAATCTTCATCCAATTTATTTTATTTAGATTTTTTCCAGTATAGTCAGCCTGAAAAGAAGGACATTCTATACTTTAATTCAGGCCCTTTCAAATTATATTCTGGGGCACTTATTGGGACTTAGCAAATGAATGGATAAATGAATCCTACTTGTAGAGCCTATACTGTAGGCCATTTTCCTTGAAACTTCAACTATTGGCATGGAGTACTTTTATACTTGTCTCAGAAGAATATCTTTCTGGAAGCATATGGACAAGGCTTATGTGTAAGGCATGGAGTTTTGTCCCACACATAAGCATGTGCACAGCACCGTCTAAGGATTCAGTTAAGTCTTCCTGAAGGAGATGATTTCTAAGGTGAGCTTATGTTGCATACCCGGTATGTGGATTCACATTTTGTCTTTTTCAGTTGTTCCGGAGGGCAGGACTGTGGGCAAGTTACATCACAATTCCCTGGGTGAGATTTACTATACTAGAAGCTGCTGCATCAGGGCCAAATGTTGCCCTTCTTAAAAGATTGAGTAATGGAGTCCTTTGTCTCTGACCCAGGATTCTCATGCTTTCTACCAGCATCCAGGAAATTGTGAAAGATTAATATGTTAGTATACAGATGGGGAAAAAATCTCACACGCTTCACAGTTCTTGACAAAGATTTATTGAAATATTTCCTCATGGAAGTCTCTTCTAAAGGTCTTGACTGAGGTAAACAAGTCAATTACATGCTCCCATAGCAAAAAATGATACTATTATTTTACATGTCCATGTATTCTAAAACTTTTTCATTAATTTAGTCTTAGCCCAATATAATATACCTGAAAAATAAATTATTGAGCTTATTTCAAATCATCAAACCATGTATCTTTAGCATCTTTATATAGAATTGTGTTGGTTTATAAGTAGTTTCAATGTTATGCAAAAAAAGCATCATTTTAACAAATCCAACATGTGGTTATATTCACAAAAAAAGGGTGTCTGAAGTTGATCTCACATTAAAAAAAAAAAAAGATGTGCTCTGTAACAGTGCTGTGAAATAGAAACGTCAATAATGATGTTTTATAGTAAGCCTTGACCAATATGATAACCACTAGCTATAAGACTTTGAATGTAGATAGTGTTACTGAGAAACTGAATTTTAAATTTTATTTTAATTTAGCTAATTTAAACTAAATGTAATGTAAATAACCAAAGGTGGATAGTGGCTACCGTAAAGCTGTGTTATCGTACATTAATGCAATTACAGAAATTTGCTATTTTGATGGGGAAAAGCATACCTGCTGCTCTCACGAACAAAATCTTTGTAAATCAATTATTCAGGACCATCCCTGTCATAATCCTTGTTTCATACTGGTTTATTCATTCACTCATGTTGCTTTTGATGCTGAAATATTCTATACCTACAGTTCCCAACCCCCAGGCTGCAGACCGGTACCGGTCCATAGCCTGTTAGGGACCAGCCACAGAGCTCTGCCACATGCCCACCCTGTCCATGGAAAAGTTGTCTTCCATGAAACTTAGGAACCAGGGGGCCACACAGCAGGAGATGAGCAGCAGGCAAGCCAGTGAAGCTTCATCTGTATTTATAGCTGCTCCACTTCCCATCACTTGCTGTTCTATACCATCACCTCTCCCTCCCAACTTCCTCTATTTGGTATCTGCTGATATCCTAGTTGAATTTGTTAGGATTCTCCAGAGAAATAGAACCAACCACACCACCTATATATATATAAATGGAATTGACACATGCAGAGGCCAAGAAGTCCCACCATCTGCTGTCTGCAAGGTGGAGAATGAGAAAATACAGTGGTATAACTCAGTCCAAAGTCCCAAGTTCAAGTCTGAAGGCCTGAGAATGTTGTGGTCTCATTTTCATTTTTCTTTGTCTGTATGGATTTATATTATTATATTATTTTGCAGTAACTTTAGTGAATTTTTGTATGGGAGCAAAAATTAATGTGTGTTGGATCAACCATGCTTAACTGAGTAACCCTACTATTTATATCTTGTCAAACTGATAGCTTACATCTTACTTATGTAAATGCAACACTTAATTTTTAAAGATTTAAAACTAGTACTTTTCTATTCTACCTTAAAGTACATTGGAAGAAAAAGTAATCTTAAATTACAACTGTTTGAAATTCTTTATTTCAAAATTGAGTATACTGACTCTTCTGGTCCAGACAAGACAGCATAGATCTGTTTATCCTTGCTTCTCCTCACTAAGCACAACTGTAAATCCTGGAAATGGTACAAGAAACAATGAAAGGAGGGCTCTGAAAAGAAGTAAAAAGAAGAGTTCTTTTTGGACCTCAGAACCGGAGGAACAGCACAACAGTGGAGCATCTGAGACCTCTGGCTCAGGAAAAAAAAGACCAACCAAACCTGGCATTTATGGACCCCCTACCTAGCAACAGAAGGCAGCCTGGGTAGGCTTATTCCTCCTCTGTATCAAGTAGGACTTTTTCTCACATCAAATGAACCTAACACCACCCAGAAGGAGGCTTCATTGGGAACCTTACCAGAAATAAGCAGTTAGGGGAGGCACCCTCCTTCCCTGCCAGGCTGGAGACCTTCCAGTAATCTTTTAGCAGACAGATAGAACCAGGAGAAGAGACCCAACTTCAGCAGAGGACCAGGTCCAAAAAGCCTTTTTATCCTAGTAAGCCTGAGACTCTCTTCCCCAACCCAGAGATGCCTGGGCAGGCAGTTAGAGCTACCAAAAGGGATGCAGTCACAACAAGTGGCCTGGTATGGGAAGACTTTTGTCCTCTTAGGACCTCCTAGACACTCCTCTCCTTAGAGACACTATGGCAGAGGGAGGATCTTCCCCAAAAGTCATCAGAGGCCTGGTATGGGGAAACTTCTTCTGCCCCTCTGGCAGCAACAGCAAAGAACAACGGGAACCCCAGCAGCATCAGAAACACCAAGAAAACTGTAATGGCTAATTTTATGTGTCACCATGACTGGGCTAAGAAAAGCCCTAATGATGGTAAAACATTATTTCTGGATATGTCTGTGAGGGTGTTTCTAGAAGAGATTAGCATTTGAATCAGTAGACTGAGTAAAGAAGTTCAACCTCACCAATGAATGTAGGCATCATCCAAATAATTAAGGGACTGGGACCAAATAGAAAAAAAGGCAGAGGAATGGCTAATTGTCTCTCTCCTCTCAAACTGGGACATCCACCTTCTCCTGCCCTCAAATATTGACACTCCTTATTCTAGGGCCTTTGGAACCTGAGATTTATAGCATTGGCTACACTGGTTCTCAGACCTTTAGACTGAGACTAAATAACACCACTAGCTTTCCTGGTTCTCCAGACAGTAGACGGTGGGATTTTTCAGCCTCCATAATCACATGAGCCAGTTCCCATAATACATATATATCCTATTGATTTTATTTCTCTGGAGGATGCTGACTAAATCACAGACCAACATAGCACTGCAAAGACTCTGAAAATTAAACTGCCATTTGAGCCACAGCCCACAAAAGTACACCAAGACCCATATGTTAAACCTAAGTTGGATGACAGCCTACTAATATAAAATACTTAAGTAGGATTTAGAGTATCCTTACATAATCGACAAAATTTCCAGGATACAATTGAAAATCACCTATCATACCAAGAACCAAGAAAATCACAATTCAAAGGAGAAAAGAGTGATATCAACATCAAGTTGAATCTGAAGTTGCAACTATCTGATAAGGATTTTAAATCAGCCATCATATTAATAGAAATGCTTCAGCAATTAATTATAAATTCTCTTGAAACAAATGAAAACATAGAAAATCTTGATAAATAGAAGTCATGAAAATAACTAAATGGAAATTATAGAATCAAAAATACAATAATAGAAGCATAAAAGAGTCACTAGATGGACTCAATAATAGATTGGAGAGGAGAAAAGATAGAATCATTTGAACTAGAGAGAAAAAAAAGAGAACTCTTCCTCTCTAAATCATGGAGACAAAAATGGGAAAAAATGAACATAACCTCAGGGCAGTAACTAAAGATCCAATATTTATATCATCAGAGTTGCAGAAAGAAAGGAGAAAAAGTGTGAGGCTAAAAGAGTGTTTGAAGATGTAATGGCTAAATACCTCCCTAATTTGATAAAAGACAAAAACCCACAGATCTGAGAAGTGGAGCAAACCAAAACAGGATAAATCTAAAGAAATTTACACCAAAACTCACCATAATTAAACTTTCAAAAACTGAAGCCAAAAAGCAAATAAACAAAACCTTTTAAAAAGCCAGGAAGAATTAATGCTTTATCTGTTGGGGAACACCAATTCAAAAGACAGGAGATTTCTCATGTGAAACCATGGAATCATATTTTTAAGGACTGAAAAAAAAAAAAAAAACAAACAAGAACAAAATCCCCTCAACCATGAATTCTGTATTTGGTGAAACTATCATTTGGGATTTAAGAAAAAATAAAAAATTTCAGGTGAAGGAAAACTAAACTTTTTAAAGAAAATCTATCTTTAAAGATTGGCTAAAAATTCCTAAATAGAAAGGAAAGGATAAATGAAGCAATCTTGGAAAATCAGATCGGAAGAAAGAAGGAAAAAAAAAAACCCAGAAATATTGGTACATACAATAGACTATCTTGTTCTTCAAGAGTTTTATACATTATGTTTAATGATAGAAGCAAAAAATTATTGCACCATCTATGTACAAGATAATAATATTTAAAAGTGAAAGGAAAAGGTAAACCAAATAGAAGTAAGGAAGTCTACAATTCACCAGAGGTTTTAAATGTTGATATTAGTAGACTGTTGTAAGTCATGTGTGTATATTAAAACACACCCAGAGACATCACTATAAAAATTCTACAAAGAGATGCACTCAAACCACTATAAATAAATCAAGATATAATCCTAAGAAATATTCAAATAATCTGTAAGAATGTAAGAAAAAGTGAAACAGAGGGATGAGAATCAGAGGAAACAAACAGAAAACCAATAATAAAATGGCAGAATTACACATTAACATATCAATAGTTACCTTGAATGTAAATAGTCTAAGTATGCAAATTAAAAGACATAAATTGGCACAGTGGAATTAAAACAAAAATAAAAACATAATCCGACTATATTCTGCTGACAAGAAACTCACTTCAAACTCAAAGATAAAGGTATATTGAAAGTAAAAGGATGGGAAAAGACATATACATACAGACAATAAAATGCAGGAGTGGCTATATTAATATCTTATATAGTAGTTAACTTTACTGTATTGCCAGAAAAAGTAAGTGGAAACAAGAAAATATTTGAAAATATAAGGAACAAGAATTTTCTGAAATAAAGAATGATGGAAAATATCTGTTTGAAATATTTCATAGAGTACCAAAGAGGATGGATTAAAAAAAAAATCACACCTTGATGTGTTATAGTAAAAATTAACAAAATCATGAACCAAAAGAATATTCTAAGTATTTCCATCTTGTTATGAAATTTTAGAAAAACAAACAAGAAGATTGTAAAAGTTTAAAGAGAAAAAAAGCTAATCACATAAAAATGAACAAGAATCAAATTATAATCAGATTTTCCTCCAACGTCTCTGCAAGCAGGAAATGGAGTAATATTTTATAGGTGTTGGAAAAAAAACTACTTTTCTGTTCTGGGCTCAGAGTAACCATCAGCTACATTGCTTGGTGCTTGCTAATCTCAAAAGCATAAGGGTAGCAGACGTTTGTTTCTCTGATTTCCTTATAACTTCCTAGTAACTTGGTCCAAAGCTGAACTGAATACACTGGGTACCACCTAACATTATTATTCCTTTTTTATGGGATAGCTGCTTGTCATCAGATGGCAGCAATTTAAAGCAATCCCTGGGAAAATAGTTTCTCATTCTCTGGAAACTAACAGGGTCTATGGAAAGTGGCATAGAGGAGGCTGTTGTGGAGAGGGTGCCACCAGTCCCAAGGAAAACCGGGGCTTAGTACACTCTCTGCCCCTAAATGGAAGGTAGGGCACAATTCTGGCCAGGCAAGCTCCACAATATCAGATAAATAAACCTGTTCATCTCTACAAATATTGTATGATATGGAATTGCAACTTGAAGATGAAAGTGAAATGTTGGCCATTCTGGCAAACAATTTGCTTGTATTTAGCAGAATTTAACATTTTGCGTTCCCTTTAACTTAGCAATTCCATGCCTTGTGCATGTGTGTGTGTGTATACATATATATACATATATACATGTATACATATATATATGTATACATATCTCTGGTCTGTATAGAAGGTCCATAAAAGACCTTTTGAGTATGTTTATGGTAGTTGAGAGTTGGAGGGAATCTATGCCTTCATATCCTTCATATCTAGGGTAATGAATGAATTAAATACTGTGGATAGAATTCTCTTCAGTGTCATGTATTTATTAATAGAAACCAAGAATAAGATGTTCCTAAAGAAACAGATAAATATTAAAACATAGTTGTATTAATAAAAGGTAGGAAACATAGACAATGTATGTAGCACAATATTATAATTTTAAATTTGAGATAAACATGAAAACGTATTTTACAAGGGACATCATTATTTAAGGACATAAATCAAACAGAATAGGTGCTGTAATCATGTTTATGGAGCATTAGATGTGACTCGGAAATGTGACTCGGTTAAGAAGAAAACTAAAATAAAATAAACTCAAACAAGAGTGTGATCTTACATGTACAGATAATAATAATTTGCCATAAACTGAGGTGTTTGAAAAATTCAGCTCATTGCAAATATCAACCTCCCATCGATCAATCAATTAAAATTTGAGTTTTGATTAAAGTAGGTAATAATTTCAATGAGATTATTTTCCAGTTCCCGATGAAAAAAATTATTATGGCAGAAATTTTACATTGTACCTTTCTTATGAATTTAACAATCAGTAAGAAAATCTTTTTTACATAAAAAAGATATACACTTTCAAATTAAGAGTAATGCTTCATTTGATCAAATGTTAAAAAAGTAACTGAAAGGTTATGTTGAAATTGAGACTGATGATGTTGCTGATTTTGTTTTCTCTACATTTATTAGTTTTATAAACATTTCCTAAATTATGTTAATCTCGTACTTGTTAAATTATGTGTTTAGTATTATACAAATTAACCTATCTCCCCTTGAATTTCTCAACTAATTATTAAGAAAATATATACAGAAGGGAGATGGTGTAATGAAACAAAAATGTCTCTGATTAAATAATACTGGGCTTCAAATCTAGGTTTACCTCTTCCTGAATGTTTAATGTTGAATGTGTTTTACTTGTTTTCTCTCATGCGAAATGGGAATCGTGTAATTCAAAGAGTGACACAAAGATTAACTGAGGTAAGATCCAACACACCTAAGACAGTAAACCGCTAGAGAAGGACTCCCTACATTTGCCACAAATAATATCATGACGACAAAAGTTGCACATGATTCAGATTCAGTTTGTAACATCACAGGAATGCTAAAATATATTTTATCATATTTTTATATTAAAAACTTAAATTAAAATATATGTATTATGAATTTGTCATTAGTATGATGGCTTAGTTTCCTATTCGATGTCATTAGTATGATTCCTTAGTTTCCGTGTAAGCAGAATATAAATCTGTTTAATGAAGTACAAGTCAGGAAGGCGTTTTTGATTTTATAATTTTGATTTGGTTTCTTTTTCAAGTATTCTTTCCTTTGTTCTCCCTCCTCACTCCTCTTCTTCCTTATCCTCTCCTTCTTTCTTATTTTTCTCTGTTTTTTCAGAAATATAGACTAAGCCTTAAAATCCATTTAATTACTATTTCCAAAATATGAAATATATGAAACATGTAGAATTTATATTTATTTTGTCATTAATTGTCTACCTGTTACAATGCACTAATCTTTACATTTGTAGCCCCACTACAAAGGAATTTTAAAGCCTTCTCATAAACATTATCTTATTTTATGATAATCCTATTTCCTCCCATGTGACACATGAGGAGAATGAGTTGCAAAGATCTGTAGAATAGTTTCCCAAAAGTTGTTAAATAAATTTTTCATGGACCAGAGGCAAAGCTAAACTCACGTGTTTGGATTACAAACCCACTCCTTATTAGGAATGTTGCATAGATAAAATATTAATTGGTATTATCAAATTACAGAATTATTATTTCATATTATTACTATTGTTTAACTTTTCTACTTGCATTTCTTTATGAAATTTTAATTAAGGTTTTCAGAGTCACATAGTTTTTTTAAATTTTAGGCAGAAAAATGTATCAAGTTTTATATTGCTATCATTTATAATATCATAATTCATTATAACTTTTAATGTGGCATCTGATTTTCTAAAGTGACCACTATATTTTTCTTCTATATTATCCTGAAGATGTTCTAGTTACATTAAAGTATTAGGTAGGTAACGTTTGATGCTTAGAATAATGAGCCCATAATATGTGACGCATACAAAGCATAGGACAACCAACCCATAGACATAAAAAGAATCTGTCTATTATAAAAGACATTATTTATAATAAGAAAACTGCCCAGCAACCTAATAGCATACCATTAATATGTATTATTAAAGCATAGCATTATTACTTTGAAAATGGCTAGCCTAAAAATAGGCGTAAATGAAATGTGAATATTATTATGCATTATTAGTTCCATCCCAAAGCTTTTAAAGGGAAAAGTAAAATTTTCAACCTTCTCTTTAAAGGGTCTTCTGAAAGAGTGAAATTAGGTGATGTTTAGATTTGTTTCAAAGACATTAGGGAAGTCTGAATTTTGAAAAATTTGTACAATGTGAACTCAAAGAAAAATTTGCATTTGAAATATAGATATTTGTTGAGATTTAGAGAGTATAAGTCACTTATACTGCTAGTGAACCTATTGTCAGAGTAAAACACTGTACAAATATCACTTCCAGAATTTTCTCTATTTTGTGAATTTTTATGATGTTATATTTTAACGAGAACTTTAATGCTATTGGGCTTTCACTTGCAGAAAATTATGTAAAAAGATCAACATCAAAGTTTATATTCATCTTGCTTTTTTATTTGTTCTCTTTTTGAATTTTATCTTTATGATTGACAAATTAGAATATAATAATAGGGAATACACAGAGAGAAAGAGGATTAAAAAATTCATTTGCATTTCACAGAGACAAAAAAGCCTTACCAATTCTAACTTTACTAGTAATCTATTTTAAAGTTAATTATTCTCAATTTGTATTTATATGCTGAAAGCAATTTTGGATGAGATATTTTAAAGACTTCACTATATTCAAGTAACTGTGAGCTAATCTATATTAGTGGACATTTAATCATGGAAAGAAAATACAGGCATAAAAAACTCTGGAAAGATTGAGAGCTGAATTCAGCTCTTCTTTTTTATTCTGACCTTCACAATTTCTCTGCCTATCTAGGATTCTATGGAGGTCCCATGATATCATGGGTTGGGCTAAAGATCTGGAGTGAATATTAAGGTACATCATATCTTGGAAAAAGCTTAGCTCTCTGAGATCATTTGACTCATATATGACATGTTAACACAAGGGACGTGAGTAAGTGCGCTTGTCACTCCTCAACCCTTAGACCTTAAGAATGAGGAGACCCGGTATACACTTCTTCAGGTGCCTTTGTGGGTGAATGGCAGCCTGTCTAATGCTGCATCCCCATCCCCACCGAAGTGGAAAATACTTTCCTGCCATCTGCTCACAGGCAGGTGGTGCTGCACGAACTAGACCTGAAACCCCCAAAATAATAAGAAAGTGTAATAACAACAAACATAAGGATTCCAAGTAGCAAGACAAAAGAGCAGTTAAAACAAAAATAATACAGGTCAAGGAAAACAAAGTTATTGGTGTTGACAGGTAGATATTTCAATAACAACATAAAAAAGCAAGTTATTAGATTCAAGTGCAGCATACACACATGGAAAACATTTATTTTAGAGCTAGGATACATAAAAATATGATTCCCAAATGAACAATTTAGTAAATGAATTGAAGACATAATCACTGTTGAGACGAGAATTTTGGCCTAAATTATCAAATGGAACATTCAAAGCAAAGAAGAAAAATAATTTGATAAGTCAGGACAAAAAGCACAATAGGAAAATGTGGAAATGGTATGAAGAGGCAATTCACAGAGGAACAAACCCAAATGGTCAATAAGCATATGAAAAGACACCCAAACTAATTAATAGTCAAAAATGCAAATTAAAGGGACATCGAACTAACATTTTATACCCCTAAGACAGGATATTTTAAAACTCCAGATAATGCCTAATACAGATGAAGAATCAGATAAAATTTATCTTACATGTAACTGGTGGTAATGTAAATAATTATAGCAAGTTTAAAAGCAAAATGATGATTTCTATTAATAAAAATACATATTGGACTGTGGTCCATCATTCCCGCTTCTGAAAATCTATCTCACAGAAATTGTTATGGTTTGAATGTCTTTGCCAAACTCATGTTTAGATTTAATTGCCAATGTAATGGTATTGGGAGATAGAGCCTTTAAGAAGTAATTAGGTTATAAAAGCTCTACCCCCATGGATAGATTAATACCAATATCACAGGTATGGATTAGATATTGCAGGAGTTTGGCCACCTTTTTCTGTCTGTCTCTCATGCTTGCTTCCACCTTTCACCCTTCCACCATTGGATGACCTTCACCAGATGTCAGCACCGTGCTCTTGGACTTCCCAGTCTCTAGAATTATGGGCCAAATAAACTTCGTTCTTTATAAATTTCCCAGTCTATGTTATTCTGTTATAGCAGCAGTAAACAAACTAATACAGGAATTAATTGACTTTTAAAATACATTTCAAGTTATTTTCTCAGTACTTACTCTTGGAATTAAAATATACATCTTATCAGAATCTACTTCAGATTGATACTGACAATATAGCTTCATCCACCCCACACTTTCGTGTTATTAAAGTATTATATGTGGCTAATAATAGCCACATATACTTCATACATGTGTTACATGTTTTATATGTATATATACTCTTTGTTCTTTATATATATGTGAATTACTTTTATTGTTATAAATGACATTATAATTATTGCTTTATACTCACTTATGTTTTTAAAGAATTTAAGAGAAGTAAGCACAAAATCTTCTATTTATATAGTGTTCTATAATACATGTATCTGCATGATTTTTTTTTGTACTTTTTCTTTTTTCCTGTGTATTTGAGTTATATTATACAGTCATTTCCATATATAACTCCATGTCTTCCCTCAAATTCATCATATTACATTAAATATTGCATATTGTATCTTCATATGATTGTAAGCCCCAGAATACAATTTTATAATTCTTAGTTTGTGCAGTAGTCTTTAAATCACTTAAGTAAAGAGAAGAAATCAATTTGTGTTTTTTTAAATAATTAACTACATTATCTATACCAGTGCTCTTTGTGTTTTTGTGTGGTTGTGATTTACTTTTGAATGTCACTTCCTTTTACCCTGAGGAAATAGCTTCATTTCAGTATTTCTTTTAAGGCAGCTCTGCTAGCAACAAACTCTCAAAAACAAAACACAAAAAAATTTGTTAATCGGAAGAGTATCTTTATTTGCCTCTATTTCTGAATGATAGTTTTTTGTTGGATATAAAATTTTTGTTCTTTATTTTTGTTCTGCACTTTGAATAGACCTTTCCACTGCCTTCTGGCTTCCACTCTTTCTGGTGAGAAGTCATTTGTCTTATTGTGGTCCCCTTGTTCTTGATGAGTTGTTTTCCTCTTGCTACTTTCAAAAGTCTCTTCAAAGGCAGTTTCTAGTGACTGCTAAATTTCTTGTACATGTTTCACACTTTTTTCTTTTCATGCCTAATAATTTCTTATTGAAAGTTGTATTTATTAGATGATATATTACAACATCCGTGGTTTATACCTCTCATCTCCATACATACACTTATGGAAGTAGTTGTTGCTATTTTTGTTTGTTTTTAATTTGTGTAGTGACTTTCCTGGACTATATCTGTGGAGTTAGTTTCTTTTGAAGTTTGCAATCTCTAATGTTTCTGCTCATATATTTTTTTTTTAATTTGTATTTGTTTTTAAGCCTGTATTTTTGGGGATCACTTATGGGTCTTTATAGCTTAATGGTCTTCCAATGTGTGTTCAAAATTTGTGCTTAGATGTGCGGGGCCAGGAAGACTTCCATGCTTAGCTAATGAATTTTTATGTGTGTGTTGGGGAGTGGTTAAATGTTCAGGCAGTTTACAGGCCTTCCCTGTGTAGTCTGTGTACACAAAGCCTCACATTTATCCAGGGATGACCAGCTCACTAGGGCCATCTCCAGTGAACATGCAGCCTTGTGCATGCACATAGCCTTTCAGACCATCCCAATAAGTGGGATTTAACAAGACTCACTGGCAATTTCATACCCTGGACCTCCTTGTTAAATTTCAGGTTCATTTGCCACTTTGTTGCTTGCCCCTGCTTGTTTCATAATAACAAGTAAGCTGCAATGTAAGTCTTTCCTCATTTTTGTCACTAAAATTGCTGTTATTTTCACTCGGAATACACAGGATTTGATCTAAGAAAAGTCAGACTGCTCCATCAGGGAAAATAAATGCCATTCCTTGTGGCCTGCCCTGCTCGACTCTCCCAGGTAGAACTTCTTTGCCAAAGAGCTAGGGGTGGGCGGTAGAAATGGGATCAGTTTCCGGTTAATATGCCACATCAACTCACTGTTCTTGAATAAATGTTTCTTGATTTGTTGTATGCATTAGGTCAATATTCAGTCTCTTTAAATGGTTGTTTTTACAAATTTGTCAAGTTTTATGGTAGCTTTCTTGGTAAGAGGATTTGCCAAGCTTCTCACTTAGCCATTTCTTTAGTCCTGCTGGCAGTCATTTTTATTACTCAGTAAATGGGTCAGAGCAACACACTCAAATGTGGTATATGTTGCTTCTAAAATCCAAATAGCCTAATTAAGTGAGGTTTTATTGGTCCTTTATAGTGATAGGAGCAATATAGTAGTAGTCATTATACAACAAATTGTTCTTCATTTTGTGGGGGGTATCCCAAAATGTTTCATACTACTGAATTCTTAGAAATTCCACTGGTATGGTGAATCTGGTGGTAGTAGGATAGTCAGACATATCTGACAGATATGTCTTCTCAAGATTTATGATGTTTATCATTGTGCAGATGGGTGGATTTAAAAAAAAATTTAATTGTAAAAAAGATTCATGATGTTCAATCAGCTTTCAATGTAATGAGTCAGCATGTTATTCTGTGATATCTCCAAATAATCAAAATTTCTAAAATTATATCATAATAGAAACTGAAAGAGTCGACATGGCTCTGAGGCAAGACAGAGAAGATGTAGTCATGTTTCTGCTGCATGAAAGAAAATGGCTTCTGGTAGACTGTACAAACTGTATAGAACAAAAGTATTTGTCAGTTCAATAGATGTGCATCAAGTGCATGGAACGGTATTTCTTTAGTATTCTGGCAAGTAGAAAAATTCTAAAGGCTTACATTTGACCCTTTCCACCATAGTAGTTCTTTTTAAAAATGTTAGTAATAAATTTGGAGATTCTTCCATTTTTCACATTTTCCAACTTCAGTTAGTTATTCAGGACCAGGGGGAATAAACACAGGTCATATGTAAAATAGATTAAAGTCAAAATTTCATTTTTCTTCTGATCTTCATAAAACTCCCCATGTTAGATCACAGCATTATCTCCCAAACTCTGGATTTTTCCTTTTCTTGTGCATTGTTGCCCTAGCAAATTACCTTAGGCTTTGAAGAAGAACTGGAGGAAAATATACTGTAAATATTTGTGACAATATTATAAAGCCCTTTCTGAATGGACCAAGCCATTTTTTTGTTCAATCAAGAGGTATAACTTAATTAAAATATTTGTTTTCACCATGAAAGACAATGAGTTTCAATTTTATTGACTCAAATCATGTTTCTACCAAATATACATAATACTTTGAAAGCTACCAAGTATTCTTTAGAAACATGGCAATCAATTAGCTACTGACAAATGCCTCTGAAGTCAAAACCTTAAGATTGACACTTCATCTCTCTAGTCCATTACAGTAATTGTGTACACCATATTTTCTGGTAATTAAGAACAGCCAGTTAGCTTATGGTACTCTGGGATCCCACCAGTACCACATAATTAGGGAGCAGGTGCGATCGTGGTGTTTCCTTCTATCATTCTTGGACTATAGACTTCAGTTTTCACAGATCCTTGGAAGGAAGCTGATATTCACCTCATTAATATGAACTTACAGGGAGAAAGACACATGCTTTCTCAAGAAATATAGCTCAGAGGTCTTTGTTCAGGAAAAAGCTACTTCAGGGTCAAATATGAACAGTTATTATATATTTCTTGGCTCTCAATGAAATTGGTGCAAAAGCAATTTGTAACTTAGATGTATATATAGGCACAAGTTGTTACCTTTTTTAGTAGCTGTAAATAAATTCTATGAGAATAGTTATGCTACACCTTTATTAGCAAAATTGACATTTCATTGTTAGATATTGTTTTTTCTTCATAATTTCAGTATAGTTCAGCTTGTTTATTAGTTGGCTATGAGATTCATTATTAAGTTTATATTTTATACAAATGAACATTTACTTTTCTTCTAGATAAATTTCAACTTTGTGATATTTTTTATCATTAATTAGTACCTTTATCATTACATTAAACATGCTATCCCCCAAGCAGGAACAGGAAAAAAGCATCCATTGTACCCATTAAGTGTAAATTTACCAGTACCCTCCTCCCCCCTCCCACCTGCTTGATTTCAATTGAGTTTTACTAACATGTGTGCACATGGATTTTGATTGATTAGTTCCAATTTAATGGTGAGTACAAGTGGTGTTTGTTTTTCCATTCTTGCAGTACTTCACTTAGAATAATGGTCTCTAGTTCCATCCAGGTTGTTACAAAAGGTATTAGTTCACCATTTTTTTATGGCTTAGTAGTGCTCCATAGAATACATATACCACATTTTAACAATCCACTCATGTATTGGTGGGCACTTGGGTTGATTCCACATCTTTGCAATTGTGAATTGTGCTGCAATAAACATTCAAGTGCAGGTGTCTCTTTGATAAAATGACTTTTTTTCTTTGGGTAAATACCCAATAGTGGGATTACTGGATCAAGTGGTAGGTCTACTTTTAGTTCTTTAAGGAATCTCCATACTATTTTCCATAGAGGTTATACTAGTTTGCAGCACCACCAACAGTGCATAAGTGTTCCTTATCTCCACATTCTTGCTAGCATCTGTTGTTTTGGGACTTTTTGATAAAAGCCATTCTCACTGGGGTTTAGTGATATCTTGTGGTTTTGATTTGCATTTCCCTGATGATTAGAGATGCTGAGCATTTTTTCATATGTTTATTGGCTGTTAGTGTATCTTCTTTTGAAAAGCTTCTGTTCATGTCTTTTGCCAACATTTTTAAGGGGTTGCTTGATTTTATTCTTGCTGATTTGTTTGAGTTCTTTATGGATTCTGGTTATCAGCCCTTCATCAGATGTATAGAATGCAAATGTTTTCTCCCATTCTATAGGTTGTATATTCGCTCTATGGCTTGTTTCCTTGGCTGTACAGAACCTTTTCAGTTTAACCAAGTCCCACTTGTTAATTTTTGTTGTTGCTGTGATTACCTTTGCGGTATTCTTCATAAATTCTTTGCCTAGGCCAATATCTGTAAGAGTTTTTCCAACATTTTCTTCTAGAATTCTTACAGTTTCATGCCTTAGGTTTAAGTCTGTTATACATCATGAATTAATTTTTGTGAGTGGTGAGAGGTGCAGATCCTGTTTCAGTCTTCTACATGTGGGTATCCAATTTTCCCAGTACCATTTATTGAACAGGGATTCTTTTCCCCAGTGTATGTTTTGTCTGCTTTACCAAAGATCACACAGCAATATGAGGATGGTTTTATATATGGGTTCCTGTTCTAATCCATAGGTCTATGACTCTTTTTCTTTGCCAGTACCATGCTGTTTTGGTTAATATAGCCTTGTAATATACCGTGAAGTCTGGTAAAGTGATACCTCCTGATTTGTTCTTATTGCTTAAGGTTGCTTTGGCTATTTGGGGGACTTTTCTGGTTTCATATGAAGCATAGAACTATTTTGCCTAGATCTGAGAAAAATGACATTGGTATTTTCATGAGGATTGCATTGAATCTGTAGATCACTTTGGGTAATATAGACATTTTAACAATGTTGATTCTGCCAATCCATGAGCATGATATGTTTTTCCCTCTGCTTACTTCCTCTGCAATTTCTTTCCTCAGTGTTTTGTAGTTCTCACTGTAGTGGTCTTTCACCTCCTTAGTTAAATATATTGCTAGGTATTTTATTTTATTTGTTGATATTGTGAAAGATATTGAGTCTCTGATTTGATTCACAGCTTAACTGTTGTTGGCATATACAAATGCTACTGATTTCTATATATTGATTTTGTAACCTGAAACTTTGCAGAATTTGTTTGTCAATTCCAAGAGTCTCTTGGCAGAATCTTTGGGATTTTCTAGATATAAGATCATATCATCTGCAAAGAGTGGTAGTTTGACCTCTTCTTTCCCAATTTGGATACATTTTATTTCTTTTTCTTGCTTAATTGCTCTGGCTAGGACTTCCAGCACTATGTTGAACAGAAGTGGTGATAGCGGGCAACCTTGTCTGGTTCTAGTTCTAAGCGGGAGTACTTTCAATTTTTCCCCATTCAATATGATGTTGGCTGTGGGTTTGTCATATATAGCTTTTATAATTTTGAGGTAGTCCCATCTATGCCTATTTTGTTAAGTGTTCTTATCATAAATGGGTGCTGAATTTCGTCAAATGCTCTTTCTGTGTCTATGGAGAGGATCATATGGTCTTTGTTTTTGTTTCTATTTGTGTGGTGAGTTACGTTTATAGATTTGCCTGTGTTGAACAATCTTTGCATCTCTGGTATGAAGTCTACTTGGTTGTGGTGGATTATTTTTTTGATGTGCAGCTGAATTCAGTTTGCTAGGATATTATTGAGAATTTTTGCGTCTATATTCAAATATAAAGGATATTGGTCTGTAGTTTTCTTTTTTTGTCATGTCCTTTCCTGGCTTTGGTATCAAGGTGATATTGGCATTGTAGAATGGGTTGGGGAGGATTCCTTCCTTCTCATGTTATGTAATAATTTCTGCAGTATATGAAGCAGTTATTTTTTGAAGATCTGGCAAAATTTGGGTGTGAAACCATCTGGTGTAGGGCTTTTTTTGTTGGAAGATTTTTACTGCTGCTTCAATTTTGACACTTGATGTTGGTTTGTTCAGGAATTCTCTTTCTTCCTGATTAAGCCTAGGGAGGCTACGTGTTTCTAAGAATTTGTCCATTTGCTCCACATTTTCAAGTTTATGTGCATAGAGATTTTTATGGTATTCGGAGAGGATATGTTGTATTTCTGTGGGATCAGTTGTGATTTCTCCATTTTCATTTCTGATTGAGCTTATTAGCAACCTTTCTTTTATGTTTCTGTTTAATCTAGCAAAAGTCTTGTCAATTTTGTTTATCTTTTCAAAAACCCAACTTTTTGATTCAATAATCTTCTGTATTTTTTTAATCAATTTCATTTAGTTCTGATCTGATCCCATTTATTTCTTTTCTTCTGCTGGGCTTGGGATTGGTTTGCTCTTCTTTTTCCAGTTCCTTGAAATTAAATTGTTGATTTGTGATCTTTTTGTCTTTTTGATGTAGGCATTTAGGGCTATAAATTTTCCTTTCAGGACTATTTATCTGTATTCCACAGATTTTGATGTCTTGTGTCCCCATTATAATTTAGTTTGAAGAATCTTTTGATTTCCATGTTAATTTTCTCCTTGACCTAGCTATCATTTAACAGCAGATTATTTAGTTTCCATGACTTTGTGTATAGATGAGTGCTTCTATTGGAGTTGATTTCTAATTTTTTTCCACTGTGGTCTGAGAAGATACATGATATAATGTCAATTTTTAAAAATGTTTTGAGATATGTTTATTTTCTGTTTGGAGGATCTGTCCCATTCTGTTAGTGGGGTGTTGAAGTCCCTGGCTATTACACTGCTGATGTTTATCAATTGCTTTAGATCAAGTGGGATTTGCTTTAGGTATCTGTGTGCTCCTGTGGTAGGTGCATAAATATTTAGGATTGTTAAGTCTTCTTGTTGTATTGTTCCCTTCACCATTATATAGTGACCTTCTTTTTGTACTTTTGTCGACTTGAATTCTATGTTATCTGTTATGAGAATGGCTACACCAGCTCTCTTTTGGTTTCCACTTGAATGGAATATTGTTCTCCATCTCTTCACCTTGAGTCTGAATGAGTCCTTGTGGGTTAGGTGTGTTTCTTGGAGACAGCAGATACTTGGCTTTTGTTTTTTATCCATTAGCCAGACTATATCTCTTGAGTGGGGAGTTCAAGCTATTCACATTTATTCAGATAATTGAGAAGTGGGGTAGATTGCTGTTCTTCCTTTTGAGTTGAACTTTATTGCTATGTTTTACCTCTTGAGCCATTGTGGTATCTGGGCTCTGACCTTATTTTTTGGGTGATTTTACATTGGTGGGTGTCTATTGTGTTGATCTGTGTATAATGCATTTCTGAGTACTTCTTTCAGGGCAGGTCTGGTCTTGACAAATTCCTTCAGTGTTTGTTTGCCTGAGAAGGTCTTTATTTCTCCCTCATATAAGAAACTTAGTTTTGCAGGATTAAAAATTCTTGGGTGGCCATTATTCTGTTTGAGAAGACTGAGAATGGGGCCCCAACCCTTCTGGCTTGTAAGTTCTCATTTGAGAAGTCTGCAGTTAGTCAGATATGTTTTCCTTTGTAAGTGATTTTTTTTTTTTTTTGCCTTATTGCTAGTAGGAATGCATCTTTCATGTTTACTTTGGCCATTCTGATGACTATGTGTCATGGTGATTGCCTCTTTGTGATGAATTTCCCAGGAGCCCTTTAGGTTTCTTGTGTCTGGATATCTAGATTTCTAGTAAGGCCAGGAAATTTTCCTCAATTATTCCTTCAAATAGAGTACAACCCTTCTGTATTTTCTTCTTCATCCTCAGGGGTGCCTATGATTCTTATGTTTGGCCTCTTTACATAATCCCACATTTCTTGTAGGCTTTGTTTGTGCCTCTTGTTTCTCTGTTCTTTCTCTTTGACTGACTTTTTTAGCTCAAAGGTGTTATCTTCAAGCTCTGAGATTCTTTCTTCTGCCTGATCTAGCCTAATCTTAAGGTTTACACTGTGTTTTAGAATTCCTTGAATGAATTTTTTATTTCCAGAAGTTCGTTTGGTTTTTCTTTAATAATTCGATTTCTTTAGAGAATTTTTCATTTCTTTCCTGCATTGTTTTTGTGACGTCTTTGTGTTGGCTTTCTACTTTTTCTTGTATTTCATTGAGCTTTCTTACAACCCATATTCAAAATTCTTTATCTGTCATTTTAATCTTTTTGTTTATGTTGGTATCCATTGGTAAGGAGTTTTTTTTTTCTTTTTGTTGTGTACTTTTGTCTTGATTTTTCATATTTCCAGAATTCTTTCACTAGTTCCTTCTCATCTGGCCTCTCTATTGAGAGCTGAGGATACTAGGACTGGCTTATGGACCTGTCTCTGAGACCCTGAAGGTTGGTCCCCGACCATGCCAGGGAGAAGAGTGCTGGTCATGAGTTACCTTTGGGGTGCTTTACCTGGTTTGATGAACCTCTTGGGCTACACTGCTGCATCAACTCCACTCTCAGTGGTGGACTCTACTGGGAACATGCCCCCTCAACAGTGAAACAGACTTCTTAGCACCAAGCACTTTCACAGTTGCTATGTGGGGGATGGGCCATGATCTCACTGTACCACTCTCATGTCCTTGGGGCATTGGGTGCTGCCTGCCTGCCTGCCCAAGCTGCCATTGGGCAATCCCATGAAACACCACTGCACTGGCTTCATTCTCAGTGGCAGTCTTGACTGGGAACTAGGCCCCACCTTAGAGAAACAGGCTTCTCAGCACTAAGAACTCTTGTGGTTGCTATGTGGGTTGAGGGGCCATGGTCTCTCTGCACTGCTCTTGTGTCCTGGGGGCACCAGGTCCTGCTGTCCAGTCCAAGCCACCACTGGGTGATGTCGCAAAATGCTGCTGCTGCGGCTCCACTCTCAGTAGCAGGCTTGGTCATGAACATTCCCCCACTGCAGAGAAACAGGCAGCACAGAGCACTCTCACAGTTGTTATGGGGGAGGGAGGGACCACAGCTACAAGCTGGGATGAGCCAAAATTACTTTCTGTGGTGCCAGGAATGTAGGCAGTGCAGAGGAGGAGCTGTCTAGGTTTAAGAATGCCAGCTTTCTGGTCTCTCATGGCATTCTCTCAGGGGGTGAGAGTTTTGTGTCCCATTGCTCACAGGAGTCACCCCAGTTGGGTAGGGGATCTCCTTTTACCTTTTCTTTGGGCTCCAGGCTTCTCTGGATTTGGTCTGTGATGCTGTCCTCTTATCACCCTTCCTCTTTCTCAGCTTTGCAGCCCTTCTTGGTGGGGTCCCAAGATGCCTTTGTTGTCTTTCCCTGTGATCCACATCTGAGCCACAATTGTTCTGTGCCTTTCTCAGTCCAACCTTCTACCCCTCAGCTGGGACAGTCCAACAAGCTGTGTCTCTTGTTGGCCATCTTGGCTCCCTCCAATTATTCTATATTGTGATGTTATCTTGGAGGCACACACCTTGCTCATGAGGAGTGTGCTGGCTGAATCTTTTCCCTCTCTGAGTCACCCAGAGTACAGAAACCCAATTGTATTATTATATATTAACAATTCATATATATACCTATTAAGAATGCTATCAATATATCTATAGTCCCTGTAAATATATCTATCATAATACATTAATTATTAGTTTTGTTTCTTATTATAAGTGAATAAGTGATTGGCTACAAATGACTATCTTGAGAGCTGAAAATAATTTACTGACTTGCCACATACAGAATAGATATTCCATTTGCAATTGCAAGATTCATATCCATGAATTGGGGAAAATTTATGTATCTATGGGAGATGGAATTTTTGTCCAATGTTGTACCCCCAGCATATAGAATACTACCTGGAATATTATAGTTATTCAAAAAATAGACAACTAATGCATGTATGTGATAAATAAATGTGCTTCTTTTTTAACTTTTTTTTAAATTTTGAAGCACTCTCAAATACAGAAAAATTTCAAGTGCAATACAAACAATATTTTTTCCCTAAACTGTTTTAGAGTAAATTGCTAAATAATGCTCTGTCACTTCTGAAAATTTTAGTGTTTATCTTCAACAGTGATATTCTCCTCTATAGTCACAATATAACCATCAAACTTTAAAAATTAATATCGATATGTTATTAATATCTAATCCTCTGACTCCATTCAACTTTAACTAATTGTCTATATATATTGTCCTTTATGGCTCACAAATTCAGTTTAGAATAATAGGTTACATTTTGTTAAAATTTCTCACTATTTGTTTTTAATCTGAAATAGTTCTTCATACTGTTCTTGGTATTTGTGACCTTGACACTTAAAGATTACAGGCCACTTATTTTATAGAATGTTTCTTAGTTTTGGATTTGTCTTGTTTCTTCATTAATAGATTCAGGTTATTCATCTTTAACAGGACCAACATAGAAGTGCTATTTTCTTCTCATTTCATCCTATCTAGTGGCACATGATTTAGGTTCATCTGATTACTGATGTTAAATTTAATCACTTAAAGAGGTATCTGCTAGGCTTCTTTTTTGTAATATTACATTTTTCTCTCTCCAATTAATAAATAATATGTGGGGGTGTAATGTGAGACTCTGTAAATATCCCATTCTTTTTCAAATTTCAATTGATAGGTTTATTTACTCATGCCATCATGAAGTCATGACTTCCTATTTCATTCAATTATAATCTATTCCTGTCTGTTAGTTTCTGAGGGCTTAACAAAGTACCCAAAACTAGGTGGTTTAAAACAAGAAAAATTTATTTTCTCACAATTTTGGAGGTTAGAAGTCTAAAATCAAGCTGATGACAGGGTCATGCTTACTCTAAAGGGTAGGGAAAAATCCTTCTCATGCGTTCTTAACTGCTTCTGATGGCTCTCTGAAATCCTTGGTGTTCCTTGGCTTGTAACTGCACTATTCCAGTCTCTGCTTAATCTTCACTTGAGACTCTTCGCTGTAGTTATTGCTCTGTGTACTCTCGTCTCTTTATAAGGACACAGGACACCTGTAATTCTATTTAGGGCCCACCTTAATCTGGTTGACCTCATTTTAACCTAACTAGTTACATCTACAAAGACCCTTTTCCACATAAAGTCACATTCTGAGGTTCTAGGAAGACTTAAATTTTGGGGGGGACACTATTCAACCTGCTACACTGTTAAAATTTATTTTGATGTTCAAATGTCCTAGATTTTGGCCAGTAGGATCCAGTCAAGCTGAATTTTGCATTCTCTTAACATGTATCTATTATATTTTGAGCACTTCCTCACTTTCTGGTATATATAATAACATAATCTGGGGTGGTCATTTGAGACTATAATTGCTTCACCATGGAATCTACCATTTCTTCTAGTAGACCTGGTTGCTGTTTGTAGAATACAGTATTTAGAAACTGAGATTTGACCCTAGATATATTCATTGTAACTGAATTAGAAAATATCTGTGCATGTATCTCTGTATGTACATTCACATGTAGACTCTCTCTTCACTTAGCTTGTGTTCAGATACCCCCACCCTTGTCTCCTTCTCATAGAGCAAGAATACTTTCTTATCACTAAGCTGGAACATCTCTCCAGGTAGAAGTTCTCCCATCCATGCAGGGACTCCAACATGCAAGCTAGGTTTCCAGCCCTCAGCAGAGTTAGCCTCCTCACCCTCCTTGAACTCTAACAATTTTCTCTGGGTAACCACAGCTTCCTTCCCCTTCTTGGCAGAGACAACTATTTGGCTCAGCCTCACCTGGTGGCTACTGGAATGAATTGTTTACGAAGGTCAGAAGAGGAAGAAAAGAAAGTGGAAATCCCTTTGGTTTTTGATAATCTCTTTTTTCTATTTTATTTTATTAGAATTTTAAGTAAACAAATATTAGCTTTGTAAATCCTCTTGATTTCATCTTTGTTTCCTATTGTCTTATTTCCTTCCTTTAGATTTTTTGCTTATTTGTTTTTCAGTTAAATTCTGAGTTTTTAAAATCAGCTTATTAAATTTTAGCCTTTCTTCTTTTTAATACATATTTAAGACAAGATATTTCCCTATAACTACCACTTTCTCCAAATGACAGAATTTTATTGTAATTTTTATTTCAAAATGTTTTATTAATCACATGAAGATTAACTTTTCTGACTATGGAGGTTTATTTTGTGTGTGTTTGAATTTTTTTTTTTGTTTTCCTATTGACTGCAAAATTCATTGTATTATGCTCATAATACTGTTTGTTAGAAATATATTGATCCTTGTTTTATGGAATTTATAAATTTATATAAATATTTCATGTGTAATTGAAAACAATGGATATTTTCTAACTGTTAGGGGCTGAGTTTTATATATGCCTATCACATCAGGCAAATTAATTGTGTTGTTCAAATGTCCTGTATATTTCTTCTTTGATTTAATTACCAATAATAAAAATAAATCTGTTCACATTTCCCACATAATAAGGACTTATGCTGTTTGTGGGGAGGAACGAGAGCTGTTGGTGGTTTTATTTGACTGGCATAAATAATACATTATCTTATGTCTATGGACTTTGTGATTTTCAACTTACTGCTTTATCATAATCTGTGGGTACCCTGTGGACCTAATTTGGAAAAGTTTTTCTCCAGAGAAGAAGTGCTTTTACTTTTACTAGTAGCATCAAAAATCTCAGTTCGCTTTAGGAAAACTTGAGAGTCTCAACTCACTACAGGAGCCCACAGCTCTTATTCCTCACTTTTCAATTTACACAGTGCTGAGTATCCTGTTAGCAGGGATAATGTTAACATGTGCAGTTGAGACAATGCTACTTCTCATTGCCTACAGTCTGGTTCTAGCTTCCTGATGATGATTTGCTTCCATCTCTATGTGTTGTGTGTGTGTGTGTCTGTGTGTGTGTGAGAGAGAGAAGTCAGTCTGTGGAGAATTCTCCTTTTTCAACACTAATGATATCCTAAAATGTGTCTACATAATTCCAAAAAAATAAAGCTTATTAATCTGTCTTGTAATTAAATGTATGTAAATTAAATTTGAGTAGATTAAAGATTTATTGAGGATAGATTTAAAGCAAATAAGAAAAACAGGTGGTACATGTATACCTATGACAAAACCTGTGAAGGTTGTTCATGAAGGATGACACATTGATAAATACTGCTCTAGTTCATACTTATTCCTCCATCCTTGAAACTCATTCCATATTAGGTGTGTCCTACTTATTCTGTCTATTTTTATTTTTATGTTTTGTACAAGTCAATGTTAGAAGTGGTGACTTAAATTACCATAGGACTGAGGACCTATGACAATTCATTTCATAGATAGCTTAGATACTCATTCAGTTGAATATATCATAAAATATTTTTCTGATAATTATGTTTTTCCACTAGACTTTGCAGTTATAGACAGGTGGTAATCATCTGTGTTTCCCCTGGAACTTTCATACACAACTGATATTTGAGGTTCAATGGAGTTATCTGAGAAATTAAATTCCTTTTTCAGTCATTAGAGAGACACATTGCATCCCTCATGACTTACATGTTGATAACATAAATATTCTTGTTTTCAGAACAAATTACCTCTTACAGCCTAGAAACTGGACACTGTGCTTGGCATGGCTGTATCAGTCATTACTGGCAAGCAGTAAGTTACATCTTATTAAAAAAACTCATCATTTTGACCTACGCCCTTTATCTTTATGGTAAATGTATTACACGATATATTGATTTATCTTTTTAAGAATAGCATGCAGACATTGATTTAGAAATGCTCTAATGTTTAGAATTAGCAATCTTATTGTCTCAGTTCTGTAATATTTTGTTTTGTGTCATGTATTTTGTGATTTATAATGTTCAAAATCTTGAAATTTTTCTACAATGATCCATGTAAAATATTTCATAATAAATTTAAAGTGTAAATAATATCATTTTTGGTCAGAACTAACATTTGGTGATTTTTAAAATGTAGTTTATCAGCTCTCATAAATAAAGTCTAAATAGAAGCAATAGTTTTGTCTCCAAGATGTAAGCACCTGTTTTTAAATCCATTGTTATTTATACATAATTTAAAAGTTTTGTCTCTTCTAAATATCATATTAATCAAATTTATTTATGCCAATAGAAAAAATTATGATGATTGAAAGTAATATAATAAGTCTGAATGCATGGGATTCTAAGGGCCTGTTTAATATGTGAGGTTGCTTTCATTGATGAGTTTCTATTGTACGTATTTTAAAAATTTCTTAAAATAAACATCAAGCTAGTAAAAAGTAACAAATAAATCTCTAGATTCTGTATGATAAACTTTGGAAAGGCTTTCAAATCATATTTTCTATGACTGTAATTACTTGCAAAAAGACTTGGTTAATTTACCTTATTTAAAAGAAAATTCAAGGAGAGGTTTCCTTTTAACTAATTTATCAGCCAAGTTAGACATTTTTAACATGAAAACATTTTACTTTACTATTACATAGGAGATCGGCATCTTTAAGGATCATTCAGTAGGCCAAAATAATGTTGAAAGCCAAAAGTTGATCCAAAGACCTTGTAATTATTGTGCTTATTAATTTGTCAATATTAACAGAGAAAAAGATTGATGTAAATGAACTAATTGCTTGAATTTTACATGTTTCTGAGTTTTTATAGTTTTAGTAATTATTTTCATATAGCTTAATATTAAGTTAATAGAATTCAAACAATTTTTTTTTAATTTAGGCATTTCTGCATCTGTTATTTCTGTTATAGACATTTGGCAAATTGTTTTATCTCTCAGAATCCATATTACTTGTAGAGAAAAGACTGCTCAATGAACATTGTATATAAGAAGAGAAAGATTTCCAATTTTTATCTATAATGTCAATTAAATTAATAAAATTTGTTAATATTTAAGCATTACTATGAAGAGTGCTGTCTTTTACAAATCATAGCTAGTTTAAAAATATGATAGTGGCAACATTGAACATGATGCACAATAGTTAGAGAAAATATTTGTTCAATGAATATTTATGTATGTATTGCCAAGTATGCAAATGTTGATATTGAAACAGAAGCTAAAAAAGTAAATGAGAACAAAAGGGTAACACCAGCATAGTCAAATTTATGCATAAGAATAGGTGGTGCTATATCTCTCTTATTTTGTGGCATAAAATAAAATAAATGGAGACTCAATCAAAATAATGAATGGGTAAATGTCAAGCTAGAAATTCCAGGCAAAACCTTTTATCTCAGGGAATTGCATAGTGGGTGAATTGTGTGATGATGAAAATATAAGCTTCCAGTTCATACTTACTGAACAATTAAAATGAAATAATTTCCAGATTACTTCTGTAATTATGCTTCTCTTATATGACACAGAGCAGCACATTCTTGAGCAGATGAAGATGACATTATAGTCTTCTAAGAAGTAAGTTAACACAAAAGAAAGAACAAATGTGTCTAACAGGCATTTATAGAACATTTTACCCAAAAAGTCTTCTCAGAAGCACCTGTAACATTCTCCAAAATTGATCATATTTTAGGCCACAAAACATTTCTCAACAAATTAAAAAAATATAGAAATAATACCATGTATCTTCTCAGACCACATGGAATAAAACTAGAAATCAACTCCAAGAGAAACGCTCAATTCTATACAATTCATGCAAATTAAACAACTTGCTGTTGAATGATTATTGGACCAATAATGAAATTAAGGTGGACATCAAAAGATTCCTCAAACTGAATGACAAAAGGGGACATACACTATCAAAATCTATAGGATTCAGCAAAAGCAGTCCTAAGGGGAAAACTTATACCCTAAATTGGCTATATCAAAAGTACAGAAAGATTACCATATAATGACCCATCTCAAGGAATTATAAAAGGAAGAGCAAACCAAACCCAAAGCCAGGAGAATAAGAGAAATAATAAAGGTCAGAGCAGAACTAAATGAAATGGGAACCAAGAAAAAAAACCAATATGAAGGATCAATGAAAGAAAAATTGGTTCTTTGAAAAGATAAATAAAGTTGATAGAACTCTTGATAGGTTAACTAGGAATAGAAGAAAAAGGACCCAAATAAACTCAATAGGATATTAAAAAGGAGACATTACAACTTATACCACAGAAATACAAAATATCATCCATAAATATTATGGAAATCTCTACACACATAAACTCAGGAATGTACAAGAAATGGACAAGTTCCTGGAAACACACAACCTCTCAAGTCTCAATCAGGAAGAAATAGAACTCCTGAACAGATCACCAACAAATAGCAAGATTGAAACAGTAATAAAATATATTTCAACAAAAAAAACCCCTGGCCCAGATGGATTCACAGGCAAATTTTACCAGAGCTACAAAGAAGAGCTGGTATCCATACTGCAGAAATTATTCCCATAGTATCAAGAAAGAGGGAATCCTCCCCAACTCATTCTGTGAAGCCAGTATTACCTTGTTACCAAAGCCAGGAAAGGACACAACAAAAAAAAAGAAAACTATAGACTATATCCCTTATGAATATAGATGAAAAAAATCTTCAATAAAATAGTAACAAACTGAATTCAACAGCACATCAAAAAAAAAAAAAAAATCCACCATGTTCAAGTGGGCTTCATCCCAGGGATGCAACGATTGTTCAACATATGTAAATCCACAAATGTGATTCACCACATAAACAGAAGCAAACACAAAGACCATATGATCATCTCAATAGATGCAGAAAAAGCGTTTGATGAAATTCAGCACCCTTTCATGATAAAACGCCTCAAAAAAGTAGGCATAGAAGGAACATATCTCAAAATTATAAAAGCCATACATGACAAACCCACAGCCAACATCACAGTGAACTGGGAGAAGTTGAAAGCATTCCCATTAGGAACTGGAACAAGACAAGGGTGCCCACTGTCACCACTTCTATTCAACATAGTACCAGATATCCTAGCCAGAGCAATCAGGCAAAAGAATGGAATAAAGGGTATCCAAATTGGGAAAGGGGAGGTCAAACTATTGCTTTTCACTGATGATATAATCTTATATCTAGAAAACCTCTGTAACTCCACAAAGAGACTCCTGGAATTGATAAATAAATTAAGCAAAGTCTCAGATTACAAAATCAATGTGCACAAATCCATAGCATTTCTATGTACCAATAACAGTCAATCTAAGAATCAAATCAAAGACTAAATACTATTCACAGTAGCAACAAAGAAAATAAAACACCTAAGAATATACTTAACCAAGGAAGTGAATGATGTCTACAAGGAGAACTGCAAAACACTGAAGAAAGAAATCGCAGATGACACAAACAAATGGAAAAACATCATGCTCATTGATCAGTAGAATCAACATTGTTAAAATGTCCATACTACCCAAAGTGATTTATATATTTAATGCAATTCCCATCAAAATACCAACGTCATATTTCACAGATCTAGAAAAAAACAATTCTACACTTCATTTGGAACCAGAAAAGAGCCCGAATAGCCCAAGCAATCTTAAGCAAAAAGAACAAATCTGGAGGCATCACATTACCAGACTTCAAATTGTACTACAAGGCTATAGTAATCAAAAGAGCATGGTGTTGGCACAAAAATAGAGACATAGACCACTGGAACAGAACAGAGAACCCATATGTAAAATTATCCACATTCAAGCAACTGATATTTGACAAAGCAGACAACAATATACACTGGGGAAAAAAGCCCTATTCAATAAATGGTGCTGGGAAAATTGGATAGCCACATACAGAAGCATGAAACAGGATCGATATCTCTCACCAGTCACAACAATTAATTCAAGATGGATAAAAAACTTAAATGTAAGGTATGAAACCATAAGAATTCTAGAAGAAAATGTAGGAAAAACACTTCTAGATTTTGGCCTGGGCAAATAATTTATGACTAAGCCCCCAATGGCAATTACAGCAACAACAAAAATAAACAAATGGAACTTTATTAAATTAAAAAGCTTCTGCACAGGTAAAGAAATAATCAATGGAGCAAATAGACAACCTATAGAATGGGAGAAAATAGTAGTAAGGAATGGTAGTAAGGAATGGAATATGTAACGATTTGTCTCTAGTTTTGAAGGTAATATCCTGATCACTGGATCCCTAAAACCTTTACTGAAGTGGCAGGTCCTTGAGTCTTTTGTAAAATTTATCTTACACCCTCTAGAAAGTGTTTGTCCTTGCAAGGCCTCCAGCATGCTAGCCACTTCTTTTTCATACCGGCCAATTAGATCAATGTCATTGATGTAATGAAATGATATAATAATCTACAGGTTGTCTTAACAAAAATTCAATCCATAACAACTACTTTGCTATCTGTAAAGTAGAAACTTCAAACCTCAAGTATGAGTCTTTTGCAAATCAATATCAGTTGCTTGAACAACAGTATTAACCCATTTACAGTGTCAAATGTATTTTTAGGTATTTTACCTACTTTCTAATTTTTCAGACTAGCCTACTATATTATGGCAGAGAAGTTGATATATTTATCAATATTTTCATGAAATTTTTAAGTGCAGTTTTGAAGTAGTTTCACTAAGTTCTATAGGTGTAAAATTCTTTAAGTATTAATCTATCATTGGGAATAAAATGTGCATATCTATTACTTGAGGTTCTACCAAATAATAAAGAGCAGAAGCATATTCTTAAGACTCTTGTTTTATTTTTCCATTTAATGGAGAATATGTTGAATATAATTGTTATCAAACATACCAATGATGGAAGTCAATCTAAATGAACACTGACCCTAGAGTGGGTCTTACTTTTTTTCCTAAAAAATATATGATAAACATGATACTCAGGACTTTACAAAAATATATCCTTGGGTTTTAGTCTATCACTTTGGTATTTGTTTTGTGTTTGTTCCATTTGACTATTTAGTTTATCTTTGGTGACAAATTATCTGATTTTATGGCTTACATTTTACTGAGTGCTATGGGATGAATATTTGTGTTGCCCAAATTTCAGTGTATTTAAAATGTTATTACATTTTTTCTGACTGCTGCTTCCGATAGGAAAAATCAGGCCTCATTCATATCAGTGTTCTTGTCTGGCTCTATCCAACATTTTTTAAAAGTTTTTACCTTACATTTTCTATAGTTTGATTAGGATTTCCCTAGGTTTAATTTTCTCTGTAAGTATCTTGCTTGAATTGTTCTGAGCTTTTGGATCTCCACATTTATGTTTTTTATCACTTTTAAAAGATTTAAAGACTTTTTCTGTCAATTTTTTTTTTTTGCTTCTTTTTCTATCTCTTCTATCTTCTCTCCTTTTTGGACTCCTAGTTCATTTATATTAGACCACTTGATATTATCTCATAGGGCACTATAACTCTTTTATATTTTGTCTTCTTTATATTAAATAATTTTGATTGATCTGTTTTTATAGTCACTGAAACCTTCTTCTGCTGCCTTCATTGTGCTTTTTAGCCATTCCAGTACATTGAATAATTTCAGATATTGGAATTTCAACTTTGAAATGTTTATGTAGTTTTCTATTTTGGTTTTATATTTAGTTTTATATTTGGTTTTCATAGTTGAGATTCACTGTGTTTCCTTATTATGACAGTCTTTTCCTTTATATTCTTATCCACATTTATATTGGTCTCTTTAATGTTCCTGACTAAGTCTCACATTTCCAGTTCTTATTCTATTACTTGTTTTTATTTTACCCCAAGAATATGGCTCACATTTTCCTATTTCTTCATGTGTATAGTAATTTTGGACTATATAGTGAAAAATGTAGATAATACACTCAGAGGTTTTTGGTTATTTTTTTTTCTTTCAAGTGTGCTGCTGTGTTGATTTTTTTAAAGCAAGCTGTTAAATTATTGGTTGATACCTCTGAAATCATGAAGGCTTGCTTGGTTTTGTGTTTTGATAGAGTTCATCTATGGAAAGTCTGAGGTGTTTACCAAACACTCCAACTTTACTGGATTCAAATTCTGAACTCTATCTGTCCTGCAGTGAACAAAAATTGAAATCTTGCCCAATTCTCTCTGTTATCCAATTGTATGTTTTTTGTTGTTTTTGTTTTTGTTTTGAGCTCCCCGAAGGCTTCCCACGCATCTGTTGTTCAGGAATCAGCCAAGGATATGAGGAGAGTTTTTATGCAGATATTTCACCTACTCCGGCAGCCCCAAATTCAGCCTTTCAGGTCAATAAGCCTTTCTGTTTAAATTCTATCCACCTCACACTAAACAGACTAGTGAGTATTCTCAGCAGAAAGCAGAAAACTCATACAAGGATTGATTTCTTCCAATACATTTTTTTTTTCTTTCAAGTGTAGAATTTTCCAGTTTCTGAATTCTTTTGTTCACTCTCCAGAGATTTCAAATTGTTGGGTTTTTAAAAAATATTTTCCAGATTTATTTTATAATTGGTATTTGCAGGAGGTTAGTCCAATAAAAGCTATTTTATCATTTCTAAAAGTGGAACACCTCCACTAAATTTTTTGCAAACAAATTTTAATTAATGCCTCAAGCACACACATATAGAATATTTCATATTCCAGGTATGAAGATAAACTAGGATTTTGATTCTTGAATAAGGCAAACAAAACACCAGCCCTCACAGAGCTTATATGTCATGGGGAAGATAAATCAGTGAAAAGCAAATTAAAAATATGATAAATGTTATAATGAGTGAGAAATTATATGGAATGAGTGAAGACCTAATATAGTATTGTAGGACAGGGGAATATGCTTTGAGCAAGTTAATTTCAAACTGAATGTGAGCTGTGACAAGTTAGAGTATGGGAGGCAGGGGTGGGAAAATATCTTTCCAAGAGGAGGGGACAAAATTTGGGCAATTTTTATACATAAAATAAAATAATGTTCTCAAAGAAAAGTGGGAATAAAGCGCAATATTGTTGGAGTGGAGAGATTGAGGGTGATAATGGAATGAAATGGATTTAAAGATAGAAAAGAAAGAAAAAAAGGAAGAGGAATTTTTTTTCTTTAGAGGTAAATAACTGCCATCAGTGATCTTACTTACTACCCCATTAGTCATCCATTGCTTATAATAATATCATGAAATTGAATAAAATGTTTGACTAAAAATAACTTTAAGATATCTGTCAGATAACAATTAGAAGATATATCTTTTTTGAGTTTATGTTATATTTATAGATATTCTAAGTGTTATATATATTAAATTATTCAATCTGTAATCTTATAAGGATGCAACATCATTATTCCCAATTTGAAGTTAAAGAAACTGAGGGACTGAGATGTTAAATAATCAAGTTCATTGGCATAATTGAAAGGTTAAAATGAGAAATAAATTTCAGAATAAAAATATTTTAAAATAATAAAATCAATACAAATGAAGAGTAGTAACTAGAAAAATCAAAGTAAATTTGATATTTTTTCTACTGGATACATTCAAAGTAGACTTCATACAAGGAATTGGTTACACAGGTTTTGAAAGACTGAAATTTTTAGGACAGGTAGTAAGATTTGAACCCTAGTAGTCTGGCTTAAACGTGTGAGCTCATAACCATTTCACTAAAGCTACTTTTTGTTTGTTTGGTTTGCCACATTAGTAAAGAAAAAAATTAAAATTATAAAAAAATATTTTCAAACATTTATTTTTTTACTTGATAATATCTCTGCTTTTTGGTTTCTTGAATTTTTCTGGAAACTCTCCAAAAATTAAAATAATAGCTCTGTATTTTCTAAAATTATTGTTTCCCTGATTTCAAATTTGAATAATCCTGAACTATTTCTGCTGACCTTCAAGGAACTTAAAGTTAATAGCTAATTACCTTACAATATCACCTGCTGATTATGCATGAATCCTGCAATGCATGACACCAAGGAGGGTTGATTAAGAATATTGCAAAAGGTTTTGGCTTGTGCTTTTTAATGTTTTGTCTTGACTTTACCTCTTGATTCTTCCAAGTAGAGATACAACAATTCATTAAAATGCACAAATAATTAAAAGAACATAGCTATCATCTCATAAGAAAAACAATTATTTTTAGGTAAATTTATGTATCTGTATTAGTATTTATTCCATGAGATGAAGCATTCTTCCTGGACAATCACTGCATCTCATAACTGAGCAATGTTTTTTTCATTTCTGTTAATGGGCCTCTCAAGCTGCATTGCCATTTTTGTATGCACTGCTTTACACTGGCTTTCTCTATCCACATGTACTATCTATTTCTTTGTATTCCCTCTTTGTGACTTGCCCTGATTTCCTGTATCAAGATCATTCTTGTTTGTCTTTCAAGTTTCCTTAGTTCTGGGCTATGACAATTTGATGCCTTGATTTCCTTTTACACTTTCTACATAATTAGCTTATTTTCCCATGTGCCTGTGAAAGTGGTTGCTTAAGAAACATGAAGTTTACTTGAATTTCTCCATCTCTTACCCTTTATTCCTATTGCCTTATGATTGTTAAAAGAAAATTTGTCTAAGTTTATTTTTTCTCATTTCTCTCTTAGATATCTGGAGGCTATTTATTATTTTTTCCTTCCTTCTAAATAATAGACTTAAAAAGACACATACCAGTTGTTTATTTCTTTCTGCCCCAAATCACTCTTTTAAAATCTGTTCTGTGCTTGAGATGAGAATAGGAGAACTGCATTTTCCCAGTGCTATTACCACCTAGTTTCTTATTAGGTTCTGCCAATGGCACTAGGGGGAGATTGGAACAAAGGAGAGAAACAGGACTTGCTTCTTTTTCCAGCTCTGGTAAATATGCTGTAGTAGCTGAGGACAGGTAAGGCTCCAGTCTCAGTTTATATGCACTCCCAGAATCACCATGCCATGTTTCAGCATGTAGTGAAGTACATGTACACTTCACTACATGCTGAAGTGAGTAAAGTAGCAAAGTAGCAAAGTAGTACCTTGCAGCATCTGGGAATATGTGGGGGCCCCTAATCTAAGCAACTGTTTTCTGATAGACCTGTTTCATTTTTCAACAGTCGTAGGGTTTGTAGCTACATCCACGGTTACTATGTGGGTTGCTTCTTTCTCCACTTAAAGAAAAATCTAGCCTTTCAAAACCTGTGTAAACAGTAGATTCCGTGTACGAAATCTATTAATACTTTGTTTGAAATGCATCTGGTAGTAGAAATATCAAATTCACTTTAATATTTCTGGTTCTTAAATTCCGTTTTTATTGATTTTATTATTTTAAAATATTTTTATTCTGCAATTCTTTCTTTCTTACTTTAACCTTTCAATTATATCAAGGAATATTAATTAATTATTTTTCTACCAGAATTTAGAAATCTAGAGCAGCACAGCCATAGCTAAAAAGATATAATAGTTACAAAAATAGCACTGTTTTTAAAGAGAATATTATATGCTAAGAAATTATAACCCTTTTTTAGGAATATTATTCCATTTAAACCTTATAGCAATCTTGTGCAATTATTATTTCTCAGTGTTAGGACAAAGGAATTGTTAGAACTAAAGGCTAAGGATTGGTAGAAACAGCTTTTAAGCACTGGCATGTTCACTCCAAAACCTAAGCTTTTAATCACCAGGATGAAATACTTGCATAGACTTCAACCGACAAATATTAAGCCTCGAATGTGACTCAAATATATCCTAATGCTTTTATTTCAGAGTATTGCCTTTTAAATAGCATTTCGAAATGCTAATATTTTCTAATGTAAACTTGGAATTTCTAACATTAATCTTCAGAGACATATTTTTACTTTAGATTAAAATGATCAAAACCTATATATGCAAATAATATCCAAATTAGGTTGTTGTCACTGCTCAAAAATTGTGGTTAAAAATTTTAAAAAAAACATGAACTCCTTACCCTCAAATTTCCAAACCACTTCTGTAGAATATTATTTAACTTAGAAGATGTTGTTAAATGTTTAAACATTTATCAACATAAGAAACAGTTTTATCACAATATAGTCAGGGAAGACATTCCAAATAATTGTAGGGTTAAACTGATGGAGAATGATTTAAATGTAACAGCAAGCATTTTATTTCATTTACAAGCATTATTGATTTATCTAAGAATGAAAATTTTAAAAATTTAAATATTAGCTTAGTCGGAATACTGAAAGATAATTTTAATTAAAAATCATATGCATTTCTAAAAACCTACCAATAATAATTGCAGTGGAAAATCCTTATTAGTAAACTATGAATGAATGATAATCCTTAAAGTAATTCTGTTATTTCACTTTTTTATGGTTCTAAGCACTGTTGATTTTCTCCCCACCTACTTAAATGTGCAAGAGGACCTTACATATCTTTTCACCAAGCTCATCTGCTTTATGACAATAGATATAAAGTAGCAACATTTGAAACTTCACATAGTTGTAATTCTGTTAGTTTTAGTTAATTACAATTTGTTTTAGAAATTGTACTTGAATTCCTATCATGTATCTTCAATTGTTCTAGGTATTCTGTAAAGATGAAAAAGACATAGTACTTGACTTTGAAGTTCTCAGCTGTCATAAGAAAGAAATACAGAAATAAATAAGTTCATAATGAAACAAATGGGTTAGTGACACATGTGCTAGTATTAGCTAGTGTCCTGTGGCCACAGAGTGGGAAAAATAATTCTGACTGGGTGGACAAAATTTTTTTTACTATGAAGGTAATATTTGTGTACATCTTTAAGCAATTCATTAATGCTTGGCTCTTTAAAAATAAATATTTTATTTTATTTAAAATTTGTAATGCCTGAGCAATTTTTTATGTCAGTTTGCCATACAAAAGAATCCAGGCTAGCCTATTTTCAGAGCCATAAGTATAAAATCATTGTTCAAGTAGTTGTAATTTCTCCTAGTTGTAATCAAGAAAAAGTTATTTGCTTTTATGGACGAGTTCAGAAAAACTAAATGTATATTATAATAGAATCAGAAAAACTTATAAAACAGTGTTATGATCTCCTGGAAATAAGAAATGCAATTAGTGTAGAAGTGTATTTAAGTGTATTAAAGAAATTCTTTGATATGACCAAACACAGCAGAGAAGAAGGGTTGCTAGAATATAAATGACAGCTTTTGATATTTTAAAACAGACCAATATTTTGCCCTTAATTTGCTTGTTTATAAAATGATGGGATGTATAAAATATGTCTACATTATGCCACATTGGATCAAAAACTTAAATGGTAAAACTTTATATGATGGCCAAGAACAAGTTCATTAATGATTTTTCATTTTTTTAAAACATAAAATAAAATATGGATCTGGAGTGCCCAAATCTTTGATGCTGTCAATACAAAGAAACATCAATGAATCAGATATGTTATATTGAGCCTTCTCTCTCGTTTTCCATTAGGCTCTTTAAGATGTGTGTATTCATTGGAGATACTAATATGCTACTCTAAAGGACAGTTTTAGTGTTTCATTGTTCCTTGGTTCACTGCTAAAATTAATGCCTTATTTGTGATTGGAAAACATTTATGCCCTATGAAAATCTGGATCAAAAAATAATAGAAGACAGAGACCATTTACTTCCAAATATAGGTGTCCAACCCAAAATATACCATCTCTCTCCAAAAAGTCTTAATATTATTTTATTATTTCTCCTCTCTTTCTTTCTGCTGTAGATAGGGACATAAACAAGACACAGTCATAACTTACCATGTCCCCAGGTTAATGGGCAAATCAATAGATAAAACTAATGTTAAGAATGTTAGATGCAACCACTACCATTGATGGGATTCTTACATTGAGACTATAAAACAAAAAATAAGTGAATACAGTCATGTGTTCCTAAATGATGGGAATAAGTTCAGAGAAATGTGTCATTAGGAGATTTCCTCATTGTGCGAACATCAGAGAGTATACTCACAAAAACCTAGTTGGTATAGCCTAGTGCACACTTAGGCTCTCTGTCATAGTCTATTGCTCCTAGGCTACAAACCTGTATAGCATGTTATTTTATTGAATACTGCAGGCAATTGTAACATGATAGTAAGTATTTGTGTATCTGAACATAGCTAAACATAGAAAAGGTAATAAATTTTGCTACGATGTTATGACAGCTACCATTTCACTAGGCAATAGTAATTTTTCAACTCCATTATAATCTTATGGGACTACCATTGTATATGTGGTCTGCCGTTGATCAAAAAGTCATTATGTGACACATGACTGTATTAGTGTTAAGTCCTAAAACTAGCTTATATTTGATCAAATTAAACAGGCATAACAGACTACATTGTTTAGGTTATAATTTCTGATACACAAGTAGTTGGCAACAGTGAATTGGCCAGAAGTTTTAAAGGCAATGTTTATTGACTATATTTTTGTCATCAATGTCTATTTTTCTTCCACAATTTGCTGCTTGAAAATATAATACTTGTCCCCCAGACTCAACTGTTAATTCTTAAAATATTGCTAACCTTGTTGCTTTGACAAAGACATTAACCTATCCTTTTCCCTTGTCTCTTTTCTCTCCCAAAATACAAAGCTGAAGTCACTGATTTCTCTCTCTGAAAATTAGGCTCTTTAACAGGAAACAAACAAACAAACAAAAAACCAAGAAACAAAAACATCTGAGTAATAAAACAACTCTAAAGAAGCTTTTGGGGAAATGTGGAGGAAAGCCACAAGATTCAGTCAGATGTTCTAAAAACTCTTAAAGAACTGCTCAGTCATGATGATGTATGCTGCCAGCAATGACTGACTCCTTCATCTTACTGGTCTCCCGGCCTTTCTCCGCCATGAAGGGTATCTATCACCTAGTCTGCCAACACGTGCATATATAATATATCTGCTCTGTGTGGAAGTCAGTGGTCATAAAAGTAACATCACACCCCTTTGCTAGTTTTCATAAAAGGATAAAGAAGTTCTCTGCCGGCATCATCATGAAACACATATACGTTCTGGTCAATCTTCATTCTTTAAGCATCTGCGATCACTGTTGAAGCCTGAATTGCTTCCCAAGTTATACTGCCCCCTTTCTTCCAGAGCTACAGTTCTTGGCAGGAGACTACTGTTGTGATTGTCATTTCCCCAAGATTTAATTTCTCTGTACAGTGGTCCAGCAGAGTGTGGGTTGAGGGATCCTGGGTGCAGATTTCACAGATATTTGCGGCCGAACACCTGCTCAACAATGCATTTTTGTCAATTCTCAGTATTTCTTCTTGAACTCCCCAGTTTCACTTTATGCTTGAGATTAGTACAGTTCTTGAAGCCTGAGCAAAATACATACAGTGCTTCCATCATCTTCCCTTAAAACCAGGTTAGTTTCCATAGTAGCTTTATCATACTAGGTTTGTTTAGGTACTTGACCAAAATTTTGCCTCCCTTGCACCTGTTATATATTACCTTTATAATGTCTCCAATTTTCAATATATGAGAGAATAATATACAATTGTAATTATCACTACCAAGATTTCATTGGCTTTTATAATTGCTTCATATTTGTATAAACATTTTTATTTATATTTTCTCTAGTTCTTTTATGATCTCTCTGCTTTTCTTCACTTTATCCCACTCTTTCTTCCTCATCTTACTGAATACAGCATATTCTGCACATTGGTTTCTATTCCGTTCTCTAACAATACATTCTTCTTTATCTCTATTGAAGGGGTTAGGAAACATTTTCTGTAAAGGACCAGATAGTAAATATTTTAGGCTTTGCAAACCATATCATCTTGTCTCTATCACAACTATTTAACTTTGTCTATGAGTCCAAAATCAGCCACAGTTTTTAAAAGGATGGGTATGGCTGTGTTCCAATAAAACTTTATTTACAAACAGAGATGGCAAGTTATAGTTTCCTGACCTCTACTCTATATCATATGCTTCTATTTGAAGGGGAAGAATGAATACACTCTCAGGATATTTAATTATTTTGGTGAAAGCATTACTTGAAAACTAATCTTTTTTCCCCAAACCACCAAAATCTTCTATTTACTAGAAGTTTAAAATAAACAAAAGAAAACAACAACAACAACAATACAGCTGTATGGCAAGAATCAAAGTAATCACAATTTAAGCTTATTGAAGTCCACAAATGACCTACAGGTATATAATCTGGAAAAAGTACGTGTGGCATTGAAATTTTCGCCTAAATCTGTCAAACATTTGCTTTGGTAGCACCAACCAGTTCTCCATCCAAAGCAAATTCACCTCTTGAAAAATTGATTTAAGTATAAAAATAATCTTTTATCCTTCCACCCCCTAATTGCTACATTGCTGACTTTGAATTTTTGTACCATTGTTGTACTGACATTTATGAAGCATCAAAGTGTTCCAAGGAAGAAAATTAATTTAAAAAAAAATCACACTGAAAGCAATTACCCAAACCAAATATATATAAAGAACAAAGATAATTAGTATGATATCATGATTGGATTTATGCTGACAATTTATAGAGGTTATCTACCCTTGCCATACTTGCTATTTGGTTTAGTGTATAGTCAAATACTATAAATGCTAACAAATTAAAAAGGTATGAAATAATCACTCGTGGATAACAACTCTATTTACTGGTGTTTATAATAAATTAAATAAAAGTCCCTTGAAAGTAGAATATTTTTTCCAATTCTGTACTCCAAGAGCCTTATACATAGTATCATTCAGTAAATATTAGCTGGAGTAATAAGTGAACAACTTTATGGATTAAATTATTAAATATGCATCTCCCTTGATATAATTTATGATTAAATAATACAGTTTGAAGACTGTTGCTAACTTTGTCCACCCTACTGCATAAAGGAAAGCAATAATGCCATCCTACACTTCCACATGACTTCCATGTCCAGTTATTAATGGGCATGCTATTCTTTTGACTGTTATAAAATGAAACCAAAAGCATTGTCTGCAGAGTTAACTAATAAATTGCATACATACTGTCTAGAAGTACAGCAACTTTCAGATTAGTATTTTGTATCCAAATTATAATGTATCATTATATGTCAAAGTAATACAACACCCTTTAAAACATACAGATCTTTAATTAAGTAGACATAATTTTTAGTCCAGATATAGAAAGAAGAGCAGCAGTGACGATTCCTGGGTAACCACAAATGATGGCATGCTTTAGGGTAATTTAAGGATGAGGAAATTAATATAAATTAAAAAGAGATATTGAAGTATTTCCACTAAAAATTTCTTGTAGTTTGGTAGTTTTATCCAATATAATTAATATTAATTATTAGTAGCGAAACCTTGGAGAATTTCAAGTAAATGCCAACGTACAAATGCTGAAGGTCAGAAACCACTAATTTAGATCTATTCTTAACTTATTTGTGTTTCAAGGTTTCAGATGTGCTCTTAAGAAAAGATCTTGATATTCTGTCTGAAAGCTAAAGCTTTTTAGAAGAAATTTAGTATTCTAACAAGACATTTGTCTTTGTTTAAGGTCATCCTTACAACTTTGAAGAGAGAACATGCTGACAATTTATGAAGCAAATGTCGTCTAACTACCCATAGAATAGGGCAAACTTACATTACCTGTCAAAACTACACTGAGAAATGGCAGGAAAAGACAACTGTACAGAGAATGTGTCTATACTCTCGTCATTTTTTTCCTCTGTGCTGAATATGCCACTAGAAACTTGGAAAGAATAAGATTACTTTTCTGAACAGAAAATTAACAATGAAAACTCTAACAAAGATGTGTAGGTTAACATTTCAATTTATTTGAAAAAATACCCATAGTCTTAAGATATATCAATTTCAGTCATTAATCCAATTGGAAAAAGTATACACTGAAGCACGTCTTATGATGAGTATAAGGAAGGATATTGCAAGTGCCTAGAATAGTACTTGGATTGCTGTAAATGATCAGTAAATGATCAATAAATATGTTTGATTGAATTGAATAGGTGAATCTATGTAAAAATTGAATGGGATGCCTTGAGTGTTAGTAAGTTTTTTTGTTACCAGAAGTATCTTCTTATTACTTACGGTATTAAAGGAAATGCTGGGTGACTGTCATTAAGGTATAAAGTACAAAGAATTCATTCATTGAATTTGATTTCGAACTAGATTGCCTGTTCAATCTTTTCCTACTCTAAAAATTATAGTTTTAGTAAGAGCTTAATAATTATGACTACATACGAGAATTCAATCACATGAGATATTATGCTCTGAATATATTTAAAGAATAAACACACAGAGAGAATGTGTATATGTGTATATATAACCATTTTATTTATCATGACATTAATGTTTGTATAGTTAAGTATAATTTTTATGTGCCAATGGATAGTAAAGAATAGATAATTCAGTTCACTTACAGATAATCAAGAACTGACTATATATGAATCAAAAATTGTTTGAATTAGGTGAATTCTTAGAAAGCATCCATTCTAATTGTATAATTTTCTGATGAGGAAAATGATACACAGAAGGCACATGCCACGTTCAAGTCTTCCAGCTATGTAAGAGAATCAGGATTCCATCACTCTCTTTCCTTTGTCAATAGTATTTCCCTAATGTATCCATACATTTTTATTACCTACTCTCAAGTCTGTGTTTCAAAATTTTGAATGAGTAGATCTTTATTGAAAACTATATATTTCATTTAAAATAGCATATGCTCTCATAAATATATTTTTATTTTGATGAAATATGGGAAAATGCAATGACTAATGAATATGAAGGATTATTACTCAAAAGGTTTAAAATAGAAAACTAATATAATAATCAAGTAATAATCTTGAGCTACTTGAATTTAGCAGCTTAAGAAGCAGACTTGCAGACTACAAAAGTGACTGGAATCAGCAACTTTGCAGGAATTAAAAACATCCAGTGATTATATGACGATGGGAGGAATTTTAACGTCCATTAAAATCATTAATGTGGAACAAAGTTCTAATATCTCAATGGATATTGCAGTTAAGGCACAACATATCACAATTCCTCAAAACCAAAGCATGAAAAGGGAGAAGAAATACTAGCACCATGTTATGTTCATTAAATATCAAGTTGTGAAGGTTGCCAGACCAAACAGAAATGGAATATCTAACATCTATTGCCTGTTTAAACCACACAAGATTAACTATGTATCTAATAAGATTTCACAAAAATTTACCGAAGTTTATTATAGTGGAAAGTGACATATCAAGGTTGTAACAGCTTGGAACTGACTCAACCATTTGGTCCCATCTGTGGCTTATCTGGATTCCACACTGTCTTTGGTTTGAATATGTTACAGATGTCCTGATGGTGTCTTACTTAACCCTCCCCTGTCAGGAAAAATTTTCCCTCAAATTTTTAAATTTTTTTTTACAGAGGCATCCCTCACTCTTCCTCTACCCTTTCTCTTTCTCTGGTTTACTGACATAAAAGAAGTATTGACATCACACACATAGAACTGAAGATAAATCACCAGAGGCAGTGATATAAAGGGTTGCCAAATCGGCATCAAAATAAAGAAGTAAAGCTATGTTAACAAATACAAAAGAATTAAAACTAGATTGAAATTTACACATGAAAACTAAAGGGCCAGGAACCAATGTTGGAAGGAATTGAATAAAAAGTTATTCTGCAGGAATAATTCTGTTACCTTTATGTGATTTTTACAGCGTTAATTCATTGCCTCTAGAGTACAGAGATTTGCTAAAGATTCCAATAGCACAGAGCCTCCCAACAGGTATCTGACTGCCAGTGCATCATTTGTGGGTCAAGGCTGTTGCTAAAAGGTTTAAGGCTGAGGGACCCCTGCTGCATGCCACTTCAAATCCTCTTCCTAGTGGCTGCTGTGGTGAGAACTTCCATGAGTATTTTGACCAAGTGTGCAGAGGTGCAACCTCATCCGGGCCTTCACGGTGTTCCTCTCACTTCCTGTCACAGGCCTTCTCTGAAACGCCCCTGAGCAGCATGGAAACCCACTGAGTACTCATGGCATGTGCAATTTAGAAGTGGGCACTGCTAGCCCATGGAAGCACCCTTGGCCAATGGAGAATGGAAGCCAATAAACAAATACTACCCTCTTTTGTACAACAGGTGGACAGTTTGTGACTGAGCCCTAATAGCTCACAGTGATGGCCAACATGGTGAAATGCATCCTTCTTTCCCTTTTGATTTCCTTGTTCCTCATTCCTACATCCTGATGTCGCTTCCCAAATAAGTTATGTCTACCTGCATCTCTTTTTCTCAGCATATACTTTGAAGAATCCTAGTTTAAGACAGCCAGTATTGTGTGCCCCCACAGCCCTCAGAGTGGTTGAGTAGGTCCTCAGTTACCTGGAGCCTCCTTGCCAATCACCTACTGATGAAAGCAGACCCAAGTGCTTACCCCAGTGTGTTGTGCAGGTAATATAATTTTTAAAGTGTACCATGACATGAAAAGGTTCAAAGTTTCAGATAAACTATAAACATATGATGGCTTGCTAATATTTATAAAACGCATAATTTACAAAGAACTAACCAACCGATTTATACAATTTCATTTCTGAAAACACAATGGCCTTGGTTATTACTCTATACAATTAAATTACTAATTTAGAGGATGATATGGATGACAGAGTAAGGCAAAAGGAAATTTAATGTCTAAGGAGCATAATGAGAAGGCATGAACATGAATAAAGTGACAAACCACAACATAATCATGAAACATTTTGAAGTTTAGCTGAAATGTGATTTGGTGATCATTACCAATGATTTTGTGATCATTACCATATGGAAAAACTAGTCAGTGACTTTTGCATTGTATTTTAAACACTAAAATGAAAACACTCATCATTATTGTGGAAAAGAACTAAACCACGTGGCATAACCACATTACACCCTGCTATCCTGCTTTCATTTTTTATATGAATTCTTAATGGTTTGAAAAGGTGACTTTCAAATACTCCAGAACTACTACTGACATTCCTTCAAGTGATGTCTTCTTGTAATATACATGGTGTCTTATGAAATTTGTCCCCCAATTTTTGAGGTGTAGGACAATAATACTCTATGAAGAGATAACACTTTTCACATAAGAAATAGGTATATACATAGGTAGTTACCCCTGTATATACCTATGAATACATTTTAACTAAATATTATTAAAATATATTTTTTCTGATTAAAAAATAACATATGTAAGGAACATGGTAATTGTTTTTATTTTACTTATATTTTTATTAATAAATTTATAAATACTCACTTTGTACTTTCCTTGCTTCTTTCCCTTGACTCATTTTTAAGATGTTAGAACATAATCCATTTGATGTAAATTATGTTGCCATTAAAATATATATATATATAATTTTTTATTATATTCACAACCTGATTTCATATGACTGTTTTTTAAAAATTCCAACCAAACCTGCCACCACTCATTTCTGTTGTCTCTATGATGGGTACATGTAAATGTGTGCTCATTTACTGTTACCGGTGAAAATACATATGTTAAATACAAATATATATTTATTTGTAAATTATTTGTAGCATAATTTTTGTACATTTTAAAGGAAAAAATTTAAAAGTTTAAAAAAAGTGTAATTATTTTTTTTTCCCACATCAGAATGGTTTGTCTTGTGAATCTCTGGAAGACCACTACAGAGCAAAGTGCTTCCTGCCTGGGTTTTGGCTCAGTGTGCCTAATTCCTGACTGACCTGCCACACTATGATTATGAGATATAGAACCATATGGTACTGTATGAGCAGTTAACAAACAGTTTTCACAAAGAGACAGACGATAGTAAATAATTTAGGCTTTTCAGGCCATACAGATTCTTTGGCAACTACTTAACTTTCCTGTTGTGACATGAAAGCAGCCATAGATAATACATAAGCAAATGAGTGTACCTGTGTACCAATAAAACTTTATACAAGGACACTGAAATTGAATTTCACATAATTTTCACCTGTCACAAAATATTATTCTTTGTTTAATTTTTTTCAACCACTTAAAAATGTAAAAGCCATTCTTAGCTCATGAGCCATGCAAAAATTGGAGGCAGACTGGATTTGGCCCATGGGCCATAGGTTGCTGATCCCTGTCAATATGAGAAATATAGATATAGATACACACAAACTAATATATATTTTATATATATGATAGAGAGTGCTAAAAGTCTAGGAATAACACTGTATTTTTCTCAGTTGCATTTCAAGTGAATTCCTATAGCTTAGTATAATGCCTAATATAATAAATACTTAGAGATGTATTGAATAAAAGAATAAAGTAACAAATGGAAGACAAAGGAATTGCTAAACTAGAAAAGAAATTTTTAGATGCAGCTGTCAACAAAGAAATTATTAGTAAAAATCAAACTACTGAAGATAGTTATAACTCTTGCAGAGTTTTTAAATCAAATACCCCATCCTACTTCAACTTGTCTAATCTTTGAAGTGGATTTTAGGCATCTAAATGTTGCTATATTTTACATTATCTCTAAGTGAGCATTCAGCAATAAGAACATTTTTAAATTCAGGATCTTTTAACTTACAACTAAACTAAATTACAACTAAAGAAAGTCAAAACATTCTCTTCTTTTTGCATTTTTTTCCATTTTTCTCCATTATACCTGTTTGTCTTCATTTATGTTTTCATTTTTATCTATTTTATCTTACTCTCTTAATATTCTCCTGAACAAAGGTTGCCCAAGCTGATTGCAATATTCTGCATCTTAGTACAAAGAAGAAAAATGTTAACCTAGTCTTTGTTTGATTGTCATCTAATTTCATTATTTTGTTTCATATTAAATTGTTTTCTCCAGAAACATTCCTTGCTTTTTGTGCTAGTTAAATGCAATCTCAAACATTCCCCTATATTTATTCCTATCAAGCTTTCTTCAGCCTCTATTTTTGCTTCATTCATTTTTTTAACTTTTAAAAATTTCTTTGTTTCTCTTTTTGTTGTTTTGCTTTTTGGTACCTAAGGGTATGGTAACCTGTAAGCGATCTGAAACAATCCACAACATTCGGGTACATGGTTAATCTCCTGTATTTTCTTTCTCAAAATAAATTCATTTCAAAGAGCCAGTGTCTAGAGTAGCAGAAAGTCTAAGGAGACTTCTTTGACACATCATCTACCACCATTTCCAATTTCTAAAATAATTTATTATCCATTTCCAAATAACCTTAACATCCAAAAGGTGTCCACTCAGTTCTATACACAAGCAGTGAGAGCTCTGGTTTTCAGTCAACCCATGGCTGCTCTCACATCCATCCATCAAAATGTGTTCCTACTGAGAACAGAGCTTCCATATTCTGACTGCTGCATTCAAGATCCTGATGCAGGTTTGCCTTGCTCGACCTGATTCAGCAGAGGCAAGAACTATTTTTCACCTAAGACACATTGCAATGGCAACTCCACTCTTCCCATGTCAGAGTTGACTCAGAATGTCCCTTGAGTTTACAAGAAGGAATTCCTTAGATTCCAATTCTTTCAAATGCATAATCCTCCAAGTTCCTTGGCATCACAGAAATGTATATTTAGCTGTTGAAATTGCAAACATAAAATTGTTACTGTTTTTATATCCTTGATTATCTAACCAGGGATCAGGGCGCTTTCTTTTTCTTATTGTCATGGTTCAGTCCACAACTGGACTTTGAAGTGTTGCCCCAGCTCTTGGGCTGTTGGCTTGGAGGAATCACAAGCCTTGGCCCACGCGATGGAGAGACATGACAGACGCTCAGCAAGTATGTGTGAAGAATTTAATGGAAGTAGTGAAGTTATAAGATAGTATAGGAGAGGAAAGCAAAGATGATTCCTAAGGGGAAATGGGTCTGTCTCCGCGAGTGGAGAAGACCCCATTTAGTTCCATATTTTCTTTTTTGTATGCTTTATGTTTAGGCAAAGGTTAGTTATAATTAGGGATGAACTCCATTCTATGTTTGGACATGAATTAAAGGTTATATTATAACGTATTGTGGGGAAAGTTCCATTTCTATTCTCTGACTGGTGGTCATGTGCCATAGCCCAATTACCCCATTCTTTAAGACTGAAATAACTGTTTCCCCTGGTTATTTTTCTGTAACTATTTCCTCCTTATTGTTTTTCTATAACTGCTTTCTCCTTTCTGTTTTTCTGATTTCCGCTACCTCTCACTTGTTTTTCTGCCCCTAACACAATCATGAAACTCAAAGGGCTCTTTCACCTTGCCTTCTTTCCCAAAGTGGTAAAGATTAACTGAATTTTTGATAGAGTCAAACATATCAAATATTCCAAAAAGAGAAAAAAGCACCTTTCCAGGACTTATTTACTATCGGCAGAAAAGAACAAAACAGTACACAAGGTGTAAATATATGCAGCTTGAGTGGTGTTTCACTGAAATTGTCTACACTATTACTTGTTAATACATGATTGCAATTCCTAACAGTAAAATTTTCTGTTAGATTTTAGACCATTCATATTTAAAAATTAAATGTGATACATTCACAAAGTGAATGTATCACATTTAATTTTGCTTGATATATATATCTACTTGATATATATCTGCTTGATATATATATCAAGATATATCTGCTTGATATATATATCAAGCAGATATATATATATCAAGCAGATATATATATATCAAGCAGATTTTACAAAACTACAGGGAAGCATTTCTCATGGTAGAAATGCCTGCATTGTAATAGTGAGAATTACTATGAAAATAGTCTCTTTTTGGAAGTTTACTTTCTGACAACCGCAGAAATAAAACTCTCAATAAACATTCAATAAAGATAGAATAAAGTAAGTCTTATTCTAATTATAGGATTTGCTGTAAAGCATACTTCCTTAAATATAACTGTCAAATAAGTTATTAAAATAATTGTACATAGATTTTCAATCCAAATTTAGAGGCTTCATGCATTTTTGTACTTGTTTATATTAGATTCCTATTTGGTGTATGATAAAAATTGATTCATTCTCATTTCATAATTTTCATTTTTTAAAAACTTTTTATTGAGATGTATGAAAAACAGAAATATGCACATACATAAATATACAGTCCAATGTATTCTCCTAAAATGGAGACGTCTGTGTAACCAGCACTCAAAATTAAGTAGAAACATTATCTGCATCTTAGAAGAAATCTCATCCCCTCTTCCACTTAATAAACCCCCTGAAACAGGAAGATATTCACTTTTGTGATTCCTAACCAATAGATTATTTTTGGCTCTTTTATGCTTTATGTAAATAGAATCATGCAGTGCACTCTTTTATGTTTGACTTCTTTCACGGAATCCATTCCTATTAGCTCATGTAGTTGTATATAATTTGTGTTCATTGCTGCATAGTATTTCACTTTATCTGTGTACTATAACTTATTTATCCACTCTTCTAATGATAGCACATGATTAGTTGACAGTTTGAGGATACTAAAAATATTTTAATACATGCCATTTGGTGAATTCATACAGGCATATCTTTTGGGCATAAACCTAGGGATGGATGACTAGGTCATACAGTGCGCCTACGTTCATGTTAAGCAGATACCACCAAACACTTTTTCAAGTATTTATACCAATTTATGTTCCCACCGGTAGTGCACAAGAGTTCTGCTTGTTTCACTTAGTATTTTCTCTTTTTCCATTACCCTGAAGTGCATGTAGTGGTATCAGGTTGTGGTTTTAATTTGTATTTCTCTAATGACTAATGAAATTCAGCAATTTTTAATACGTATATTGGCCATTTGGATATATTTTTATGAGACATCTGTTCAAATGTTTTGTGCATTTTTTCCATTGGATTGTCTGTATTTTTATTAATTTACAGTTCTTTGTATGTTCATAATGAGTTCTTTGAAGGATTGATGCATTGTTAATATTTTCTCCCACTTAGTAGATTGTTATTTTATTCTCTTGTGTCTTTTGTTAAATGTAAGTTCATTAATTTTAATAAGTCTGTTTTAGCTTTATTTCTATAAAGTTTTGTACCCTTTTGAAAAGGAATCTGCTATTCCAAGGTCACTAAGAGGTTCTCCTATATTTTCCACTAAAAGATTTATTGTTTTTACATTTTGTTTAAATTTTCAATCCATCCTAAAAAGACTTCTGCGTATGATGTGAGAGTAGTGGGTCAAGAAACTTTTATTAAAAATGTGTTCTTCCCTTTACACAGCATTACTGCCTTTGTGATAAATCAGGTAACCACAGAAGTATTGGCTGTTTCTGGAGGCTCTCTTCTGTTTCATTGGCAACTTTGTCGATCTATATAAGCTAATACAAAATTATATTATAATAATAATATATTCTGATATCATTTTCATAGCAGAAAATATAGTAATTAAGTAAAAGAATTCATAATTTAAAAATGTATACACATATATATATATCTTCATAAGTTCACACTAATAACTTCAATTCCAACCCAGCACTATGGCATTCATTCTAGGTTTCTTCCTTTTCATATTTGTAATTTTTTCCTCTAACATTGAGAAATCTGTCTAGCAATATTCTCAGTCCCCTTAAGGGTAACCAATATCCTGACACCCACAGCTGCCACCTTAATTCAGCTTCCTTCCTCACATGGGTCTCAAGCCTCACCAGGCCTTCCTTTTTGCTTGTCTGTTTAGTGCCTTTTGATGACATTATTAAAGAGAAAGGAAAGAAGACAGGAGGAATCATATTTTTCTTTGAGCAAATTTTGGGAAACAAATCTAATTTTACTTTAAGACACAAGCAACATCAGGAGAAAAATTAAGAAAAGAGGAAGAGACTGATGTAATCTAGTTTTTTTCATGAAGAGGGATAATGTCTTCCTCTTGGTGTTTATTCTGTAATATCACTGTTGCTCCTGTTGAGGGATGTCACAAGAATTATCACTGGTCACATTTTAATCTTGATTTTATCTTAGTTTATTAAAGACTATCACACCTTTATCAGTCTCTAAATCACAATTTATTTAAAGACAGACCATGTTGATGTCTTTTATAAGATCTTAAAATAGGTATTGAAAATTTGAAATCTGTATATAGTTTATTATTATTTTCTTGTGTCCTGAATCAGGAAATAATTACTAGGCCCCTAGCTTGCAAGATCATACTGCACCTTTTTTAAAACATCTTGTTTTATTTGATTTTTGCAATCAACTTAGCCACTATTATTAGAAAATTAAGTTATTTATTTTTTCAGAAATTATATAGTGGGGTATTAACTAAATAAGGTACCTGACTTCAACGGCTTTTTCTCTGCTGAAGTCTTACATGGAATACAATTATTAGTTAGATTGATCTTGGCTATATCAACAATTGATCCCAATTTCATCATGGTTCAAACATAATTTTTTTCCTTCAAATTATTTTTCCAAGATGAGTTTCCCTAGTCAGCAAAGGAACTCTTCTTACCATAATCACTTAGAATGACAGAGCTTTTCCAAGCTTGCAAGTCCACCGTGATGGCCCCCACTGGATCAGCCAGAAGGTGAATAGACGGAGGATGGGTGGGGGGCGTCTGTGGGGCAGGCTTGGAGCTCACTCATCTCATTTCTCCTGCTCTTGTTCCACTGTTTAAAGCTCTGCCACACAGCCACAAGTAACATCAAGGAAAGCTAGGAAACATAATGATGTGTGCCCAGGGAAAAGAAAACAGATTCTGGTGAATAGCTATCAATAGCTGTCACAGCAATATATTAAATGTATAAAAAGCAGAGCTGTTCTGGCTGAAGCATGAAAGTGTGCCCAAGACCACCCAGTAGATGCTCTGTCAGCTGGTTTAAAAAATAACAAAAATGACAACTCCAGGTTTTTCTAGAACACTATTTGGAAATTATTACGTTAAAAATGTACACATTTACTGAGCAATGCCATTCTGGAAACTCTATATTATAGAAATAAAAACATAATTCAAAAACAATTTCATTACAAAGGTACCCATTGATTCAATGATCACATTTCTGGGATGCCATACTATAGAAATAAAAGTGTATTTTTAAAACTATTGCATTAAACATGTACTCATTGTCTTAGCAATTCAGTTTCTGGGAATCTATACCAAAAATAACAGAATATCACACTGGAAAATTCTGTTTTCAGTAATTTATTCTTTAGAATGTTTCCTGAAGTATTATTTCTAGTAGCAAAAGTAAAAAAATTAAAAAAAAACAGAATTAGAAAGAAAGTAAAAGTGCTCCAATATGGAAATAATAGAAGGGTTGCATGAATATTTCAAGATCATGAAGTATTATACAGCTGTTCCTCAGCATTAAATCTAGTATGAATACAGAATTTCCACATTGTATTCTCACCACAATATAGTGAGAAAAGTAAGACATTTATCATTATATATAATATGAGATAATTTTCCTAAAATAATGAGAAAATAGCCAATATTTCTAAGTGCAAAAGGCATTTTTGTGAGACAGTTATAATTCAAACACGATAAGAGGTGTCACTATGTTTAACCTTTTGCCATCACTTGTCCTGATGAGAGGCAGGTGAGTACTGGAATTAGCAAATCTAAAGACCACATGTTAATGTCACCCAGCATAAAGATAGCATTGATCATCTTATAGATGAAATTATCAATGGAAGCATGAGAGTGTACACACAAAATAAGTGAACAAATATTCACTACAATTATGCTGATGTGCATATCAGAGTGATGCTACTGAAGGTGTGTTTTACTTGTTTTTCTTTTTACTTTTATATAGTCACTGATAAATGTGGAATGCTCTTATAAAACCCCATTTATGGATTTTCTTTTCTTTTTTAATACCATCAATACAAACTATGCTGGGTGACAAACAGCCAGACATGAGATTCAAATTCAAATCACTTTATTTCAATTTTCTTGTAGAATTCATGTGCTTTTCACTTATTTGGAGTAAGAAGTGCTCATGTTTCCCATAATAAATCTCCCTTTGGATCTAAAGTTTTAAGAACCTGATTTTGTATATGTATAAACTATACACACACACACACACACACGTCTTCCATTACTTGATTGGTTCAAATAAAACAGTTTACCTAAATATAGGTGGCTATGTCATGTGCCATATAATTACCTAAAATATGAGACATATTTAAAGAATATTTTAGACATAAGTTTTTAGTGATGGTTCCCAATAATCAGTATTGTACCAACACTCTATTTGCAGAAGCTTTTCCAATAACCTAATGGACTCAAGGGGAGAGCTTAACTCCTCACTATTTGGCAATACAAAGAGAATGATGTGTATAGTCTTTTAAAATCCTAAATAATTCAGATGAGTGTTCTGACTTTTCGTGAGGCTCTCTCATCACTTTTCCATTTGAATATTTTAGTAAGTTTTCTTGGCATTTTAGTTTTTTACTCAATTGTGCCTTATATAGAAAAGAGATATCTATAACAATCTATAACAATTCTATAACAGATTTTCATGCTTTGATAATTCAACTCACTTTCAGAGAAGTCAAATTTATCTATCTATCATCTGTCATCTATCTATCTATCTAATCTTCAAACCTGGAAAATTTTCATTTGCAATCTAGTAGTCTCAGTTGAGTCAGAGATATTGTGATGATGGCATTGCATAGTCCTCTCAAGGAATCCCCTGGTGAAGAGATCATGAAAGAGTGGTCTCAAGGCCTCAAGTTATGTAACATAACATCTGAAGCTGATTTAAAGGAAGGCCTTTTTTCTCCTGAAATAGATAGTTTTCAAAAGGAAACATAACAAATGACCAACAGGTCTATAAAAAACTGCTCAACATCACTAAAGATCAGATTAATTGCAGATTAAAACCACAATAAGGCATTATCTCACCCCAGTTAAAATGGCTATTACCAAAAATACAGAAAATAACAAATGCTGGCGAGGATACGGAGCAAGGGGGATACACTTATACTGTTGGTGGGAATGTAAATTAGTACAGCTACGAGGGAAAACAGTATGGAAGGTCTTCAAGAAACTAAAAATAGAACAACCATATGATCCAGCTATCCCACTCTGGGTATATATTGAAAAGAATGGAAATCAGTATATTGAAGAGATGTCTGCACTCCTATGTTTACTGCAGCACTATTCACAATAGCCAAGATACACAATTAACCTAGATGTCTATCAGTGGATGAATGGATAAAGAAAATGTATATGCACACAATGGGATATTATTCAGCCATAATAAAGAATAAAATCTCATCATTTGCAGCAACATGGATGGAATTGGAACTCATTAGGTTAAGTGAAATAAGCCAGGCAGAGAAAGGCAAATATCACATGTTCTCACTCATATGTGGAAGTTATAAAAATTGATTTCATAGAGATAGTGAGTAGAGTGGTGTTTACCAGAGGCTAGGAAGGGTAGGGGGGAGGCAGGGATGAAGAGGGTTTAGTTAATGGGTACAAAAGTACAGTTAGATAGAAGGAATAAGATCTAGCGTTTGGTAGCAAAATACAGTGACAATACTTAATAATAACTATTTGAAATAGTTGCATATTTCAAAATAGCTAGAAGAGAAGATTTTTAACCTTCCCAATACAAAGAAATGACAAATATTTGCGAAGATGGATATTCTAATTACCTAGATTCAATTATTATACATTGTACACATGTATCAAAATGTCCCAGGTTGGGGAGGGCAAGATGGTGGACAAAAGCAACTTGCACTTGTTGCTCTCAAGGAGAGGATCAAAGGTTGTGGGTAGATTTCACCCACAGATGGATCGTCTCAGAGAGAGCATAGTGAATCATCAGAGAAGTGACTGGGATACCCCAAGTTGGACAGAGAGACAGGATAATCTGCTTGGCAAGATTGGAAGGCACCTGGGGGAAGTGTCCACACGTGAGGAAGGGACAGTGTAGAGATCCCCGGGGCTCCACACTTCCCAAGCAGACACTGCAACCCAAGCTGCAAGGGGGCTCCCCCTCCACAGCAGGCCTCTGGACTGATCAGGAAGCTGCTTGGAGATTGGGCAGCAGCGTTGCACCTGAGAGCAGGCACGGTGGGGTCCCAGCAATTTTTGGTCTCAGGTCGCTGCAACAGACACCACTTTGTGCTCTCAGCCCCAGAGCGCCCATTCTGCAGGGGGGTTAGCTCCACTGCAGTCACCTCCCCATTACCCCCGCCAGCCCAGGGAGGGTGTGAGGAGGGCAGGCCTTCTCACACACACTGTGACTAGATGTGTTGCAAGAATTCTGGCAATATAATAAAACAAGCTAGTCCAACACCCCCAAAGGGTTACAATAGATTCACAGCAACAGACCCCAAACAAAAGGATATTGTTGAAATATCAGAAATGGACTTCAGACTATGGATGGCAAAGAAGATGAATGGGATCAGAAAGTGGAAAATCAACACAATGAAACCAAAAATATATTTCAGGACATGAATAAAAAAATGAAAAACTCGCTAAGGGGATATACAACATAAAAAAGGATATAACTGAACTTAAAGAAATAAAAGAGTCATTTAGGGAAACACTGAGGGAATTTGTCACTACTAGACCTGCCCCACAGGAAATGCTCAAATATTCATTATACATGAAACAGAGCAATAAATACCAACCAGTGTGAAAACATCCCAACGACAAAGGTCACAGCTCTTATAAAAGAATAGCAAAAGAAGGAAAACAAAACAAGAAGATATCATCCAACATGAACAGAACAGCATCCCACATATCAATACTAACACTGAATTAACTGCCCCACTTAAAAGATATAGACTAGTTGAATTGAAAAACCCCAACTGAAGTATTTTCTTTCTCTAAGAAACACATCTAAACCACAATGACTCACATAAACTCAGAGTAAAGAGATGGAAAAAAATATTCCACACAAACAGAAACCAAAAACAAGCAGGTGTAGCCATTCTGATATCAGAAAAAATAGTCTTTAAATCAACAATAGTTAAAAAAGAGACAAAGATGATCATTATATAATGGTAAAGGAAGCAATTCAACAAGAATACATAACAATCCTAACTATATATGAACCTAATATAGGCGTTCCCATATTCATAAAGCAAATGCTACTAGATCTATACAAAGAGATAAACAGTAGCATCTTTATTGCTAAAGATGTGAACACATAACTGACAGAACCAGACAGATCATTGAAGTAGAAAATGAATAAAGAAACACTAGACTTAAATATGACTATAGAACAAATAGACCTAGCAGCCATTTATAGAATGTTCTACCCCAAACTACTGAATATACATTCTTCTCATCAGCACATGAGTTATTTTCCAAGATCGATCATGTCTTAGGTCACACAACAAGTTTCAGTAAAATAAAAATTAAAAAAATTGAAATCATACCATGGTTCTTCTCAGACCACAGTGAAATAAAACTAGAAATAAATTCCAACAGAAACATACAAATCTACTTAAAGTCATGGAAATTAAACAACTTGCTGCTGAACATCCTTGGGTCAATGAGGACATTAAGATGGAAATCAAGAGATTCCTCAGATTGAATGACAAAAGGGGCATAAGATTTCAAAATCTATGGGATATAGGAAAAATAGTCCTAAGGAGAAAGTTCATAGCCTTAAATGAAAAAGACAGAAAGATCACAATTTAACAAACTAATGTCATATCTCAAGGAACTAGAAAAAGAAGAACAAACCAAACACAAAGCCAGAAATAGAAAAGAAATAACAAAGCTCACAGCAGAACTGAAACTAAAGAAAAACAATACAAAGTATCAATGAAACAAAAAGTGGATTATTTGAAAAGATAACAAAATTGATAGACCACTAGCCAGATTAACCAGAAATAGAAGAGAAGGGACTTAAACTAAACCAGAAATGGAAAAAGGGGCAATACAACTGATACTGCAGAAATACAAAATATCATCCATGAATATTACAAAAACCTCTACACAAACTAGAAAACCAAGAGAAAATCGATGAATTCCCGGAAACACACAACCTCCCCAGTCTGAATCACGGAGAAATAGAAATCCTAAACAGATCAATAAAGAGCAGCAGTAATAAAAAAATCTTCCAACAAAAAAAAAGGCCTGGACCAGATGGATTCATAGCCAAATTCTGTCAGACCTACAAAGAATAACTGATATTTATCCTACAGAAATTATTCCATAACATAGTTCTCTATGGGAATCCTCCCAAACTCATTCTATGAAGCCAGTATCACCTTGATTCCAAAGCCAGGAAAGGACACAACAAAAAAAGAAAACTACAGAAGCATTTCTACATACTAACAACAATCAAGCTGAGAGCCAAATCAAGAGCTTAATACCATTTACAATAACTACAAAGAAAATGAAATGCTTAGGAATATACTTAAGAAGGTGAAATTTCTCTACATGGAGAACTACAAAACACTGATGGAAGAAATCAGAGAGGAAACAAACAAATGAATAAACTTCTCTTGCTCGTGGACAGGCAAGATCAACATCACTAAAAAATCCATAACTGCCCAAAGTGACTTAAGATTCAACACAATCCCATCAAAATACCAACATCATATTTCACAGATATAGAACAAATAATCCTAAGCAAAAACGAACCCAAACAGCCAAAGCAATCTTAAGCAAAAAGAACAAATCTGGAGGCATCATATTACCTGGCTTCAAAGTATATTACAAGGCTATAGTAACTAAAACAGCATGGCAGTGGTATAAAAGTTGAGACATAGACCAAAGAAACAGAAAAGAGAACCCAGAAATAAAACCATATAGCTATAGCCAACTGATCTTTGACAAAGTTCACAAAAACATACACTGGGGAAAGGAAGCCCTATTTAATTAATGGTGTTGGGAAAATTGGATAGCCACATATAGAAAAATGAAACAGGACCCTTATCTCTTGCCATATACAAAAATTAATTCAAGATGGATAAAAGACTTAAATGTAAGGCATGAAACCATAAAGTTATAGAAGGAAATGTAGGAAAAATTCTTCTAGATATCTGCCTAGGCAAAGAATGTATGACTAAGACCCTAAAGGAAAATACAGCAACGATAAAAATAAATAAATAGGACTTAATTAAATTAAAAAGTTCCTGCATAGCAAAGGAAATAATTAACAGAGTGAATAGGCAACTTACAGAATTGGAGAAAATATTCACAAATTATATATCTGACAAATGACTAATATCCAGAATCTACAAAGAACTCAAACAAATCAGTAAGAAAAAAATAAAACAACCCCATCAAAAAGTTGGTAAAACGCATGAGCAGAGGTTGTTCAAAAGAAGATAGACAAATGGCAAGCAAACATATGAAAAGATGTTCTAACTCACTAATCATCAGGGAAATGCAAATTAAAACTGCAATTTGATACTACCTTACCCCCATGAAAATGGCCATTATTAAAAAGTAAAAAAAAAAAAAAAAAAAATAGATGTTGGTGTGGATGCAGAGAGAAAGGAACACTTATACACTCTTGGTGGGACTGCAAATTAGTACAACCATTATGAAAAACAGTATGGAGATTCCTCAAAGAAATAAATGTAGATCTATCATTCGATACAGTAATCCCACAGCTGGGTGTCTACCCAAAGGAAAAGAAGTCATTTGATCAAAAAGACACCTTTACTTGAATGTTTATTGCAGTACAATTCACAATTGCAGAGATGTGGAATCAACCTAAATGCCCAACAGTTCATGAGTGAATAAAGAAAATGTGGTATATATACCATGGAGTACTACTCAGCCATAAAAAGGAATGAAATAATGTCATTTTCAGCAACTTGGATGGAACTGGAGACCATTATCCTAAGTGAAGTATCTCAGGAATGGAAAACCAAACAACATACATTCTTACTAATAAGTGGGACCTAAATGATGGGTACACAAGAGAGATATAAAGGATGTTGGAAACCAAGAAGAGGGGAGGTTGGGATGGGGAGTAAGAGACACAAACTTACCTATTGGGTACAACGAACACTATTCTGGGATGGTCACACCAAAATCCCTGACTTAAGCATTACACAAAGTATCCATGTAACAAAAACCTTTGTAACCCCTTAATATTTTGAAATAAAAAAGTCACATGTACCCCTTAAATATGTATACCGGTGATGTATCCATAAAAATTAAAAATAAAAAAGAAGTATTATCTATGCCTTATTATGTCTCCTATAGATCTTAATCTCCTAAGGATAGAGGGGAAAAAAAAGTCCCCATTGAAAAACTGGAAATCAAGCTGGAGTGGAGTCATTCCCAGGTGGATATTTAAACACTCTTCTTTCTTTTTCTTTTCCTACTTTCTTTTCATTGTAGTTGTAGTCCTACTTGGAGAAAAGGCTTAAAATGTAAATATTCAGAATGATGTAAAATCTAGATTAAGGGAAATGCATAGAAAACAAATTTTGAAAGTTGGCTATATTTTGATGGAATGGCAATAACATAAACAACATCATGTTAACAAAGGTAAGACTAATTTTCCCCAGGTGGAGAGTTCTAGTGGCAGTGGGACTACACATTTGTTTTGGTGCTTCAACTTTCAGCAGATAGAACATTAATCCAGCATCACACACTGATATTGGAGATAACAGCAAGACATCATAAACACAGTATAGAAGGAATGACTGGTAATTCCAAACATTGTGGTAAAGACCTTCCCATAATTCCATAGCAATGTCACAAAAGAGGCAATAACAGAACCAACACAACATGGGTTACAGCAAAGGAAATAGACATTAACAATAAACCAGCAGTCCCCAACCATTTTGGCACCAGGGACTGGTTTCATGGAAGACAATTTTCCCATGGACAGTGGGGGGTAGGGGGAGGTGCTCAGGTGGTGATGCGAGCAATGGGGAGTCCTGTATATATGAAGGTTCACTGGCTTGCCCTTGGCTCATCTCCTGCTGTGAAGCCCCCTGTTCCCTAAGTTTCATGGAAGACAATTTTTCCACTGATGAGGGGCGGTGGCAGAGCTCTGTGGTGAGGTCCCTAACAGGCCACAGACAGGTACCGGTCCCAGCCCCAGGGTTGGGGACCACACCTAATTAAACAAATCTGGTAGCACAACTCCGGTCATGACTTCTTTACTCAGCAAAGAAGGAATAAAATGCTTGTTGCCTATGGTACTGCAAGAATTAAATGAGTTTATTCATAATATTTATTTATATGATATAACTCTTTCAAGAAAGTTGAAGGGAAGGGAAGACAATATGTGTGATATCCTGCAGAAAAAGATTTGCATAGAGAGTGACATTACTTGCCTGCTCATCCTGCCAATTCTTGGTCAAGATCAATGATTCCTTTCTCGACCTGAAATGTTAGACCATCTTTATTCCTATTTTCCCAGAATGGGATCACTGAACATGAGGGAAATATACTTAATGGATAGAAAGGAGTTAAATCTCATTATAACAAAGACTAATAAAACTTAGTAAGATTCAAACTTGTATGACTGTACCTATGCATTAAAATAAGGATTTACCATTGTTAAATGAAATGAAAGAGAAGAAGTTGGGCTTTTCTCTACAGTTTATTTTATGCAGGTGAATGTCATAACTAATTATATCCCATCTTCTACGTATATCAAGCAAATAGAGTAAATAAATATTGCTTGGGGATCTTTTATATAGCAAAACAAAGTATAGGGGTCAAAGAAAAGGTGAACAATTATAATGTATACATATAAAAATGGAAATTCATATACTATTCATAACTAATTATTTTAAAACAAATTAAAGACACAAGAATCTTAGATGAAAATGAACTAATAATAGATTTGAAATCTCACTTTAATGCTGACTTTAAAAGGCCTACAATGTGAACTCCTTATAAATTGAATTAATTGTTAATATGGCCTTTTGTATTATTGTAGACAAAAATCCCATAAAATTGAAGAGAAATAAAAAGGGACTAGTTTTAAACAACAGACATATATTGAATTCCCATGTATTTTCATATTTATAAACAAGATTTTTGTTCTGTAAAATATTTCAAAAGATATGTTTCAAACCCTGAAATGTTTATTAAAACAATGAAGATATCTCTCCTGAAAAGTGATGATGTTCCCAATGAACCCAGTGGTCCAGCACCTCTTTCTCAGTTTACATTTCTAGTGTGCTAGATTACCAGTGATTGAGATGAAGGTTGGGAGAAAGGATGAGAACTGACTTGATCTGGTACTTGTATTAAATTACTGCATGAAGACTATGAAATCAGGATATTTTAAGATAGTGAATAAAGCCTTTAGGAAATGAAGGCATCACAGGAACTTTATTATTTCTTGTCATCTCATTAAGACTTTATATTTTGAAAGAAAATAAAACTATGTTACTTCTGATTCTGAAAATCGTAGACTTGAAATACTTAAAATTTTTTTCTTCCAAAATATGTGAATCTTATAAATGAGAAATAGGATTGCAAAATTTGCAAATTGATGTCTGCACATATTAAGCTGTGCCTATCTCCTGACCAATAGAGGATTGTAGGGACACACTTACTAGCAAAACTTACCCTACTGATTCAGCAGCCTCTGCTAGGATGATATCATCTTTTATCCCCACAAAACAGAACTATTCTTTGTTCCAATGTCATTAAATCCCTTTTTTCCCACAAGCTTGAAACATTGGTGTCATCAATTACTCCTTTTCTTCTTCAACTCTAACTTTCATTAAATTACCACATTCTATTGATTCTATCTATAAATGTGTTCTAATCCATCCTTCCTTCCATTCCCACTGTCACCACCCTGGATCAAATATATTCTCCCATTATGGCACATATTGGGTAAGAGTTCAAACTCTCTGATTCTTAGGTTTGAATCTATCTTCTACTACTCAGTAGATTTTGATCCTGGAAAAATTCCTTAACCATTATGGGATTTTTTTTCTCATATTAGGAAAACAATAGTAATTATCATCTACATCACAGGTGTAATATAGAATATTATGTATATAAAATATTAATGTATACCTATGCCACAAGTAGGCTAGTAAACATTAAAGCACTTTGAATATTGCCACACATATAGTGAGTTCATAAGTATTAGCTGCTATTATTGCTGTTATTGTTATTGTTATTTTTATGTCCTAATTTAACTTTCTATCATCACTGTTTTTTGAAACCAGACTATCAATTTAGCCTTTTAAAATTACATATATTATTTAAATTTGCCTTTAACTTAGTTTACCTTGTAAAGGCTTCTGTATATCCCAATTTATAGATTCATACTTTGTCATTTGTGTGTTCAATATTTGTTGACCAATCACTACATAAAATTTTGTGTCAGATTTGTAGAGGACCCAAAATATCTTCCAATGCTTCACTTCAATTTCTTTATATTCTACCCAGTCTTTTGGACTCAGAATTCCTCCGCAAATCTTGTGATACTATTAAAATCCAAACAAATGCAATGACCGTGATGCTGATGAAGTGTTATCAGGGGAAAATATTCTCTCCATTCTGAGAACTCTTACAAATATCACAAAAATCTGTATTACTGTTATTTAAGTAGATACCTATCTGCTCTATAAGACTGTAAAGTCTAGAGTCTAGATGTAGCACCCATGACTTTTTATCACATTGCTTTTTTGAAGAGTCTATGTTTATTTTCTTTCTGGCATTTTATAAAGTACTGTAAATTTTCTTGTTAATTGGTCTGTTTACTTTTTTTATTCCTTCCTCCACTAGAATGTAAGTTTTATAAGGATAAGAAACTTGACTCTTATTCCCCAGTATTTTACTCATGCTAAATATAAAGCCTGACCTTCTAAAAAAAATACTTTCTAAAATATAGTTATTAAACTATTTGAAAATCTATAATTTATTTTTTACTAGATAAAATAATTTTTGGCTAAGAAAGCTCAGACAACTTCTTGGCACTATCAAAACCATACATCAGAGAATGTCTGTCTTGTCCCTCCCCTCCCTCACTACTGGTACACTCACGGTTAAAGACTGCATAAATTCCTAGGAAAAATTGCAAGGCTTTGGCAATTTTAATATATTTTCACTTAACTTTTTAACTTTTTGTGTAAAATAATTTTATATTTACAGAAGAGTCGCAAAGACAGTAAAGAAGCTCCTTTACACCCTTCGCTCAGGTTCCCCTAACCATAATCATGGTATAGTCATCAAAACTAAGAATTTAATAGTAAGAAAATACTATTAACTAAACTACCAATTCCACCCAGTTTCCCATTAATGTCCATTTTTTATTCCAGGGAACAGTTTAGAATACCACATTGTATTTAGTAATCATGTCTCCTTAGTCTCCTTCAATCTGTGACAGTACTTTAGTTTTTCCTTGTTTTTCATGCCCTGGGCTCTTTTGAAGAGTATTGGTCATATATTTTGTAGGACATCCATCAATTAGGGCTCTTGTAATGTTTTCTCATTAAAAATTTAGATTAGACTGGGGTTATAGATTTTTGGGAAGGACACATAAAAGTAAAGAGGAAAGTTTGCTTTTAAATGAAATCAAATAACCTGTGCCCTCACTGAAAGCATTCCAGAGAAGCAGAATATACTACTTGGCCAAAACAGTGAAGCAGCCACTAAACCTGGCAACAGGATGGCAGTTTCAATGCAGATGGCAAAAACAAAAACTTGGCTATTCTGGTGTAGTTTTAACTCAGAACACAAGGGCAAGATAGAAAGAGACAATAAAACAATGGTGTTAAGTTTTAAAAATCCATTTTCATTAGTTCTATAAGGAAAGAATTTTATAATTAGCCCAAGTTTCAAAACATGGTAAAACTTCATGTATTTCATTAACATTTAAATAAATTTTCCACCAAAATATTTTCTCAAATAATTGATGCTAAAATTTTAAAATATTTTTAATTTATTAATATGTATTAAGTATTATTTTGGTCACTTGTTAAACATTTCAATGATTTCCTGAGTTGCCAGCATTCAAGATAAACTTGTTTAGTGCTCACTCCAGCTGGTAACAGTTTTTCTTGATTTATTTCCTTTCATTGTATGTCAAATCAGGGAAATCAAGAAAATATTGATTCTGTATAATAATTCATAATTAATTTCATAAAAAGTTGAAATAAGTTGTGGTATGTTTAGTTGAACATTTCATTCTATGGCTCCAAATTTAATTTTACAGACATGTTTCAAAGACTAATTTTCTATGTAAGTTTCCTTTATAATAAATTATTTTTTATTTCCAGGAAAGACAGATTCAAAATGATAAACAATATTGTGTTTCTAAGTTGCCTACCATGTTTAACCCATCAAATCAATTTAAAATGTGATAATAACAAATCTATATGAACTTCTGTTCCTAAAATGCAAATACATATTTTTCTGTTTTAAATATGATTATGTCTAGCAAGAAACTGTTGGATTTCAAATCACAATGGAATTAATTTTATGACCTCGCAAATTGTCAACATTAAGGTGTTTGCTCTTTGAGAGTGCTCTGTTCCAATAAAATAAGTTTTGTCAGTTCCAGAACATGATTGTGTATAAATATATTACATATGTTTTTATATATAATATAATTATATATAATATATAATTTTAATTTATCATTCAATAGTAAACTTTTTTAAAACTCAGATTTACAGCTACAATATAAGGGACTCTGACTCTGTGACTAGGAAACTTCCCCTGCAAAATGGATACAGCTTTTTCTACTTTACATCATCTTTTCTACAGCCTCTGCTGTCTAGACTTAGTATTTTTATAGCAATTTAAAAACTATAAATCAAGATTAGCATCTTTGAATGAGTTTATATGATTATTTTCATTTTAAATAAATAATAAGTTTTTAATTTCTCACTTTTAAATTCTAATACAGTAAATATTGATAGATATGGTCTACATGAACAGAAGCTCTTTGGAATTGTCAGTAATATTTAAGACTATAAAGAAGTCCTGCGTCTCCAGAATTTGAGAGTTGCTCGTTTAATGATACATATCATTGGGTACCCAGAAGCTTTTCATCTGTCACTACCACAGGTGTTAACAATTTCTCTCCCATGTCCTTATCCACAGTAATAATTGCATTAGTACATCCAATTATGTGATGCAGCAAAGAAGACAGACAATTACTCCCAAGTGCTTCCTTATATAAGGGGGGCAAATCTTATTCATGACTACTATCGGAATTTATTCCATGTTCCTCTAGCTTGGAAAATGTTAACACATTTCTCTGTTAAACCAAACACTCTCAAAGAGAATGACATCACTTTGAATGACTGAAACAAATTGTGACCCATCCCTGGGGAGGAAAGGAGGGAGAGCCACTAGCTGGAATCTATGGCCATGTAGTGGGTGAACATTCAATGCAAATAGGGTCTCTGAGAACAGCGAAGAATATTAGCTTGAGAATGGATTGTGATACAGTGTGTCATTTGCATCTGTTGTGCTGAATTTATTTTCAAAACTCAGGCAGACATTAGGCACTGTGATCATCTCATATGTGGCTGTGGTCATAGTCTTTCTCGATTTCAACATATTCAGACATTCCTGGGATTTAAAGTTGAAACCTTTATAATAGTTAGCATTGAAAAATTAGTTTAAAGTAATAAATTTAGCAGGCTAAGTGGTCAAATGCTTTTTTTAAAAAAGTAACTTGAGAAAATAGTTGACAATAGCTTGGTGGTAGACACTCTAATACAAAGAAGTGAAGATTCAAAATAAAGGAAGGACATAGATTTCAAAGAGCTTTCAGTGTATTTATAACAGAATATTATATTGCATCCTTTAAAAATGAACATTTTTATATACTGAGAATAAATTATACATGTGAAAGTGTATGCAGACTGTAAAACACTAAATTAGTAGCAACTTTTTATTCTTGTGTATAGTTGCTAATTTATTTATGTTGTACTTAGGTTTGATTCTGGACCTTCTAACAACAATGGACTATGATGAGATGTTTTGGCTACTCATCCTGGTCCTATGCTCAGTTTCTATGACTACCTTCATCTAAAGTTTCTGATCTTCATTTTCTAATTTATAAAACAATTAGCTTAAAAAGATGGCAGGAGAGATACTCTGAGATGCTAAACTTTGCTTCAGTAGATACGGTCTTTAATGTTTGCAAGAGTAATAAGGACCTGTATTGGTTGGTCTTGTGATTCATTGTTTTCAGCAAGTGTTTTAAAGACTACATGTGCTAAAGAAATGATATTTTATGCTCCTATCACAAACTAACATGCATGAAAAGTTCATAGGCATTTAATCACTTTGTTCATTTTAGTTGTGGGCACACCCTTGCCTGTTAAGCATTAAAAAAATTTTGTAAATATTTGATATTGCTCTGAAAAAGTTACAGTCTCAATTTTAATTTTAGAATAAAGATCCAAAATCATCTACATTGTTGTTATAACGTCCTTAAAATTTTTGCAAAATTTAAATTAAATGATTTGGAAACAAATTCAATATCACATCAAAAATATTTGCATATATTTGTCATATAATTTGAGGAGAAGAAGGCTGATTCTACTACTTTCAAGTGGATATTAATAATTCTGTGGATATTAATAATAGAGACAATATTAACAATTCTTTATTGGTAGGTATATCTTTTGTAGATCACATACATACATTACTGAGACATTATAATATGTTAGACTGAATATAAATCATTTATTTTTATCTTTAAATTAAATACCAATTTCCATATCTGGAAATATTTCAGAGTACCTCCAAGCATAACTACATTTTTTTCTAATTTATAGACTAGCATAATTTTGACTTATAATGACCTCAGACTGGTTTCTCTATATACGTGAGTGAGTGAGTTTTGTTGTTTGTATTGTTTTTGTTTTTTGTGATTTTTTTGTTTGGTTGTGTTGACAAGTGATTTGACCAGAAACAAACAACACATCTGATTTAAAATGAAAACCTGACATCCAATTTAAATCCTTCTGTAAGGGAGTGTATTACGAGATAAATCAATTCAATCTAAAGTGAATAGAAATTATAAGAATTTGGTTAAATCAGCCAATTAAGTTGTATTTGGTGAAGCGATTTATGGTTTTGCCCATAAATTTGAAGTTCTAATTTACGTTCAGTGATGTCCTCCAGCATCTCCTGTAGAGAAGTTGTTGTGCTGATGGCAAGTTCACATCACCCATATCTCTAAGGAATTATTTCAGTGTGCTGATACATTACAGTAAAATTAAAATTAAATTTCAGTTGTCTTATAATAGCTTTTCATAATTATCTGACAACCTAGTTAACACCACCAACATATTTTCTCTTCTGAAAACCTAACAGATGTTTGGTAGATTTTCTTCATCTGTTACGAATCAGTACTGATTCCAACTGGACATGTTCCATTCAATAAATGGATATTTTTTATACTTGTAGATATACTGCACCTGTTCAAACAATATCAGCTACAAACCTGTCTTCTTAGTTGATGCTGGTTTTTCTGTTCTTGACACCTGGCCCATCCGATCCACATCATTATCTATATAGAACAGATTTATTATACACATACTGTTGCACCTGTCTCAAATTATCTCAATCTGTCTTTGTCTGGAACATTGTCAGCTTTAGTGGGGCTATGGAGAAATAGGTTGACCCACAGTAAATCATATTTTTGTTTTATCACAAAATGATATTTCAATTCTCTAAATATGTATTCAAGTAAATTCTACTTACATTACCATTAGAAATAATCTTATACTGAAAATTTTATACTTGAATTTTTTGCAGTTTTCAGAATAAAATAGGCAGATTTCAAAGGCCAGAAGATAGAGAATATGCTCATTATATATGCTGGGAATAAGCTGGCTTAATTACCCTTAGTAAATCTGTGATAGGGAAGGTAAAGTTACCCCATTGGGAAAAAGAAAGAACATAGGTATTTTCATGATCCATGACAATTTAAGTTACCTAATATTGATCCCTTGGGGAGCAGAAGGATAGAGTAAGTGAGAAGAATAAAAAGAAGAGAAAACAGGAGAAGAAAGAGTTCTTAGATCTATTAGAAAATAGTATTTGTGATTAACATGTATGTTTTTTTCTAAATGGTATACTAAAAGTTCTGGATACTTAACTATCTCATCACATTGTTGGGATGACTCTTTACTTTGCTATAAAAATTATGGGCATTAGAAATAAACATTAGGGACATGTGTTTTCAGTTTTCCTATAAGCCAAAATACAATTCTGTTTCTCAATAATGTCACACACACAAAAGTGATTTTTTAAAAAAAACCCACCTTGCATTCACATAAATTAGATTAATTTTTCTAAAATATAAGTATCCTATACTACAATCCACAAAGGTCCAGTTCTAAGAACTTTACAGTGGAAAAGTTTTGAATTTTCCCAATTTTTTCTTGCAAACTAGAGAAGAAAACCAGGTTAAAAAAAAAAGAAATTCAGAAATGAAAACTAAATTAGGATAGACACAGAGAAAATATAGATTTCAGAAAGCACTGTAAGGAAAATAGAGGCAAGAATAGAGAAACACAGTGAAAAGTTAGAGATACAGAGAAAGGCAAAAAGAAAATTTTTCCAAAAAATGATATTAGCAGAAGACAGGTAAGTTATACAGCATATGTTTAATTGGAACTCCTCCAAAAGCACCCCACCTCCCTGAAAAAAGGAATAAATAAATAAAGTAAATATATAGACCTTTGTCAAGAGAACTTTATTTCAGAAATATTTATAGGTTATTCCATGTAACTGGTATAATCAACCCAGAGTTATTGACACTGAGACCTATCACAGCAACACTTTAGCCTTTATAAATAAAGATAAAAGAAATCCCTTGAGAATCTGGGCAGGAATGCCAATTATCTTATATTGGAAAAAAAAATCTGGCTGTTATCAATCAAACTTCTAAAGAGTGACATTGCATACCAAAAACATTTGTTACAAACAAAAAGAAAATATGCCAAGTATTTTTCTTTCTATCCAAACATTCTTTGAGTACAAAAGAAAGAGAAGCTAAAATCCTCAAAACAAAATAAAACCAAACCCTCTTATATTATTTCCAGGAGGTCTTCCTGAGGAACAAAGGAAGAACTGCAAACAAGCAAGATATGATTGAAAAACATTCGGCGTCAGGTCTTTAGTGTACAGAACACTGAACATATTTAAATGTAAAATTAAGATTAAAATGCTGATAACAGTAATGGAATGTTATGTAAATATAAATAATCTGATAATATGAGACTGTATAACTGAAAGATGTTTGGAAAAGAGGGCAGGGTATATGCCAGGTGGGTATAAAATAATATCATTTCATGCTGAAAAATTAAATAGTGAATGCTAAATTATACTTATCATACTAAACAGAATGAAGAAAATAACTCTAATAAAAATAATATTAATGATGAAATTTTGATAGTGAGACTGAGACAAAGGGAGATAGATTAAAGGTTGTTAGCAAATTGTATTGATTCTCATATTAAGGAGCCAAGAAATCTTATCAAATTCCAAAAAATATACTAAAATGAAATGAAAATCATAAAGAAACAAATCACATAGTAACATGTTTCGTTTACATACATAGTGTAAATAAAACAATGTGATAAAATTGAAAACAAACATATCTATCTTTTCTATAAAAATAAGTATGCCAGATTTCACCTTTAAAATAAAAATATTTTCAGAGTTTTTAACAATATAAAATCCAGCCATTTGGTGTAAAAAAGAAAAATACCTAAAACAAAGTGATTTTGAGTGTTTAAGAATAAAAGCATTAGCAAAGATACACTTGACAAATACAAATAAAAGGAACATAAGAGTCATAATCTTCAGATCTAAAAAATAAAATTTTTACCAGAAAATTAAGGAACAAAGAGATACTTCATACTGCCGAAAATTCCCATAAAGATTTGAGAATTATTTTTGCTGTTGGTGAGATTGCTTTTGGGGTTTTCTTCATAAATTCTTTGCCTAGGCCATGATCAAATTAAGAAGCTCTGCACAGCCAAAGAAACTATTACTAGAGTGGACAGAAAACCTACAGAATGGGAGAAAAATTTTGCATGCTATACATCCGACAAAGGAGTAATAACTAGACTCTATATAGAACTCAGAAAATCAGCGCAAAAAAAAAAAAAATAAAACAACCCTATTAAAAAATGGGCAAAGGACATGAATAGAAACTTCTCAAAAGAAGATAGACTAATAGCTAAGAAACACATGAAAAAATGCTCAACATCAGGGAAATGCAAATCAAAACCACAATGAGATACCACTTAACTCCAGTGAGAATGGCTTATATCACAACGTCCCAAAACAACAAATGTTGGTGGGGATGCGGAGAGATAGGAACACTTATACATTGCTGGTGGGACTGCAAACTAGTACAACCTCTATGGAGAGAGTTTGGAGATCCCTCAAAGAACTAAAAGTAGAACTACCATTCGATCCAGTTATCTCACTACTGGGTATTTACCCAAAGGAAAAAAAGACATCCTATAATAAAGACATCTGCACTCGAATGTTTATAGCAGCACAATTCACAATTGCAAAGATGTGGAAACAACCTAACTGCCCATCAATACATGAGTGGATTAAAAAAATGTGGTATATGTACACCATGGAGTACTACTCAACCACAAAAAACAACAGTGAACTAACACCTTTTGTATAATCCTGGATGGAACTGGAGCCCATTCTACTAAGCAAAGTATCTCAAGAATGGAAAAACAAATACCACATGTACTCACCATCAAGTTGATACTAATTGATCAACTTATATGTGCACATATGGAAGTAACATTCATCAGGTGTTGGGCAGGTAGGAGGAGGGAGGAAGGGATGGATAAATTCACACCAAAGGGTTGCAGAGCTCACTCTCTGGGAGATGGGCATGCTTGAAGCTCTGACTCAGGCAGAGTAAAGGCAATACATGTAACTTAAATGTCTGTACCCCCGTTATACTCTGAAATAAATAAATAAATTTTAAAAAATAAAATAAAATAAAATATTTGAGAGTTATTATCTGTGCATAACAACCTAATGTAATGTTTCAAATCAGAATTATAGCAGATGAAAAAAATAGATAAAAACATCCTAATAAAGGAAACTATAACAGTCTCATATTACATACAAAGGTTGATGTCCTTAATATAAAAAGAGCTCCAATCATATCAAAAAGATGTATACTAATGATCTGATAGACAAAATATATAAATTCAGTTTAGAGTAAAAGACATGAAATGTCCCTGAACATATAAAAAAAGTATTTAATCTCATTCTTAATGAGACAATTAACACCACAATAATACCACTTCTCATCTATATGTTGCCAAAAAACCCAAAAATTTAATTAGAAAAAATTTTTAAAGTTTACAAAAATAGCATACTATTGGTGGAGATATAAAATTGTGCAACCTTTTTGAGGGAAGTTTGGCACTATCTAGCAAACTTCTACTTGGTTTTTGACTTGCTTATACGAATCTAAGCATACAAATGTAAAAATATAAATGAAAACATACAAGTTTATTTACTGTGGCATTATTTGTAATAGGAAATAATAGAAACAGTTCAAATATGCATCCGGGAATTGATTAAAATAACAACAAAACATTCATAAATGAGTTCCTACTATACACACATGAAAGGAATTAGAAAATATGTCTATGTAGTGATATTTAGTGAATGTCAAGAGAAAAAAGCAATTTCATTCTCTTTTGCTACAGGTAGATGGATAATTACAGATGACTGATAGCTAGCCAGTTAGATGACAGATAGTTAAAGTTACTTTTTCATTATAGAAGGAGTGTGTCAAAGGCTTGTAACTTCCAGAGAAAGGCTTGAATGGCAAATTACAGTGAATGATGGTCAATTTCAGCTCTCAGCATAGTAGCAGCTACCCATTGCCCACTTCCAGCCCTATGGCAGGTAGCTATGCCCAAGTTCCTGGAGCACACAGCTGTCGGGAGCCATGGTGGGCAAAAAAAGCCCTATCTACCAAATATTGGAATCTGTGTTTTGATCACTGATTGTTGCTTCTAATCACAGAAGTTCAGACAAAGAGGTAAGCAGCCCTTATTACTGAACCCACATTGTTTTAATCCTCCCACCACCTCAGCTGAAGTGATTGCCAGAGAATTTAAAGGCTGGTGCCCTTGTGTTTTATTCACCCTTCAGTTTTCTCTTTTTCCCCTTTTGAGAGGCAAGCATTAAAAACTAGGATATTAGAAAGCAAATACATATATGGGGAAAATTAGGAAGTACCCACACACTCCCAGGGAAAGGCATAGGATCAAAAGATCTGAGGAGACCTGAAGTTTATACCTCAAGCTGGTTTATGGCACAGACAGAGCCCACAACAATCAAAAAGCAAAAACAATAACCAAAAACAATAACAAAAAACAGAAAATCATGGGCAAAGGGGAGAATCTGATTTCCAGAGTTATCAATTATTAGATACAAATTTCTAGTTTTCAACAAAACATTAAAAAGAATATAAAGAAAATGGAAAGTATGTCCCATGCAAAGAAAAAAATAAATCAACAGGAAATGTTATGAAGAAGATGGGGTGGAAGACCTATTGAACAAATGTTTATTATTTTTTAAAGATGCTCAAAGAACTAAAGGAAGAGGTGGAGAAAGTCAAGAATACAATGTATGCACAAAATATAAATATCCATAAAGTGATAGAAAGCCTTAAAAAGAAATCCAAAGGAAATTCTGCAGATGAAAAACACAATAACTGTAATGAAAAATTTACTACAGACATGCAATGGCAGATTTAAGCAGGGAAAAGTATTAGTGAACTTGAAGATAGGACAATGGAAATTATTGAGCCTGAAGAACAGAAAGAAAAGATTGAAAAAAGTGAACAGAGCCTAAATATCATGTGGAACACCACCAAGCTGATCACCAAATGCATTGTGACATTTCCAGAAGGAGAAGAGAGAAAGAAAGGCCACAGAGAGAATATTTGGAGACATGAGGGCTGAGAACTTCCCAAATATGATGAAAGGCACAGATATAAACATCCAAAAGGCACAAAATACTCCAGTTAACCTAAACTCAAAAAGACCCACACCAAGACACATTGTAATCAAACTTTTGAAAGACAAAGGGACAATTTTGAAAACAGAAAAAGAGAACTGACTCATTACATACAAGGAAACTTCAAAAAGATTATAAGCAGATTTCTCATCAGAAACTCTGGAGGCCAGAAGGCAGTAAGCCAATATATTCAAAGTGCTAAAAGAAGAAAAAACCCTGTCAACCAAGAATCCTACATTAAACAAAAGTGTTCTTCAAAAGTGAAGGAGACACAGCCCTGCATTCCATCCAGTGGACGACTTCCCCATGGCCTATGCATCATGCCTGGTGGACCACATCCCTGTGGCACCACACAGCACCATGCCTATGGTCCAGAGCTCTGCTACGGACCTGCTAGATACAAGCTACCCCCCACCACATGCTACCATTACACCTGGGTCTGTGTGGAGTGACTGCCTGAAGCCCTAACACCCACATGCACAGCCTAGATAGCTTCATCCAGTGGTCAATACCACCACTACAGGCAGAACCAGGAAAAGCAATCTCCCTCCATGCCAACTTGTATGGAGAGGGACTCACCAAGCTCCCCATCCCAGCTTCCAACAGCAGCCTGCAGACCAACTATCCACCCCCCCATTAAGATCCCTCAGCAGCAGCTTGGACTGCCACAAGCAGGGGAAGAAGACAATGCAGAACAGCTGCATTAAAGGCTCCTAGTCGATCCACTATTCTCCTAATGGATCAATATTCCAAAATAGGAGACAAATGTGGCATCTAGGGACTCTCCTTCTTCTCCTTAAGTAAGAGAGTACCCAGGAAAGGACAAAAGGTGCATTGTAAACCTATCTTCTTTGAGCTGAGAGGTTTCAGATAAGAAGAAACCAGTAGAAGAACTCTGGCAACATGAATAAAAGCTAGTGTGATACCCCAAAATGATCACAGTAGATCTATGGCAACAGATCACAACCAAAATGAAATTGTCAAAATGTCTGATATGGAATTGAGAATATGGAGGGCAAATAAGATGGATGGGATTGAAGAGAAAGTTGAAAACTGACACAAAGAAGCCAAAAAAAAAAAATTTCAAGACATGAATGAAAAAAATTAAAAAGTTGCTAAAGAGATAGACAACATAAGAAAAGAAATCAATAGAACTTAAGAAATCAAAGAGTCATTTAGGGAATTACAAAATACAGCAGAAAGCTTCAAAAACAGGCTACAGCAAGTGGAAGAAAGAATTTCAGAACTTGAAGACAAGGCTTTTGAACAAACTCAGTCATTCAAACATGCAGAAAAAGGAATAAAGAAGACTGAACAATCGCTCGGAGAAATACAGGACTGTATGAAGCAAGCCAATATAAGAATTATAGGTATTCATGAAGGAGAAGAGGAAAAGCAAAAAGCATGGAAAACCGATTCAAGGAAATTACTGAGGAAAACTTCCCTAGTATTGCCAGAGATTCAGATATCCAGATACAAGATGGTCATTGAACACTGGGAGGATTCATAGCAAATAAGACATCTCCAAGAAACATAGTCATCAACCTGGCCAAAGCCAAAATGAAGGAAAAAATTCTACAAGATGCAAGATGATAGCAACAAGTAACCTACAAACGTAAATCTATCAGGTTAACAGCAGAATTTTCAGCAGAGACCTTAAAAGCCAGAAGTGATTGGGCCCCATTTTTAGTCTTCTTAAACAGAACAACTGCCAACCAAGAATTTAGTATCATGAAAAACTAAGTTTCATAAAAATGGAAAAGTAAAGACTTCCAGACAAGTAAACACTAAGGGACTCTGTCTCTACTACACCTGCCCTAGAGGAAATGCTCAAAAGTGCACTGCATGTGAAACAGAAGAAAACATACCCACTGGTGTAAAAAGTAAAACAAAAAACAACAAAAATTAAAGGTCACAGCTCTTACAAAACAGTAGCACAAGAGGGAAAACTGTAAAACAAGGCATCATTCAGCATGATGAACAGAAGAATATCCAACATATCAATTCTAAGACTGAACTTGAAGTGTCTAAATGCTCAACTTAAAAAACATAGACTGGTGGAATGGATGAAAAATCACAACCCAAATATATGCTGTCTGCAAAAACAAACCCATCTAAATAACAAGGAATCACACAGACTAAAGGTAAAGGGATGTCAAATGGAAAACCAAAGCGAGCAGGTATAGCCATTCTCGTATCAGATAAAATTGACTTTAAATCAGCAATGTTATAAAAGATAAAGATAATCATTATATAATGATAAAGGGAGCAATTCTGCAGGTAGACATAACAATCTTAAATATATATGGACCTAACACAGGAGCACCCAGATCCATAAAACAAATTCTACTACATCTAAGCAAAGAAATAAACAGCAGCATTATAATCTCTGGGGATGTCAACACCACACTGCAAAACTGGACAGATAATCAAACTAGATTATCAATAAAACATTGGACTTAAATGGGATTCTGGAACAAATGGACCTAATAGACATTGACAGAACACTCTACTCAAAAACTACTAAATATATATTCTCCTGGTAAGGACATAGGACATTTTCAATGATTGACCATATCTGAAACCATAAAAGAAGTCATAGCAAATTCAAAAAAATCAAAATCATACCATGGATCTTCAGAGGCCACAGTGCAATAAAACTAGAAATCAATTCCAAGAGAAACTCTCACATACACACAAAGTCATGGAAATTAATCAACTTGCTGCTGAATGAACCTTGGGTCAATGATGAAAAAAGATAAAAATCAAAAGGTTTTTTGAAGTGAATGACAAAGCGACACAAGATTGCAAAATCTGTAGGCTACAGCAAAAGCAGTCTTAAAGGGCAAGTTCATAGCATTAAATGCTTACTTAAAAAGACAGAAATATTACAAATTGACAACCTGTCATCACACCTCAAGCACCTAGGAAAAAAAAGGAAGAAAACAAACTCAAAGCCAGTAGAAGAAAAGAAATAACAAGGCTCAGAGCAGAACTAAGTGAAATGGAAACAAACAAACAAAAAATACAAAGGATCGATGGAACAAAAAGTTGGTTCTTTGAAAAGATAAACAAAATTGATAGATCAGTAGCCAGGTTAACCAAAAATAGAACAGAAAGGATTCAAATAACCTCAATCAGAAATGAAAAAGGAGACATTACAAGTAATACCACATACATACTAAATATAATCCATGAATACTATGAAAACTTCTATGCACACAAACTAGCAACCACAGAGGAAATGGGTCAATTCCTGGAAACACACAAACTGCCAAACTTGAATCAAGGAAAAATAGCAATCCGAAACAGACCAAAAATGAACAGCAAAATTGAGGCCATAACAACCAGACCAAAAACCTCCCAACAAAAATTTAAAAACCCCACAGAAGACAGATTTACAGCCAAATTATTCCAGACCTACAAAGAACTGGCACCAATTCTACAGAAATTATTACATAACATTGAGGAGGAAATACTCCTTAAGACATTCTATTAAACCAGTATACCAAAGCCAGGAAAAGACACAACAAAAAAAGGAAACTACAAACCAATATTCCTGATGAATACTAATGCAAAAATCATCAACAAAATACTAGCAAACTGAATTCAACAGCACATCAGAAAGATAATTCATCATGATATAGTGCATTTCTCCCATGAATACAAGGATGGTTCAACATGCACAAATCAATAAATGTGATTCACCACATAAACAGAAGTAAAAACAAACACAATATGATCATATAAGTAGATGCAGAAAAAGCACTGGATACACCATCCTTTCATGATAAAAACCTCAAAAAACCAGGCATAGAAGGAACATGCCTCAAAATTATAAAAGCCAGACATGACAAACCTAGAGCCATCATTCTGAATGAGGAAAAGTTGAAAGCATTCCCCCTAAGAACTGTTAATAGAAAAAGACTAGGGTGCCCACTGTCAGCACTTCTATTCAACATAGTGCTGGAAGTCCTAGCCAGAGCAATTAGGCAATACAAAGAAATAAAAGGCATCCAATTTGGGAAAGAGGAGGTCATACTATCCCTGTTTGCTGGTGATATGATCTAGTATCTAGAAAACCCTAAAGACCCTACCAGAAGACTCCTAGAATTGATAAATAAATTCAGCAAAGTCTCAGGTTACAAAATCAATGTACACAAATCAGTAGCATTTCTATAAACTAATAACAATCAATCTGAGAGTCAAATCAAGAGCTTAGTACCATTTACAATAACTATAAAGAAAACAAAAAATCAGGAACATACTTAACCAAGGACGTGAAAGATCTCTACAAGGAGAACTACAAAACACTGATGAAATAAATTGTAGATGACACAAAAAAATGGAAAAACATCCCAGGCTCATGGATTGGTACAATCAACATCATGAAAATGTCCATACTGCTCAAAGTGATTTATAGATTGAATGCAATTCCCAGCAAAATACCAATGGCTTACTTCTCCAATCTAGAAAAAATAATCCTCAGCTTCATTAGGAACCTAAAAAGACCCTGAATAGCCAAAGCAATCTTAAGCAAAAATAACAAATCAGGGTACATCACGTTACCTAAATTCAAATTATACTACAAGTTTATAGTAACCAAAACAGCATAGTACTCATATTAAAGTAGAGAGATAGACCAACGAAACAGAATAGAGAACCCATAAATAAAACCGTATAGGTATGGCCAACTGATTTTCAACAAACCAGACAAAAACAGACAACGGGGAAAAGATGCCCAGCTCAATAAAGGGTACTGGAAAAATTGGATAGCCATATACACGGGAATGAGACAGGACCCCTCTCTTCTACCATATACAAAAATGAATCCAAAATGGATTAAAAACTTAAATCTAAGTCATGAAACCATAAAAATTCTATAAGAAAATGGAGGAAAAACTCTTCTATTTATTGGACTAGGCAAATAATTTATGACTAATACCCTGAAGGAAAATGCAGCAATGACAGAAATAAATAAGTGGAACGTAATTAAATTAAAAATCTCTGCACAGCAAAGGAAAAATTCAACCAAGTAAACAGACATCTTACAGAATGGGAGAAAATATTCACAAACTGTCATTCGACAAAGGACTAATATCCAGATTCTACAAAGAATTTAAACAAATCAGCAGGAAAAAAACAAATAATCCCATCAAAAAGGAGGCAAAATATATGAGTAGAAGTTTCTTTCTTTTTAAAGAAGATAGAAAAATGGTCAAGAAACATGAAAAGATGTTCAACATCACCATCCATCAGGAAAATGCAAGTTAAAATCACAATGAGATATCACCTTACCTCTGTCAGAATGGCCATTATTAAAAAGTCAAAAAAAAAAAAAAAACAGATGGTGGCATAGATGAAGAGAAAAAAAATGCTGATACACTCTTGGTAGGAATGTAAATTAGTATAACCCCTATGGAAACAGTATGGAGAATCATCAGAGAAATAAAAGTAGACCTGCCATTTTATCCAGCAATCTCACCACTGGGTATCTACCCAAAGGAAAATAAGTCATTTTATCAAAAAGACACCTGCACTTGAATGCTTATCTCAGCGAAATTTGCAATTGCAAAGGTGTGAAATCAACCTAAAACTCATCAATTCACAAGTGAATAGAGAAAATATGGTATACATATACATATACATACACACACACACACACCATAGAGTACTACTCAGCTGTAGAAAGGAATGAAATAATGTTTTTGCATTAATTTGGATGGAATTGGAGAACAACATTCTAAGTGTAGTATCTCAGGTATGGAAAAACATACCACATGTTCTCAGTAATAAGTGGGAGCTGAGTAATGAGTAAACACTGGTACAAAGAGAAGTAAAGGACATTGGAAAGTAAGAAGTAGGGGGGATGGGAAAAAATGAAGGATAAAAACTTACCTTTTGGGTATGGTGAACACTCCTGGTGAGATGCATGCTGAAAGCCCTTACTTTAGCATTATACAGTGTATCCATTTAACAAAAAATTTGTACTCCCTTAATATTTTGAAATAAAAAATAAAGTGAGAGTGAAATTAGTGTATTATCAGATAAAGAAAACTGAAGAAATTCATTACTCCTAGATCTGTCCCACAAGAAATGCTCAGGGGAGTTTTGTAGGATAAAATGAAAGAACACTAGAAATAACTTGAGGCCACTTGAAGAAATAAAGATTTTAATAAAGATAAATACATCAGCAATTATAAAAGCTAGCTTGTATTGTAACACATTTTGCAAATGCACTGTTTGTTTTCTACATGATTTAATAGACTTATATATTAAAAAAATTATTAGTGTAAAAGCTAGTATTATTTTACCTTTCATTTGTTAACTCCACAGTCTGTTTTCCATATAATTTACTAGAGTAATGTGTTTTTAAAAGTATTAGGTTGGGGCACACAATACATAAAGTTTTATTTTGTGACATCAATAACCAAATGGGGTGGTGATGGAGCAGTTATATGGACAGAATTATTGTATGTTACTGAAGTTATTACTGTATAAATTCCAATTAGAATAATATAACTTAAGTATGTTAAATGTAATCCACATGATAAACACCAAGAAAATAGCTACAGAATATATGTAAAAGGAAATGAGAAAATAATTTAAGTGTTTCACTAACAAAAGATCAACTAGACACAAAAGAAGACAGTAATGCAGAAAATGAGGGACAAAAAAAGCTATAAGGCATATAGGAAAACATATAGATTAAGTCTCTCCTTATTAGTAATTATTTCAATGTAAATGGATTAAACTTTTCAATCAAAAGACTGAAATTGGCAGAATGAATAAAAACACGTGATACAACTGTATGCTGTTTGCAAGAGATACTTTAGATCCAAAGATACAAATAGATAAAAGTGAAAGAATTAGAAAAGATATTTTATGTAAATAGTAACCAAAAGAGAACACTGATAGCTATACTAACATCAGAAAAAATGGTCTTTATATCAAAACAGTTTATAAGAGATAAAGAAGAAAATTATAAATTAATAAAAGGCTCAATACAGCATTATAATATAACAATTATAAATACTTATGCCCCTGATAGCAAAGCATGAATATATATGAAGAAAAAGCTGACAGGATTGAAGGAAGAAATAGAGAGTTCTAGAATAATAGTTGGAAACTTCAACATTCCACTCTAAATAATGGATAGAATAACCAGACAGAAGATAAGTGAGGAATAAAGGGCTTAAACAACACAATAAACCAATTAGATTTAACAGATATATAAAGAACACACTACCCTAGAACAACAGCATAACATTTTTCTCAAGTGCACATGGGACATTTCCCAGGATAGACCATATGCTAGGTGACAAATTAAGTCTCAATAGATTTTAAAAATAGATATCATACAATAGGTATCTTCTCTGATCACAACGTGATGAAGCTGGAAGTTAGTAACAGAAGTAAAACTGGAAAATTTACAAAACTGTGAAGGCTTAACGGCACATTCTTAAACAACAAATGAGTCAAAGAAGGAATCACAAAGGGAGGTAGAAAATACTTCGAGAGGGATGAAAATGAAAACACAACATACCAAAACTTATTAGAACCAGTGCAATCAGTTTCTATGGGAGAATATCATAGCTATAAACACATCAAAAAACAAGAAAGATCTCAAGTGGACAACCCAACTTTACAGCTTAAGGAGCTGGGAAAGGAAGAACAAACTAGACCTAAAGCTAGCAGAGGAAGGAAATAATAAAGAGTAGAGCAAAGATAAGTGTGAAATAGAGAATAGTGAAACAATGGAGAAATGAATGAAACCAAAAGTTTATTCTTTGGAAAGATTAATAGAATTGAAAAACACTTAACTGGATGGACTAGGAAAAAAGAGAGAGGACATAAATTACTAAAATCATAAATGAAAGTGGAGACATTACTACTGTTTCTACAGAAATAAAATGAATTATAAGACAGTACTATGAACCATTATATGCCCAAAATTGGATAACCTACATAAAGCAGAAAAATTCCTAGAAACACAAAACCTAGCAAGACTAAATTATGAAATAGACCTACAACTAGTAAGGAGATTAAATCACTAATCAAAAAAACTCCCAACAAAGAAAAGCCCTGCTCCTAATAGCTTCATTGGTGAATTCTATCAAACATTTTAAAAAGCACTAACCTCAATTCTTCTCACAATTTTTCACAACTTGAAAAGGAGAAAACACTTTCTATCATATTCTATGAGGCCAGCATTAGCATGTTACCAAAGTCAGAGAAAGACACTACAAGAAACAAAAACTACAGACCAATATCCTTTATAAACATTGACACAAAAATCTTCAATGAAATACTAGCAAACCAAATTCAGTGGTATAGTAAAAAAAATTACATAACTTTACCAAGTGGGATTTATTTCTGGAATGTAAGAATGGTTCAATGTACAAAAATGTATCAACATAATACAGAACATCAACAGTATAAAGGGGAAAAAAAACACTTGATCATCTCAGTTGACACAGAGAAAGCATTTGACAAAATTTAATAACTTTTTATGGTAAAAACACTCAACAAACTAGAAATTGAAGAAGACAACCTTAGCATTAAAAGTGTATATATATGAAAAACCCAGAGTGAACATAATACTCAGTGGTGAAATACTGAGGCATTTCTCTCTAGAATAAGAAACAAGCCAAGGATGCCTCCTTTCACTATTTGTTTTCAACATGGTCCTGAATGTTCTGGCCAGAGAAATTAGGCAAGAAAAAGAAATAAAAGCCCTCCAAATTGGAGTGAAAGAAGTAAAATCACCTCTGCAGATGATAGGCCTTTTTTTGTAGAAAACCTTAAAGTTTCCAGAAAAACACTGCCGTAACTAAGAAATATATTCTGCAGAGTAATAGGATACCAATTCAACATACAAAGAGTAGTTAAACATTTACACAATAAAATGAACAATTTAATAAGGAAATTATGACAACAGTTTCATTTGTGATATCATTAAAAAATAAATTACTTAATTAACTTAACCAAGGAGATGAAAGAATTGTACAATGAAAACTAGAAATCACTGCTGAAAAAAATTAGACATAAGTAAATGAAAACACATTCCATGTCCATGGATTGGAAGATTTAATATGGTTAAGATGTCAATACCACTCAAAGTGATCTAGAGATTCAAAACAATCTCTATCAAAATCTTAAGGATATTTTTTGCAGAAATAGAAAAACTCATCCTAAAATTCACGTGGAATTTCAACGGACTCCCAGATAGGCAAAACGATCTTGAAAAAGAAGAACAAAGCTAGAGGACTCGCATTTCCTGATTTCAAAACTAACTTTAAAGCAACAGTAAGAAAAACATTGTGGTATTGGCATAAAGACAAACATACAGATCAATGGAATAGAATAAAAAGACCAGATACAAACACTGTCCCATGAGGAAAAATGATTTTGATAAGCATCCCAAGATCTTTCAATGGGGAAAGGACAGTCTTTTCAACAAATGATGCTGGGAAAACTCTGTGTTCACATGCAAAAGAAGGAAATTGGATTCTTAGCTAACACCATATACAAAATTTTACTGAAAATGAATCAAAGACCTACAGGTAAGGCCTAAAACTATACATCTCTATAAGAGAAACATAGAGCAAAATCTTCATGACATTGGATTGGCAATGATTTCTTGGATATGACACCAAGGTCACAGGCAACAAAAGAAAAAATAAACAAACTGGACTTTGTGAAATTTTTAAAACTTTGTGCACCAAAAGACAACATCAGTAGAGTAAAAACCAACCTACAGAATGGAAGAATATATTTGCAAATCATATATCTGTTAGAAGATTAATATGCAGAATATACAGAGAATTCCTAAAACTCAACAAAATAAACAACTCAGTTAAAAAAATGGGCAAAGGGCTTGAGTAGACATTTCTCCAAAGAAGATATACAAATGGGCAATAAACACATGAAAATATGCTCAACATCACTAATCATTAGCCAAAATGATTTTGGCTATTCTGAGTACCTCATGTAAGTGGAATCATAGGATATTGGTCTTTTTGTAACTGGTTTATTTACTTAGCATAGTTCTCAGGGTTCATCCACACTGCAGCATATATTAAAATTATTGTAGTTTTGATCTGCATCAAAAGTACAATAAATTACCAGCTCACACCCATTAAAATGACTACCATCAAAAACCAGAAAGTAGTAAATATTGGGAAGGATTAGGAAAAGTGGAACCCTTGTGCATGTGCATTGTTGGTAGAAATGAAAGGTATAAAGGCATGGCTGCCGTGAAAAACACTATGGCAGTTCCCCAAAACATTAAAAATAGAATTACCATATGATGTAGCAATTCCACTTCCCCAAAATTGAAAGCAATTGAGAGCATTACCTTGAAGAGATATTTGTATACCCATGTTCATGGCAGCATTATTCACAATAGTTAAAATGTGGAAGTCACTCAAGTGTGCATTGATAGATGAATGGAAAAACAAAATGTAGTATATACATACAATGGAATATTATTCAGCCTTTTAAAAATGAAAGAAATTTTAATATATGTTGCAATGTGGATCAACCTTGCGAACATTATGCTAAGTAAATAAACCAGTTACAAAAAGACCAATATCCTATGATTCCACTTATATGAGGTACTCAGAGTAGCCAAAATCATAGAGACAGAAAGCGAATGCTGGTTGCCAGGGGCAGGGACGAGGGGAAGAAGAAGAGTTGTTTCATGGGTAGAATTGCAGTTTTGCAAGATGAAAAGGGTTACAGATATGAATGATGGCAACAGTATGATTACTTTAATATCACTAAACTGTATGCATTAATAATAGTGGTTAAGATATTAAATTTTGCTACATTTATTTTTTCACAATAAAAATTCAAAAAAGTTTTTAAAAGAAATATATATACATATATTTTTTATTTTAAAGTAATTTGGGTTTGTAATAAAGTTGCAACCTTAGTACAAAGAGTTTCTGTATCATCCACTTCTCCTAATGTTTATACCTTACATAATCATAGGATGATTATCCAAAGGAAAAATTTAGAAGTGCTGTAATTCTATATACATACATGGTTTTTAAAAATATTTTCTTATGTTTTCAAAAGAAACATTGGAAGAATAAACAAAATGAAGAATGGTTAATTAGATGGTCAGAGGGAAGGGATAGAAAAAAGAAAAAAAGGAGGAAGGAAGAAAGGAAAAAGAAAGAAGAAAGGAAGGGAGCAAAGAAGGAAGGGAGGAAGGTAGGGAAGGGTAAGTTTTTCAGGTGGTTGATAATCGTTGAAACTGGGAGATGTGAGTATGGGAATTAATTATACTATTCTCTCTACTTTTGTGTATGTTTGAAAATTCTCATAATAAAGTGTTAGAAACAAAAGCAATCAACTCACTTCAAACTATTTTTAAACTGGCCATATTAAGCATTAATATATCCAAGCTCGTGGGGAAATTTCCTTAACATGGGAAGGCTCATTTCCTGCCTTCAGTTGTCTCTGCTCACTGGAGAAGGCAAGTTTGCGTAAAATGGACTGAAAGCCTAAGCATATGGGGTACATCTTGACTCCTCAGAGATTACAAAATATCAGGTGATTCAATGATTCAACAGTTGATTCAACAGTTCACCAGAATTGTTTTGCATGCAGGTGATCCAGAGAGATCTTCCTATTTCCCCACAGAGACTCTGAAATACCCCTTGGAATTGGAAATTGAGGAAAGTTTTCAGGTTCATAATTTATTCCTTGACTCATTACCAAACCATTCCAGTAGGATAACTTTGTACCAAACTATGACAATGAAGACTTCAAAATCAGTTTTCTGTGGTGAATGGTTAATGAAAGACTATGGAAAAATATAAAAGAGTTGAAAATTGTGTCTGTTCTTAAAAGCGAACTTTTTTCAAGACTACAGAGAATTGTGACTACTACTTAGAGGGAAAAAAATGTTGAGTTTAACTGGTCTTTAATTGCTCATTTTCCCTTATTTGTATTTAATATAAGACTTCAAAACTCTTCACATAGACATCTATAACCAAATACCTTCTTGACAATTTGCTTCTTAATGTGGTAGACCCTCGTACTTGACCCTATCACCCAACCATGAACTTTATACCTGAGGCAAAAATTTATTTTCCACAGGTAAATATGAAGGGTTCTAATTTGATATTGACTTTAAGTAAGGTTCATGATGCATAAATATAATTTATATTTAAATATTCATGTATGTGTTATATTAATAGTTTTCAATAATGCTATTTAAATATGTAATCATTCAACTATTAATTAAAATATTCTGAACTATTATTTCTTTGGTGGGAATATTGTTAATATATGCTTACAAAAACACCCAAGGAAATTTAGTTAAGGTAAAAATACTTTAAATTGAAATTTAAAACTTTCAGATAAGGATAATTGCTGGTGTTTATGAAAATGCCAGTACATTTACAGTCACACATCAGCATTAAAAGACAGAGCTTATTCGTAAAATTGTATTTTTGTCTGATTGTCAAAACAGTGCAAATTATCTGATGAAAATTCAGGAACATAGTCTGATAAAAAGAGCAATGTTAAAATTCTCCACAATTTAATCTTCTACAGATGACATTTAGGAATAATCTGATCTTTGGTAAATTAGTTAATGTTTATGAGCCTCAGTCTATTATCAAACGGGATAAGGAATTTAAGTGTTGATCTCATGAAGTTGTTGGGATGTTCAAATGAGAAAACTCAAAGCACTTACTACATAAAGAACTTCACAGTTATATCCTTACAGTTTTTCTATTTCTTTATTTAATTATTTATCATTTCATAATGTTGGTAACATAACACACATAGTGTTTTGTAACTGGATTTAATCACCTAAATCCAATTTAGTGATAATTTCTATAGATTTATGAATGTATTTTAAAATATTTTAAATAGACTTTATTTTTTAGAACAGTTTTAGGTTCATAATAATACAATTTTGTGACTTTATAAAAGTCATTGTGTGGAAATATTTTACCTGATCAGATAATTCATTTCATGTATTAGTCCATTTTGCACTGTTATAAAGGAATTCCTGAGGCTTGGTAATACATAAAGAAAAGAGGTTTATTCAGGTTTAGGGTTCTACAGACAGTACAAGAAGCATCACTTCATGATCTGCTTCTGGTGAGGCATTCAGGAACCTTCCAATCAAGGTGGAAGGCAAAGAGGGTGCAGATATGTCAAATGGTGAAAGAAGGAACAAGAGAAGGAGGAGGACATGTCAGGCTCTTTAATGCAACCAGCTCTCTCTGAACTAATACGGGAAGAACTCATTACCCTGGGTAGGCCACCAAGCTATTCATGAGGAATCTGCCCCCATAACCCAAACACCTCCCACCAGGCCCCACCTCCAACACTGGGGATCAAATTTCAACATGACATTTGGTGGGGCCAAATATCCCTATCATATCAATCCCCTAAAGAAAAAATTACGGTTTATTACTGTTTTTCTCCATTATAAGTAATCGTATAATGAATATCCTAAAGCATGTATTTCTGTGCTTTTCTCTGAGCTTTTTTTTGTGGAATAAATATGTACATGACATGTGCTATGCCTTGGTCAAAAGTTATGACATAAAATTTTGTTTTTTGCCAAAATATTCTCCCATAAATTTGCACCAATCTACACTTCCACTTATATTATCATTTTTTTCTCTCTAAAATGGTTACTCAACATTGATAAGTTGAAAGTGCTTTTGCATATTTATTACTCATTGATATTTCTTTTTGGTGAATTTCATTTGAGGTGCTTCACACATTCATTGTAATTGTCAAACATGTTTGACTTAAATGTACTAGTTCATACCAAATAAACACTTACATCTTGTACTACTTGTTAATTATAAGTCATTGATCATCATTTCAGAGATCTGTCATAAAGTTGATGAACAGAGAGGCAGCAAATTAATTTTCCTTTGTACATATTTAATCATCATTTAGTGCACAGTGTTACTTTTAATGTATATGATGCAACTTTTAAGTGATTCCACTTGATAAGCATTTATTTTAAAATATATATTATATACGTATTTCCTTCTTAGGAGGATAAGGAGGCAAAATTTTATAAGAAGTCAGATTCAGTGAACAGAGTGAGGGAATGTTTGACTTCATTGGAGATTTTAATGAAACACATTAGAAGTCAAAAATGATACGTTTTTAAACTTAATATTCTTACATTTCTGCCAAAGGAATTGGATTTTGTGGGTTTTTAAATGGTTTTTTAAAAGAAATGCATTTATTTAAACTTCTAAAAAATTTTCTCAATAGTTTTAAATTTGATTTTCCTGAAGACAAAGATTTTTCTTTTTACTGGATCATCGAAAAAAGGAATATTTTATTTTTTAAAACACTTAAAAGCTTGTGGATATCAGCCATTTAACATAAAATTAATTTTGCTTTGGGAATCTTTTGCAGTATTATTTCTGGAAAAAGTACTAATAATAGTTGTAATTATTTAAGAACAAAAAGGAAGAGAGAGAAAGAGAAAGTGGAGGGGGGAGAAAAATGGGGAAAGGGCTTGATTGTACTAACCATTTATTTTGAAGGGAGTAGAGGGTAGCTCAACTATTTCTTATCAAATGAGTGGTAGCCCTTAGGCATATACGTTTACAATTCTTTAGAAATTGTAGTCTAACTAGTGAAAATAAACTGTACTAAAATAAGACATAATATCCAAATTCTATATGGCATGTTTATTGGAATTGAGGTCAGGTGGTCATTTAATTAATAAATAAACATAAATTTTTTTGAGTGACTATGCCATACAGGGCACACTCTTGAAATTGTGGTTGCAGTGCTATGAACTAACTTTTCCTTTCAAAAAATTCCTAGTTTGAAAGATAACACATCTAATGTGAGTTAGCTTTTGTAATAAAAGCATAAAAATAGGCTTGTCTTAGCTTTTTCACTTCCTCCAGGAAGCTTTGCCCTTTTCTCTGTACTTGGATTCCTCTCACCTCTGTGTCCTATATATTCTTTCTTCACATATATATGATATCTACTATCTATCTACCTATTTATCTGACAGAGAGCGGCAGAGACAGAGAGAGAGGCTAGCCCAGTGCTAAGTAACAATAGGACCTTGAATAGCTACAGAATGACTGGGTGTCCTGAGAACCAAGTGCTATATTAATTGAGTTAAGAAGATGCTTTCTTTGTATTTTCTGAGCATGGCTGTGTGCTCAGTATTTTCTAAGACAGTATAACAAGCAATAAGAAAAAAAATGTATAGCAAAGAATGATAACCAAAAATAATAAAAAAATCTTACAAACTGAAAATCTATATGTATACTCAATGGGAAAATGTCCTGTGATTGATTATAAAAAAGCAAATTATGAGAAGCAACACTATCAGTCTTAATGGCATTATATAAATGTGTGAGTTCCTGCTTATAAAATAAGAAGGAATATCTTCAATTCTCTAAACATACTCATCTTTTGATTGTGTCCATACAGAAAAATGCCTATGTTTGTTATAAAATAATTGCCAAAATATGAGGACCTATGTAGGATCAGAGAGGATGTGTTGAACCATACCTCAAATATTTACTGGAAATGTAGTTTCTCCTATTTAGTAAAACATTTTTTGGTTCTGACAGAGGCCTGAATGACAAACCCTACAATTTGAAGAACCTGTTGATTTTGAACAACCTATAAAAAAGGTGAATTTAAGCTCACCTATGAAAATACTTGTGACTCTAGAGGAGAAAAAAGACAGTGTTAGAACCAACAAACAATTTTTATCTTGGAAATATAAATGAGAATTATGAAGACTTCAAGCAAGGCAGAAGTCCCAGTTTAGATAATTAATCAGAGCAAATTAGAATTTTGATGCCTGAAGTGATGCAAGAAGAGATATCATTACACTATTAAAACTCAGAGACCACAAAGCAGCTTTGTCTAAACAAGAATTATCTAGCAGAAAAACTCCAGAAACCAGATTCCACAACGATGCAAGAGGTAAAACAAAAGATACCACCCAACAGAATAATCAGAAATTTACCCCAAATATCAATTCTCTCAATAAATGTAAATGGCTTGAACTGCCCATTGAAGAGACATAGGCTGGCTGAATGGATTAAAAAATACAAACCAAGTATCTGTTGTCTTCAGGAAACACACCTTACACACAAAGACACATTCAGACTCAAGGTGAAAGGATGGAATACAATTTTCCAGGCTAATGGAAACCAAAAGAAATCCGGAGTAGCCATCCTCATTTCAGATGACATAAACTTTAAAGCAATAAAAGTAAAGAAGGACAAAAATGGACACTGTATAGTGGTGAAGGGAAAAATCTCACAAGAGGATTTAACAATCCTAAACATTTATGCACCCAACACAGGAGCACCCAGGTACATAAAGCAAATACTGCTAGATCTAGACAACATAATAAGCAGTAATGCCATAATAGCAGGGGACTTCAACACCCCACTGACGGAACTGGACAGATCCTCCAACAAAAAACAAATAGAGAAATAAAAGACCTAAACAGGACTCTAGAACATTTGGGCCTAACAGATATCTACAGAACACTCCACCCAAATAACACTGAATATACATTCTTCTCATCAGCTCATGGAACTTTCTCTAAAATTGACCACATCATAGGCCACAAAACAGATCTAAACAAATTCAAAAAAATAGAAATCATACCATGTATCTTTTCAGACCACAGCGGAATAAAATTAGATATCAATTCCAATAGAAACTCACATCTTCCTCCAAAAACTTGGAAACTAAACAATCTATTGCTGAAAGATTATTGGGTCAAGGAGGAGATTCAAATTGAAATCAAAAGATTCTTTGAATTAAACGATAATGGGGACACAAGTTATCAAAATCTGTGGGATACAGCAAAAGCAGTCCTGAGAGGAAAACTTATCGCCCTAAATTCCCACATCCAAAAGACAGAAAAGTCACAAATCAGTAACATAATGAATCATCTTAAGGAAATGTGAAAGGAAGAGTAAACCAATCCTAAACCCAGAAGAAGAAAAGAAATAACCAAGATCAGAGCAGAATTAAATGAAATTGAGAATAAAAGATCAATACAGAAGATTAATAAAATGAAAAGTTGGTTCTTTGAAAAGATAAGCAAAATAAACAGATCACTTGCCAGGTTGACCAGAAGCAGAAAGGAAAGGACTCTAATAAGCTAAATTATAAATGAAAAAAGAAAAGTCACAACTGATACCATGGAAATACAAAACATCATCTTTGAATACTACCAAAATATCTATGCCCACAAACATGAAAACATGGAGGAAATGGACAAGTTCTTAGAAACACACTACCTCCCTAGGGTCAACCAGGAATAAACAGAATTTCTAAATAGACAAATATCAAGCACCGAAATTGAAGCAGTAATTAAAAATCTACCCACAAAAAAAAGTCCCGGACCAGATGGGTTCACACCTGAATTCTACCAAGCCTACAAAGAAGAACTGGTGCCTATACTGCAGAAATTATTTGAAAATATCCAGAAGGATGGAATCCTCCCAAACTCATTCTACGAAGCCAATATCACCTTGATACCAAAGCCAGGAAAGGACACAACAAAAAAAGAAAACTAAAGACCAATATCCCTTATGAATATAGATGCAAAAATTCTCAATAAAATCTTTGGAAACCGAATTCAAATGTACATCAAAAAATATAATCCATCACTATCAGGTTGGCTTTATTCCCGAGATGCAGGGATGGTTCAAAATACGCAAATCTATAAATCTAATTCACCATATAAATAAAAGCAAGAACAAAGATTATATGATCCTTTCAATATATGCAGAAAAGGCTTTTGACAAAATCCAGCAACCTTTTATGATAAGAACTCTTAACAATATAGGCATACATGGCTCATTCCTAGAAACTATTAAAGCCATATACGATAAACCCACAGCCAATATCATACTGAATGGGGAAAAATTGAAGGCATTCCCCCTTAAACTGGCACCAGACAAGGGTGCCCACTATCTCCACTTCTTTTCAACATAGTGCTGGAAGTCCTGGCCACAGCAATTAGACAAGACAGAGGAATCAGGGGCGTCCAGATAGGGGCAGAAGAGGTCAAACTTTCACTGTTCACAGACGATATGATATTATACATAGAAAACCCCAAAGATTCAACCAAGAGATTACTGGAATTGATAAATGAATTCAGCAAAGTCTCAGGATATAAAATTAATACACACAAATCCATAGCCTTCATATATGCTAATAACAAGCCAAGAAACAAATTAAAGATGCTATACCTTTCGCAATAGCAACAAAGAAAATTAAATATTTAGGAACATATCTAACTAAGGAGGTCAAAGACCTATATAGAGAGAATTATGAAACTCTGAGAAAGGAAATTGCAGAGGATGTAAATAGATGGAAAGCCCTACCATGCTCTTGGATAGGCAGAGTCAACATAGTAAAAATGGCTTTGCTACCTAAATTAATTTACAGAATCAATGCAATCCCTATCAAAATACCAACATCATTTTTTGCTGATCTAGAAAAAATAATTCTATGCTTCGTGTGGAACCAGAGAAGACCCCGTCTAGCCAAAGCAATCTTAAACAAAAAGAACTAATTGGGAGGCATCTGTCTACCAGACTTCAAACTATACTACAAGGCTATAGTAACCAAAACTGCATGGTATTGGCACAAGAACAGACACGTAGACCAAAGGAACAGGACTGAGAACCCAAATATAAAACCAACCTCATACAGTCACCTGATCTTTGAGAAATTCCAGAAAAACGTACACTGGGGAAAAGAATCCCTATTCAACAAATGGTGCTGGGAAAACTGGATGGCCATATGTAGAAGACTGAAAGTGGACCCACACCTCTCACCTCTCACAAAAATCAATTCACAATGGATAACAGATCTAAACCTAAGACATGAAACCATAAGAATTCTCGAAGAAAACATTGGAAAAACTCTTATGGACATTGGCCTGGGCAAAGAATTTATGAAGAAGACCTCCAAAGCAATCACAGCAGCAACAAAAATAAATACATGGGACCTGATCAAATTGAAAAGCTTCTGCATAGCCAAGGAAACTATCACTAGAGTGAACAGACAGCCTACAGAATGGGAGAAAATATTTGCATGCTACACCTATGATAAAGGGCTGATAACCAGAATCTATACAGAACTTAGGAAAATCAACAAGAAAAAATCAAACAACCCTATTAAAAAATGGGCAAAGGACATGAACAAAAACTTTTCCAAAGAAGACAGAATAATGGCCAGCAAACATATAAAAAAGTGCTCAACTTCTCTAATCATCAGGGAAATGCAAATCAAAACCACAATGAGATATCACTTAACTCCAGTGAGATTGGCTCATATCAAAAAATCCCCAAATAACAAATGTTGGCGGGGATGTGGACAGATAGGAACACTCATACACTGCTGGTGGGACTGCAAATTAGTACAACCTCTATGAAAAAGAATATGGAGATACCTCAAAGAATTAAAAGTAGAATTACCATTTGACCCAGCAATCCCACTACTGGGTATTTATCCAAAGGAAAAAAAGACATTTTATAATAAAGACATCTGCTCTCGAATGTTCATAGCAGCACAATTCACAATTGCAAAGATGTGGAAACAACCCAGGTGCCCATCAATACACGAGTGGATCAATAAAATGTGGTGTATGTATACCATGGAGTATTACTCAGCAATAAGGAACAACAGTGAATTAACACATCTGGTATTATCCTGGTTGGAGCTAGAACCCATTCTTCGAAGTGAAGTGTCGCAGGATTGGAAAAACAAGCACCACTGGCACTCGCCATCAAACTGGTACTAACTGATGAACACTTAACATCACACAGGGCAATAACATTCATCTGAGGGCGGGCGGGCGGAAGGGGGGTGGAAGGGATGGGAAAAACTCTCACTGAATGGATGTGGGGAGCACAGTTTGGGAGATGACCACGATTGTGGCTCTGACACCGGCAGAACAGGGGCAATGTGTATGGCCAAAGTGTTGTACCCCCATGATATTCTGAAAATAAAAAAATAAATTAAAAAACAAAAAAGAATTATCTGGCAGAATTTTAACTTCAAGAAATATTTCAAATAGTATTCTATTTACACCTGTGAGACAAGTGCTTGATCACATTAAGTAGTGCCAGAATTAATTTAATTAATAATCCCAACTGACTTGGTTAAACCAGAATTGTTCTTTTCTTTTAATTTTATTTTAAATTATACCTTAAGCTTGACTGTTAAATCTCATTTCATGCACAGATCTCAAAATATTTACCAAATATAATAGTAGTGTATCTCTTCTACTTTTAGTGAATGCTTTTGTTTTTAATTTTTAAAAAACTATGATCACTTTTCCATGTGCTATTGTTGCCTTTATAAATTATTCACATCTTCTCCCAAGAAATCCCACAATTGGCCTAGTCATTTGATAAATCCTGGAAATCTGGTAAATCTTAGGAATTAAAATATATGATCTAGGGAAAATGAATCAATGCATAAAATCCTGTCACATATATAAAAACCATCAGGCTTATCAATTCTTTCTTTAGATAAGAAAGATGGCTAATATCCACCTACCCTTGCCTTCATTTGTCTTTGGGGCTCCATAATGCGCTAGTCCGTGGTGTAGCGGTCCGTGTTGTTCAATAGATTTTTCTGCCTTGATGGAAATGTTCTAGATCTGCACTTTCCAATGTGGTAGTCTCCAGGTTCATGCGGCTATCACGCATTAGAAATGTGTCTAGTGGGGCTGATAAAGTAATTTTTGGTTTTATTTCATTTTAATTAATTTAAATTGAAATAGACTGTCTTACAGTAATGATGGAAAGCAAAGCCTGAGACAAGGATTTGCAAGAGGTTAATTTATTTGGAAATGCAATCCCAGGGAGGGGGAGTGAAGGAACGTGAAAGTGAACTAAAGAAGCAGGAAAAGTTAATATAAGGTCGCGTTAACAAGTTAGCTACGGATTGTAGCAATGGATGGTTCAGTTCTTCAGGACTTTTGAGGAGCTTTACGGCATTTATTTTGAGACTATCCGTCCAGAAGATTAAAGGAAGAAGTATTTATCCCTCCGCTTTCTTTCTCCATTGATCCAGAATTTCACAGGCATTAACTTCTCCACAATTTGGGGTTTCACAGGCATGGGGACTAAAGGGGTTTACTGGGGGTGTTGCTCACAAGGGCGTTAGAAAAGTACATAATAGTAAGGAAAGTGGCAGATAAACGCCCGAGATGACACGCTTGTATGAAGCTTGTGGAAGCCTGTGAGGACCTGGTCACCACAGAACTGCCCTGGCAAGAGTTAGAGAAAGGTTAGAGAAAGGTTTCCTAGGCTAAAAGCATAAACTTTTTAAGTAAGTGAATAAAACATACGTGGTCTCCGATCTTGTAGAAATTATAATAAAGTGAAGTAGATAAGAAAATTAAAAGTAAGGAAATAAATGAAAAGATAATTAGACATTTTGATGAGTGCTGTTGAGGGAACAAACAAGATATACGGATATAGCACAGTAGAAAGAGAGTTAATTTGATGATAGAGTGATTAGTGAAAGCCTCTCTAAAGAAGATACTATTAAAGCTAGGACATGTATGATGAGGGGAAAACCACAGGGAAATAAACTGTGCAATCCCAATCAGGAAAAATAGGAAGGAAAATTGGGCCTTTACAGTTTTCTTAAAAAAAACCCAGAAATCCCCAGCCCATTCAACAGATGATGAGTCATGTAGCCATTCTATCAACTCAATTAATAGTGTTGCCAAAAGAATGATTCTTGGTAAATTTATACAGTTGCTAAATCCAGTCCAATATTCTGCTTTTCAATGGCAGGCAACAACAGAGAAGTTCCTCTTTTTCTAAATGAAAATATATAAACCCATTACTGAAAAATAAAAAATAGTTGAAGCCATAAATTTTGCTTTCAACGCTGGTGCCAGCAAGCATCTTTAAAGTGGTAAATTGTTCACTGGGGAAAAACCAACAACAAAAAAACATGAAAGAGGAGAGAAAAAAAGGTGTTTTAAAGACAAACAGTAAATAAATTTACCTATATATAACAGAGAAATGAAACTGGAGGGTCTCTTGATCAGTGATGCATGAAGATTTGACAGATTTCAAAATAGAATCTGACAGCACTGGAAAAACATTACTGAATTTTGGTGGTTAAATTAATTTGATTCTCCCTGGGTGTGTAGATTCACTTTATTTTCTAATATCACAATGTGGAAAATGTAATGCACTTAGTTCAGAAATTAACTGAAGGTAGGAAACAGAATGTTTGAGCCAAGCCAATTAACAACTACTTCCCAAGTAATAAATCATAGATTTACACTTTAATTTTTCAAACTATGGTGAATGGGACCCCAGAATCTTCCCATACAACCGTTATGACATTTTATTTTGCAGGAAGAATTGTCTTTAAATGTTTGCATACAATTACTTAATTAACAAATTTAAATTTGGAGCAAATGTATTCTTCCAACTTTAATTTGCACTCCCATTTTTATTCTATAGTGGTTACACTTTAACACAGTTATAATAGATAAATATGTAATTTATTTATATAGTCCTTGCAACAACGTCATGAACTGGATACCATTTTTAACCCAGTTTTCCAGAAGAGGAAAATGGTGCAAAGAGATATCAAGTAACTTCTCTATCTTGCTTTCTTGAATCCTTTAGAGATTATAACAGTGGCTGACACAAAACAAGAGGTTAAAAATAGTTGCTGACAGTAACTTCTTGACTAATCAACTCACTCTTATATATGTCACTTCCTATACTCTAAAGAAAAACTCATGATTTTAGCTCCCTCCCACACTACACCCAAACAAAACCCCCTATTCCTTTCCTATTCTTCATCTTCTCACAGTTTAGTCATAGCCTGAATAAACATTGATTTCTTCCAATCAAAAACCTACGAGTCATCCTCCAGTATTTCCTATTTTTTATACCCTACATCTAATCAATCATGTATTCAGTAGTTTCTTCTTTTAAAATATGTTCAAAATCTATTCCTTTCTCTCCCTCTGCACTGCAATCCTGGTCCAAGCCACCATCTTTAATCTCATACAGACTTAATGTTAATGGTCTTCCATAGTTTTCTTCCTTTAAAGCTTCCACTCTCGTCAGTTATCTACAAGGCCATTTGTTCCTAAAACACCAAACTGATCTTGAAAATTCCCATAACTCAAAATTTTTACTAGGCTGACTGATTTTCACATCTAAGAATCATTTCAACTTAACATGCTTGAAGTGTAAAATACAGCACCTGAACATTACCCCCAATCCTGCTCAAGCTTTATTCTTACCTCTTTGTAATGTCTTCCTTTACCACTGTGCCTGGAATAAAATTGCAATGAAATTGTTGGAGAGAGACAAAAAGTACTTTCAAATTTCATTCAGTCATCTCTGTATCATGGAATTAATGGAGGCATTTCTATTATTATTTACCTATACTGATTTATTTGTATTTAAAACATAGTACTTATTTACTGAAAGATTTTCTGATTTGCCGTAAGATTTCCAGGGCTATTTCACCTTTCCAAGGGGTTTGGCAGAATTCTTTTAGGAAGCCTCCTGCTCCTTTCCTCTTCCTCCTTCTTATCTGCTTATCTCTTTTTATCATAAAGTTTACTATTGGGGACCATTGGTGGTAGCAAAAAGACAACTCATTCACCAGCGTTTTAATATATAAAGGGGCAACCTCATTGCAGAACCCAATTCATCTGCAAGGAAAAATTTTTATTGCTCTAAACAGGCCTCGCTTCTCTTTTCACTGACTTCCTTTGTAATCCTCCTCAGTGTTTTCATTGTTTTTTTTTTTTTTTGCAAGTTCTCTTCATGATTGAACATAACATTCTTATTGGCTTCCTTTTTCACTATTTTAATGACATAGAAAAACTCTGCATGTTTTTTTAAATTTCAAAATATTAAGGGGCTACAAGAGTTTTGTTATGTGGGTGAATTGTATAAAGCTGAAGTCAGGGCTTTTAGTGTTCCTGTCACCAGAATAGTGTTCATTGTATCCAATAGGTAAGGTTTTATCCCTCACCTCCCTCCCATCCTCCCCTCTTCTTGATTTCCAATGTCCTTAACAACTCTTTGTGCCCATGTGTACCCATTATTTTAGCTCTTACTTATTAGTGAGAACAAGTAGCGTTTGTTTTACCATTCCTAAGATACTTCACTTAGGATAATGGTCTCCAGTTCCATCCAAGTTGGTGCAACTTCACTTAGGATAATAGTCTCCAGTTCTATCCAAGTTGCTGCAAATGATGTTATTTGATTCCTTTTTATGGCTGAGTAGTGCTCCATGTGTGTGTCTGTACACACACATGTAAATATACACACACACACATATATATACACACACACCATATTGTCTTTATCTACTTATCAATTGATGGGCATTTAGGTTGATTCCACATCTTTGCAACTGTGAATTGTGCTGAGATAAACATTCAAGTAAAGGTGTCTTTTTAATAAAATGACATTTTCCTTTAGGTAGATACCTAGTAGTGGGATTGCTGGATCAAATGGTAGGTCTACTTTTACTCGTAGTCTGTAGTCCCATCAAGAGTGTATAAGCATTCCTTTCTCTCTACAACCATGCCAGCATCTGTTATTTTTTGACTTTTTAATAATGGCCTTTCTGACAGGGGTAAGGTGATATCTCATTGTGATTTTCATTTGCATTTCTCTAGTAATTAGTGATGTTGAGCATTTTTTCATATGTTTGTTTACCATTTGTCTATCTTCTTTTGGAAAAACTCTGCATGCTTTTTGCCCACTTCTTGATGGGTTTCTGTGGAGTTTTTTTCTTGCTAATTTGTTTGAGTTCTTTGTAGATTCTGGATATTAGTTCTTTGTCAGATTTATAGTTTGCAAATATTTTCTCCCATTCTGTATGTTGCCCATTTACATTGTTGATTATTTCCCATGCTATGCAGATGCTTTTTAATTTAATTAAGTACCCTTTATTCATTTTTGTTATTGCTATATTTATCTTGTGGATCTTAGTCATAACTTTTTTGCCTAGGCTGATATCTACAAGAATTTTTTCTACATTTTATTCTAGAATTTTTATGGATTCATGACTTACATTTAAGTCTTTAATCCATCTTGAATTATTTTTTGTATATGGTGAGAGACAGGGGTCCTGTTTCATTTTTCTGTATGTGGCTATCCAATTTTCCCAACACCATTTTCTGAATAACTTGTCCTTTCTCCAATGTATATTTTTGTCTGCTTGTTGAAAATCAGTTGGTCATAACTATATGGTTTTATTTCTGGGTGCTCTATTCTGTTCCATTGGTCTATGTCTCTACTTTTATACCAGTACCATGCTGTTTTGTTTACTGTAGCTTTTAGTATAATTTGAAGTCAGGTAATGTCATGCCCCCAGATTTTTTCCTTTTGCTTAGAATTGCTTTGACTGTTTGGGCTCTTTTTTGATTTTATGTGAAGTTTAGGATTATTTTTTATAGATCTGTAAAATATGATGCTGGTATTTTGATGGGACTTGAATTGAATCTGTAATTCACTTTGGGCAGTATGAACATTTTAATGATGTTGATTTTTCCAATCCATGAGCATGAGATGTTTTTCCATTTATTTGGGCCATCTATAATTTCTTTCAACATTTTTTTATAGTTCTCCTTGTAGAGATCATTCACCTCCTTTGTTAAGTATATTCCTAGGTATTTTATTTTCTTTGTAGCTATTGTAAATAGCTATTGCTATTGCATATGTATTGCATTCTTGATTTGACCCTCAGCTTGACTGTTATTAGTGTATAGAAATGCTACTGATTTGTGTACATTGATTTTGTAACCAAAGACTTTGCTGAATTTACTTATCCTATTTATTCTAGGAGTCTTTTGGTGGAGTCTTTAGGGTTTTGTAGGCACAAGGTCATATCATTGGCAAACAGGGATAGTAAGACCTCCTCTTTCCTGATTTGGATGTCCTTTATTTCTTTCTCTTGTCTGACTGCTCTGGCTAGGACTTCCAGTACTATGTTAAATAGAAGTGACAAATGGACACCTGTGTATTGTTCCAATTCTTAGGGGAAATGCTTCCAATGTTTCCCCATTCAGTATGATGTTGGCTGTGGGTTTGTCATACATGGCTCTTATAATTTTGAAGTATGTTCCTTCTATGCCTAATTTGCTGAGGGTACTATATTCTTAAAGTACTATATCTATTACCATTCCACACTCTGTTTTTTTCATGTGTCCAGTCTGACACGCATACTTATTTTTCAGACATTTTTATTTGGAAAGCTCATTTCCACTTTGAATCACATATGATGAAAACACAATTCCCATTCAATTTCATTTCATTCAGAAATACAAACCAGTAAAAGGCACATCTTTAGCACTTTACTGACTTTGCTACTATGTGAAAAGGCAAACGCTTTTGTGTATGAGTTAAAAATTCAAAATATTTATTTAATTTCTTGATATAATTATATTGAAAATATAAGATGATTAACATTTAGTTCATTTTATATGCAAAGAAAAAATTTTAGAAAACTATTTTTGTACTGTTTTTTAAAAATAAAGTGCTCCAATTATGATGTTCTTGGCATACAAAATCAACTAAGAACCCACCATCAACATGCAGTTTGAACTAATATGTTCAAAGAAATGGTGAAAGATTTTTCCTAAAATCTTGTTAAATTTACTAAGTTTGCTAAAAGAATTGAATTCTATTATATGAGTCTAGTTTTTATTGAGAACTAAGGAAACAATTGAAATAGATACAAAATCACTGGGTTCTAATTTATTGCTTATTGAACACATTTGTTGTGGTTGATTTGCTTTATTTTTTATTTATTTTTTTTAACTCCTAATGTGTTCAGACACTATGTTAGTTACTAAGGATGAAAATTGACCCAAATTCAACATTCTTGACCTTAATTTTTACTTTTTGATTCAAACATATTTTATTTATTTATTTCTGACAAGTACCATATACAAGGTACCAAGCCAAAGACCTGGTGTGTCAAGAAATTTAGGGCTGATATATTACTCTACTTGCAAGCTAACAAATTAGGCTGATAGTTTTACAGATTTTGTCGGAAGGCATGAGACTCTTAAGTCCAAGACAAAACACTTCACTGTTTACGGCACAACAAGCAGCATGTTTATTTTTGCATTGCTACCTCTTGACCCTTATCTCCCACAGGGTTTTACCCAGGTAAAAATTGCACTTTTGGTGGGTTTGTGTCACAACTGAGAAACCCAGAGATTATGAACTCCTAATCATTTACACGGGGTGCTAGTAAATTTAGCTGACCTTTGCTTGGAATGAGACATTTTCTTTATTATTCTACTCTGAAAACAAATTTGCCTTGTGTCCCAGAAGGGGATATTATTTCTCTCTTCCAAGGCCATTTGCTATACAAATGTACTTGCAAAGACAGTCCAGAGCACAAGCTGATATACACCTGTAGAAGCAGCAAAAAGCATTGTTTTCTAATATAGTAATACAAAGGTATATTTCCTGATACCAAGAAGCTCACAGAATAGTAGATGTGAAAGACATGTAAAAACAAATATAAGCTAATGACCACTTATTTTCCCAAGACGTATGTGACTTTAGTAAAGTGAAGGCAGGTGGGGAGCTGGGAGAGAGAGCCCAAGGTGAGCAAGGCAAAGATGGTGGTGACTCCTCCTCCTGTCATACATGTGGCCTTAACTGCACCAATTGCTTTTCTAAGGATACTTGCTGAGAAAGAAGTTTTCCTGAGTGGTATCTGCTAATTGGAAGCCAGAAGAAAAGGAAAATGTTTTGCCACATGGATGTGAAGGTTTTCTCTAAAAGGCAAACCTGTCTAACCACCACAAGCCAGACTGGGGTCTTTCCCTACCGTTTGAAGAGTCCTACAAACTCATTCCTGACAAAATGCAACCTGAAACTGCCTGGAGGACAATTCAGTGTCACATTAAAGTTTGTTATATGTAATGAAATACTGTTGTTAGTAATTGACAACCTTGTGTAGTTTGTCTAGTATTAGAGAATTAAGAGTCTCAGCCGAGCAGCAAAGGGAAGGTGAGCTTAGTATATACAAAGCCAGTTTTTGCTGTCTGTAAAGATTATCATGTCCACTTAAGACTTCTAATTATTCTTTGGCTTTAATGGTTGTGTAGCTTACATTCTTATTAAAGTCCAAATTAAAGTAGTTTTCTCTTTTGATAAGTTCAGGATGCAATATTACTGAGTTTTAAAGGATCATTGAGAAAATGCACATATCCCATGAATTTTAAGACCATAAGAAAATTGTTGAAGAAGGATTAGTTTATTTTCCAATAACTTGAACACATAGCATTCAGATATGCCTAATTATGTATTTACAGTTTGGATGGGCTTTTTGATTTCTAGTGCATATAATGTTAATAAATAAAATTCTACGTTTTAAAACTGCTTGTTAAGAAATTGTCCTGGATCAACGTATTGAAAGAAACATTTTTAAGGCTGTCAAAAAATAAATAAAAATAAATAACTCACACAGGAATTTCCATGTAAAGATGTGTTTCTAGAGAACTTGACCAAACAGTATTACTACCAAGAGAGGACCAGAAAATAGATTTTATGGATGGAATTCTGGAGTTGTATCATTTTTCATGCAATAAGACTCCATCATTCTATATAATTCTTTACTCCAATACTTCATCACTAGGAGGGATACTGGTAATATCTGCAATGTTGTAGTTTTGTAATTATTACAATATAATGTATGCCTGCATTACACTGGGAAGAGATCCACATGGAAGATTTATATATGTGTGCAATGTTTCTGACATGTGAGAGGTACAGGAAAAATAGGTGGCTTTTACTAGCACGTGAAGAGACAAAATACTAGGCTAAAATCTATTAATTATGAATTTAAAGCAGTAGGAGAGTCAGAACACCTACTTAAGTGCATTTAATGAGATATTAATCTCTTGCAGCCAATAGGCAAAAATAACTTAAGACCAGAAATAAGACCTGATTCTAAGTGTGGCATAATCTTACAGAAGGTTGAATTATCAGCCTAGGAAAATCTCCTAGGCTAAATGATTATATAAATAGCTGTACATAAGAATCTCAAATGCCCAGATTCTTTTTCTTTTTTCATTTTTTCTGAGACTATCATGAAACAGCATGCCCAGATTCTTTTAAAAACTTTGAGTCTATGGAGTTGGCCAATGTGCCTTTGTTATAATATACCTCCCCCAGCTTGAAGACTGATGAGTCCTCAATTGAAGTTTGTGCCACATAAGTCAATGTTTTCAGAATTGTCCTCATCATTTATTCTGGCAACTAGACCAAAGCTAGGGTCAAATGTCAGCACAGACTGACTGAGGGGTACAGACAAGGGATTATACGTCAAAGGAGCTGTGGGAACTGGCAATGTGCACAAAAACAATTAGGTTTTTTTTGTTAGCAAGTTGATTTCATCAGACTATCTACCTAGAAAGAGCAATTATTGATCATATTAGGTATTTATTTATACTTCAGATATGCATTTAATCTACAACTACTTATTTTAGACTCATTCTTGTTTTGCAAAAAACGCTTTCAGTAGTAATGAGCTATTAATAAAAACTTGTTTTTAATTTTTAGTTTATCTTTACATAATTAGTACTAAATTTCTATCAATTTTATGAAAATTTATAATTAATGTATGAATGTCATAAAATGTTTATTGACATCTACTGTCCACAATGGGCTTCATAGTGATATCACTGACCATGTGAATAACATAAAAATGCATCAGCATCTAATTCAAAAGTTAGTAGTATTCTTAAGAAGATTATGCCCAACAACAAAACATTTCAGCTGATAAAAGTACAATTTCTCAGCACTCTATATAGCATGATTTTTCCTTAGATCAATTAATTTCATGCATTTGAAAAATTTAGTCTCCTTGTGTCATGTACATATAATAAAGGGATGGTTGCTAATGTAATGTGTCCATCATCAGACCATAGCAAATAATTAAATGATATAAAATTTAGCCAATTTTATAACAGTGATATAAGATTTTCAAGTAGAAAATTAGTATTTTGCATGGACTTAATTCTGAGCTCTTTGGTCTATTCATCAATATGTCTATATTTATGCCAGTATTATACTGTTGTAACTGCCAAAGCTCTAATATATTTTAAAATCAGAAATTGTGATGCTGCCATGTTTTTCTCCTCTTCAAGATTGTTTTGGCTATTTGCCATCTTTTGTTGCTTCATATAAAATTTAGAATTTTTTTTCTATTTCTTTTAAAAAAATGCCATTGGGATTTTGACAGAAATTGTATTGACTCTGTATATCTCTTTGGGCAGTATAGGCATTTTAACAATATTAAATCTCCCAATCCATGAACACATGACATCTTCCCATTTGTTTGGGTTTTCTTTAATTTCTTTCATCAATGTTTAGTAGTTTTCAGTGTATATGTCTTTCATTTCTTAGTTAAACTTAGTTTATTCCTAAATATTTACTCTTTTTGGTCCCATTGTAAATGGAACTGTTTTTCCAATTTCCTCTTTATTATGCTGTGTTATAATGTATGTAAGATCATGTCATCTGTAAGCAGGGACACTTTTACTTCTTCCTTTCTGATTTGTACGTATTTTCTTTCTTTTTCCTAATTTCACTGGCTAGAATGTCTAATACTATATTGAATACAAGTGGAAAGAGGGGACTTCCTTGCTTTATTGCTGGTCTTAGTGGAAAAGTTTTCAGATTTTTACTGTTGGGTATGATGTTAGCTATGGGCTTTTCATATACGACCTTTATTATGTTGAGGTAATTTCTCTATATTTTTAGTTTGTGGAGAGTTTTTATCATAAAAATGTGTTAAATTTTGTCAAATGCTTTTTCAGCATCTGTTGAAGCAATCGTGTGACTTTATCCTTCATTTGCTAATATAGTGTATCATATTTGTAGACTTGTGTATGTTGAACCATCCTTGCATTCCAGGAATAAATCACACTTGGCCATGGTGTATGATTCTTTTAATGTGCAGATGAATTCGATCACTAATTTTGTTGAGGAATTTTGCATCTATGATTATCAGGGTTATTGGCCTGTAAATTTCTTTTTTTTTTTGGTGTCTTTGTCTGGCTTTGGTATCAGGGTGATGCTGGCCTCATAAAATGAATTTGAAAATGTTCCCTCCTCACTATGTTTTTTGGAAAAATTTGAGAAGAATTAGAGTTAATTCTTCTTTAAATGTTTGGTGGAATTCACCAGTAAAGCCATCTAGTCCTGGGCTTTTATTTGTTGGGAGATTTTCGATTACTGATTCAATCTTTATATTAGTTATATGTCTCTTCAGACTTTCTATTTCTCTCTGACTTAGCCTTGATAGGTTGTTTGATTCTAGGAATTTGTCCATCTATCCAGTTTATTGGTGTATAATTGTTCATAGTTGTTTCTTGTGATCTTTTTTATTTTTGTGGCACCAGTTGTAATGTCTCCTCTTTCATTTCTTATTTTGTTGGCTTTAGAATTTTCTCTCTTTTTTAGTCCAGCTAAAGGATTGTCAATTCTGTTTATTTTTTCAAAAAATGACTGTTAGTTTTGTTGATATTTTTCTATTGTTTTTCTATTCTCTATTTTCTTATTTATGCTCCAATCTTTATTATTTCATTCCTTCTACTAGCTTTGAGTTTAGTTTGTTCTGCTTTTCTAGTTTCTTGAGGTGTAAAGTTAGGTTGTTCATTTGAGATTTTTTTTATGTAAGCTTTACTGCTATAAATTTCATGCTTTTGCTGCATCACATAATTTATATGTTTTCACTTTTGTTTCTCAAGATATTTTATAATTTCCTTTTCAATTTTTTCTTAGACCCAGTGGTTGTTCAAAAGTATATTGTATACTTACCATGTATATGTACATTTTCCAGTTTTCCTTCTGCTGTTCGTTTCTAGTTTTAAGCCATTGTGGTTAAAAAACACACTTGGTATGTTTTCATTCTTCTTAAATGTGCTAAGACTTGTTTTGTGACCTAATATGTGATCTATCCTGGAGAATATATAGTCTGCCATTGTTGGCTTGAATGTTTTGCATATGTCTGTTAGGTCTATGTGATCTATAGTGTTGTTCAGGTCCACTGTTTCATTGTTGATTTTCTAATTTTTCTATCTGTTATTGAAAGTATGGTATTGAAGTCTCCTACAATTATTATGCTAAGTAAAATAAGCCAGTCACAGAAGAACAAATACTTTGATTCCACTTATATGAGGTATCTAAAATAGTGAAACTCATAGAAGAAAAGAATAGAATGGTTGTTTCCAGGGACTAGGGGAGGGGGAAAGGAGGAGTTGCTAATCAATGGGTATAAAATTTCAGTTATAGGGACCTGTTGTACAACATTGTGCCTATAGATAACATTGTATTGTGCACTTAAAAATCTATTAAGAGGCTTGATGTCATATTAAGCATTCTTACCACAATAAAATTAAAAGTAAAAACAATGACCATCTGTAGGTCCCATTGCCATCTCTTAGTTGCCAGGTCCTGTCTAGATTTGTGCTGGCCAAATTTACAATATTATAGTAACAATTGGTAGAGAACATGTTCCCTGTAGTCATCACTATTTTTAATAAACACTTCTTATAAATCCTTAGGGATAGCGTATTGCTTTTGTTTCACCATTGTTAAATTCAGCTAAATATGGTCCGAGCGTGTCTCCATGCTTTGAGTTCATACATAGCAAACTGTAAGCTAACTTAGTATGTAAACAAACTGCAATCTACCTAAGAGTATATTCTTGTGACAAGTATGTGAGTCTCAGCCAATAATAGCAGCCAAGCTTCAGCCAATCATAGGCTACCAATTGATCATACTATGAACATATGAGGCAAAGGCCAAGCTGTAAACATTCAAGCTGTTTGTATGTGGCACTTACTTTTTATTTCTATAATTACTACCTGTTTACTTTGCTGATTAGAACTCTCTGAACCTCACCTGGTTCAGGACCCTCCATGATTTGTGAATCATTATTTGCTCAAATAAATGCTGCTAAATTTAATTTATCTAATGTTGTTTTTAAAGCAGTTTGGTGTATCACAATTGGGATCCAATGGGGGGAATGTTAAATTAAACTAAATTTAGCCTGAGGCTGCCTTTGTACTTTGAGTTTCTGCACAGCAAACTGCAGCAAACCGCAACCTAACTTAAGAGTATATTCTTGTATATAGAGCTTCTGCCAATTACAGCCAGCCAACTGATCAGACCATGTCTATATATGGCAAATTCTGAGCTGTAATCAATCAAGCTCTCTTGGTATGTAACTTCCTTTATCTTTCTATTAAATACTGCTTGCTTATGTTGCTGGGTAGACCTCTCTGAAAGTATACTGGTTCAGAGTGCTTCCCAAATCATGACTCATTCTTTGCTCAAATAAATGCTGCTAAATTTCATTTGTATAAAGTTTTAAAAAAATTTTTTAACACCATACATAGTGGTTTTAGTAAATCCAGGAGTTCCTAGTTTAACATGTCTAAATAAAGGCCATGTCATTTCTAGGGAAAAGGTTTCCTATTCAGTTGTAGTAACCAAACCAATTATACTTTTTGTTTTGTAATAACCATACTACATTTCTCACAAGAATCCATCTTCTAGATTTAAAAATGTCAAAAGGGAAAAATGTAAGATTTCAACAATGCTTTCTTCAATGTCAAGGTATAAATAAATATAGGTAGAAGACTGAAACAGTATCTGCACCTCTCACCTCTCACAAAAATCAACTCGCGATGGATAACAGATTTAAACCTAAGGCATGAAACCATAAGAATTCTAAGAAGAGCCATAAGAAGAAAATGTCATAAAAACTCTTCTAGACATTGGACTATGCAAAGAGTTTATGAAGAAGACCCCCAAAAGCAATCACAGCATCAACAAAAATAAATAAATGGGACTTGATCAAATTAAAAAGCTTCTGTACAGCCAAGGAAACAATCAATAGAGCGAATAGACAACCTACAGAATGGGAGAAAAATCCCCTAAAGGGCTGATAACTAGAATCTATAAAGAACTCAGGCAAATCAGCAAGAAAAAAACCAAACAACCCCATTCAAAAGTGGGCAAAGGGCATGAACAGAAACTTTTCAAAACAAGACAAACCAAGAAACATGTGAAATATATGAAAAAATACTCAACATCTCTAATCATCAGGGAAATGCAATTCAAAACCACAATGAGCTATCACTTAACTATCACTTAACTCCAGTGAGAATAGCTTTTATCAAATAGTACCAAAACAACAAATGTTGGCATGGATATGGAGAGATAGGAACATTCATACACTGCTGGTGGGACTGCAAACTAGTACAACCTCTATGGAAAGTACTATGGAGATACCTCAAAGAACTAAAAGTAGAACTACCATTTGCTCCAGCAAGCCCACTACTGGGTATTTACCCAAAGGAAGAAAAGACATTCTATAAAAAAGATACCTGCGCTTGAATGTTTATAGCAGCACAATTCACAATTGCTAAAATGTGGAAAAAACCCAAGTGCCCGTCAATACATGAGTAGATTAATAAAATGTGGTACATGTATACCATGGGGTACTACTCAGCCATCAAAAAAGAAATGGTGAACTAATACCTCTTGTATTTACCTAGTTGGAACTGGAGACCATTCTTCTAAGTGAAGTATCACAAGAATGGAAAAACAAACACCACATGTACTTACCATTAAATTGGTACTGATCAGTCAAAACCTATGTGCACATATAGAAGTAACATTCATCAGGGATCAGACAGGCGGTGGGGAGGGGAAGGGTAAATTCATACCTAATGGGTGGGGTGTGCACTGTCTGGGGAATGGGCACACTTGTAGCTTTGACTTGGGCGGTGCTAAGGCAATATATATAACCAAAGCATTTTATTTCAGAGTTCATAATACTCTGAAATTAAAATATATATACACATCATGCATAAATTTTGGGCCATAATTATCTCAAAATTTAGGTTTTTTAATGTAGTTGAAAATTGTGTTAGTTAAGCATTTTCTTTACCATTAACTTTGAAAATCATAGAAATTGTTTTTATAAAACCACTGATAACAGAAGAATGACATCAGGCAAAGTGGTTGGGTAGGAAAGTCTGAGTGTGGGTATCTCCAACAAAACAACCTTTGAATTGGGGAGAGATTGGAACAAGCTGTTTAGTAACTCTGAAGCCTAATTGACACATTTAACATTTGGAATGTGTTAGATAAAAGGAAAGGCTGTTTTTATTAGGGAGGAGAGTGGTGTGCTCAAACAAGCTACCACTCTCCATTCCTCATTCCCATCTAGGCTGTAAGTTAAGTGGTCCATGTTACTGGAGCAGCTGGCTGATGCCCTCTACGACACAGCAACTTTCTTCAGTGGCATGTATAGGGAGATTTAAAGGGCCAGTGCACTTACTTCTTTTCCTCTTTTTGAAGCTAGACATTTAAGAAAATATTTTTCAGATTACTAGATAATCATAAAGATAATGGAAGGGAAACCTCAGTGACCTCACACAGCAAACAATACACACTTTGCAAAAAGGAAGAGTCACAATTAGTATCAACCTTCAACAAGCAGAATTCAGCATTCCATGAGGAGTAGGAGAATCAGACTTGCAGAGTTACTACATTAAAATTCCTTCAATAAATGGTGCCGTGAAAACTGGCTATCCACATGTGAAAAAATGAAGTTGGACCATTACCTTATACCATATAAAAAAAAAAAATCAACTCAGTAGGACCATAGACCTGAACTTAAGACCTTACACTAAAATTCTTAAAGGAGAACATGGGGAAAGGCTTCATGGCATTGGATTTGGCAATGTTTTCTTAGACATGACACCAAAAACACATAAGAAAAGTAAAATTAATAAATTGTACTTACTCAAATTTAAAAACTTGTGTACATCAGAGGACAATATCAATAGAGTAGAAAAGCAACCCACAGAATGGCAGGAAATATTTGCATATATCTGACAAGGGATTAATATCAAGAATATATAAAGAGCTCCTAAAACTAAACAACAAGCAAAAACAAACAACTCAGTCAAAAGATGGGCAAAGGATTTGAACAATCAGTTCTCCAAAGAAGATATACAAATGGTCAATAAGCATACAAAAAATGCTCAACATATTAGTCATGTATACACAAATCAAAATTATAATAACACTTCACACCCACAATAGTGCTTATTTTAAAAAAAGACAGAAATAACAAGTGTTGGCATGGATGTGGGGAAATTGGAACACTTGTGCATTGCTAGTAGGAATATAAAATATTGCAGTCTCTTGGAAAACAGTTTGGCAGTCCCTCAAAAAATTAAATATAGAATTATCACTTGACCCACAAATTTTATCTTTTAGGTGTAAACCTAAAAGAATTGAAAACAGGGACTTATGATATCTGTACATCAATATCAATAGCTGCATTATTCACAATAGCCAAAAGATGGGAACAATCCAAGTGTCCATCAAAAGATGAATAGATAACAGATGTGACACATACATAGAAGGGAGTATTATTGATCCATGAAAGGAATGAAGTTCTGATACATGCTACAACATTGATAAATTTTGAAAACATTATGCTTAGTGAAACAACCCAGACACAAAATGACAAATCTTGTATGAGTCCACATAGATGAGGTATCTAGAATAGGCAAATTCATAGCAACAGAAAGCAGAATAGAGGTAAGTGGGGCCTGGGAGGAGGAATTATGGAGAGTTATTGCTTAATGGTTTACAGAGTTTCTGTTTCAGGTGATAAAACAGTTTTGGAAATAGTGGTTATGGTTACAAAACACGGTGACTGTACTTAATACTACTGTATTATGCATTTAAAATGGTAAAAATGGAAAATTTCACATTATTTACAGTATACAACAATAAAAACTAATTAATAAGAGTTAGTATTTAGCATGTGATGATATAGTACAGGTTTTATGAGACAAATGATGACTTTTTAAAAATAGTATTTAAAAACATAGTGGAGCCTCAGAGTTCTATACTAGAGTAAAGATTATATCCAAGAATTTCAAAGTATTTAAGCATATTTGTAAAAAAAATAAAAATTAGCCAGGTGTGGTGGCATGTACTTGCAGTCCTAGCCACTGAGGAGGCTGAGGTGGGAGGATTGCCAGAGCCAAGGAGTTTGGGGTTACAGTAAGGTATGATCATGCCACTATACTCCAGCCTGGGTGACAGAGAGAGAAAAAAATAAAATAAAATAAATTATTTAAGCACATTTGATAATACAAACTTGGTGACATCATGTACCTTAAAGTAGTGAAAAAAATCTACATAAAATATTATCTTTGAGACATTTCACAGAAGTGTTTTGGGAATATAAACCTGACATCTATGTCTGCCTTATAAATAATGTTAAGAAAAGCAAAAGAATAATATCCAACAGAGATTTCTCATATGACCTAACAGTATTAGTAGTGTAATCTTCATATAGATGTAAAAACAAATCTTTAAAAGTGATGTTATTCAAACATAATTATTTCCTTCCTTAGAGTTAAGCTCATAATATAAAAATTCCCTAGAAAGTTATAATGTTAAGCATGAGTGGCTTGATTTTTCTCATTATATTTTTCAGTACAGTATATTTATAAGATAATATAAAGAAATGTTCATATAAAGAAATTTCTTGCTAATAATACTTTTCACCACTTCAATTCTCCACTGTCAGTCTACTGTCACTAAAATGAATTATTCTAAATTTTACTTTTAAAAATAAATTTGAAAGAGGAATATTACCTACCAACCATACGATATCATGCTGTGATAATACAAACCTGAAAATCTTAATTTCTCCTGAATTTACTTATAACAGGACAGTTTTTATCTTTATCTTTACGATATGTCATCCTTTACTTAAATAAAAGTAGAAGAAATAGTACATACTTTAATTTTTAAAAATCAGATGAATATCACCTGATTTTAATTTCATGCAGTCATTTAAAGTTTCTTGGCTCTTTAAATTTCTTTAAAAGAGTGAAACTTTACAATAAGTTCTATAAAGTCTTTGATATTGAATTTTTTGTTACAGAATCTCAGATTTATTTTTTAAATTAGTTAACGATTGGCTTTTCTATCGTGGTAGGGAAAATTTTGGAATGACATTCCAAAAATGCCTTGCTCTAATTCTTAGAACCTGTGAATAAGAAATTGACTGTAAAATAGGGAAATTTTCCAGGTGAGACTGATGTAATCACAGAGTCATTTTTAAAAACAGAGAACTTTCTCTGGATGATAGCAAAAAGGGAAGCCAGAGAGACTGCCAGTTGTGAGAAAGACTTGATACACAATTTCTGGTTTGAAGATGGAAGAGGTCGCATGAGAAGAAGGTCTCTAGGAGTAGCCTAAAGGAACAGTGAGTGGCCTCTGATAGCCAGCAAGGCAACAGAGACTTTAGACTTAACCACTGTGAAGGGTGACAAAATCTGCCACCCCAAAATATAGATTGCTTTGAGCTAAAGACACTTGAGAAACAGTAGATGCAGGAAGGGCATTTTAATCTCCTTTTTTTCCCCTGCAAAATGGAAATAAAAACTCCAGTGTGACGATGTCCTCCCTGTACTAAAAGAGACATTCCTCAATGGGGAGTCACAACCAAGAGAATTCTGTACAAATAGAATGTGTCAAATAATTCTTATATTCCTTTGGCCTCCCCACATAATTTAGTTACTCCCCCACAACTGCTTCTCTTTGTTCAAACCTAATAAAAAGCATTTGGGTTTTGACATTTCTTTGGGTCCTCATTTCCTTAGGAGGGCTCCCATATCACGTAAAACTTATATAAATTTGTATACTTTTCACCTGTTAATCTGTTTTTTGTCAATTTAATTCTCAGGCCCAGCCAAAGACCCTAAGAGGGTAGAGGGTCTTTTGCTTCCCTTACAGCTTCTGCTAACATGTCTGAGCTTAAAGTGGATTCTTCCTTTGAGCCTCCAGATAAAAGCCTAGGTCTTGTGAGATACTGACCAGAGAAACCAGCCAAACCCACCTGAACATCTGACCTGCGGAACAGTGATATAGTAAAAAAATGGTTTTTTTAAGCTACTGAATTTGTGGTAATTTATTATGTAGCAATAGAAAATTAATACACATATTTCTGAAAGCCATATATGATTTTGCTTTTGTGATTATTAAACTTCTAGGTCATCCAAGAGGCAAAAGACACATTCCATGCCCCATTAGGTCTAGGAAAGAAGGTAAGTATGATTGCCCTCTGAAATCAAAATTGTGAAATCAGGAGAGAGATGCCCAAATTACCTTAACGCAGTGAATTTTTGGATATGATGCTAATTTCATAAAACTACAAAATACTTTTCTCAAAGAAGAAAATAGACTTGCATATATAGGAACAGCAGTTATGTTAAATATCAAGAAGATTCATATTAACACACCATCTCTAAAACAACAGCTCCAATATCTGCACATTACAACCATAAAGTAGTTTAATGTATCAGCCTAACCGGAAAAAAACATCTGAATCATTTAGAATGAGGTAGATGAATTCTACACACATTTTGTAGGGTCACTGAAGCAAACTAGACAGTGCCCACTGGGTCACTGTTCCAGAGCAGGGCTCCTTGCATCCCTATCTATATAAGTATCTGGCAAACTTTGCTGTATTAATTGTTTCCAATTGTTAGAGCCTGGTAGCTTCTTATTTTGATTTGTTAAGCTGTATTTCTTTTTCTTCTGGTTGTAACATCAACATCTGATCATTTGTTTTCCAGTGTAGCTTATTTAAAAATTAAGTATGAATCAGTCAGATTATCTCACCTATCTAATATCCTGGAAGTTGTAGCTCATAGCTATCTTATAAATTTTCTTCTTAGTCTTTCTTAGCTTCACCAACAGAAATTAACATTACCCAGTCGAAACAACTCTTGGATGGCTGGCAGTGAGATTGAGTTCTTGTCCTGCAAACCAAATGCCAATCCAGACAATGATTAATTCATTTACGGCACAAGTGTGAGTGGCCAGAAGGTCTCCTCCGGATGACACCCTCCCTGTCTTTTGTGGGTCTTAATTGAAATTGTACACATTTAACAAATAATTTTACATGTTTAGTATTAATATTAAAAAGAATCTTTTATTTTTTTTAATTTGGTGTTGGAGTTAAGTTAAATTTCACCATAGCACATTGTTCATAGCTAAGGTTAGAAAGGTCAGGAAAATATTAGTGTTTGGAATCATCAACATTCGGGGGATTAATTAAAAAGATGGGCTTCATTTACAACCTTGTGTAAAGACATGTTATTTCCTTTGACACCACTGGAAGCCCTTCAATTAACTACCACCTACAAACAGTGAGAACTCATTGGAAAATTAATGAACACTATTTTTCTATTTTTCTCTTTCTCTCTTCCCTCCCTCCCTTCCTTTTTTCCTTCCTAGAAAGTCCATAATTATGAAAAATAAGACTCAGCTCAAATGTCTGAATAAATTATTTCAAGCGCCTAATCAGCCAATATCTAACAACATCTGGGCTTTGAGGTATTTACTTTGAAATATAAATTTTCCCAAACATAGAATTCCAATTGAACTTGTGCTATTTTACATTACTAATTGTATGACATTATTTGTATTAGTTATCTTTAAATGTGAGTGTAACATAAAGTTATGAAATATCCCACTAAGATGAAATGATGTTCTTTCATCACTGGTGTATTATTTCTACGAGCAATAATAAACATAATAGTAATTATTTTCTATGATTTTATATTTTAAAATGTTAATAAGTTTTTTTCAAATATGTGTACTATGAATATTTTCTCTGAGTCTAATTCCCTTTTAATTTTCTTCATGATTTCTTTTGAAGGGCAGAAGTTTTCAATTTTGATGATATATAACTCACCTTTCTTTTGTTTTTTATGGTTTGTGCTTTTTGTATCCTGTCCAAAGAAATTTTTGCCTAATGCTCATAATGATATTCTCCTATCTTTTTCACAGAAATTTAATAGTTTTAGCTTTTGTGTTTAGACATATAATCTATTTTATTGAAATTGCATATAATTTCTATATTGCCTTTTTTCTCTCATGTATTTGTTATATTTATAATCAGAAATAAAATACTAACTACTTTTATGTGTATGAAAAATTCTGTACAAATAATTGATGATTTAAAAGTTACTAAGTCAAAATTGTCTCAAAATAATTGAAGACAATAAAACTTCCCTACATATATATTTGGCAATACACTCCTTTCAGGGAAAAATGTTTTGAAAATCCTTTGAACAACAAGAAATTTAAATCCTACTAGAGTTATTTCAAAAACAGTGGGAGAAATTTTGCTGTAGATAAGGAAACAGTGCAGTATGTTGCTATTAATCTTGCTTTAATTTTCTCCAAGTTGAGGAGGTTTATTAGAGAAGTGGTCAATAGCTACTACTATTATCAAAGTAATCAGTCCATTTACTAATATTTTGAGGGTGAAATAACTATTGCATTTTACTGATAACATCAAGCTAGATTCTTGCTAAAAGACATACAGAGTAGTGAGGTTTTCATGTGATTTTGATACCAAGAAATATCCACTCCATTGTTCCCATAATCTATTTAAAGGAATAGTTTCCAAGGTAGACAATTTCTACATCATTTAATATTCCTAGATCATTTCAAATACATGAAATATGGCATTTCTGATAGAAAATGCTTTGCTTTCATTCACTCATTGGTATCCCCTCTTTCCCTCGAATTATACTATATCCACAAATTTTAATCCTCTTTACTCTGCTATAACTATGCACCCCTATTTTCTTCCTTCTTTAGAGAGCAAAAGATCTACTGCTTGGATGATAAAGCATTATAAATTGCAGATAGTAGAATTGAAATTAAATGGTTGAAGTGAATCCTACTTTGATCACTTTTTGGCTAAATTTGGGAATGTCATTATATTTTTAGATCTCAGTTAATGGGTAGGAAAAAACAAAATTTTTTTTTAGGTATGCTGAGTGGTTTAGACATGTTATAATGTTTAAAACTTTGTGTATAATGCTAGGCACAAAATGTGTAACCACAAAATATTAGTTTCCTCTTTCTTCTTTAGTGATAATTAAAAATAAGGGGTAAAGGAATTGTAGATGTAAGAGATATCAGTGTCTTAGGAGCATATGATCTGATGGAAAGAAGAAAGGAAATCAATATTATTTGGGTGATAGAAATCTAATAATTACTTTCATCTATCTTGTATTCTCATATTTTACTGGATGCAATGGACTAAATGTTTGAGCCCCTCCACAAATCTTAACCCCCATTGTGATGATAATAGAAGATGGAGCCTTTAAGAGATAATTAGGTCACAAAGGTGGAGTCTTCATGAATGGAAAGAGTGCCATTATAAGAGGGATCCAAGAGAGCGCTCATCTTCTTCCTGCCATGTGAGGATGCCAGAAGACAATAATCTGTAACCTAGAAGATGAACTTTATCAGAACCTGACAATTCTGGCACTCTGATCTGGGACTTCCAGACTCGAGAAACATGAAAAATGAATCCCTATTGTTTACAAGCCAGCCTAGTCTATGATAATCGGCTTTAGCAGCCTAAACTGACTAGGACATTGAATGAGTATTACTGTCAGTAGTTTTATAAAACAAAGCTCCCAATTGGATATATGGACTTGTCTAATCTTTACCATGCAGTTAATAGATGAAGGAGTAGTAACTAAAACCCAGATCTGGTTATAGGTTCTCCCATTTTCCCATCACAACATACTCTTGTCAATTATGTATAGAGCAAAAGCTATTGAAGAATGACTCACGGCATGTTCTATAAACTTAGAAACACTAGTATTCATATTTAGATATAAAATTTTACTTTATAAATATAATGTAATGAAAAATATTAAATAATAGACCTCTTTCCCTATGTACATATTTATAATACATTTAATTAATTAATCACTCCATATACATTTTGTTCCTTTTTAAACTGATATCTAGGTAATGGTGATTATTTTCTTTTAGCAATAAAAAAATGGGTTCTGAATTTTTTAATTTTTGAAATTGAAACTCATATTTACATGAAGACATTAAGATACTCTCTTAAACTAGGATTAGTTACTTCAAATTTTGTTTTTACAAGTAATTAATAATTGGATTTTGTTAAACATCATAAAAATAAGAGGTTTTTATTACAAATGAAAGAAAGGAGACAACAACTTTAATCTCAAAGGACAAATCAACTTGCAATTATGGAACTAATAATATTATATCTGTTTTATATGCTATCTACTATTTCCTCGCTTTTAAAATATTTATTAAGGGAATTCAGACCGCTTTTAATGACTTTCCTAGCTGATAGCTTTTTTCAAGTCTTGCCCTAAACAAAATTCAACAATAGTGCATTTGAATGATTAGACTTTTTTCTTTCCCGATCTAATTGTCCCTTCCTTTCTCGCTCCTTCTCCCGTCTTCTTTCCTCTCATGGTCCCTCTCCCCCGTATTCCAGTTCAGACACTACAACTAAATAGAGGTAAGTTTCCATGACACTCGTAAGGCATAAATGAGTATGTCTCCTCCAGTCTGTAGGATACAATGTACCTAATAGACACAAATAGAGATCATATGTTTTAAATTGAAAATAAGGACATATAATAATTTGGCAAAGTTTTGGAGGCAACGTGCAGGTAGAAACAGGGAGTAAGTGTTAGATTCCAAAATGGTGAAATGTCTGTGTCTTTCAGTGATTCATGGCGACAATGTGATAGCATTTGTAAAACAAGGATAATGGTAGATTCCTTGCTTGGCTGATGTTTGGACTAAGAGATGTAACATTGACAACTGCCTAACATAGTGTCTGGCATATGACAACTGTCCAATACATGCTTAGATAAAGATTAAATTGCACCATGCTCACTTTGCCCTCTTGCCAGTAGGGGTGGTCATAAGACTTAGCTTTGGTCACTGGGAGGTTGTAAAGGGGAGATTTTGGTCAACATTTTATGTTTTCATCTTCACACTTTCATCATGGTCACAAGAGAGCTGATGTATCTAATAACAATAATGTCCCAAACACAGGTGTTTTCTTCATACATCAATTTCTTTTATGAAAGGGGAGACAAATTCATGCCAGGATACACAGTTAATGTTCTCCCTCAGTATTCATGAGGAATTGGTTCCAGGACTTCTTTTAAATACCAAAATCCTCTAGTGTTTGCATATGGCCTATGTATATCCTATCATATGCTTTAAATCATCCCTAGACTACTTATAGTATCTAATACAGTGTAAATGTTATGTAAAAAGCTACTAGCAGTGTATTGTTTAGGGAATAATGACAAGCAAAAAAAGTGTATATGTTCAGTAGATAACACATTTTTTTTCAAATGTTTTCCTTCCATAGTTGGTTGAATCCATGTCGTGGAACATATGGACACAGAGAGGCCAACTATAATTTCAAGACCGTGAATTAAAGCCCAGGTGGTCTACCTCTAGAGACATAGCTCTTAACCAGCATGCCCCAAATGTAATGGTCTATGTCAGTGGTTCGAGGTAGATGATTACTCTCCTTGACTCCTATCACAGCTTTCTTCTCTCCACTGGCAGTCTGGCTGGAGTTAGGCAGGTGTTTAAAATCCATTTCAATGGTGAATTATTTCTGGAAAAGAAACTTATAAACTTAACTGTTAAAGAAGTACCTGACAGTCCACTATCATCACTGTGAAGACGAGATTTGTGCTATTATTAAAATCTTCTAAATAGAGAAGCATTACAAAGTAAAATTTATGGGAAATGTAATATAATTAGTGGAGATGTAATGTTAGAGTCTCAGCTGAAACATCACTATGTTTAAAATAGTAAAAAAAAAATAAGCATCTGCATATTTTTATATTTTCTTAAATGTGAGACTTTTTTAAACCTTGCAAATAAATGTAGCATATTTTGTTCAAAATTTAAATAGAAAATGCATTAAGTTTGATGAAGTGATCATATTAAACCCAAGAAAAGGAAAATTACAAAGCCTATTCTAAGAGACAATAATAGTGTAAGCTATATTAGTAATAGGAAAAGGTTACTTTTTAATTAGAAAGTTGAATGTTCAACTAATGAAAAGAAATTAGGGCTTCCTTATGGTATGCATTTCACTTAAAGCACATTGATACAGTTAATTTTTTGCCAAGAATAATAATTTTTGATGACTGTGTCTATTACCTGTAGATTATAGCAGCATCCAGCTGAGAAGCATTACAGTTATTACTATTATGCTATATGGAAGTTTTTGTGTATTTGACTTGATAAGTTTTAAGTTTGTAGAAGTAAATATTACTTTCAAGGGGTTAATGTGGGTACAATTTTAATGATACTAGACAAATTTAGACTATGGCTTAATAAGGCCAAAACAGTCAATAAACTAATTCTATTTAGAATAAAAATCGGTTTAGAAAGAATGTACTGAGGCTTTCATGGCACTGTTGTGGTCATTACTGTCCCCCATTCTGAGTGGTTGGTGCCATGATATGTCAGTTGTAAAATATTTCAGGTGGGTGTGGTGGCTCACACTTGTAATCCCAGCATTTGGGAGGCCCAGGTCTCTTGAGGTCAAGAGTTTGAGACCAGCCTGGGCACCATGGCAGGATCCCATCTCTACAAAACATTGTTTAAAAAAATTAGTTGATGGATGCGGGGAGCACAGTTTGGGGGATGACCACGATTGTAGCTCTGACACAGGCAGTGCATGGGCAATATATATAGCCAAAGTGTTGTACCCCCATAATATCCTGAAATAAAAAAAAAAAATTAGCTGGATGTGGTGGCAAGCTCCTGTAGTCCTAGCTACCCATAAGGCTGAGGCAGGAGGATAGCTTGAGCCCAGGAGTTCCAGATTACACTGAACTAAGACCTTGAACTCTAGCCTGGGCAACAGAGTGAGAAACTAGCTCAAAAAAAGTAAAATATTTTTAGTATCACCTCTGTTATGGATTGAATTGTGTTTCCCCAAAATTCATGTGTTGAAACCCTAACTCCAATGTAACTATATTTGGAGATAGGTTTAAGGAGGTAATTAAGGTTAAATGAGCTCATAAGGATGGGTCCCTAATCAGATAGGACTGATGTCCTTGTAAGAAGAGGAAGAGACATCAGGGATCTCTCTTTAATGCATGCATAGAGAAAAGGCCATTTGAGTACATAGCCAGAAGGTATCTGTCTACAAGCCAAAGAGAAAATACCATCTGAAACCAACCCTGCCAGAACTTTGATTTTGGAGTTCTAAGCTCTAGAATTGTGAGAAAATAAATTTCTGTGCTTTAAGCCACCTGATCTGTGGTATTCTGTTATGGTAGCCCAAGCAGAATAAAAAGAATCTCTGAATCAATCTTAAAAAAAAAAAATGGCTAGAGTATTATCTTATCAAACTGATTTCTTCTCTGGGTTGGAATTGCTTTCACTGAAAATATTTTCCTTATACCCAAGTTACAACACAACACTGAATGTCATACTAATTATGCCCTGAGCTACAAAATTAAGAGGTTGGATTTGACTGATTACTTTGATGTTGCTGACATAGTCAAGGACTTTTTGAAACTAAACTTAAGGGCAATGTTATCTCATGGAAACTTGAGAAAATTATAAAGAACAGATCAGAGATATAACTCACAACAGATCTCCCAACTAAATTCTGACGCCCCTCCTTTCCAATCCACCGAAATATTCCTAAAATGGCTAAAAAGGAAAATCTTTGAAGACAAAAGTAAACCAGAAAAAGGCAACACTTAGGCAAAAGAGGGTGTGAGGAGGATGGAACTGATGTACTAAATTTAATTTGCAAGAAAGTAGGAGCTTTGTAATGATTATATGTGAATGAGCTCCAATCCTGGATTTCTTTTCCTTTATTTTTTCACCTCAAAGAGATGGTACATCCACATCTTTTATTACTCCCATCAGCCTTTTGGAGCCTCTGCCAGGATGTCTGCTGCCTAGAGCCCAAGGGTATCTGTCCCAATTAGTCATAGCCTAGGGTCAATTGTGTCATTCATGGAAACCAATAGTAGTTCACAACTAATTTATGTTTCCCTGTCAAAATGCTTAAACCAAATATTTTGGGGCACTAAGTAGAAAACCTAGGAAATAAAAACTTAGAAAATGTCAACTGAAAATGGCTTCTTCCTCTATTAGCATTAGCATTATATTTATCTTAACTATGTTCTAAGGCTTTCTACCTTCTTCCATAGGGTCAATATTTAAATTATGGCTTGTGTTTATCAAAAATAGACCCCTGTATGCATTTCTGCTTACCTTCAGACAATATTGAAAATTACCATCAATATTTTTAAAGGCTAGGAGACTCTGGTTCACACATGGAACTTCCCAAAATAATAGTTTCCCTGTATTTTGAAGAAGAAGCTTATGCCTCAAGAAATCAAGTTGTATTTAAAAATATGATCACATAGGATCCACTTCTATCACATTATTGTCAAACAGAAAATCACTTCCATCATTCAGCAATCCAAAAGCACCTTCCATTAGAATCTCTGCAGTACCATGATATTTTTGTTTATTGCTGGCTAGTAATTTTTATAAAGCATGTGTCATATTTAAATAAAGATTTAATGTTTTGTTAATAGAGTAAATGTTTTGACCATTCCAAAGGTTTTGATAATTTGAACTCTATTTTATTTACTGTCTACTGGTCACTGTGTTATATTAATATGTTGCATTGATAACAGTGAATGGACAGGTGTGTAGAGGTGAAAAAAATTAGTAAAAGGATATTCTTTGCATAATTGTTTGTAAAGTAAAAAATTAGAGATAAACTAATGCTTATCAATATGAAATTGTTATTTAATGTATATACTAAGAAGTACAAGGTGGTACATTGAAATATGTGTAAAATTCTATGAACTGACATGAAAAATTTTAAACTTATATTAAGTGATAAAAAGAAGTTGATCATTTGGTATTGTTTTATCCTATTTAGGGGAAAAACTGACAAATCAAAACTCTTTGTGTGTGTGTATGTATAAATATGCCCATATAAAATGTTAAATATATAGAAAAAGACCTAGATACCTTAACTCCTCACTGAATACAATACTAACCTTCTGTGAGGGGGAATGTTTTGGGAATTAAGGCTAATGCATGGGTAACATTAATTTTATTTTTACTATTGAATTTTTAATATCAAGATTATATCCATGTGCTACTTATGTAAATAAAACAGAAATAAAAAACAAACAGCAATAAAAAAATAGTATAGTTTAGATATAGCTTAAATTTAATCAATATGTAACAGAGGTAAAGATCTAACAAAGGGCAACAAAATGTTTTACGAGTTGTCGCCTTAAAACCCCCACCATTTTGGGCTATTAAAGTCTGCATTCCTGCAGAGGCCAATAATCAAAGGGGCAGAAAAATGTTCTTTGCTATTTGTTTTCTAGTATCTTAAACCACAGGAGATGGCTCAACAGAATTGTTTGGACAAGGGTCATTAGACCGTTGTCACCAGGGGTAAGTTCAATGGAAACCACCAATTATAGTTAAACAACAATAGCCTGAAGCCAAGACATATGACTCCGGTCACATAGACCCAAGCCCAACCACTGAAAACCGCCCTTCTATAAAACTCTGCTTTTCTGCTTAAAGTCAGATGGTTTTGAGATACTAGTCCACTGCCCTCCTCATTTGCTGGCAAATGAATAAGCTCCTCTTTCCTTTTCCTCAAACCACCAATCCTCATTGTTCGTTTTTAATGATTTGGCCTTGGGAACAAGTACAGAACTTTTGGTAACAATTATAAGAGCAGCTTGTAAAATTCTTTCAAATGCTAGAGAATTATTTCTTTAAGCTGAAGGAAAATATAATTATTCATATGCAAAAAGTTAACCAATTATTAGGTAAAATTTATTAGAAGAAAAATACACTTAGTTATAATCTAGTCAGTACAAATTTTGATGATAAAGAGAGGCAGATAACCATCCTGGAGAAAGAAAAATCAACCAGAGCAGTAACAACAGCAGATTATCTCCACCTTCAAAGAAAAAACAATCAATTTAGATCTCAGCTTTCCTGTGCAATATATAAAAGGCTGGTCATAAGTAATAAAAGCAATACAACATACAAAATAACATAATTACTGCTGATTAAATCAATATAATTAGGCAAGTAGCAAATTAGATTTTGTAAAAAGGCAGTTAAGTGGCATTTAACAATAATATTAAATATGCAAAACCATAAACATCTAACAATTCCAGATTGTAGAAACACATTCTGGGAGAACTTAGTGTGAGGAAAAAGGACTTCTTTTTCTCATTTTATACCTTATATATGAGAATTTGTCAAAAGGTAGCATTTTATCTATGATCATTAAAATAGAAAAAGGGGAATAATATTTTCAGCAACTTAAAAATAGAGAAATGTATATGTGAATTAAAATAACAAGTATTTAAAAATATATTCAAAGAAATTCTGATCTATAGGGACATAAACTAATAGAAAAAGGTATATAAAAAGAGAAATTCTACACATTATGAGAGAAATAACATCTGATTAATTAGCCTGAAAATAACTGGCAATTTATTAAAACTTTCTTTAAAAAAAAGAAACTTTGGATTAAAAACAAATTATATATTAATACATATCAATGACTAAAATCTTAGATCTCATAGCAGATGCCTACATATTTATATAACTGAAAATATGCATTTGAATAACTGAATATATATGTATAAATAGAAATATAATTTGTTTATATCTGAATTTAATTTCTTTTTTGAGGCACATTTCACTGGTGTCAGAAACCTAATCTGTGCCAATTTTAGTAAAGCCAGCCATTTTAAGTTCTCCTCAGTCAGTGCAGATTTCCAGCCCACTTACAAGGGTTGCTTTTAATCTATCTGTGCTGTTTCTGCAAGTACGTTTATGATCGCAACAAATCTCTGATTATTAGTCCAAGTAGATTGTTGCAACTTCTTTTTTTAGCCATACATGAGGCTTCTTTATTGGCTCATCTCTGTCTATTGGCTGCTGTTTTACCTCTCTTGGCCTTATGGGAATCATTTGGTTGCTTCCCATGTCAAAGGGGTATAAAAAAATCAGTCTCAGGGCCACCCCCCTCCAACTCCTTATGCAAAGGTGAAGGTAAAGGCCTCAGGCACCTGTGAAGAACTGGCCCCACAGATCAATCATTAATGAAATTCCTTGCTAACTTCCAGTAAGAAAAGGACATGCAAATTGTAACTATGTCTAGCACCTAAAACTAAAGCCTATTTGATTCCACACTAATAGTGAATTATAAGTTTATCTTTACAGGTAACAGAACTGGAGACAAGAAGAATCAGACATTCTTCCACCTACCCAGGGGCATCTACATAATTGATGCTTCCTTAGCTCCCTTTACCCCTTCTAACTTTCCCCTTATTTTATGTGAAATGTAGATTCCTGGGGACCTTACAAGAAAGAATGTAACTGCTTTCTTTGCCTCTTCAGGTCCCCTCCCTCTCCCTGTTTTCCACCTCTCAGTATGCCTTGAAAATGTTGACGTTTCAACTTTCCCTTAAGAAAAAACAGCCACAGCTTGCGCATGCAGTTCTGTTTTTCCCTGGTGCATCCTCAACCTTGGCTTAATAAACCTCCGTTGATTGAGATTTTTGCTTCAGTCATTTACTTGGGTTGACAGTGGATACAGGGAAACTCTGTGAGGTGATGTAGGGCCAAGTACATCTGCCCAAACAATAAATGGAGCTGTATCTTCAACTACTGCTGGCATCCATACCCTCCTGTTCCTCCTTCATACCTGAAGTAAATTGACCATCTTCTCTCAGGTACCTCAAACGCATTTAAAGTTTTCAATATGTATCCTTTCCCCCAATAGGATAAAACTTAAATGTTCAGATTCCCTTATTTAAGATACATGGAAGACCAAGAGAATATAACTCTTAATTTCCACTTAACTCTTTTCCCTCTTCCAGCCCAAAGAATCTTTATCTTCTATTATCAGGAGAGAAACACTCCTACCTTTACATATATTTTCCCACATATCTATTATTATTTTTATCTAGGCTTTGGCACTGAAAGTCCAAAAGCTAATATTTTACAGTTTGATTATAAAAGCCTTTCCTTGAGATAAGGCTTTACTTTGAAAGGGGCAAAAACCATGTAAAAATGTCAGGTTTCGTCTCCTTCTGTGTTCTCGGTTCTTGGTGTGTTCATGGCCGAAGAATGACCAGACATACCGAAGTAAGGCAAGCATAAGGTGAAATTTATTGAGGGGGAGCAAGATAGGATTATAGAGCAAGAGCAAGACACAGGTGTACAAAGTGAGATATATACACTACAGATGACAACCGGACCCCTTGTCGCAGCAGAAAAAGAGAGTTTGGTTATGGTCTGGCTCTTGTTTTATGGTGTCCAGATAGGGACCTCCCCATGGTTCAAACTTCACTGTGGAACCACTTTGATTGGACATTTGGGAGTCTTACCGCACATGTGGGTTCTAGGTTGCTTTCTGGACTTTACGGTACCTATGCTGCTTCGCCCGTGGGCTAAAGAATCCTCTGCATTCTTTTGTAGCTGGCGCAGCAAGTTCTGACTGGCAGATTTGTAGGATACTCCCTCCTACCCCAGGTAGGGCAGTTGCTGGAGACAGGATCAAGGTAGGGCAGCACCAGCATGGGGGCTCACTTTCATCCCCAAGAGACTCAGAATCCCTCATTAACTACCTAACAAAAACAAGGTCATAAAAGAGAAAAAAAGTAGCTAATAGAGCAGAGTATTGTCCTTCATATAATACTCTTTACAACCAAGAAAAAATTTGAAAAATTACAATTAATGTAGAAAAATATAATGCAAATTTATGTCTCTGACAAAAAAATTAATAAGGAAAATTCAGGACTTGAATACTATTATAAATTGATAGCTTGATGTATTATATATAAAATAATACATCATTCCTTCATATATATTCATCATAATATTTAAAATAATGTTAAAAATTTATAATCTTAATGTAATATCCTTTAAAAATTTTGTTAAATTTTAAAACATTGTAATAATCTGCATTATTGTTACTAGTCCTCTGACCAGAATGTAATAAAGCTAAAAATAAAATCCAAATATGTAACATTTCTTTGGGAAAAAAAAACACACCTTCACAAAAAAAGAACTCAGAAATAAGGTTCAAATAGTGTAGGCAATTTTCAAAAAATACAATTATACAGAACTTTTTTAAGAGGTTGGAATACAGAGATATGTTCATACAATATAATGATAGTAGCTCATTGTTCTGGTTGGTGAGAGATCTGAATCACTGAGTCAGGAGCTATGAAACATCTCTGTACCTCAATGTACAGATGAACTCTCTGACTTGGTGCAGCTGGGGGCAAATGTGGGGTGAGTTTTAGTAATCCCACAAGAATAAAGTGGTTTTACCCATACCAGATCATGCCAGGGACTTAATCTGTACACACAATAGAGTAGAATCTCACAAAAACATACAAAATGAATGATTGAATACTAAGTCCTCCACATGGTGCTGAGATATGTCAACTCAAAATGCATGTATTCTATAATAGAGTTGTTTTCTGAACATGAGAGATAAAGCAACTTCATTTTTTATAAAATTATTACTTAAAGAAGCAGAATGGAGAGTACTGTTTTTCTCTTAGAGCTTATTGGTCATATTTTTTCCATTACTTGACTAGCAGAAAAAGACCCCATATTGAATTCACTTTCTAAGACACAGTGGATAAAAAAGTCAAAAACCCTATTTTCCTAAAACTTCAACTTCATAGTAATATTTACTTCACATATTATTCATTGTATTCTCACATCATGTTTTAAAAATAATTCATATGTAACATATTAAATCACATCTTTCTCTCTTACCTTAACTGGCCTCATGAATCTTTAAGTTTTAATTCTTAGTTATCTTGATGTATTTATGAGTACCATTATAATTTTAATTAACACTTCTATCTTATATTTTCCCTTTTATACACTTTCATATATTTTATCCATATTTACTTCATTTTTTATTGGTTTTATAATATCTGATTAAAAAATTGAGTTCAATAAAGAACAAAGTCTCAAATATAGCACTTAATCTTTTATTTCATAATTTCATATTGATGAAAGTACACAATATATTTTTCCTTTTGAAAACAAAATTTGAGACTAAAATATTTAGTATCTTTCTTAAGATTCTCAGGTTTCTGAGATGGCACATCTGCAACAATGCTATCTAATTTTAAATATCTATTATTGGTAGGTAATTGGTAATTTTCAATTACAATGAAAAATGTTACACACAATGTGTGTTTTATTTTAGATCATGAATTAGTTTTCTATTGATATACAACAAATTACCGTAAATTTAGTATCTTAAAGCAACACAAATTTATTATCTCACAGTTTTTGTGGGACAGGATTTGAATACAGATTAGCTGGTTCTCATGAAGCTGAAAGCAAGATATCAGCAGGGCTTTGATCTCATCTGATGCTCCAGACTTCCATGCTCACATGGTTGTTAGCAGAAGGCTTTCCCTTGTGGCTCTGTGCCTGAGGTCCTGTTTTCTTGTAGCTATCACCTAGGAACCACTCTCAGCTCCAAGAACCTGCCATGTGGCCCTCTCCACAGACCCTCTTAACAAAAAAAGAACTTTGTTTCTTTTGGAGTCCAGCAGGAGAACTTCTCTCTGATACTTTTTTAAAAAAACTCACCTGATTAGGCCAAGTATGCCCAGGAAAATTTCTTTTTTTAATGATTCAAAGTCTACTGATTAGTAATCTAATCAAAAGAATGATATTGCATCATTTTCTACGGCCTCACCCACACTCAAGAGAGGAATTACAGAGAGAATGTACATGGGGCAGGTAGAGACTGTTGGGAACTCTTATAAACTAAATTGCATCTCCCCAAAATTCATATGTTCATATGCTGACATCCTAATTTCCAGTGCCTGTATTTTGAGACAGGGTATTTAAACAGGTAGTTAAGTTAAAATCAAGTCATTAGGCTTGGCCCTAATTCAATATGACTGGTGTCCTTACAAGAAGAGGAAATTTGGACACATTCACACATAGAGGGAAGATGATGTGAAAACACAGTAGATGGCCGTCTGCAAGTGACGGGGTTCAGAGTACACTACTCCAAAATATGGTATCTTGGCATTTAAGCAAACATCAGAAACAGGAAGGATGCATTCATTTCTCTTCATTCTTTTTCCCTGAAGCAGGCCATAAAACTTAGGAAGGTCACTCTTTAATCTTCTCCCTTCCTTCTCCCCTGAAGACCCTCACGTGACAGTTATTCCAACCTGTACCTGGAAGGAAGGAATGTCACACAGGGATGCCAAGAAGAATCTGGATAAATAGGCTTTGCTAAATTACTCTTAATTTATGGCCAATAGATCACACTCTTTTGCCCTCAAATTATAGTTCTGCATATCTGTCCATAAAAATACATATATTTCCCCATTTCTTTTTGTCTTCATTTCTGAAGGCTTCAGTGTCATGTAAAACTTACATTAAATAAATTTGTATTCTTTTATCTTGTTAATCTGCCTTTTGATACAGGGTCTCAGCCATGAACTTTGCAATGGGTGAGGAAAAGATATTACTTTTTCTCCCCTACAGTTTTTGGTGCCCAAGAAGGGGCAACTAAGGCATCCCACTCACTCTGCAGCCTGCAGATGAGTTCATGGGACAACTGACAAAAAGTGGGCAGAAGGGTAAGAATTCTTACCAAGGTCAACTCTCCTGGATCTCTGTCTAAAGTGCCTAGTCAAGAGTGAAAGGTAAGTTTTCTTCTTGTCCCTTCCTTTCCAAATTCAGATAAGCAGGGAAAAATAATTTGGGTTGTTACTCTTGTATAAATTTGGTTTGGTGATATCCATTAGCTATTGGTTCTTTCCCTTCCAGGGTGGCTCTTTCCCACTGATCTAATTTTGTGTCCTGAGAGCTTGGCTTTATGACCAGTGAGATTATCCTCACCAGTCTCTGCCAGCTGGAGAGTGCCAGCCTTATTTTGTGTCAGGCAGCCAGTCAAATAGGCTGGGGCACCGAGCATTTTCTTTGTCCAACAGTACCAGCTCTCAAAAGAGTTTTTAATAAGAGATCATAGTTCATAAGGAATTTTTGTCATCTCAACCTTCCTTGTTTGGTTATCCATCTGCCCAGTGTCACAGATTAGCGGATCTGTGACCGTAAGCATCCCATCCACGTTCCATGGGAGAATGGAGACACTATTTTAACCTTAACTGCCTATGGCTACAAAGATCTGGGTTTTTTTGTTTGTTTTTATTTTCCTTTTGGCTTTCTTTGGAAGTGGTTCTGGATCGTAGGAAGGCTGCATCTTTTTGCACCGTGTTTTGAGGACATCTCTTTTGTCCATGGTTAAGTCATTGAAGGCTTATTCGTTTTGATTCTGAGTCACTTGATAAGTATCCTTGGTTTAAAAAAGCAAAAAAGGAAAAAAAAGGAATTTAATACTTTCAGGAATATTTGTTGTTTGCCCCAGCTGAAACTTGACAATAAGATACTTGAAAGGATTTTTTAAGAGCTCTATGATCAGAAATTGACTTAATTGAAAGCTGATACTCAAGCTATTTATATATATGTTTGAGGCCTCTCTGCTGTCTCTATTGGACCCTGCTTTTTCCATGGGCACTTCTCAGTGAACTGAAACCCTCTTCTCAAACCCCTGCTAACTATATGCTCTGCCTCCTCTTGTCTACTTCTTTTCTTTTTGGTGTGACTTTTGCCAAGGATAATGTGGAACTTCATTGACCTCTTTGGGAAACGCGTTTTCCCCAAACTGGCTCTTCTAGGACTTCTTCTTTCCGTTTACTTCGGCTTGTACTTCCTCTTTTTGTCACCTTTGATCTTCCCTTAAATTTCCTTGAATCCTTGATATGTCCCCCTTCATTCCTTACCTCCTGTATCCCTCTGTCCGCCCCTGCCAGACATTTTTCCACTCTAGCCCCTCAGTCACTTGAACTTTAGGCCCTCTGCTTTCAAGGGACTCAAGAGCCCTCCAAAAGTAACCACCTAAAGTTAAAAAGAAAAAAAAAACTATTTGGAAACAGATGGATGTTTTGTCCACTTAGATGGACTTTGGGGAAAGATAGCTGCTAGATGTCTTCTCAGTCACTTGCCTAAAATTTAGTCAACAGCCTCCATAAGATTAACCTCTGATAATAGGCAAATATGCCACTAAACTCGTTAGAGAAACTTGGATCCTTTCTTTTTGCATTTAATATGTTAATTTTCTACTTCACCTCCTTTAGAACTGGACAGTCATCTTTTGGTAATACAAACTTCAGGAGATTACTATCATCAAAAATAGTATTTGGAAATTGGGAAAATGAAAATGCTTGGAAGTCTTTTCCACAAATATTAGCCACGTGAGCAGGTAGCCTTAACTTATCCCATTTTGTCAGAAACACAATTTGGATAAAAACATAAGTGGATATAAGCTAGTAAATTTGTATTACTATATTTTACTGACTCTTGACTAAAATTTTAGAATGAAAGCTTTAAGATCTTTGGATTTGTCTTTATGTTTATATATTTTTGTATGTATGTTTGTTGTGTCTGCATGATATTTTTTTCTACCTCCAGATAACACTAGCAAATTAATTTATAAAATCCTTTAAAGAAGTTCTATTCAAATTGGCTTAGAGATAAACAAGTATTTATGTAAATTAAGTATTCCTGAAACTTTCTGACATACAGAGACTTACCCAAGTGTTTTATTTTGTTTTGTCTTGTATAAGTTCATGTGGTCTGGGGTAAATTTGACAAATAAAAGTAGTTTTAAAATTGTTGGTAAAATAAAAACAGAAATGTCTTCAGAATTATCATTGAATATAATGCAGATAAACATTTTTTTTTCTACCCAGCTTTACTAGTCAAACAAGTTTATGTTATCTCTACTAGATGGTTAAGGTTATAAAGCTGTAAATCCAACCTAGGAGCAAAGTATATAGTAAAAGTGAATTGACTGATATGCAGAATTAGAAAAAAAAGGAGTGGGGAGAGACCATGTTTAACTTTCAGTTTCTTTGCTTCTGTGATATTTTTTATCCTTCTTGATTTGTCAACTAGAAAATAACTTGAAATAATGGCTAGCTATTTTTAATGTCTACTGAGATTTTCATGAGCAATTCAATTATAATTATTAAGAACAAGTGAATTAAATAAGATATAACTGGGATAAAAGTTTATAAATAAACTTTGCAAATATAATTATGTTTAAAAAGGGATTTCAAAGCCTTTTGGTAACTGTAATACTAAAATTATGCTAACTTAAATTAAGTAACAGATATTAATTAAATGTCTGGGTTATTTATACATAATGTAAAATGCTGAAACATTAATTGTTGAACATGAGCTTAAGTTTATCTACTTTTGGCTTCTTAAATTTTACAGAAAGAAAGATAAAATATTTTGAGCCTGTTAATAAACATGAAAAATTATACTATGAGAAAGCATGTGTTCCCAGAAATTATGAAATAGTGCTCAACTGTAAAATGTTGGTGTAATAGGTCATAATCATTTACTTCCAAATTTTCACTAGAAATTAAGGTTACTAAGGGTTAAATATTCTAATTGCTATATGGAATTAGAACCACTGTAAATTATAAAGGAGACAATTCTGTATACAAAGCATGCAAGGAAAATAAGATATATTTTTAGTAATAAAATTATAAGGCATGAGGATGTAGTTTTTTGTTAAAGGAAAAAGGGGTAATTAATTCTGTATTGAAGTAGAACGACTGGTTGTTCCACGAAGAGACAGAAAAATGTAGGAGAAAAGCAAAGCTGATGGAAAAAAAATTGTAAAAAGTTTGTGGAAAAGGAATCTTGGAAAAAATATCTTATCTTGTATAGTCAAAGCTGGCTAAATTTGATGGATTTATTTATTCATAAAGTTTTTAAAAAATAGCCTTACTATTAATGGTATGTTGATACAAAACTAGAATTTATTCTTTTGCCAAAATGACAAAGGGTTTTATGTTTTATTTTGCTTTTTGGGTTTTGGGCTTTTTTTCTTGTTGATAGTGGTAGTCTGTTGTTGATTAAGAAAGTATGAAATGCTTTTTTTAAACTTTTAAGTAATTTGACCAGGGAACAAAGATTTTGTATTTTAGCAAGATATTTTTACGTGCTTCATGCTGCCTTTATTAGGTCTTTGATTACTTAAGAAAAATGAGTCTTATCAATATTAAAAGAGCTACCTTTTTTTTTTACAACTACGTAATTTTTTTATTTGCCTTTGAAATTTTTGCTCACTTTGGTATTGTTTCACAGCAACCTGTGATACTATTTAATCAAGTGTTATAAACCTTTTGCAACTTCCCCAAATCAAATTCTAATCTGAGTGTTTTTAATCTTGGACTGACTTTGGGATTTTTCAGATGAGCCTTTGGAACACCTGAAAATAATTTATTTTCTCTTTTTGTGAAAAAGATAGGTTAAACCAATTAGGTTTATTTGGTATGTTAAATTACATAGGAAGCATTGTCAAATAATAAGTAATGCTAAACCTTCTTTAAATTATATATGTTATTGATATGATTGTTTCAAACATTGGATAAAATTCCCCCAAATTTGATATGTCCGTGTATAATGCTATCAGTCATAATTTTGGTTACTATGTCAAAATATTGTATGCCATAGAAGTAACAAAATTTCTTTGCCAATTGCATTGTTGTTATAATGAACTCTCATCAGATCTTTAACCATGACTATTTTAAGTCTCTTCCATCTACAGACATTTATTGTCTCACTTTAATTATTCTGTGAAAGTGTTTGCAGTCAGGTACAGTCTGATATTGTTTCTTCTTCAAGGAGATTTATGAAAAAAGATTCTGACAAGTACTCTGGAATATAGATTTCTTATGTGTAAGATCATACCACTGGACTGAGAGAATATTCAGAACCCTAATGAAGAAACTGATGAGTTTTTTAAACTACTACTGGGATAAAACAGAAGAAGAATTGCTTACATGGGACTGAATGAACTAATGAGCTTAATTTTTCATGACTTTTTGCTCAAAACATTGCTGGTTCTTTAATGTTGTTTTTCAGATTTAAGAAAACATTTTTTTTCTTTTTTCTTAAGCTATCCATAGCTTTTAGCAATTTGGTAAAGTACACCTTAGTAAACAAAGTTGCAACAGTTTTTTTTCCCCCCATCTGATCCCTGTAGAATTTGGAAACTATTCATCAGTATTCTTATTTTTGTGGCAATATAGTTATTTGTATAAGTTCAATAAGAATCTGTTCTCCTTATAACAAGAAACAATTTTAAACATTGGTTATATCACCAAAGCTTTAACTGGAATGTCAAATTTTCGGATATGACCAGACAACTTTAAGAAAATACGGTTGACTTTATGAATTGAATAAAGCCCCTTGGGAAAAAACTGGTGTGGTATCTTGCACATATGTTTCCCATACATTGTTTCCGTAAGTGATTGCCTTACAGGTGAGTAAAGAATGTCATCCTGGCAAGTCCAGAATCCTCAGACTATTCATGGAAACTCAAGAAGAGTGAAATTCACCCAAATCTATAGGTATTGGAGAAGAAATCTAATGGTGGTAACTTGGCTTTCTTAGCCTCAAGAAGCTTTTAAATGTCCAATCTGAGATTTCTTATTAAAAGTTCCAGCAAAGCAGACAAAAAATGTCAATGTTGTTAATCACTATTCTTGCTGCACTTATGTAAGTAATTAGGACAAATTTAATAAGACTAGACTTATTTTGCAAACATATAAATTTTATTTTGATTATCGTGATTGCAGAAAGAAAAATTATGTTTTGTGAAAAACTATAACACACCCCTGTGGGCATTAGATTCTAATTTTGTTCATTCTTTCATTCATTTTTTGAGATTTTTTTATCTACCTGTGATCTGAATAGAATACTGAATTCTTCTAGTTTCTTCCAATATCTGGCTACAACTATACAAACTAATATTTTCAATTTTTCTCCCATCCTTCTGGCTTGGAATCACTGAAATTAAAACTGCCCTATTCCTGAATCCCTGCAAGTAAAACTGGATGACTTGATATAGACTTCAGATAAATCACCACAATAGCTTATCTGTGGACAACCTTTGTGCCTGTTGCTATATGGGCTATTCAGAAAGTTCACCAGAACACTTGATGCAAACTGCAAACCAAAAGAATCTGTCAGATTGCCATTGCCTACCCTCACTCTACCTGGGATTCTTAGAGCCCAATATCTAGAAATCTTCACAACTAGCTACCTTCTAGACTCAAAAACTGAGTTTGTACTTTGTTCTAACCGTAAACTTTTTGTTGTTGTTGTTTCCATAGGAATGCCTTTTATTAAATAACTGATTGATCATACCACAAAGAGGGCTAACTTTGGTGGAAGCCCACCTGCAACACTGCCTCCTGAAATAAGACTCAACTGTTAACTGTTTAACTGGATCAATCTATTCCTGGGACTTAGATACTGACTGAGTGTGTTATAGGACATTCAGCCAATGCAGTCTGTGGACTGTGAAACTTCTTGGGGAAGTTTTAGACAAGGAAATGATGGGGTCAGGACATTCTACCCCAAAATACAGCACCTTGGCAATTGAGTAAATAGCAGAGGCAGGAAGGCCATACTTACCTTCCTTTTGCTCTTCTTCCCTGAAACAGGCCATAAAACCTAAGTCACCCTGACTTTCGCCCTTCCTTTCCCCTGAAAACCCTCATGTGACAGACGTCTTGACCTATATGGGGAAGAAAGGAATATCACACAGGGATGCCGAGAAAAATCTAAACAAATAGGCTTTGCTAAATTCCCCCCAGTGTATTATCATTAAATCATACCCTTTTGTTCTCAAATTATACTTCCATATAACTGTCCATAAAAGTACAGGTATCTCCCATTTCTTTGGGTCTTCATTTCTGAAGGCTGCCATGTCATTTAGAACTTATATTAAATAAATGCATATGTTTTTATCTTGTTAATCTGTTTTTTGATATCAGCTATGAACCTTGCAATTGGTGAGTAAAAGATGCTACCTTTTCTACCCCACACAAGCCAAGGTGAAGAAACCAATCTTGATCACAGACTTCTAGCCTCCAGAATTGTGAGAAAATAAATTTCTGTTGTTTAAGCCACCCAGTCTGTGGCACTTTGCTATGGCAGCCCTAACACTTTAACACTTTAATATAAGAGCCAACTTAGAAATGTGCTACTACAGGCCTCACATATTTTAACAATAATAAAATTTCCCTTTATTCTTGAAACAAGCAACAACTAAAGCTTATATAAATGTCAATTCAAAATTTGTTTGACATAAATAATCTGTTAAACTGATATTTCAGCAATCTACATTATAAATTGTGAAATCATAAAATAAATACGTAAAATCAAAGAATTTACTTAAGTGTAATACATTCCAAAAGGAACTCTCTACTCGTGTATGATTTCCCTTTAAAAATTTCCCAAGAATCTATTTGCCAAGTGAAAGAAACTATTTTAGTACTTGTGATTCAAACAGAAAAATTTTCTTAGAAATGTATTGTAACTTTCTGGGACAATGTTGAAGCATTTTAGAGCAGGAAATATAAATTAATGTAACTAATATTTTTATGATTATGGAAAATGTTGGCTTACAAGCAACATCTTAGAAGCACAACAGTGGTAAACATTAAACTAAATATCTTATTTTATAATTTTATTAAATATAAAAAGTTATTCTTGTGTCAATTTTTAATAGTCAAATCAACTTTCAGAGAATTACATCTGATACCTATTATTTCTTTAATACTTTTTGTCAGTAAATTCTTAAAAATTATGATTTAATATTAGATTGATTTTTCTGAAACCTCCTACGGCAACTGCAAATTTTCCTTAAACTGTTTTAGATGAAAAATTAATTTTTCAATGTATCTATTATACAGTTCCTTGACTTTTTAACATAGTAAAAGGAACATGATTTTATTTTTTTGCTTTAAAAATATAAACATGATACCCAGTCATCGTTCTAAGCTGCAAGTGACAAAATTCTTCTAAGAAGAGAAATTTGTTTATAGTTATTTTACAAGATCTATATAGTACATTATTTGTAAATTGTCTTTTGGACAAAACACACCCAGATCTTGATGTGATTTACTTGAACACAACAGACCACAGTCACAAGCTGTGAGTCCTTTTTTCCCCAAAGAAAGGCAATTTCATTCATTGTATCATGAGAGCTTTGAGGTTTCAGTCCAATAAAGAATTTTACCTTCTTAGGCCCTTATTTCCATGAGGAAGAAATGGAAACATTTGTATACTTCAGCTTTGGTGACAAGAGGCAAGACATGAAACTTTTTATTGTAGGGGATTTTTTCCAGAAGAAAGAGTTTCTGCTGCTTAATAGCCAATGAAAAACAACAATTGTCTAATACAAAACCAACTTGCTAATTAGTGCAATGAATAAAGCAAATTTAACATTAATTCACTAAGCAATTGCTAAAGGAATGGCTATTTACTCAGATTTATCATGCCTGTGCTTCTGTTAGAAAAACAAACTCAAACTTTGAAGGATATGTTTATCATTTTCTATTGGTCTTACCGGTTTCCAAAAAGGAAAAATATCCATTAAAAACCTAGCACCCTAGTTATTTGATTAAAAAGCATAGATGTTTATTTGTTGCAAGGCACATATTACAAACTGGGTCACTTGCCATTTGTGTGAAACTCTTTCTACAAAATTCCCAACAACTGATTAAGATCGGGTTAATTTTTAAAATTGTCTTTACTTCTTATAAACCCATCTGAGACATACATTAGAACAAAAAAAAAATCACCATAACCATGTTGGCTTTGGCATATCTAGACTATAATAGTATTTTATTAGGCAGGTTTGGCACACAATTTCCTTGATTGTCACAAACAAATAATTCAGTATATCTTCACATAATTGTATATGCATTGTCAGTTGCTGCTGATCCAGTCAAAATAATTTTTTCAAGAATGCTGAGTTTGTTGCCAATTATACTGGATTTTTGTTTGTTTGTTTGTTTGTTTGTTTTAGAGACAGTCCCAGGCTGGAGTGCAGTAGCATGATCGTAGCTCACTATAACCCAGACCTCCTGGGCTCAAGTGAACTTCGTGCCCCAGCCTCCCATAGGTCTACTATGTCTGGCTAATTTTTCAATATCTTGTAGAGACAGGGGTGTCGCTATGTTGCATAGGGTGTTCTCAAATTCCTGGCCTCAAGCAATCCTCTTGCCTTGGCCTCTCAAAGTGCTCTGATTACAGGCATGAGCCACTGTGCCAGGCCTATTTTAAATTTAATGTTTAAGACTAAAGAAGTCACAAATATATTGGCAAATAGTTTAATTATGTCATATGACAAATAACGTCTGCATTTTCTAATTTTAATGAATCCATTATTTCTAACTCTAAAGTGATGTCATTCATTGAGAATCTATCATATTATTTATCAAGGAAAAATATTAATTCTATTAGTAATGTACGTCCATGATTTCCTTCGTATAAAGAAAAAACATTAAATACTAACGTATTCATTTGTTTGCCTACATTTTTTCTGTAAAGTATTCCTTTGTACACAAATAGGCATATAACTGCCAGAATTTCTGCCTCAGGAAAGAAACAGCACCATCAAGTGGGAAAAAAAGAATTGGGAAAGGAGTCAGGAGACTCTCAGGGCTAAGAAACAAATAAACAAAAACCCTCTCTAACTCAGAGGACGGGTTCTGGAGATGGACAACCCGGAAAGGAATTCTGGATCTGGCATGTGATGCACAACCTCCTCAGTTTCTTCAACTGTGTAACGGATTTTCCCATAGGTTGATTGTGGAAATTATATCAGTTAATGTGTGCAAAGTGCTTAGAACAGCCCCTGACTCACAGCAAGCCCTCTGTAAATGTTAGTTAAGATCACCACTAGTCTGTGCAACTCAGGTTTCTCTAACGAAAAATTGTTAATCTAGAGGACATGTTAGCTTTTAAAACATTAAGATTTTTGGACATAAGGGTTGGATATAAATCTGCCTTAGGAATAAAGTTACTTATTATTTTCCTATTAAGATTGTCATCTAATAGTCCTCATTTTTTAATAGCTATATAATGACAATAGGCATACTATGGACTACAGTGCTTCTTAACCTCAGAATATACTTGAACTCAAAGATACATTAAAAGTGCTAATATCCATGTCCATGCCAGACAAATTAAATGAGGATCTAGGGGTGAGGATGGAGCCTGGCCATCAATGTTAAGGCTATTTAATGAGTAACCATGAGCTAATCTAAAAGGATATGGCATTTTTTTCTTTATACTACTCCATATTTTAATTTCTCCCATTAAATTTTATTAAGAGAGATACAAATATCTGTATTTAAACTGTTAGTGTATTGATGATAAATTGAAAATAAATAAAATCAACCAAAGAAATACAAGCACCAGAGACAAAAACAAAGGGTATTTTTTCACTATCTGATGGCAATATTTACTTTCTCAGGCTTCTGTACTCTTCTCCCAGGGATTCTGAGTTAATTTTTTACATATTAACACTCACTAAGGTTCCCTTACTTGGCCTTATCTGCTTCAATCATTGAAATCCTTCCTTTATAAACTCATTTATGCCCCAAACTTCCATTTTTACTTTCATTAAATTAATCATTTATCAGTATATTTGTGTTCTAGTTCAATATTTCGGACAACCTTATAGAAATCTCCACTAGAAAACTCTGACACTGTCAATTTGACATTTTCAACACAGAATTAATTCTCTTCCCTGTATAAAAGTTAGAAAAATCCAGATTTCTCAATTTCTAATCACAGTACTACTGTTTCTTCAAAGTAGAATGTTAGATGTATCTTTTAATAATCCTTCTACTCATGCTTCCTGAACCTCCTAATTTAAACTAGTTCCAAAATCTTACATATTCTATTTATTATACTATGTTATTTATTTATTCCTTATTTATTTATTATGTCTAAGTTGCCCTGTTGTATACTCTTAAGAAATTTTGAAAATTGACCATTGACAATTGAGTAGGTGAGTAGGAACTCACCTACTCCAACATGTCCAGTCTTTTCCCATTCTTCCAAAGCTAAATTCGTCATTATTGACATTCAAAGGTCTCCCCACTCTACAACCAGAATGATGACTAAGCTACAGTCCAAAAAATCTATGTATAAGTATTTAAAAAACCCTACATATTTGTTTAATCCAACTAAAAATACAGCTGAATATGACCATATTCTTAAGTGACAGGGTTTTTTAAGCATCTCAATTTTACATTAAAATATTATTGAGGGCTGGGATTAATTTTTATTCAACTTTATATTCTCCCAAAGGTATTAGTAAGAATAAGATTTAATTCATTCAGCAAAATATATTGAATATATACTAGTACAAAATGTTTATGGAATCTAAAATACACAGACAAGATAAAGTTGCTAAAGCAATTTGAAAAATCTCTGAGGCAAAATACTTTACAACTTATAACATTTGAGGCTGTGATACTCATGTTTAAAATATCTATTATGGCATTCCAATTTGAAAACTAAATAATAGAGATTCAGGTATAAAGAAGACAACTCATAAGTGGCAGAAACAGAATGGATTCCTGGTCCAGAATTATTTTCAATATAACTCAATTGGCCCCATTTCCACATTCCTTTGTCATCTGAACTAACTTTAGTGATCAGGATTGTAGGAGTACAGCACAACCAAGGAGGATTTTGTTGAAATAATGCTTTGAATACCACATTGATTGGGTCCATACAACCACAGCATTTAGTCTTCTTTAGTCTATCCTGACACAAGAAATGGTATACATTTTTTGAAAATTTTTGTTTATAAAGAGAAACTATAGTCTGCAATCTGCCTCAAAAATGGTTTCTTATACAGTGTAGGAAATAATTAAAAGAGAATGTTCCACTGGAAATCATATTCATTTATTCAAAAATACTTAGCGCAAAGCTCAGAGCAGCAATGGCATTGGCCTCCCATTCTGGTCATAGTACCTAACACATAAATTGTTAATGATTTTTATTCATAAATCTTCCTATCTTATTTAAGCTGATTCAAAATACTAAGAAGGCTCTACACTTTTTTAATTCTCTGCAAAATCTCCGCAGAAGTTTTGGATCATGAACCTTGATTATTAAAAACCATAGATATAAAAATAAGTAAATAAATAAATAAACCATAGAAATAAAAAGACAAAATATCCATTTCAGTTTCTGCAGTTTTGTGGAAGAGCAGGTGGCTGATAAAAAGCCCCATTCCTTGGTGTTGAGGCAAAAGCAGCAGTTGAAGAGCAAAGAGCACCCTTTCCTGTGGAGTTTAAATTAAATTCAGATTTGTTTCAGCAGGGCCTTAATAGAAGCTCTATGACTGGGATGGTTGGTCTTAGCTGGTATCTCCACGTGCTTTTCCTGTGTCGAAGCCTATTTAGTCATTTTGTATACTCAATAAAATGGTACTAGTGATAACCAACTGCTATATGTATTAAATTTGTTTTCGTTATTGTGACCCTGTGCTACAGCTCTTCAATGGGCAAATAATAATTAAAGCTTCTTAATACTGCTGTCATTGCCTTTTGTATTGACAGCCAGTATTTGGTCTTTATTATTTTACTTTTCAATCACAACTGCCAATTCTCCTGCTCCATATCCAGCTAAATTTACACCTGAAGAAGGTAAGAAGATAGTAATCAGGAAAACTTTGCCTCTGGAAGACCTGCCATTGTAGAAAAAAAAATTAGCAGCCACTAGTGGTTCTTTACCAGGTGGAAGTTTTAATAGATGTTTCTTTTAGTCACCATAGAGAGGGGAATAGAAGTAAAGAAGGGATAAAAATTAGGTAGACAAGAAATTAGGTACACTGTTTTCTTTCTCTCTCTTATTTTTCTTTCTTTGACAATAACTCTTTATATGTTTCTTTTGTCTAGTTAGCATGAATTGAGAAGCATCAGCTTGCTGTAAGCGTTAAAAGCAGACTAGAGTAGTTCTTCCAACCAAATAATGTATTTGCACTGCAAAACTTGGTCATATGCTGCCTTTAGCCTACAGAGAATTCAGATATGGGTTTCATTTCACTACTTGTTTCCTTTGGTATGTTTTGAGCAATGCAATACAGACATGAAGGAATATTGCAGGAAAGGGTATTTAACCCAGCAATATGTACATTTACTTTGTGAGTTATGAAACATTAAATAAAAAGTGGTCCCATTCTTATTTTTAAAACTTTTAGACTATAAAGGCTACATGGTTTTGGAAGTATGTCACAAGATGCCCTGGACATTGTACAGTAGAATAGAAATAAAGTAATATTTATTTTGTATTTGATGGAAAGAATAGTCTTAGGATACATATGTTTATATAGTCAGTTTAGTTGTTAGTCAATTGAATCAGCTTGAGTGAAAACAAATGAAGGAAATTATAGTGAAGAGAGACAATCAGTTTTTATTTAATAGAAATATATAAACACCCTCCCACCCACACACACACACACACACACACACCCCACACACACACTTAAAAGATTATCTTTAGCTATCAAAAGCCAATCTTTGGTAAAATCAGGGCTGTGTTATTTTCCTGTGGATGCTGCAACAAATTACCACAAAGTAGTTTAAACAATAGAAATTTATTCGCTCACAGTTCTGAAAGCCAGAAGTCTGAAATCAGGGTGTTTTTAGGGCCACTATTCCTCCAGTGTCTCTAGGGTAGAGTGTGTTCATTGCCTCTTACAGTTTCTGGTAGCTGCCTGCATTCCTTGGATTGTAGCCAAATCACTCCAATTTTTGCCTCTATGTTCACATAGCTTTCTCCGCTGTGTGTGTTTCTGTCTAATCTCTGTCTGTCTCTCATGAGGATACTTATAATGGCATTTAGGGCCCACTCAGAAAATCCAGGATAATCTCCTCATTTCAAGATTTTTAGCTTAATCATACCTGTGAAGATCCTTTTTCCAAATAAGATAATATTTATAGGTTCCAGGAAATAGAATATGGGCAGATCTTTGGGGCCACCATTTAACCCACTACAAGGGTATAAAGTATATACCACAGAAATAAGTTTAAAAATATACATAAAAATGTAAGAACTAATTTTCCCATTACACAGAGAAAAGATAAAGTCAGTTTCTGGGCCGAGGTCTGAAAGAGCCTAGGAATTGAAAGAAGGCTAAGTAAGTTACAAAGCTAGATATAGGATAGCGTTCCAGGCAAGAGGAAGTGGGAAAACAGGAAACCCAGACAGGCTTAGGGATCCCTGAATATCTAACAAATATACCTTTTGCTTTCAAAGGAAAATTTTGAAAGACTGAAAGTCTCTTATAAAAGTCCATGCACCTAGCTTGATGCTAGAGAAATTGAAAAACAGGTATGAGGTGATAACTTAAATAGAAATTCAGTGAGGTAGTAAGATAATTAGATGTATGAAATTTAAGGCAGACAAAAAGAGTTTGGGCTTTCCAGAATGGTGTACAATAGTATATCTGAATGGTCCCTATGCCCCTAAGAGGAAAAAAAAATGGCTGCCAATGAGCTAATAAATCTTGTGAACATCATGTTTGGAATGGGGATGATGCAGACGGAGCTGAGGAGACATGGAAACAGAAAAGCCAAAGAAACAACAGAATCATTGGAGATATAAAAGGCAGCACAAAAGTTTCCTGACAACCAAAGATCAAAAAGGACTATGTGATTTTGCAAAATCCCACAGGGGACAAGGGACCATAACGAGCCATATGCCATATTTCTCCTGGTTACCAAGATAATGTATGAAGCTCTGAAAATTAAGTCCTCGTTTAACAGAAGTGTAGAAGGAGAAGAAGAAGGAAAGACCTGCACTCAATTTACCATTAGCTCAAAACATTGCACTCTCAAATGTAAGTGGAAACTAAAAAGCTAAACTAAGTTCAGTTAGAGAGTTTCATTTTTTCACATTTGAACTTTGTAAATGTGAAAATTTTACGTGTTATAATTGTTTTCCATCTACATTTTTCCAATCAAGTGATAGTTTGGACTGTGTTAGAATGTTTCCAACGTGAGAAAACTCACTAATTCCCAAAGAAGCCTATTTTACTTATGCCCAGCTGCATGAGAACATTTCCCTTACATTGACCTAAGAAAATACTTCTCTGGTTGTTTTTACATAACGGTATCAGAGAAACTTAGATAAAGGACATACAAGGTCATATATTCTAAAGCTCGCTAGCTGTACCAAATAGAAATCAAATCTTAAAGGTTAGTTAAGGTTGTGTATGTGTGTAAGTTGTTGCTATTTTGTATGTGTATGTGTATGTGTAAACTAACGTTGTAATTCTTGCTTTTCTGAAGTTCTATGATTATTTCCCCAAAAATAAAAGTGATGATTATATCAAGGTTAAAACATTGATTCATATTTCTTCTCTATTAATATTCTTTAAATAATCTAACATTATAACCAAGGAAAGCTACTATTGCATTTGAATTTTAATACATTTCTATCTCTAACTCAAGAGTTTGTGATGTGTTTCAGTGTTTAGTTCACCTTTTGTTTCAGAATTAATCAAGTTTATTTCAACACCTTTAATTTCCTATCCTTTGCAGCCTTTTCTTTTTATTCTTGCCTCTGTCATAAATATTTGATAGCTAAACAATAAACTCAAGGGAAAGGAAGAATATTTCACACCTATGCTGTTGAAAATTAACCAGGCATTCTTTGCACACATTTTAACATCTTTTGTGTGTGGCCTTACACCTTTAGTTTCCTATGAAAATCTCCTTTTATGAACCATAAATAGCAATAGTTACATAAACCAAAGTCAGAACAATTTAAATGGCTCAAAGCAACATCACAGTAAACACATTCTTTTTGTATTTTGAAATTTAAATATAAATTTATTTGTAATATAGATGTATACACTTAACTTGTAATGGTATTTACCAAATTAGTGATTTAAATACAAGGATGATATGTATATTTTGTGAATTAAATACAATTGTGTGTGATAATGGAGATGTGGAAAATTATATACTAGAAAATTTTTTACATTTACAAAAGCAAGCATAAACAAAAATAGAATTTGAAAACTGTAGACATAAAAGAATAGTTATATAATTCTTTTCAGAATGTACATAATGTAGTGTTTCCAAGAGATAATTCCATTTTGGCTATTTTAACCATGGGTAAGTAAAGGAAAGGTATTTGAGCAAATATAACTATATATATTTATAGATTATTATGATATCTGAAAATAACTTAAGACTGTAAATCTGCCTCAGCTATTTAGCTAGATTAATATTTTAAACCATATTAATCTATTTTATGTTGAAGTTAGATAGTTTAGAACTTAGACCCTTTTTTCTCACATGATTTATGATTGAAATGGAATATTTGAAAATGATATAGACGTTGAGTAATTTAATAATTATCAGGTAGGTTTTATACATCACTGTATTTGTTATTAGCAAGAGAAACATAACTCCCAATATGCCTTGTAGGATTTATATTCTTATATTCTCTAGATATCTTTCTTATCTTTCTTTTTCTTACATTATCAAGCTTCTCCCAATTTTCATAAATCCAAAGGCATTTTATGTTTCAGCTGTATATTTCTTCTAATTAGATCATTAAATTCCTTTAATAGGAGGCATTTGCTTAGGAATGAAGAAGGCTGATTCTGAATATTAAACCTGCCACTATGACTGTTGCGCAGAATTCACCTGTATACCTTCTGCTGCACTTAAAATATTTCAAGGAAGTCAGAGAGATCAATTGGGTCAAAAGGTCTTGATAGATTAAGTCAGGTAAAAATTGAAACTTGATCATTGTAAGTTAGTAGTAACAATAACAGAAAAATTTTAATGGCAATTGTTGTGGCAAAGATCTGATTGGATTGGCTTAAGTGAAAACAGATGCAGAACAATAGGAGATATTGACCACAGAAAATCCTTTAAGATTCTTTTTCTAAAATGGGAGAAGAAAATGGGGCTTTATCAGGAGAAAACATATATGTTTAAGATAAGTTTTGTGTGTCAGCATGTCAGTTTCTATAAACTGTAAAAAATAGCAACTTTTTTGTATGATTAAAGATTAACCTGATAAAATATTAGTAAAAAGACTAATAAATGATGTTGTTGAAAAGGCGAGAGGGATTGGGTTTTCACCCACATGTGAAAGGGCTGGATTTAGTGCATCCAGGAAGAAGGAAATTTATATAGGAAATGGGTGTAATAAGGAAGTTTTGCAGGATCTCTTTTAGTGGCTTCTGTTTTGCCGAGTGAGATAGGAAAAAAGACAATCAGCAGAAAGTATGAAAGAAGAGGAAATTTTGGAGGCTTAAAAAGAGTAAAAAAAAATGAAATAGTTATCTAGGAGAGTGAGAGAATAAATAGAATAAAATCATGTTGTAGCAATCCTAGGCAGTCATCTGAGATGACTTAAAGTTAGTATCATGAATTTTAAGTGAGTCCTGTCATCATTGTTGTGTTTTCCTTCAGCTAAATTCAGCTGCATTTGTGCAGATATCCCGGTGGCAACAAAGCAGTGGGAGCTGAAAAATGATTGTAATAATAGACCTTGTGTGGAGCAGAGAGGGAGACTGATTTAGACTGCAGGTGGCAGAGCTGATACCTAAGTGGCTTTGAATTCTGAAAGATGCTTAGAAAATCAGCTCTGCTAAGTAAGGAATATTCCAGGCTGATGGTTGTTGAGATCAAACAGGTGGGACAATTATGAACAAATGAGTTGGAAGGAAAGAAAATTGTCCATAACAATCTAAAGAGTCTGGCCTTGGGAGTAGGTTAGTCAAAGAATAGTTCATTAGTATTGAGGTTACAGACCGAGGCCAGGTGATAGATGTGTCTTCTTTAAGGAAAACCTAGGAAATGACATGATTTCGTGTGGAAAGCATAAGCTTGGGATAAAGTATTTAATGAGTAAGAGAGACTGAGTAGCTGGTAGAAAATAGCAATAAGTAGGGGAATTAGGTAGTATTATAGAACAAACCTCTACATTACTACCTCAAAAAGAGTGGGTAGAATTTCTAGAGGTATTGTTAAGTCTTTTGTTTCTTCACCATATGCAATCAATCCATGATTTTTATTTCTACTTCCTAAATATTTTGAACTCCCCCCACCTCATTTTGCTCATGCATTTCTTTCATTTCATACTTCAAATTTAAGATTTGGTCCTACTTGTTCTCCCCCATAGTTATTATTAAAACAGCTATTTATTCTCCATTGCATCTTCTCTTCAGCAATTTCTCACTCTTCCTTGCTCGACCTACTTCCATAATTCTCCAGTACCTAAAGTGAAATATGCCAAACTCCTTAATATATCATAAAGCTCTTCATAATATGTTGTCAGCCGTCCTTTCCAGCTTCATCTCATGCAATTCTTTGCTTAGGAATTTAAGCTTCAGCAATAATAATTTCCTTATACTTCACCAGACCATGTAGGCTTATCTTGTGACACATTTGCTTATTGTTTCACTTAACATGCAGAAGATCAAATAAGTATTTACTTTTTCTCTTTATCAATCTGTAAATTCTTTGAAGGGAGATTATACCTTTATATAACTAACATAGTGCCTGGAGTAGAATGGTATTCAAAATATGTTTATTTGATTGGATTGAATCTAGTTTAAATTGGATTCTTACAACCGATGTAGATATGAAATCATCTGTGAAAATAAAGGAGAAATAGCACAGTTCTGTCTTCAGATTGAGGGAGCCTGCAAGTGGCACTAATGTGCAAACTCGGTCCTTGAGGGATAGGTAGGATTTTAGTTTTCGTACAGTTAAAAAGAAGGCATTCAAAAAAATAAAAATAATATCCTGAACAAAGACATGGAGGTAAATTATGTGACATGGTAAAAGGACTATATATGGTCTGTATTGCCAGAACATAGAACCTAGAATTTCCAGGGATGTAGAGTAAGAGATACAGCTAGATAAAATAAGAGCATGAAGATAGGTTTGGATACAATAATAATTATTTGTATTAATTTGTATATTTATGGGTGGAGTTTAACTCTACTTTTGGAAATAAAAAAAACTTTCAGTGAAATCAAACATTTCTAACTAGAGAAGTGGCATTATCAGATTTATGTTTGTTCTTAAGTACAATAATCCAAGTAACTGAAGTTTGCCATTAGACTTATAACCACAGATGGCAAAGCCTGTATTCTGGACCAGACAGCTTTCATAGTTAATGTCATGAATACTTATATACCAAGAGACTTCTGAGTAAATTTTTGGTCTTTTTTTTTTTCTCCCAGGTGGTTGATCATATTGAGTTTTAGCAATTGTAACATGCCAGTGAACCCTGGCATTTAAGTTAATAAGGTATAAATGAAGACATAGCTTGTTCTCTGAATGGTTGTAACAGCCTGCTGGGTTTCATCAATCATGAAGCAGCTCATGCTGGGACTAAACAACAGAAGAAAATACAAACAATGGTGGGGGAAAGAAGGGTGTTTCTGTTTTTACAGGGGATTGGTGATATATTTGTGATACTAAAATGACAGAAAATAACTTGAATACTCACAAAATCTTTGAAAGGCTCTTAGTTATAATTGTTTTTCTTTAAGGATAATGATATACAATATTTTTAAAGATCAAATTCCTAGCCCACTATTATCTGAACAAAATAAAAAGTAAATTGAACAATTTTGTAAAATTAAACTCATGATAATTCCATTTAGGTCCAAATGATTTCATTCTTTTATGACATCATTCTTGTATGTTAAGCAATATTTCCATCAGCATCTTGTTTCAAATTAAGGTTTTGCTTCAGAAAAAATATTATATAACAGTATTGAAGAGAAATATACTTATTTAAAATGCTTTTTAAAATTATTTTCCAATATTAAAAAAATTCTCAAATGGATTTTTTAGATGATCCACAATAATTGTTCTAATTAGTTTAAAATATACTTAGCTTTCCTAGTAGAAAAAGAGGTTTCTTTGTGTCTTTAGGTCAATTCCTGTTGCCAAACTATCATATCCCCAGGAAAATATTATCTTAATTTTTTGACATACTTATCTAACATAATGGAAAAATGAGCCATTTTCAAAAAAAAATCATCCGTAAAATAAAAATAATCTAAAACACACAAAATTTTAATTATCAAATAAGATACGACACTTGAATTATGTGTGAATACTGTAAGTTAGTGATGATGGCTTTTTCTTATAAAATTGTTCTACCAAGCCAAGAAATATTTATTCATTAATTTTAGTTCATTCCTTCAACAAATATTACCCTTGGGAATATAGTAGAGATACAGTACACACAATGGTGAAGCAATTACAAAAATTTTCACTGTAAATATGAAAATAAGGTAAATATACTTCCCTTCAAGATGGTATTGTTAGAGTATGTTGGGGAAATTTCTCCCTTATCCATTACTGCAAACATATAGCAATGGTTGATAATGAATTAAAAGAGCAGAAAGTTGTATTTAAAAATAACATCTCTGTGATTTAAAATTCAAAGTATTGAACAAGGTAGAAGGTGTAGTCTGCTGAACTCTGGCTTCTGAAAGCAGGTAAATATCACAAGGAGTATAGAATAATGGGGGATTACAAATTATTCATGTCAATGGTTTGTGAGGTGGGGGAAAGGGGGCTTGATACTGAACTCCTGAATCCGGAAACTGGGGAGGGGTTTTCCTACTCAAGAACACATATAAAGAAAAATTCATACTACTGGCTCTTTGAGCAATGATTTATCTGAAGCTTCATACATGGGAGGCCTAATACAACACATTAAATCCAGGATTTGTCCAATTCATCGATTGACTTGTTCTTTGGACCTGATTTATTTTTAATATTCTAATCACCATAAAGTAAAAGAGAAATAGTGAAAGTCTTTGAATTTGGTTAAAAAATGGCAACTCCACAGAGACCAAGGGTAAGCAAACACAAAATTATACAAATAGAGGTCAATGCGCAAAGACAGGTCAAAAAGGAAGGGAAAATAAATGTTCTGTCTGTGAAAAACCTGAAAATCAAAATTCATGAAGATTTTGAAGAAGCACATGGAGAAATCTATTACCAAAAACAAAAACAGAAACATAATTTTGAAAAAATTAATAAGGTATACACCTTAACCAGAAGGAAACTTGAAGTAAGTATGGTTAGACTGCTAAAACAAAAAGAAAAACATAACTTCTACAACAAACAAAACAAAACAAAACAAAAAAAACACATAATAACAACAGCAAAAAAATCCCAAGATATTATGGTGCAATATCAGGCAGGAAAAAAAGAAATAAGAATGGATATAAAAACTATCAATTATTTATCATAGAAATGATAAACAGTCACTAAAAAACAAAAAGAATATATCTCTATGTATATGTATGTAGATATGTTTGTATATATATTCTTATTTTTCAGTGATTGTTCTGCATTTTAATTATATCTCTCTATATAAATTAGTTCCCTGTGTATGTATGTGTGTGTGCATAGCTAAACAGTTGCTAACACTGGGAAGGGAGAAGCAGAAGAGATTAGGATTAGAAGGTATTAACAATGTCTGTAACATTTTGTGCCTAAAGAAAAATAAATAAACAAATCTAAAGGATATTTGGCAAAATGACAGTATTTGTTAAAGTGCGTTAGTAGGGCCACCAATTATTTTATTGTATTACCTTCTACATATATCTGTATTTTTGAAATTAATATTGATAATAAATAATTAATGGAAAGAAAGCACATTGTTAACAATTTGGATGATTGCACTTATTTAAAGTGGCACATCTATACAGATAAATTTTTTCAGGCAATTGAAACTTTGGTACTAAAACAGGCAGGGATGGACAATAAAAGGTAAAAATTATTTGTGTGTATGTGTGTCTGTGTCCGATTATAATTGTATGTATAATATCTTATTAGCTCTTATTATAAATGTATTATTATCAATATATGTATGTATTGGTGTGTAAATATATTTATGTATACATATATAAGTATAACTATATATGAGAAAGGAAGAGAGAGAGAGAGAATTAGCTCCAACTGAGAAAACAAAGAAAATCTGCTCTTCCATTCATCAGGCTGGAATGACAGATACAGATAAAGCCAGCTACAAGAAACATTTTTTTCCCCAAGGTCACATTGCAACTTTAAAGTATCATAGCAATCCCTTCTTTGAGTGACTACTACTTATTTACTGCAAAACTTTGTTCTCTATCTCCAAAATGAAAGACTACCAGAAACTTTATTGTTTGAAATTACATCAGTCTGAATGTACATTATCTTACCCTTACCTGGAGGATCTAATTGTCTTTGACACAGAGAAGCTGCCGTGACTTCCAGTCCTGATGGGGAATGTCAGATAAGGGGTTTCTGAACACCATTCCACATTTGTCATAAGTTTGTAATTTTCAAAGAAATAGAAGACTGGGTTCCTTTTGCACTCCTGAGCAGATATTTACCCCTTTTCATACAGTCTTACTTTGATCTAAGCAGATCAAAACACTTCATTTAAATTTTACCTAAACTCAACCCTTCCCCAAAATCTCATAATTATTTCATCTTTTCCAGTGTTTGGTGAGATGCTACATAGTGGCTTTAGAATGTGATTTCTCTTGTTGTAATTGGTCCACAGACCTGGTCTTCTTAGACTACAGGTTTGTCCCTGATTGTTTTGAGGCTAATTGGACTAGAAATAGCTAGAGAGAGAGAGAGAGAAATAATCTCACCCCCATTCACAAATCAAACACAGACATCTTACACAATGGTTCAAAAAATGCAGTCACAAAAGTGGAAACAAATATTGTTTATGGCATAAAAGGATGTTTCAACTTCAAAAATATGACAATGTCATATGTCAAATTAATAAATTTATAAAAAACAATTATCTCAATACAGCAGACATCACTAATAATAGAAATAGTATGGAATAATTCCCAGTAAGTTTAAGAGTAAGACATAGATGCCCCATTCCATTGTTTCTATTACATATTGTCTTGAGCAGTGCAGTAAGACAATAAAAAAATGAAAGTTAAAAATGTACATACTAAAAAGGAGAAAAAATCTAATTTTTATATAAAGAGACCTTTTTAGATGTTAGTATAAAATAAGAAAGTGAATTGATGCAAGATTAACATTTAAAATTGGATAACTTTTATATACCAGTAATTGAAATATATCATTAAAATAGAATAAAAAATTTATAAGGTATGAGAAATTAATCAATCCAAAGATATGTAAGATCTTTATTGAAAAATATATAACACATTTTTAAAACATATAATACATGAAAAAAATCAAGATGTTTATTTTCTTATGTAATCTATAAATTTAAGGAACTACTTATAAAAATCACAAATGTGTTTTTTTAAATGGGACCTAAGAAGCAGGCCACAAATTTTGTATAAAAATGAATGACCAAGAATAGGCAAAATAATTTTGCAGAATAAAATATGGACTTTTTCCGTCAAATTTCAAGACATACAATGGAGCTTAGTAATTAAAACAATGTTATTGTGGAATAAGCATAGAGAAATAGACCAATCGTATAGAAAAAAGAACCTAGAAACAGACCCACACATTTATAGATACTTGATGTACGACAGAGGTGACTTTGCAAATCAGTGGAAAGAGAATAGTTTATTAAATAAATGATCTTGAAACAATTAGCTATTAGAATAAAATAAAAGGTAATATACTGCTGATCCCCATTTAATAAGGATCTGGTTTTGTTTAGAAATAATATTTTACTTTGTCCACCTTTATGAACAATTCTCTAACCCTGATAATAATTTCAATGCATCCCCAATGAAAGAAGCAAAAGTCTTGGTCTTTGAGACATCTGAGGTCTATATTTACCACCCAGACCTTTGTGAACTATTTTGAGTTTGGAGCCATGCCTGTTTTTCAAGTTGCCAGTAGTCTGATCTCCAGATGGTGAGATTGTAGGACATTACTATATTTTAGATTAGGATTTTAGAGCCTTCTACAGTAGGTTTTTATTAAATCAAGGCACTGTAACTTTTGCTCTTACAAAACATTGTGTATAATAAATTTTTCAAAAGAATGACCAGAAGCCTAGGCAGGTATAGTAGTAATTTACACTATTAGACACAATGTGAGTGAGAGAATAAATAGTTCTGTCTTCTGAATCTAGTTTATTGTTTTACAAACTGAACTATACATACTATTTTTTAAATCAGTTTGAACCTATAATTTGCATAGAATGCCCTCCAGTAGAAAGGAGGTGAAATGGGTAAGGAGAGAAACCTCCCTTTTGAGTTTAAGGTTGGAATTGCTCAGAATAGGACTATGTCTTGGAGAATTGCAGGGTGGAGTGTCTGGATGCAGATCAGCAGCAATTCTGCCATCTGGAAGCTTTAATTCCCTGCAGCTAGAGACTTTAAAAAGCTGCTCATCCCTTACGGTAAACTTAGCATTTCTGCTGTCCTGGCAACTGTGTACTTGGTGTGCAGGCTGCCTCTGGCTATTAAGTTATTCTTGTCAGATTACCTCTCCCCCAGACAGACTGGAGCCCATGGAGTGAGTGCAGGCTGGGTGCATCACGCAGTAAGCCTGTGCCAATGTCAGATAGAGCTGGGCAGCTGCTTACAGGTTGCATTTCCTGGAGATGTAGGGAGCAAGTGGAAGGTTAGCATCTCGGTGAGAAACCAGAGTTATGGGTAGGAAAACCTTACAAACAAGCTTTCATATGGTGGGGTGGGGGGAGAGGGCAGAGGAACAGAGATTGCAAATCTAATTATCAGAGAAAGGAATTAACACTAGGAAACAAAAAAATAGAGAATTTGGTGCTTAAACATAATTTGTGGGGCAAAACCTTAAATCTGAAAGCATAGCTTTAGGTGTCTTTAATAGGGTACCTGTGGCCTTAGGCATGGGGAGAAAGGAAACTATGTAAAGTAGAAATATTGTCTGTACACTTTACTCCTCAAGATATTTGACTTGAAATATTTAAATAGTGTCTTTCCTTTATTTCGCTAACAAAAATTGTTCTCCCTATAGACAGATAGATATAGATACTGAAAGGGTGGGGAATTTGTAGGCAGTCAGAGAAAGATTTCTCACACAAAGATTAAGATAAAAAGTAGTAAAAAGTTTATTTTTCTGAGAAAGAAAGAGCGAGATAGAGAGAGAGAGAGAGAGAAAGAACAGGAGGGAGTGGCCATGGCACACGGGGGAAGGAAGAAAGTGCTGTGCAGCTGAGGAAAATCTGTCTGGAGTTTTTAAAGGATAAAAACAGCTTTTATTTTTCTGCTTCAGCAGACTGATAACAGAAGTGGCTGCAAAGCTGTTGCAGGTGCTCTTAATTTTTTTTCTTCTTTCTCTGTGAGGCCAGCTTACCTGACTCCTTGAAATATGTTTCTGGCAGGAGCTGAGACAGAGAGCTGGAGCTGGGAGTTTGACTCCTACTATCTGCTCAGGGCTTTTCAAGGCTGAGAAACAAACTTTTAGAGATAAAGAGTTATGCCACGGGTGTTTAATTAAAACAAAGCAAAGGGGGTAGTTGTGTTGTGTTTTCTTTTCAAAGGGGTAATTATGTGCAATGAGTTTATTTCCCTTACTTTCTGTTAGTTTATTTTCCTCTGTTAGATAGGTTATTAGTAAGGCCACCTTTCAGATACAGATATATAGATATGTGCATAGTTGTCCCTATCTATGGGGGATTGATTCCAGGACCTGTGTGGATACCAAAATCTGTAGACACCCAAGTCCCTGACATAAGGTGGCATAGTACCTGCATATAACCTACAAACATTCTCCCTTATACTCTAAATCATCTCTAGCTTACTTATAATACCTAACACAATGTAAATGCTACATAAATTGCTTTTATAATGTATTGTTTTTTCATTTGTATTTTTTCATGTTGCATTGTTATTTTATTGTTTTTTTCAAATATTTTCCACCCATGGTTGGTTGAATCCTCAGATGCAGAACCTACAAATACAGAAGGCAGATTGTATATATACATGCATGATTATAATGGCAAACACACACACACAAATACACATATATATGGTATAATGAAATAAACAGATATTGGAAGAATTTTACAGATATGTTCTCATAATATCTCTCACTTGGAAAAGAATTTGGTTCATTTAGGGAGTCACATGAGTGAATGCTTTCCAGCTGTCAATAAGCAGTTGGAATCTAATTAAAAACAAAAAATAACTACAATAAACCGTGAGATCAAGATACTCTAAAAATCAGAAGCTCTACCATAGAGAATCACATATAATAAGTGTACAATACATTTATTTATATGATTAATTAGTGACTTAAAAAATGCTTTGGAGTATGGAGAAATTTTCATCTTTAGGAAACACAGTTTTTTAATTGTTTTGTTCCCTACATCAATCAGGATTCTTAGTTGCAAGCATCAGATAATGGGTTTGGCTAATTTAAATTTAAAATTTTAATTAATTTAAACAAAAAAGCAATTTAAGATAAGATAACTTGGTAGCTTGTACAAATTATGGTGGATCTCTGAAATCAACTTTGAAGGCTATATAGCCAAGAGTAACATCAAAAATTATATTACATAACAATTGCATAAACGCTCCTTTGCTAATGTCCTTGTCTTAGTCTCTTTTGTATTCCAATAACAGATTACCACAAAATGGGTAATTTATATAGGAAAAAAATTATTTCTTACAGTTTTGGGAAGTCCAAGGTTGAGGGGCCCGCATCTGGTTAGGGCCTCCTTGCTCCATCATCCCATGGTGGAAGGCTGAAGTGCAAGAGAGCATTAGAGAGCCAGAGAGCAAGAAAGGGCCAGATTTGCTTTTATAACAAGTCTACTGTTATGTTAACTACACTCCTGAGATAACAACATTAATCCATTCGTGAAGACAGAGCCCTCAGAGTTCTTGTGACCTAATCACCTTTTAATAGGCCTCACCTCCCAACACTCTTGAATTCGGCATTGTTTCCAATGCATGCATTTTGGGGAATACCTTGAAATCATAGAAGACCTTGAGTACAGATGCTTTAAAGTGCACCTCCAATTCCATCAACTTTGCATACTGAGAACGTTGCTAACACCACTGACAGTGCTGCCACCTAAATGCGGATGTAGCTGCCTTCCCTGATGTAGCCCTCAGGAGAACAGCTTCCTCATACTCACTGCTTTTTGTACTTCCAACTGCAACAGGTACAAGTGGTTGATGAGGCCCATGTCATATGTACGGACCTTGACTGCTTGCGTGCCTAAGAAAGCACGCAACAGGCAGTTTAATTTTCAATTGTGGGAAATAGTTTGTACCTTATTACTTGTGGTGGCAATTCATGGTCAATGGCTCTACAGTCTCTTAACCATATACAGGAATATGATTTAGATTATAATTCTTTTGTTAGTATGATATCATATTTACTCAATAACATTCCTATCTTCTTGTAAGATTTTAATGTTCTCAAATTTGACGCCATATTCTCAAAGATTATTCTGCTCAGACTACTTATCCCCTACTTCCTATCTTGTTGACTGGTATTTTATATATTACTACTATGTGTAGGATTATTTTAATACATAGCTCAAATATTCACAATGGATTTATGCCAAACACTTTTAAATTAAAATGAAGATATTCCACTGGGGCCAAACACATTATTTTGGTTTGATGGGAAACGTTTACCATCCTCAATCAAGTCATTCTATTGAAATATCATTCTATAATTTGATAATTATGATGCTTTGTGGTGATATAAACATTCTTTTTAATTTATAATAAAGAAGTAAAAGCAAAGTTGAATTCTTATGTCTGAGTTGGATCTCATTCTCTTATTTGAGTCCATTTCTAATATTTTTAGTGTGTGATAAATGGTAGTATTAATCTAGCAACTATCACCATTCCTATCAAGGGCACACAGCCTCACTAAGTCACAACTGGCTGAGGAATATGAATTATGAAAGTGAATTCTTCATCAAAACATGCAATTTGTCTTAATAGTGTAGTTCAAAGAGTGCTATATAGATTAAAGAAAGGCATAAGCCAAAATGTTGACAGATTGATTCCTTTATTTCTCAATATTCAGATAAGTGAACATATTGAATCATACCTTTCAATATGACTCAAACAGGTTTTAAATACATTCTTATTATCAAAACAAGAATATCATTTGAACAAGGTTCTGATAAATGGTTTAAAATTTTAATGATCAGTTAAAGTATGCAGTAATAAATTCTGTACCTCATAGACTTCAGTCTGGGATCATCACCTCTCTGTATAGACTCAAGTAAGAGGGACCCCTGTTGCAGGCCTCATGCTCTAAAGAAACCTGCATATCACAAATACATATGTTAAATAAATACATTGAAGAAAATATGGATGATACTTGAATTCCATGCTCAGCTCAAGGATATCATGTACCTTGTCATTACCAACATTATCAAGCCCCAGAGAAATGCATATCCACATCCTCAAAGCCAAAGGTGATAGTCCCAAGCATGAAAGTTTTTGGGTTGTACTGTTACTGAGCCTGAAATCAAACACTGTTTGTGAATGTGGAGGATTTGAATTACAGAAGCAGTTAGATAAGAGAAAAGATAAATTTATTATCAAATTCTTCTTCTGAGTTTCAGAGATGAAATAGATTATTGTGAAAACAAAAACAAAAATAAAATGGTGTAATACAGTTGGCCCTCTGTATGTGTGGGTTTTGATCTGGTTAACTTATTCCCTGAATGGGAAAACCACAGATACCAAGGGCCAACTGCATCACTTCCCAGTTGAGATTAATGTCCATTTCCTTGCTGACATTTATGTTCCAGTCTGTCTGGAGGAATTTAAAATCATGTGTACAAAGAGTCTGAGAAACATTTTGCTCCATTTTACAAATCATGTTATTCTGAAAATTGTATAGATAGATCTAGATAAAACATTCAAGAAATATGATACCAAGTCTTAACATAGTCATCTATAGGGACATTGAACATTAGAATTAGGAGTACAGTAGTTTCATTTTTACAAAAATATTTTGTCAGATTTATAATTACATTATTAAAAATTCAATTTTAAATATTCAGTTTTAATTGTTTTGACAAAAATCTATTTTCAATCATAACTTGCATTTTGCTTTATAATATTAATACAGCATTTTGAAAAAAGTTACAGGAAATAGTTTTTTATTTTAAATTTGTTTTATATTCAATTTGCACATTTTAAACACAATTATATTTTATTTTTGGTCTTTCAGATCATTATTTTAAATAGAGACTTTGACTAAATATATGCAGAAAACATAAACTTATAGTAGTATTTTATAAATGATGTATATTTTTATTTCATTACTCATCCAAGTAGCCCAGATAGCTTTAATGTTTCCCCGCAGCTTGACTAAACTTTAGGCAGGCTTCTTCCTGCCTCTTGATACCTGACCTTGCTTTCATTCCGACCATTACAAAATCTAAATCCAAATGGACTAATCATAGTAGTCTCTCCCTTCCCTTTTCTTAAAGTATTTACATTAGAAAACTTGTAATTGTACTTTCTTTCTCTGCCTTTTTGAGATATAAATCCTTTTTAAAATCCTCTTGCCAATTCTATTATGTAATCCAGGACATCTTTCTCAAGGACGTAGGAGATATGCACTTGAAATGCAACCATCAAAGGAGGAAGCCCCCCTGTCTCTCAGTTTTTGTAGGTGGGGTAGGAGTCTGACTTCTGTGGATACCTCTCTACAAGTTATAAAACTATCTTTTATCATGAAAATATGAGAAAGTTTACTTTTCTTTTGGGTAAGACTAATTAGAAAACACACGTGGCCTATGATCCCTCCCTCCACTCCCCACCCTACCTTAGCTCCTTAAAACTCCCTCGCCCTTTGTTTTAGTCCAGTGGAATTCAGACTGAGTTCTAGTCTCTCTCCTCCAATGCAGTAGTCTTGAATAAAGTCTTCCCTACCTGTTTAACTACGCCCAGTGAAATTTTTGCTTTAGCACAAGTATCATCAGGCCATATACAAATAAAAATAGATATAATTATCTTTGATAAATTGATCTTTAAGTTATATTATAACTATATTTTTCAATTTTATCACAATGAAGGTATTTTTGTCAAGATAGAAAGCAAGTTTTACTTTAATATTTTGTTAGAATGATTTACATTTTTAAATATCTAGACATATGGTATAAAGTACTTCTGGACCCCACAAATATTTGAGTGTAGGTGGATCCTAAAATCTCCATGAGCTTTCATGTTGACCTATGGATTTCTTGATAACAATGACAACTAGTGAAAAAACTCTTGAAGAATAACTTAAGAGAAATATGAGCAATTTATATAATGAAATCAATTTATTATAAAGATGGTGTGGGGAATGCTACTTTCTAATCCTGATTAAATCCTGATTTATCCAGGGGCCATGGACAGCTACACATTATCATAGCTGATGAGGTGACCTACAAAGACTGCTTTCCTTGTCTTTAGAATTGGAACACTTTTAAAAGTAAAGCTTTTTGTTTTGCATCCAAAAGTCGTTGGTTCCATACAAAAGATATTCCCGAAAGTACCATATTAACCAATTTGAATAGTTTGAGGATTAAACCGTGTTCTAATGTCATTATGTTCTTATCAAAATGGAAATAGTATTCTTGTGTTGCAGTCAATTTTCCTCATGTCCACCATCTGTTGGTTTATCTGTATTTGCTCTTAAAATAGTGTTGCTGTCCCCTCAATTCCCTACCTCAAAACATCTTTACATATAAAGGAGATAAAAAAGGGTAAGGAGCTGGCATAGAATATTCAAGCAACTAATAAAATGGAATATCATATAATATTATATGATATCTTAATATGATATCATAATATCATAACATCATAATATTATATATCTTATCTCAATTATATCATATAATGGAGAATGTTATTATGTATTAATAATTCCTTCCTTACAAATCTGCCTTCAGAAATTACATCTAATAATCATTATCCAAGGATATATATTCTTTTATTAAAATAAAAGTACATCAGTGTGGTTCACAAATGTAAGATATGAAATTGTGCTCCAGTGACCAGCATACATCATCTCATATGTATAAATTATTAAAACATAAACCTGAAAAACCAAGTTGTCTTTTGATGTTTTATAAGAAAAGATTCCACTTAAACAGATATTGTTGCTTACATAGCATTAGCCTATAACATAAAAATAGTTTTTACTCTATTATTGATTATAATCATTAAATATCATCACTGGTTAGTGATATTGTACATTTATATAGAGCCTCCAGGTCCATAAAATAATTTATAATGCTATCTAACATGCTGAATTTCAAATATTGTTTACTTGGATAATGTATTTTGGAGACAATAGAAAAATTAGGCATCATATAAACTTTTCTTGGATCACCAACTGAAAAATGATTTATTGTCCCAAAATACTTTCCTAAAACTTACAGTTCCCTAGGGTTCTAATATTATGTACCAGGATAGAGACTTTAATGGCTCGAGTAGACTTAAGAAAATTTATTCATTAAACACAAGATGCCTGATGACACTATAAAAGTGGTATCAGCCTTATCCAAACCATACCCACAGAAACTTTTATAAAAACCTTTTTTAAAAACAAATGTGATTTCATGAAAATTACAATAATGTCTTCAAGTTCCTCCTAATTTTATCCTTTTTCCATAAATAAGCCCCTCAGAGTATCTGACTCTTTGTCATAGTCCTGAGTGGGCCATAGAAAAAGAGAAAGATAAACGTATTTTTTATCCTGCATTATGGTTCACTAAATTTCTGTTAGAATATGCAGCCTCCTTATGGTTAATGTAAAATCTTTGCAGCATTAAACCTCTGTAACGTTTGGAGTTCATACTATTTGTATTCACAAAATGTGCAAAATCAAGTGAGAATTAATGTACATGTTAGAGTTTAGTAATCTTAAATGAAAATCTATAATGACAAACATATACATAGGTATATAATCAGTCTTGAACAAAAGGATAAGTAGACATTAAATAGCTGCTATTATGTCCTGATTGATCTATTTTGGAGGAAATATGCATGGAGAGGAGAGGCAAAATGGTGTGAGAATTAAGCACACTTAATCCAGAGTTTGTCTAGGTTGAATGACTTTTCCCAGTTTGTTCCCAGATCTTTGATATAGAAATAGTAATAATTTTACCTTGGTAGATTTTTCATGAGAATAAAATAAAGTAATACCTGAAAAGTGTAGGAAACTGGATGGTGAAGCTATTATTAATATGTTATAGGCATTTAACAATATTTTAATGTTAATAAAAGCATAACAGACTATTTGAAATACAAAACAATGAAATAATTGTGTCTATTATATATAATATCCTTTGTTGGGTATAGTCTTAATTATGATCTTTGATCTCAAAATGAAGCTATTAAAATTTTTTATTCCATTTGTTTTTAATGGTAATTTTTGGTTATAAGCTTTTTAATTCATGACATTTTGAATTGTTCTTCACTTCCTTTAAGTAAAGCTCAAAATAAATGAGTGCAAAATTCTTCCTAATGGTGTCATCTTACCAAAAGGGTTCTTCCATAAACATATGCCATATCTACACAAATAAAAAGGAGTTAAGAATAGAAAATATATATGACTTGCTGAAGCTGAAAGCCCCCTCAATTTCATGACCTTTTGAGCATGAAAATTGCTTTAAAGTATTTATGGTTTCAAATGAATAGATTCCACTCAGGGATGTAAATTGAGGCCCAGGGGACCTTAAATCTTATGAAAGTTTATAACTTATGGACTCTGGGCTACGATTAAAAAAATAGATTGTGTGGATATTTACTTCCTAAAGTACAATTTAATAAATGATGAAGAAATTTGGGAATGGGCATTTAAAAAAAGTATACCTAGTCCTTAAAGATCTATCTTACAGTCATGTCTATATTTAGTATATTAATTATAAATAAATTAATTATGGAAAGTTCATCTTCATGTCACTGACACTTAAAATTTATACACACACACGGGCATCATATAAGCCCATATACACTCATCATTAAATAATTGCCCAGTATGTAGCTAGAGTTAATGGTAATGACATCCAAAGGTTTAAAACTAAGGGATGCAAGGAATATGAATGCAAAATATTTTAGATTTGTTCCCAAAATATGAAGTCAGTCATTGGGAAATGGGAAATGTGCAGCCTCATTACCAGTGATAATTACCTAAAAGAACAGTGTCACTATTAAGCAAATAAAAAAAGCATCCAAGGCTCAAAAGGCAGATGGGGAAACTCCCACTGTATATCTCCTGGTAATTAACCTCTAATTAAGAGTTAACATTGACGTGACAGCTCTATAGTGCTAGACATGGGAGAAGGCCAGGCAATGGACTTGGCCTCAACTAGTTAAACCATGGGGAGGAAATCATCAAGAGGGATAAGTTATAATTTCTTGGGTGGCATGGAAATCATGGTTATAAATCCTCAAACTATAAATACAGCAAGTGTGTCTTTATTATGAAATTCTTAGGAAGCCAAGATTGTGAATGACCAGTCGTGTTGGTACATATTAGTACTGTTTGCATTTAACTGTAGAAAAGGCAGTGTTTTCCTTGATTAGATCAATGCAGATACAATGCAGACTATACATTTTCTACATAAAGAGCCCTTCCCAATAAAGAGTAGAAGCACAAGGGCTCTAATTTATTATAATGATTCACTACTTCTAGATTAGGGGACAAATGTAATCCAGAATAGTAAATTCCATGACAACAATGAACAGTATCAGTGATTCATTCTTTTAAATTCTAGTGATAAAAATCAAAGAGCTACACTTGTCTCAATTTATGCACCATTTGTCTGGCCAGAAAGTTGTTAGAAGAATAAGAAATACCAAGAGATCACCTCTAAACCACATAATGACTCACCAGTGACCTGTCTATCCAATATCACCACTGCCAAAACTATGGACTTAGGAAGAAAAGCCCACTATATCATACAAATTTTGTAAGTTGTATTTTCATGTTTACTTACTTCAAAAAATTTTTTAAATTTCTCTCCAGACGCATTCTTCAAACTATGGGTTATTTGGAATTGTATTGTTTAATTTCCAGGTATTTTGAGATTTTCCAGCTATCTTTCAGTTTTTGAATCCCATTTGTTTCCATTGTGGTCTGAGAAGATACTTTGTATAATTTCTATCCCTTTAAATGTGTTACTGTATGTTTCTTTGCACAGAACGTGGTCTTTTTTTTGGTTAATGCTCCACATAAGCTTGAGAATAATGCATTTCCTGCTGTTGTTTGATGAAATATTCTGCAAATATCAACTAAATCCAGTTGACTGATACTGTTCTTCAAGTCCTCTATATCCGTATGGATTTTCTGCTTGCTTCATTTTTTAATTACAGACAGAGTGGCATTTAAGTCTCCAACTATAAAGTGAATTTATCTATTTCTTCATTCATTTCCATCACTTTTGCCTCATGTATTTTGACACTTGCCTGGTCCAGGTATGTTTAGGATTGTTATATCTCTTGGAGAATTGATCCTCTTATCATCATGTAATGTTCTTCCTTATGCATTATAATCCTCATTTTTCTAAAGTTAACTTTGACTGAAATTAGTATAGTAACTCCAGCTTTCTTCTCATTAGTGTTATCATGGTATATCCTTCTGCATGGCCTTACTGTTAACTACCTTAGTGTTTGTACTTAAAGTGGATTTCTTGTAGAAAACAAATAATTGCCCTTGGGTTTTTAACTTCATTTTCCTTTTATCTACTTGGACAATCTCTGTTTCTTCATTTGTATATTTAGACAATTCATCCTTAGTAATTATTGATCTGTGATTGTCACTGTTTTATATTTGTTGCATTTCATTTCTTTCTTTTATATTTCCTCCCTCTTTTTCTCCCTTCTCTGGTTTTGACTGGGCGGTTTATATAATTCTATTTTATTTGCTTTAATCAATTTTTCTCCTTTATTACTTTTCTTAGTGTTTTCTCTCAAATCTACAAGGTATTTTTTTTCATTTTTTCCTTTTTATTAAATTTTTAATTATTGTGGGTACATAATAGTTGTATGTATTTATGGGGTAAATGCAATGTTTTGATATAGGCACACAATGTGTGATAATCAAATCTGGGTAATTGAGGTATCTATTACCTCAAGTGTTTATCATTTCTTTGTGTTAAGAACATTGCAATTCTACTCTTTCTGTTATTTTAAAGTATACCCTCACTTATTGTTGACTATAGTCACTTTGTTGTGCTATCAAATATCGTTCACTTCAATATAACTTTCTAACTATATTTTTACACCCATTAACCATCCCTACTTTATTTCTCCCCCCCACCCCCATCCTCCTGCTAAACATCCAAAACTCTGGTAACCATATTTCTAGTCTCTATCTCCATGAAATCAATTCTTTTCAGTTTTAGCTCCCACATATGAGTGAGAATGTGCGAGATTTGTCATTCTGTGCTTGCCTTGTTTCACTTAATGAAATGCTTATTTGGAATGGCTTTGGCTATTCTGAATATTTTGTGGTTACATGTACATTTTAGGAATATTTTTTATATTTCTGTGAAGAATGCCATTGGTATTTTGATGGGGATTGTATTGAATCTGTAGATTGCTTTTGGTAGTATGGACATTTTAATAATATTGATCCTTCCAATCCATGAACATGGAATATCTTCCCTTTTTTTTTTTTTTGTTTCCTCTTCAGTTTCTTTCATTATGTTTACAGTTTTCGTTATAGAGATCTTTTACTTCTTTGGTTAAGTTTATTCCTGGGTATTTTATTTTATCTGGAGCTATTGTAAATGGGATTACTTTCTTGGTGTTTTTTTTTTTCCTCCAGATTGCTTGCTGTTAGCATATAGAAACGCTACTGATTTTTACATGTTGATTTTATATCCTGAAACTTTACTGAATTTGGTTATCTGTTGTAATAATATTTTGGTGGAGTCTTTGGGTTTCTGTAAATACAGGATCATCTCATCTGCAAACAAGCATAATTTGACTTCCTCCTTTCCAATTTAGATACCCTTTATTTCTTTCTCTTGTCTGATTTCTCTAACTAGAACTTCTGGTACTGTGTTGAATAACAGTGGTGAGAATGGGCATCCTTGTCGTGTTTCAGATCTTAGAGGAAAAGCTTTTAGTTTTTCCTCATTCAGTATACTGCTACCTGTGGGTCTGTCGTATATGGCCTTTATCATGTTGGGGTATGTTCCTTCTATTTCCAGTTTTTTGAGAGTTTTTATCACAAAGAGGTGTGGAATTTTATAGAATGCTTTTTCAGCATCAATTGAAATGATCATGTGGTTTTACAATGTACATTTTTAGCTAATATAAGTCCACCTTCAAATAATACTATATCACTTTATGTATAGTACAAATACCTTATAGCAGAGTGTTATGGCTAATTTTATGGGTCAACTTGACTGGACTAAATGATGCTCAGACAGCCGGTAAAACGTTATTTCTGGGTGTGTCTCTGAGAGTGTTTCCAGCAAAGATTAGTATTAGACTCAGTAGACTGAGTAAATATCACTCTCACCAATGTGTGTGGGACTATTTCAAGATTTTCTCTTTGACTTTGTTTTTTTCTTCAGGTTAAGTATGATGTACCTAGACTTTTTGTTTGTGCTTATTTTATCCTACTTATGTTGTCTACTCTGTTCTCTATTCTTCTTATATTTGAATTGTACATATGTTACATCTTTTGAAATTGTCCTGTTTTTCTTGGATGTTCTATTCTGTTTTTTTTTTTTTTTCATTCTTCTTGTCTTTGCATTTCAGTTTGGGAAGTTTCTACTGAACTATCTTCAAGCTCATTGATTTTTTTACTTGTGTCATGTTTAATTATAAGCCCATTGAAAGCATTATTCACATTTTACTGTGCTTTTGAATTCTAGCATTTCCTTATGATTCTTTCTTAGAGTTTCCATATCTCTGCTTACATTATATAGCTTGTCTTATATCTTGTCTACTTTTTTCATTATAGTCTTTAACATGTTAATTATAGTTATTTTATATTCTGTGTTTGATAAATCCAACATGTGTCAGATTCTGACAATTGTTATATGTAGGTAGACTGTGGTTTTTGTTGCCTTTTGTCATGCCTTGTAATTTTTTTTCTTGAAGCTCAGACATGTTGTATTGGGTAATAAGAACATGAAGTTAATAGGCCTTAAATATGAGGATTTATGGTAATCTTATCAGGAACTGGGCAGTGTTTAATGTTTGCCAAAGATAGTTACAGGTACTAGAGCCTTTAAATTCCTCCAGTGTTCTTATTTTTGTCTCCTCTCTTGACTGTAGGCTTCACTAAGTAATTCTACTCACAGAGAGTGTGCTTTAGCCCATATGCAACTGGTGTTAGACTGGAGCCCTGTTAGTGTGCTGGTAATGTATGGGGGAGGGGAACATTTTTTGATCTTCTGTTTAAATCGCAGTGTTTTAGTGGGCTTGTCTTTGGGCTGTTACTGTCACAAATATTTCTTTGGTGATACTGTTCCTTTTCCCCTTTGTCCATCAGCCCCTTCCTTGAGTGCAGCATTCTCAATTTGTTCCCTTGAATCCCAGAGCCCTGTTAACTGTGTTTCCCCTGATCCCTTAGATGAGACTGCACAGATAGAGGTGGCTGAATTGGAAAACATTCTCTTCCTCCAGCTGCGATAAAGCTCTGGAATTTTTTTTTCCCTGGAGTGAAAAGTTTTATATAAAAGTTCTGGGTATATTTTACAACTATTATTCTTCCCCTTGCAGGGGTTAAAAGGGTTCTTCACGGTCCTCTGAAGTTTTTCTGAAAAATCATCTATCAAAAGACTGATTTATTGGAGAAAGGGCACACAATTTTTTTTTAACATGCATACATGGGGGCTTTCAGAATGAAGACCTAAAGATACAGGAAAAATTGTTCATTTTTATGCTTTGCTTCAACAAAGTATGAACAGCTATGTAGAAATATGATTGGTCAAAAAGGGTATGACTTAATGTTAACAGACTAAGTGGGGAAATCCAGCAAGGCCTGTCTGCTTAGATTCTTCTCTGAGCATATATTCCTTCTTCCTGGGTGTCAGGCAGGACCCTCTCTGGAATAGGGGTCTTATGACCTACAATCAAACAAGGTAGGTCAGATAGTATATATATGGCCAGTTTTTACACAGAATACTTTCAGGTTTTATGGCTGGTTTTCAAGAAAAAGGGTTGTGAATTCTATGACCCACCTTGGGGAACAGGAATTCTAGTTTCTATGGCTACCCTCAGGGGAGAATGGGTCTGAGAGACAGGAAGGCAGGAGAAGGTCAGAGGAAAACATTTGCTTTTTAGGCCTTTATTTTGGGACATTGTTTCCAGAGCCCCCCAAAAATAAAAATCCTTTTATCAGAGTAGTAAAACCCAAGAATGCAATACAAAAATTGTGAGAGAAAAGTTATCAACCTAAAGTTCTTTACACTGAGAAAAATGTTTTTGATTAACAATTTACATGTTTATGAACATTAGTTAATTATGCTAGTTAATATCATTAGTTCCTAAGAAAATTTTAATGTGGAAACCTCAAAACTAGCCCTACCCAAGGAATAAATTTATTAAGTCAGATCTTGACTTTTACAAGTCATGAGAAAAAAAATGTATGGATAAATTTTGGTGTTATAAAGATTATCTTTTATCCTAAACTCCTTAAATAGATTAACTTGTATTTTGAGTTTTCCATTCTGATTATACTGTTTCAATTCTAAATGTAGATGTGGATGAAGTGATTTTTCAAAAAAAAACTTAAAAATAATTTAAAATAAATAAATCAAGTGTCATATGAAATCAAAATTATTCTTATTAAGCTTTAACAACCTGTCAAACCCTCAATAAAATACTGACTACGTAAGTTCAAAACACAAGTTATAATAAAACAACTCTACTTGGTTTGACCATATGTCCACTTTTGAGTGAATAGAGGCATAGAAAAGAATTTAAAGATTATAAAAATGTAATCAAAATTATAAAATTTGGGCCAAAAGCAATGGAACATAGCAACAGAGACACATTGCTGTTAGACATATTATAAATCCTCAAGTACCATTTTATTCACTAAGCTGATAATTTTAATATGCTTCTTGTAGTGACAATCTGAAAGAATTAATTTAGGAGAAAGTAACGTGTAGCCAAAATATCCTTGAAGTGTACTTAGTCATAAAATTTTCAACTAAATTCAGCAAATTAAAACCATAATGAGCTGTAACTACCTCCTTATTAGAATAGCTAAAATAAAAAAAAATATTAAGTATACCAAATGCTGGCAAGTATTCACAGCAAGACTTCAGTAGAAAAAAGCATAGATAGCACACAGGTCTTTGTTTCTGAATACCATTCTTCAATAAAAGGACAAAATCTCCCTAGAGAAATGGCTTATTTTAGGGCTGCTATGGGGAAAATACAAGATGAACCTGTAGAAAATCATAGTGCCAGAAAGTGAGGAATTGCTAAAAGAAACAATAAATAGACAAAGAATGCAAGTAGTAACTTGAGAGTATCCCCAATGGTCAAAGCTGGAACGATTTAAGAAATAAATAAGTAAAGTTAATTTTGGATTAAAACCCTAAGAATAAAACAAATATCTATGAGTCCACAATGACATAAGTAAATGATTGAATGAATATATACATTCAGAAGAAATAACAAATCTTTCCTACAGAATTCCAAATAATAATTGTGGAAGGAATGAAAAAAATAGAAATTCACTGCTAGAACATTGTAATAATAGTTACTACAGGCAATATCCACTGATAACTGTTAAAATTAGTGGACTAAACTTTAAGAATAGACAGGATATTTGCATATTCTCAAACTCTCTTTCCCAGAATATTAATTAATTGATAAGATGAGTTTAACCTATACCCACAAATTTTTTGATAAGTCTTTCTCTTGAAGATAGAAATTCGTATCTTCCTGAATGTGGGCTGGATTTAGTGACTCACTTCTTCTGAAGAGAGTATGGAAAAAAAAAAAAACAACAGTAATTAAAAGTAAAACAGTGGAGAAACCTGGCAGACACTATCTAAGCTAAGTGATCAAGTTTGTCATTTTTAGTATTAATGGTAGTATCATGTAACTTCTGATATGATATTATGAGAAGGGCACTTTACCTGTGTGACATTATTCCCCAAAATCTACAAGCCTGGTTTAATCAAGACAAAACCTCAGTATGATATCAGGCCTTAGATTGGGTCATGGATCTAGAATAGGATGTTAGTGGGAAAAGTGGTGAAATCTGAATAAAGTCTTAGTTTTGTTAATAATATTTTTCTATTGTGAATTTCTTAGTTTTGATAAAGAATCCAACTTTAAGCAAAATGTTAACCCCAGGGAAAACTCGGTGAAAGGTAAGTAGTAACACTCTGTATTCTTTTTGCAACTCTTATTTAAACCAAATGTTATTTCAAAATAAAATGTTTAAATATGAAAACAAGTCTACTCACATCCTAGGACATTAAATAGGCCTGTTTCTTATATTTTGCTTCTCACCTCTATTTATAGCTAAATAGTGTTAGTTAACTTATCTGTCTCCACAAACATGAATGCTTTACTAAATTATCTGGTTCAAATGCATTTGTTATAGAATGTGTGATGCTTATATAGGAAAAGATTTTGTTCCTTCCATCTCTCTCTTGCCATTTTTCTGTGTGTGTGTGTGTATATATATATAAATAAATAAATAATATATATACTGAAAATGTACTGAAAAAATACATATATAAAATCTGGAAAAATTCATTTGGGTAAATAGCAGAATGTGCTTTATTTCTGTGCTTAAGAAAAAGTAATATCGACTGCAGAATGTTCATGCTGGTTTGCCTGGGTGTGTGGTACTTTGATGCATGCTGTCAAATTACTTGAGTTACTTCAAAATTACATTTATTATCACTCAGTATGGAATGTGCAAATCTAGAATAAGACAATCCTGCATGTAATTTACATGAGGACATGCAGGTGTTACATAATGTTTTTAAAGTAATTTCAGTAACTTCTACTTACTGTATTAAATCAATCTTTCATGGTGATTGGTGAGATTATCAACATTTCTTGTTCAACAAATTACACTTGACTATAGCATAAACAGACAAACAATTGGAGTGGCATAATATTAGTGTGACTAACACCATATCACTTAGCAGATACTGAAAAGAACTGAAAGGGAGCATTTTCTATTTAATCTATGAGTAAAGTGTTAAATAAATGAGTATGTTTCCACAGCGAATGAAGAGAAATGCCCTTTCAGGCAATACATTGCCTATCTCTGATGTTCAATGTAGAATGAGAAACTAAATCATCTGCTTGAGAATGCAAAACTCTTTACACATGCACAGATTTCATCTACAATCACTGTGATAAAAAAAAATGAGGCCTTTATTTCTACTTAAATAACTATAAGGAGAGCAAAAGTGATGAGAATTTGTCTGGTGAACATTAAGATAAACCATTAAAAGAAAACATTTAAAAAATAAAACAATAACTTCCATACCAAAAAAAAAAAAGTATATAAGACCAGTTTCCAACAGTGTGGTAGAGTGTAGAGAGAGTTGTCTAAACAAGAAAGAACATCTTTTGAAATGGTGAGTGGTTGAAGGGTATGATTTGTTTGCTGGTAATAAGGGCACAAGAGAGAGAAACAGAAAGAGACACATACCCACACCTTGTGTGGATCCAGACTTAAATTCTTATGAATTTAATAAGGAGAAAATCCCCAAGCAACCACAAGAGACTTTGAATATGATCAACTGTGGGGCCCAGGGAGAAACTGGTATCTACGGAAAAACTGGGCATGTCATGTATTAATATTTATGCTGCTTTCTCATAACCAATTCCTTACTAAAATATTGGGGGGGGGGTTGCTACAGAAGTAAAGTGAAATTTAATAAGCATTATTTCTCAGATATTTTATTTTTTGCTTATTTGTTAACTCAAAATATTATGGTGCCCAATATGCATAAATCACTTTGCTAGTGACAGAAGATTCCATAGTGCCCAAATCAGGCATCGTCTCCACCTCTGTAGAACTCACAGTCTAGTGGACAATATAAATAAAAAATAAATAAAAAATGTAATAGTGTATTTATGAAATTAATACAGTTTTTTTAAAGAGACACAGAAAAATGGGGCTACAACACTAAACAAGTTTAGCTGGAAAGCCTTCTCTGTGAAGGTGTTAATTAAGCTAATACATAAAAAGTGAAAAGAACCCATACTGCAAAAGCTTCTCCAGACAGAGACAATAGAATATGCAATAGCCGTGCAGTGAAAAGAGCCTAGAGCTTTTCAGAAAAAAAGATCATGGACATAATTTGTGGTAGGCAAGGGGAGAGTGCTGGAAAAGAAGCCCACTAATGCATTGATTAATTAGTTTTGTCATTCAATGAATGTTTATTCATTAAAAAGTAAGCCAATTTTGGAAAAACATATGTGGCATGCACCTTCCAAAGACTCACAATTGGCGGGACAGAAAGAATAACACATCATCACACAAATAAATGTAAATACAACTGTTCCATGACAAGTGCTAAGCAGGAAAGGTTGCTTTTGGCCTATGATAGGAGTATTGTCCTAGTCAGGGGGGTTAAAGAAGACCACTGGGGAAGTGAAAATTGTGTTAAGATTTTAAAAATAAATACAAGTTAGCTTGATCAAGTGAGAATGAAAGCATTTTCTAAGGAAAATGTAGCTGTGAAATGACCTTGCGATCGGAGGAAGTAGAAGCCCAAGAAAGTGAAAAGAGGCCAGTGAGGCTAGAAAGAGTAGCGTGAGGGGAGCGTGTGTGACCAGGGTGAAGAGAAAGGTTGGAACCAGACCTCATGGCCTGGTAGGCCCTGCCAAAGAGTTGTATCCTTATCATAAGATCAATGATTCCTCTTTAAACAAGACAGATTCACATGCCCTGATTAAAGTTTAATAAAGCTTAGTGTACAGTACAGAGAAAAGAGAAGGGTCCAGCATGGGTGCTGTCAGACCATTAGGGACCTATTGCAACATCTCTTCTGCAGATGATTATGAACAGTGCTAGAGTTACAACAGTGGACTTGGAGAAAAGTGGTAAGACTCAAGGTATGCATATCTGAGAATGGAATAGGTAGGCATAAAAGATGGCGTTAATGATCCTAACTTAAATTGGTGAAAGATAGTAGCATTCATTGAGATAGGGAAGTACAGTGGCTGGGCAATATAGCCAAAAAAAAAAAAAAAAGAAATTAAAAGTTCTGTTTTGAGTTGCTTGTGAGAAATACAATTAGCAATTTCTCAGTTTACTCTCTCATTTCATTTATGTTTCTGCTCAAATGCCACCTCCTTAGAAAGTCCTTCTCTGATGACTCTATCTAAAATTACTCTCAGAGCCAAGTTCTAACACTCCCACTACTTAATATTATATGGCACTTTCTGACTTCATGTTATAAATTTATTTCATTATTGTCATTTTCCTCCAATAGAGTTAATCTCCATGTAGGTAGAGGGATTGTCCAACTTCTTTTTTTTTAACATAAAGTACCTGGTAGAGTAATGGGTATACGGCAGGTAATTAAAAAAATATGCCAATGAATAAATGAATGCATGGATGAATAAAGAGCAATTGGATACATAAATATACCATTCATGTATAAAGAAATATTCTGTCTTATGAAGAAGTAGAAAAATAACCAAAAGAACTAACAATAGAACAATTATTGCCTATGTCTGAAGGTTGCTTACAACAAAAGAGTGAGTACAGGAGAAGCATGTTGTTACTATACCTACAAATCAGTCTCCTGTAAAAGGAAATAATGGTTTAGTTCTAACTGAAATGGCACCATTATTTCTCTAATTTGGGTATATATTTTAGGTTATAGTTTTATTTATGAGTTGATCTCAGACTCTAGTAAGCCAAATGACCTTCTTGAACTTCAGATGTTTGGTTTCTATTTAGGGAGAATATTATAACAGGGATGGGATTTCATATTCCTATAAGTGTCTTAAGATGGAGAAATAAAATGTGATACAAATACAATACCAGTACTTTACTGAGTAAACAATAAAACAGAATTTGATACAGATATTTTAGCCAAAATTTTGTCATTTGATTATAAGAAAACTTATTTTATTAGTGGACATAAAATTAAAACAAGATTTCTATCTTCAGAATGTTATTTAAAAATTGAGTAACTGAAGTAGCCCACCAACTGTATGGTTGTACAGTACATTATAGACCAATTTTTCTTACGCTTAGATCTCCAATAAATAATACAAATAACAAAATGACATAAGTGCTATAACTGAGACACACTATGATGGAAAACATCAGAGGATACAAGAAGAGACTTCACTTGGCTCTACCTGGCAGCCTGCAGAAGAGTTAAAGTGAGCTGGGTCTCGGGGAATCAATAGGAATATGCTAAAATGGAAGAGTATGAAAGGAGAAGGAAAGGGAGCAGAGGATAACTTGCGGAAATTCACAAAGGCATAAAACACACGACACATTCAGAAAATCTTCAGGTGTTTACCACAGTATAGGTGTGTTTGGAGGAATGGCTGGCTCTGAGTCTAAGCAAATAGGAAGGAATTGCTTAGGGAGGGACTGGCATAGTCTGCTAAGTACCAAGGACTTTACACTTTATGAAATGTGATGCCATTTAAGGTTTTTAAATGGCCTGACAGCATTTGTATTTTAGAAAGGTCACTCTAATTTGATTTGAAGAAAGGTCTCTAGATGAGCAAAGAAAGATACTATTTAAAATCTCTCTTTAAATATTACCATTGAAGCTCTCCTAGTAGCAGAGGAAAGTGAATCATACCCAGGGGATCTGGTAGGGGGATCCAGAAGTGCCCACTGGTTGTAAGGAGGAATCAAGAGTTCAACTTTAAGAAATAAATTCATGTAAATATTCCAATCTACTTTGTAAAAATTATATTTGCAACTATTCCCTAATTATATCACTTTATTTTCTTCTACAAAAATTGTTTTGCAGAAAGTGGAAAGTTCCAGGAAAAAAGTCTCAGTTTCTTACTCGGCACTCCAGTATGTGACCACTGGAGGAGACATGACCCAATTTAAAAAGCAGAACCACAAACATAATTTTACAAATAGAAAAGGACGCATGCTTAGCAAAAAAGTTTTACATAAGCATATAAAACAGTTGAAACAAAACAAAGCAGAAACAACAAAAACATAAATGTTCTTGCTGCAAAATTAAAATGAACAGTTTTACAAGAAAACTTTACCTTATTTAGTACTGTAATAATAAATCCATACACCATATCAGGAAAAATTACCTTTTAAAGATGCTTTCTTTAAAGTTTTTAATTTCCTTAAAGGCATATTTTTAAAATTCACATGTAAAACAATCTTTCTCTCTGTTAATTGAATACTATATAATAAAATTTACCTGAAATTTGTATGTAGTTTACATTACAAGAAATGTTAAATTCTTAAATTTGAGGAGGATCCAATCCAAGCTCAGTATCTCCACTGCCATTTTTACTCTAAATACTAAAGCAAGGTGTACATATCAAAAACCCATGTTATACTTCATTATGCCAATTACCTTTTTCTTTCCTAAGAAACAGAAAAAAATTAACATTTAATAATGAATGTAGGCCTACATTTTTGCCATACTCTTCTCCTATACCACTAGGAGTTTTTAGATCCTCCATGAGATTTAATCTAAATTCATGTACTATCTGATATCTAAGCTCTCATTCAGGTCTGAAATTCTATGCTGTTATGATATATCTATATATGTATTTAATGTGTTAAAATATATTTTGGTAAATATCTGCTTAGCTGAGAAAGGAAGCCCCAACATAGAGCAGTGTAAATAAATATCACCAAGTATAAATTGATGCTATCTCTGTCATCAAAAGTTTTCTTGTGAAATTCTTTGGGTAGTCTTGGAAAATATCATGACCCTTGTCCTCTACACTCCACATATCTTATATTTTGTTATCTACAGATGCTTGTGTGATATGCTTTTCAGTCCTATTGCAAAGTTGCACAGGATAAACACTGACATACTCTGGAAAAGTAAGTTCATTCCATGATTCACAGAAAAAAAATCCTTTTCCCATTCTTATTCCTTGGTCTCTTTCTTGGGACCAGTTCTTTCCTTTGTACTATACCCTTCTTTACCCCAGAATAGAGAGACTATCCTGGAGGTGTGCCTGTGTGTTTACATTTGTGCACCTATGTGTAACAGTGGGAAAGTGGGGACTGCACACTCACGTGATTGTCAAGTTTAGCTTCATATTTATCTTGAAAACAGCATTGAGATTAAGAAGTCGAGCCATGAGGTATCTTTTGACTTTGTTTGCCACATTTATTCCTCCTAGTAATTTCTGGGATCTTTTTTCTCTTCAGGAGTCCAAGTTTATTCAGGAACACCCCTGAGGATTCCATTGCCCAAAAGAGATGTGCTAAAATATAACAGGATATTATAATTATATAAACAAATAATTTTAATGAGATAATGAACATTATTAAAAGGTACTTTTCAAAGTGTTGTAAAAGAAAGATTTATTTGCTATTAAAATTAAGAAAGGAGAAACAAATTTTGCCTGGAAGAATTAGGACTTTTTTTTTTTTTAAAGGAAGTACTATCTGACATTTAAAAAAAAAAATGAAAAAAATGAAAGGAAAGAAAAGCAATACCAAGCAAAGAGAACAGCAAGAACAAAGACATGGAAAGAAGAATGTTTACAGAAACTGTTCTCAAACTGTGCTTCCCAGTATAGAGTATCAGTATCGCATAGGAACTTATTAGATATGTAAATTCTTAGGCCCAGTCCAGACCTATTAAAGAAGAAATTCTGAGATCAGACACTAGTAATCTGTGCAGTAACACAGTCCCCAGATAATTCTGAAGCACACAAAAATTTGAGAACTAGAAAGCAAGTCTTAAAAAAAGAACTATTTCATATAGATCAAATATATAAAGATGTGCATTGAAAACAAGTTTGGGTTTGACCCAATAGGCAATTAATAGGTGTCTGATGTCTTAAACATAGAATTGACATGTTCATAACAGTTTTTAAAAGATCTCTGATAGCATTGTAGACATTTAATCAAGTTTGCAAAGAAACAAAACCAACCCATTGGGGAAGGCATACAGGTTGAACATGAATAGTGGTAGGAAAGATGGAGGGCAGTGAACAGCTGAAAGGGAACTGGAGATGTAGAATTTCCCTGTTAATGTGTAACCTTTCAACAGGATTTTCTGGAGACAAAGCTTTAAATCAAAGAAAATTAAATATAGGAAATTGTAACCGCCTGAGCCCATTGATGGTGTGTGTTGGGGGTGTCAGAGCATATATTCCATTGAAGAGACGTTGTGCTACCCGACAAAACAAAACTGACCTTGTTCTACTTACAGCAAAGTGCAACATGCAATATGGAGGAAACAAACCAGAGTCACCTTCTTGTGTTCTTTGTGTTTTTCCAATCTGGATTGATGGAATATAGGGCTTCTTCTCTGTGGTGACATATCTCATTTTTTGTTTCTGAAATTCTAAATGTGATATCACTGTGTTCTTTTAGAATAAACTATTGTTTGCACATCTATTCAACCAAGAAATATAAAGTATTTAAACATGCTCTCCAAGGCAGAAATGAAATTGCCAACTGGTAAGACGAGGTAGGTAAGAAAAAGAAAAAAAGTGATAAATCACTCTGCTGCTATCTAATGGACTATCATGCTTTTGAAATGTATTTTTATAAAATTGTCATTTTCGTCACTATTTAATCCCAAACAAAACAAGTCAGTCTGGTTTTTTAAGCTCATTTTTGTTTGCTCTTTCAATATGAGTCATTGACACAACATTTTGGTACCATCCAGATAAATTCATTGTCAGTATTTTGACAGCATAATTTAAGGGCATATTTGCCTCTCCTGAGTATAACCATTCTTGCCACAAAAAGACTGAGATTTTGTTTAATGTTTTGTATCCACTTCATACACATTTGCCCACATAAGGAGCTTTAGGAAAATCCTTTAAAGACAGCTGGAAGATATGTCGTTTTTGCTTTTCCTTTTCTGTCCTTATCTGAAATGTGAACAAGGTGGCTGGAGCTTCAGCAGCCATCTGATAAATGAGATCACATTGAAGATAAAAACCATGATGGCAAAAAGTAAAGACAGAAATTGCCTGAGCTATAATTATATGGTGCTTCCTTACCAGCCCTAGATTATCTATGCCAGCCTCTTACAAGAGAAAAATCTTATTTAAATCACTGTTATTGGCTTATTTCATTTAGCACAATGCCCTTTAGGTTAATTCACGTTGTCACAAATAGCAAGATTTCCTTCTTTTTTTGAGGCTGGATAATATTCCACTGCATGTATACGCTACATTTTCTTCATCCATCATTAATGGACATTTGGGTTGTTTCCATATCCTGGCCACCATGAACAATGCTCCAATAAACATGGGGGTACAGATATCTCTTCCAGATCCTGATTTTAGTTATTCTGTGGACATACCTCAAGTGGAATTGCTGGATCCTGTGGCAATTTTATTTTTAATTTTTAAAGAACTCTTTATACTGTTTTCTACAGTGGCTGTGCCATTCTACATTTTCACCAACAGGGAACAATTTCTCCACATCCTCATCATCATTTATCATTTTTTTAATTATAGCCATCCTAACAAATGAGTATAGTTAACAATACAGTATTGTGCACTTTAAAATATGTTAAGAGGATGGACTTCATGTTAAGTGTTCTTACCTTACACATATACACACACATAAAAATAATACCAGATAATTTTTGCAGGTGATGGATATGTTTAATTCCTTGATTGTGATGATGGTATGGGTGTATGCATATGTTCAAATTCAGAAAAATACATACATTAAATATATGCGAATTTTTGTATATAAATTATATCTCGAGAAAACCTTAAAAATTTTTAAATAAATTGATACAAACCAAAAGAAAAAAAACCCTATGGTTACTGAGGTTTTCTATTACATGAACCCATACAATTCTGTGATAAATTTAGATTAATGATCAGATTTCTGACCCATGTATTTTCTCCCACTTTTTTTCTCATGTAAATCATACTTGGTAGACTATTCATGTATTTGGGTACAATGTAGTGTTATTCTTTTTCACTAGACTTTATACTGTAAACATCTTTCTGTGCCATTGTACATTATTCCATACCATTGTTTTCAGTTTCACACATTTATTGTAATTTGTTAAACCAATCACCCATTGTAGAATAATGATTTTTTCACTACAGCAACAAAACATGAAAGCACTAGATTTTCAAAATCTAGTCAGCAATATGTACTATTAAAAAATAATAATAAACCTGGGCATGGTGGCACACACCTGTAGTCTCAGCTACTTGGAAGGCTGAGACAAGAGGATCACTTGAGCCTAGCCTTCTATTCAGGGCCAGAGTGTACTATGATCTTGCCTGTGAATAGCCACTGCACTCCAGACTGGGCAGCATAGCAAGACCACCATCTATTAAAAAAAAAAAGAAAAGAAAAAATAATAATATTATAATTAAATGATTGAAAGCAATTTGACCAAATAGAGTTAAAACCAGGCAATTTTGTCTCCATGAGAATGCCATGTTTGTGGAGGGTTCTCTAAAACCAGGCCCAATCTAATTGTGGGGCAGTCAGAGTACCAAGCGTGAGTAATTGACAATCATGATCATGTGTTATGAAGGCTCAATAGTGTGTATGATAATACAAAGGCTCATTTTGTTTCTGCAGAACTCCACAAAACATGTAAGAAACAGAAATGCATATTTCTGTAGAGGCATAAATTTTTAATCTCATGTGCCATTGCTTACCATATTAAGTAATTTTTGCAGCTAAAATAGCCTTACTTTGCACAGGAAATATTAAATCCTTTGTTTATTTTGATAGTTTGTGTGTAATGAATAAATCGCTTCGCCCATCCTTCTCAGTTTCAGATTCTTCCATCACTGCATTTGTTGCCTCATGCATTTAAGATGATGCTCTAAAATGAGAAAACTGACAAGCAAGCAGAACAGACATAATTGCTTGAAATTTAACTTCAGAAAGCAGAAAAGTTTCCAAAACTTCAAAAATGTCAATTTTTATGTCATTTTATTTGTTGTTCTTATATTTGGCTTGGTTTTGTTTAAATAAATAAAATAATACATTTTGTATATCCCAGGATCTCTTTTCTTCTGCCTTTATCAAACTCCTACAGTATGCAGGTCCAACTTAATTCAAACACCTTTTTTTAAGGTTATTCTAATGGCTTCAAAAAAAAAAGGTGTCTTCCTCTTATAACATCAAAATACTAATAACTAATCCCAGTGATTAGTCATTAGACACCATTGCTTTGTGTCATTTTTGCACATGGATGGCTTACATTATCATTTAAGCTTTGCACTGTTACTTAACAATTTTTATAGTTTTGATTCTTAACAGTGTTGTGCTTAGATTCCAGGCATTCAGGGAAAACGTTTATGACTGGTAAGGTATATTTATATGAAGAACTCAGGGCTTACCAGAGATTTAAGTTCTTAAGATATTTAACATCTGAATACAGTCCCTCTCTTTTAACATTCAGCTCTCGTCCTTTAACAAACTTAGGTCAGTTTTTAATGATTTATATATGTTTAATTATGTCTCCTCCATCAGACAGTAAACACCATGAAGGCACAGATTTTTTTTTCTGTTTTATTTATTATCATAGACCCCATGACTAGCATAGTGCTTAGTACAAAGCAGGAGGTAAGTATATTTTTTTTTAAAAAATAAACGCATAAATAATAGGCAGAATGGGGGCAAAACTATAGTGAGCAATGCAAGAGACAAGAAATAAAGTTCATGAAGCCAAGATGAGACAAAATTTGCCTTTATGTATACTTCACTAGAATGTGATTAAAGTTGAATTTTCCAAAGTTGGAGAATTGGCAATATTATGTTTTTGTATTATTTGGTTTCTAATTCTACCCCAAAGTAGAATGTTCTTGGGAACACATCTACATGTATTTTATTCCACTCTAATCAGAGTGTACATTTCTTAAAACAAGGCCCTGTTAGATTTTAGATTTTAACCTCATATAGTGCCATATAGAGATTTATATCCAGAGACAATTCTCAATAAATGCTTATTAAATAAGTAAATGAGTTTTTCCTATTGAAGAATTACATGAATATTTGTCATAAAAGAACTATTGTTTGTTCTGTTTACACATATAGTTTCTGTTGCTCTTAACTGAATTTTACTCTTAAATAATTTATATGGGAACAGGCATGGTTTCTTACGCCTGTAATCCCTGCACATTGGGAAGCCGAAGCGGGAGGATTGCTTGAGCCCAGGAGTTCCAGACGAAACTTGGCAACATAGAGAAACCCTGCTTCTACAAAAAAGTTAAAAAAAAAAAGTAGGCATGGTGGCACATACCTGTAGTTCTAGCAACTTTGGAGGCTGAGGCAGGAGAATCCCTGGAGCTGAGGACTTCAAGGTTGCAGTGAGCTGTGACTGGGCCACTGCACGCCAGCCTGGGCAATAGAGTGAGACCCTGTCTCCGAATGATGATAATAATAATAATAATAATTTATTTAGTAAATCAAGCATGCTTTGATATGTGTGTATATTTTCATGGGATTCATACTAGTCTATTCATTCATAGTCCTCCTATGTACGTTATTGTTTTTTAAGAACAGCCAAACTTGAGGTGATTGATATAGTCTCAATTAGCAATTGCAATTTAAAATTATTTAATAATGGATGACAAGATTTGTACAGGGTTAATATTATTGTCACCATACTCTGCCCAGAGTAAATGCATTACAGAAACCCATATAAGAATATAGAGTGATTATCAGATCTTTTGCCTCTTTGGATTATAATCTAGTGTTCCTTAGATCAAAATCATAGGTTCATTTGTCCACAAGACTGTCCAACTAGTTATTTAAGAGATACTTATAGTTTTGTGAGTTCATTTGTACAGACTATGGTGTGACATGGAACCAAAGGACACCTAGACGGTAGCGTACAAATAATATAGTATACTTAGTAATGTTACCACAAAGAGATAGGTGGGTAGAGAGCCATCAACTCTAAGAGAAAATATTGGAGATAATACAAGTTTTTAGTCATCTATTTTACATTAATAATTACTGTTTCTTTTGTGTTTTTTTCAGAGTTGTGCTCTGTAAAGATAGAAACAACACGGTGCAAAGAGGATTTTTTGCTCGTTATAATAGCAAAGCATATTGAGTTTCATAACATATTTAAGTTATATGTTACTGCACTAAACTTCATGTGGAGGTGACTGGTTATTAGAAAAAGAAATACTGACTGATGTGTTTTTTACATTTTTAAGAAGTCATTTGTAAACCTCTTTTGGAGTTTGACAAGTTCTCAAATAAAAATAAATCAGTTTGTCATCAAATCTCATTGTATTGACATATTAATGGAGTAAAATACACTAGCAGAAATAAAAGTTATCACTCACAGTTTTGTGATTCAGCTTTGCCGTATGAACCAAGATAATATTGGCAATGAAAAGCCTATAGACCTCACTACTAGAGAACAACAAAAAACAAAACTGACATAAAATCACTATAACTCTTAAGATCTATAGCAGCAGTTTATAGCTGTATTATGAGTGAGTATGGTACTTTAGATATTAACACATTTTAAAAGTGTCTTTGTAATAGTATAGCCAAACACAAGGAGGGGAAATAAAACAACAATGAGACAACAGTGAAAAAAGAAAAAATATTTCCTTCACAGTCACTTTATTTTTTTTCACAAATGATAAAAACAAAATGTGCATCCATCAAATTTTATAGCCCCAATTTTGAGTAAAATATTTATCCCAGCATTTCAAAAGTGAAGTAGAAGTTTAGGACTTCTGAGTAAATTTGGGTTGAGAAGCTAAATAATCCAGATGTTTACAAAAATTTGATCTGGGAAAATTTCACTTGATGCTTACCCTATTCTATAAACTAACAAACAAACAAACCAAATACTAAATAATCCTCTTAAAGTGCAAAAGTGAGGAGACTTATACATGTATAGATACATTTCCTGCAATAATACTAGGAATACGAGCCATAAAGTATGGATCTGGCCCACAGGCAATCTTCATTTGAACTACATTAGTGGTATCAAATTCAGTACTGTATTTATTGGCCTGGACACTAGAACAAGCTAACTAGAATCAAAGCCTGCCTGTGCTGCAAATGGCAAAATAGTTTTCAACTCTTCAAGTCTCAGGGTTTTTTTTTTTTTTCTGTAAGTGGGCAAAATGATTTAAAAACAAACAATTACCAAAAATTACTGCTTCAATTTTTATTCATTAAACAAATGTTTATTGAGCACCCATATAGAGTCAGATACTGTTCAAATCACTGAGCAGGGAACAGGATAACTTCCCTCTTGCACCTTAATGGGCTGTTGTGAAATTAAGAATTGATTGAGATAACGTACTTAACACCGCACCAAAAACCTAGTAATTATCGAAGAGAGTTCCTGTGATAAAGATTGTGGTGACTCATGTTATTATTTCAGTGAACAGTGATCTAACGTAAAATCCGTTGTCATTACGATGTGGTGTGGTTTGATAGAATACAGTAGAAGTAGAAGTGATCCACACATGATGCCTGATAGTAACCACACTTCTCTTACTTCCTTATGTAATATAAATGATTTTGACGATAAATGAAATGTGGTCTGAGTTTGTACCTACTGATAATTGGCCACAATCTGGCAACCTAAAGAAATATATTTAATCATTTTATTTATAGAAGCCTGGAAGTTAAGGATATTTTCTGAAAGTTTTCTTATCTTAATTTACAAAAAGCTTTCAGAATCAAAGTTGTTTTTTTTTTAACTTGGGCTAACATAAAGGACATAAAGTACAGTCTTGAGAGAGCTCTTTACGGACTACTCTAATGGATAACGAATGCACATTTATATCTACATAACACATTTCATTCACTGAATCTCTGGGAAAACTCTATTTTAAATAAAGAATTACTTATGCATTCCTCGCTTTATAGTTTGGGGGCAAAATTTAAATGTAATACAAATGAATTGATTTCTATCTCAATGAAAAAGTGAACTAAAAACAGCTCTTGTTTGTTATCAGAATTCTAAATTCTTGCGCAGTGGATTCTATTAAACTTAATTTCCTCCGTCATTAGATTCATTTTATCATTTATTCCCAACTGTTCACTTTCTTTCTGTATAGAAAAATATTTCATTGTGTTTGTATGTATTTCTCTTTGGCTGCTGTAACACATATAGAACAAACTTGTTGGCTTAAAAATAACACAATTTATGATCTTATAGTTCAGTAGGTTAGAAGTCTGACTTGGTTCCACTAGATTAAAATCAAGCTCTCAGCAGGATTGCATTCCTTTTTGAGGCTTTAATAAAGAATTGTTTCCCTGCCTTTTCCAAATTCTAGAAGTCATTTACATTCCTTGTCTTGTGGCCCTTCCTTCGTCTTCAAAGCCAACATCAGTGGGTTGAATCATTCTCAGAATGCCATCTCTTTGGCTCCCTGAAACCAAAAAAGTTTCTCTGTTTTTCAGAATCCGTGTGATTAGATGGGACCCAACTGGGTAATCCAGAATATTCTTCCTATCTCAAGGTCTTTAACTTAATCACATCTGTAAAAATTTATTTTGCCACGTAATATAACATATTCACAGTTTCTGAAGATTAGGGTGTGGACATCTTGGGGCCATTATTTGCTGAACATAATATGCAAAATAAATAAGCAAAATAAGACATCACAAAATAAATAGTTCAAACAAATGTAAGGAAATTTATTTTCATAGGTAACATTTTTTGTTAATTATTCAAATAGCATAGCAAAGAATTCCAAAAAGAATATATTTTTTGTTAAAAATTCAACATAGTATGCTCAGAATTTTCAAGTGATTTCATTATCTTTTTCTTAATGTAAGATACCTTCTTTCTCATCATTACTATTATTTTTTAATTTATGCAGTCTCCATTCATCCACCTGTACACAAAGGACTTGTGGGTGTGTTATATAGGGAAGGTCTGTTATACCTATTGAAATGGGGATCGTATCATAATCTCACACATGCATCCTTACACTGTTATAGGCATAGAATTATTTAAATATTTTAAAGGAGGAAAAAGTCCTCAAAAATGCACATTAGCACAGAGGTTGCTTTAAGAAGTAGGTAAAAGTTTGGGTTTTTTTTTCCCTTTTTCCTTTTCCCAGTATTTCTGTTTTTGAAAACATTGTCTCCTGTTTTGGTATCTTCTTAGTAAGGCAGTTCATTCTACTCAGGCTCATTCAACCACTCAGCTCCACTCTGAGCTGAATGACAGTCCAAAGCATGGTTGTTTACTGGATTTAACTGCAATTACACCTTCCTGGCTTTCCAAAAAATTCTGACAGTGCACAGAATATTTTTAAATTCTCTAAAAGGGAAAGAACTTAATTTTTTCTTCTTCTTCCCTTCTTTCCTGTATTATGTTTTTAATTTTTTCACCAAACACTAATTTGTCTTTAACCCATTCTTACCTTCTCTCCATATACTTTTCTGACAATTACTTCCCTCTATCATGTATACTGCTCCTACAGACACAGTATTCATGTATATTTATATTGATTGAAATATTTCACATTAAAAATAAACACTAATTTTTATAAAAATCTTTATGGCTTCTTGCCTTTTAATTTGTTCTGTTACTCTATGGATTTACCTTTATCTTTTCCCTTAGTAAATTTTTTAGGCTTCAGAGACTCTTTTTGTCTTAATTATGTTGATCCTTAGTAAGCCCTAATTCGATAGCTCAGGTAAGTTCACAGAAATTCCACTTTGATTTTGGTCTATTTATGGAAATGGTAATTCCCTTTCTTTTCCCAATGTCATCTCTTCACTGAGTCCCTGTTCCACTTACTGAGTCTCCATCTGAGTCCAACCTAAATCCATAGCTTAGTCTCTGCTACATTTTTCCTAAAACTCTCAAGCACCGACAAACTGCTGGATCCTAGCATCTTGCCTCTTTAAATTGCTCCCTCCTTGGGGGATTTTGTGGTGGTTTGAACGACCACTTACTGCATGTCACTATACTCAGAGTATACATTAGGCCACCTGCATGCTGTGTTTCTCCTATCACCTGCCCTCTAGCCTGACCCATGGATAGATCCATTTTTAAAGTTTATCATCTAGAATCAAGCAAATAATCAAATAAATATTGGTCAATAAAATATTATTAAAAATACTTAGAAGATTTTTATACAAATGTAGTTATTGAGCCCCTATCATTACTCAGATATTTTACAGATTAGCAGTAAGCAGAAAATAGAATCTTGTTCACAAGGAGTTTACAGTCTGGTACGGGAAACAAATATTAATGGAATGATCATTAAAATGGATGTATAATGACAGACTGAGGTAAGTGATCTGGAGGAAAAAATCACTGGGCTCTATGAGTACATTATAAGAAAGCCCTGAGCTGGACAAGAGAGTCAGAGAAAGCTTTTTGAGACAGTAACACTTCAGCTAAAGAAAAAGGATGAATAGTACTTGAACATTCAAAATGGGAGCGGTGCTGGGATGTGAGAGAGTTTCCTCGGCAGATCAAAGAGCACATGCAATACCTTTTGCAATAGCAACAAAGAAAATTAAATATTTAGGAACATATCTAACTAAGGAGGTCAAAGACCTATATAGAGAGAATTATGAAACACTGAGAAAAGAAATTGCAGAGGATGTAAATAGATGGAAAGCCCTACCATGCTCTTGGATAGACAGAGTCAACATAGTAAAAATGGCTTTGCTACCTAAATTAATTTACAGAATCAATGCAATCCCTATCAAAATACCAACATCATTTTTTGCCGATCTAGAAAAAATAATTCTACGCTTCGTGTGGAACCAGAGAAGACCCCGTCTAGCCAAAGCAATCTTAAGCAAAAAGAACAAATTGGGAGGCATCTGTCTACCAGACTTCAAACTATACTACAAGGCTATAGTAACCAAAACTGCATGGTATTGGCACAAGAACAGACACGTAGACCAATGGAACAGGACTGAGAACCCAAATATAAAACCAACCTCATACAGTCACCTGATCTTTGACAAATTCCAGAAAAACGTACACTGGGGAAAAGATTCCCTATTCAACAAATGGTACTGGGAAAACTGGATGGCCATATGTAGAAGACTGAAAGTGGACACACACCTCTCACCTCTCACAAAAATCAATTCACAATGGATAACAGATCTAAACCTAAGACATGAAACCATAAGAATTCTCAAAGAAAACGTTGGAAAAACTCTTATGGACATTGGCCTAGGCAAAGAATTTATGAAGAAGACCCCCCAAAGCAATCACAGCAGCAACAAAAATAAATACTTGGGACCTGATCAAATTGAAAAGCTTCTGCACAGCCAAGGAAACTATCACTAGAGTGAACAGACAACCTACAGAATGGGAGAAAATATTTGCATGCTACACCTCTGATAAAGGGCTGATAACCAGAATCTATACAGAACTTAGGAAAATCAACAAGAAAAAATCAAACAACCCTATTAAGAAATGGCAAAGGACATGAACAAAAACTTTTCCAAAGAAGACAGAATAATGGCCAGCAAACATATAAAAAAGTGCTCAACTTCTCTAATCATCAGGGAAATGCAAATCAAAACCACAATGAGATATCACTTAACTCCAGTGAGACTGGCTCATATCAAAAAATCCCCAAATAACAAATGTTGGCAGGGATGTGGACAGATAGGAACACTCATACACTGCTGGTGGGACTGCAAATTAGTACAACCTCTATGGAAAGTAATATGGAGATACCTCAAAGAATTAAAAGTAGAATTACCATTTGACCCAGCAATCCCACTACTGGGTATTTATCCAAAAGAAAAAAAGACATTTTATAATAAAGACATCTGCTCTCGAATGTTCATAGCAGCACAATTCACAATTGCAAAGTTGTGGAAACAACCAAGGTGCCCATCAATACACGAGTGGATCAATAAAATGTGGTATATGTATACCATGGAGTATTACTCAGCAATAAAAAACAAGAGTGAATTAACACATCTGGTATTATTCTGGTTGGAGCTAGAACCCATCCTTTGAAGCAAAGTGTCGCAGGATTGGAAAAACAAGCACCACTGGTACTCACCATCAAACTGGTACTAACTGATGAACACTTACATCACACAGGGCAATAACATTCATCTGAGGGTGGGTGGGTGGGAGGGGGTTAGAGGGGATGGGAAAAACTCTCACTGAATGGATGCAGAGAGCACAGTTTGGGGGATGACCACGATTGTGGCTCTGACACAGGCAGAACAGGGGCAATGTGTATGGCCAAAGTGTTGTACCCCCATGATATTCTGAAATTAAAAAAATAAATTAAAAAAAATAAATAAATAAAGAGCACATGCTCAGTGGTGGAAGAGTGCATGGCAAGTCTGAGGAACCAAAACAAAATGCCACTGTGCTAAAACTTATTACACCAGGAAAGCGATAAGTGATGTAGCTCCAGAGGGAAGCAGGAGCCAGATGACGTAGAGTTCTATGGGTCATGACAAACAATAATAGATTTTAAGCAGCATGAACAACATCACAAGGTATGCAAAGATCATCTTAGCTCCAGTATGGGGAATGAATTGGAGAAGGGCCAGATTGGATGAAAGAGAAAATTTAGGTTATGGTAGAATTCAACTGAGGAACAATGGTAGATTGGAGCATTCTTTCTATGCATAGTCTTAGAAAAGATTTGCTAGTTACATGGCAAATATGCCAGAATTAAATGTGAAAAATGTAGCCAATACCCCGTAGCTCCCATTTGGAATAACTTGTAGTAATAGCAAGTTGTGCAGAATAATGTCCGTATAACAGCGCTCTTGTGTGTGTGTGTGTATGTGTGTGTGTGTGCTTCTTTAAATCATCAGAACCATCTAGTGAGATTCTGATGATTTCTCCATTTTTACCAAGTCAAGGTAGTTTCAGAAAATTTAAATGCCTTGTTGAGGCTGGCACAGTGGCTCATGCCTGTAATCCTAGCACTCTGAGAGGCCACGGCGGGAGTATCACTTGAGCCCAAGCGTTCAGGACCAGCCTGGGCAAGAGCAAGACCCTGTCTCTACAAAAAAAGAAAAAGAAAAATTAGTCATGCATGGTGGCATGTGCCTATAGTCCCAGCTACTTGGGAAGCTAAGGCAGGAGGATTGCTTCAGCCTAAGAGTTTGAGGTTGCAGTGAGCTATGATGACACCACTGCACTCTAGCGGGCTACAGAGTGAGACCCTATCAAAAAAAATTTAAAAAAGCCTTGTTGAAGGCCACAAAAATGGTAAATAGCGGAATCAAGCCCTTTTGAACCCTTATTTCCACTTCTTTCTCCTGCTTCACTGTATCCATGGAATTGAAGCCCCTTCTCTTCCTGTATAAAAAACTATACCCACTGTAAGACACTTAACACTTTTTTGCATATTCTCAACTCCAATTGCCAATTCTTCTACAATTTCCTGAGGGTCCTACTCTGCTAGGCACTTAACAACAATGACAACAATGAAGACAACAAACCCAGAATACTACATTGAACTTTCTCAGTGGTTCAATTTCTCCTCTTTGGCATTTGTTGACTAGTATTTTGATTCTACATGGTCAAAAATTTGCAAACATGCTTGTAGCTTAAGAAATTTTGAAGTGCACTTTAGAATCCATAAATACATTTTGGACAGATATGATCTGGAGCTAATCTCAAGGATATGACAAGAGGTAAACACCACTCAGAATCGTTTAAGAGTTACTTTTTTCATTAAATTTTATTCACAAAATAGTTGATAATCTTAATTTTTAAAATGTCTAAAAAAAGCTCAAGGATCATATTAGCTATGAAATTATACAATCTGAATCTTAAATTCATTAAATAGTTATGTGGAAAAGGGAACAAGTTGTATGCAAGAAGCTAAAATTGCTGACACAGTACTCATAATAGGTTCTTTCCCAGAGGTTTTACTGCAGTTATATAAGAAACTATTCAATTATGAAGTTCAAAGAAACTTTCTGAATGGATTTTTTGGGGGTTACATTTTTGACAGATGTAGCAGGAAAGTGTGAAATACTGCTTACAATAATTTAAGCAATGAACATTTGGGCAAATACGAACATTGAGGTAACTGGCGTTTTCTTATTTACTCAAAGTCCAAGATTTTCAAAGCTTCCTAAGGTAAAAACTATTTTAAATTTTGTAGGAAAAAAAATTCTATCATTACTGATAGACCTTAGCTTTTTTTTTTTCCCCTTTTTCCTTTTTTTTTTTTAGAGCAACAAGGTCTCGCTCTGTTGCCCGGGCTGGAGTGCAGTGGTATGATCGATCATAGCTCACTGTAACCTAGAAATCCTGGGCTTAAGCAATCCCCCTGCTTCAGCTTCCAGAGTAGCTGGGACTACAGGCACACACCACTGCACCTGGCTGATTTTTTAAATTTTTTATAGAGACAGAGGTCTCGCTATGTTGCCCCGGCTGATCTTGAACTCCTGGCCTCAAGCAATTCCCCCACCTTGGCCTCTCAAAGTGCTGGAATTACAGAAGTGAGCCATTGTGCCTGGCCAGGCCTGTTTCTTATTTTTACAGTGACGCTTTACATTTTTCTGACATTTTAATGTAAATATACAGAAGACATTCTTCAATACAATTGCTTTGTAATGCCTGGAATTTAAGGAAAATTAAATTTCACAAGTTTCTTTATGCCTCAATCATATTCATCTTCTTTCTTTATGATTAATTCAGACTTGCCAGTAAGCTCTGTTATTTTTGTCTCTCTTGAGGCTTTTGTAATGAAAAAACTGGAAAATTTTTCAAGGTAAGCATATGCAATTCAAAAGAAGATCATCTTGGAAAATTACCATTATGTCATTCATTATTTTAAGAGTTTTCCTAGGAATGACCTTCCTTCTAGAAAGAAGAGCGTACATATTAAACATTTATGGTCTGAGAAATTAAGTTTTAGCAGAAAGGAAAAACAGAAAAACAAAATCTAGATTTAGACATAGTGCCTGGTTTGATGAACCTGGCAATGACTAATTATGTCAAAGTTATCTACTTATATTTCACAAATTCTAAATTTATACAATTAACAGAAATAAATTTGCTTTATAAAATAAAACTAATTAATTAAAATAGGAAAATAAAAAATAAATTATTTTACTAAATAAATTATTTCAAATTAAACAAATATGATATTATTACAGAGTCATTTATTTAATATCTACTTATGAATCATTTTTTACAAAATTTTTATGCACTTACCATCCAAATTCACCATATCTAAAAACAAAGAAACAAAACCACAAAATATTTGATTGTCTCCTGACCTTTTTTAAAGATGATGAAACCATGCTTTTCCTGAGACTCCCACTGTCCCCAAAGGAGAGAAGTCCCTGAGATTATGAATGTTTTCTACTTCACTCGTATGGCACAGAGAGATCTTTTTTTCTTTTTATTCCATTCACATAGCTATGTATAAAGTTTGAAAAATTGATAAGGCAGAAAATTGGCCCCAGTTGTCATATTTCATAATTACTTTAAAATGTCTTTATTCTGATTCAGGTTAAAGTATTTTTGGTTTGAGATTTCCATGCAAAATTTCACACACAATATTGCAAAAAGATTAAAGGTCTACAACTGTATCTAAAGCAAAGGTTAGCCCAAGGCTAAATTGTATTAATTTTTCTCCCCCATAAAGCCATGGCACACTTTGTAAATAGCTTTTTTATATATTGGTGTCACTCTTGGACCTGGAAATTTCAAATTGAAATCAATTCGATTTAAATCTAGAACTAGCTCTTTTATTAACATCTTAATTTCAAAGTAAATTGCAACATCATACTTTGTTATAAAAGGTGAGGAATTTTGGTTGAGATCCATCAAATAATTTCCAGATGCCAACTACATTTTAAGTAATTCTATAATAACACTGAAATGAATGTCTTAAACCTTTTGTGTCTGAAACTATATGAAACATCACTATGGTAACATGATTCTAAGGAAAATATATTTTAGAGCTTAAGAAGGCGGAAGAGTAAATGTCAGAGACCAGTAATTCTGGGCTTTTTGCTCTTTGAAGAATTCCATATATTTCCATAAATATTTACACATATTAAATCTTGGGTTACAAATATTAGCAGTAGTGCATTTACTTGTTAGTAAAATTATTAGCGTCATCCCAAGAATACATGTAAAATATATTACCATTGTGTAGTATTTCTGAAATGAATATAAATATATCTTAAAGTGTAACCACATTTTTGTTTACAAATATATTCAACATTCAATATGCTCTTATGTTTGTGTAGTGTTTTTAAATTTTCAAATAAATTTGACCTCCGTTACAGATATTTTTATAATGGTTTGTTTTATATAAAGAACACTAGGCACAATATAGTTGTGCTACCTTTAATCACATATCTGTTTGTGTGGTAAGGAGACACAAAGTAGTTTCAAGGAAGAATTTTAGTCCTTGGACCTGTACTCACCAGTCTCATTTTAAAACAAAAAATAAGGAATAGTCTCATATTCTAATGCTATCCCTATTAAATTCTTCATTTTCTAAAAAGGATCATAATCATAGTCTCATGTGTACAAATCAAAAATGTATGAGTGAGTCCTCACTTCAATAAACTGACTGCCGTGAAATATTTCTCAAAGTATCCTTGGAAGTATAAATAATTTTTATAACTTCTCAGCAGATGTGTGCTAATGTTTTATTTTGTTTAACCTTCTTTTGTTTGTTTGTTTATTAGTGGAGAAATTTATATTGAAATATCCTAGGAACTGTACAAATATAAAAAACCTAAAATGCACATTAATTCAATTGAACACACCTAAAAGTGTAGAATCATAGAACATTTACATATCAGTGTAGGGAGACTATATTTTCTAAAACTGTAATACTCTAGCAGAATAATTTACTAGATTTCTTTTGGAGTGTTAATAAGAACGCAAGCAATGAGTCTACAGTATGTGAAATTTATTCATTTAGAATTTCAATACTTTTAGAAAGTGTCCAATGATTTGCTACTATATTTTGTTTTATAATACCAACACCATTAGCTTGGTCATTAAATTTTTGTTAATAGATAACTTGCTTAAAGACAAGAATAATACAGGCACTCCCTGGGTTACAGACAACCCAATTTATGGTGTTTCGTGCTTACGAACAGGCTTCAAGGCTCCCTATAAGGATAATTTATAATTAAATAATTAAATTAATAATTTGGGAACTAGCTTCTTCAGCGCATGTAAACAAACCTGAATGGCGTAAGCCATTCCTTGGTGCAGCATCTTTCTGCTAGTGGCTAGTGTCGTTGTTTATAGGGTGGCTTACTCACAGCATCACCTTCATCTTAACTTTTTTATTCAATTTTGTTAAGTCTGTTTACCCTTATGACCATGCCTCCAAAGCAAAAGTACACTGCAAGTCCAGGTGAGCCTGTGGCAAAGAGGAAGGTGATTACAATGAAACAAAAATTGAAATAATCAAGCATTCAGAGAAAGGCCAGATGCCCTCATTCATTGGGAAAGCATCAGGCTTCAGTTACTCTACTATCCAATTATAAAGGATAAAGTGAGAATAATGGAGCGTGTGAAGGGCAGTGCTCCAAAGAGAGCATCTATAATTACTAAGCAGCATAGTAGATTAATTATTGAAATGGAAAGGTTATTATTGATTTGGTTAGAAGATCAAAATAAGCATAACATTCCTATTAGCCTAGCGTTGATTCAACACTAGTGAGTGTCGACCTTTAATATATATATTTTTAAATTTCTCCTATATCCTATCTAAACTTTTTGTATGAGTTCGTTTTTATGTTCTGTTTGTTTGAATTGAAATAAAGAGCACAATAGTTTCTGTAACTTATTATTTCAGCATAGGGGTATTATTATTATAGTTATTAAATACTATTACTACATATGAGCCATTATAGTAGCAGTATTATTATTTTTACTGTATATGCGCTGTTCATCAGGGATCTGAGTTACGTACAAATCTGACCTAAAGACGTTCTCAGGAATGTGTCTTGTCTATAACTTGGAGAGAGCCTGTATATGAAAACATTTTACTGAAGTACATACTTACAAATAAGTCAGTTAATATTTACAAAAACTTTCTGAAAATTCTTTAGATTTTGAGATAATATTGTCCTTTTTTTGGACATATAATGGGAACCCTGTAAAGATAAAATGGAAAAAAAAATCCTTAACACACCTTTAATTAAATATGGTTCCCATTATTTCATACAGGTAAGGCCTTTTGGAAAACAATAATCAAAACTACATTTGCAGGATGAGATAATTGTTTAAATTATACTCATAGACAAATGTCCAGGGTAATTATTGGCTATTTCAATACATCAGTCTCCTATAATCGTATAGCTAAAGCAACCTAATTTATAATTGTCATATGCTGAAAACTTATAAAAACAAATTCTACAATAAATGGTCTTCATATGGTTCTAATTATTTAATCAATAAATGCTTCCAGCAGGTTTTTAAAAATCATTTTAAAATTAGCAAGAGAGAATGTTGCATTAAATCATCAAAGCAATAGAAAAGTTACACGAGAAAGACTATTGTACTAGAACACTTCTGTCTAGAATAGTACAGACTAGGGAAGTTTGAAATAAAATTACACAGGCAGGTTTAGTGGCTCATGTCTCTAATCCCAGCTACTATAGAGGCTGAGGTGGGAGGATCACTTGAGCCCAAGAGTTCAAGGCTGCAGTGAGCTATGATAGTGTGCCACTGCACTCCAGCCTGGGTGACAGAGTGAGACTTCATCTCTAATGAATAAATAAATAAATAAATAAAATTACACAGAAAAATAACATAGCAAGTAAAGCAGTAGGAAGGACTTGATTTTGTTTATCAAGTCTCTGATCTCAAGAACTAAAATAATCCCTTGAATGAAAATGATTTTACAATGGAAAAATAAAATAAAATTATTCTTTTGTGGAAAAGCAACTTTTTTGTGGAAGAAGCTTTTTTATGACTAGAATGGTAATTTGAAACACTATTTATGCTAGAAAAATCAGTATGCAAATTATTTTGGTAAAATTATAGATTTTTTTTCAAAACAGAACTTAATTTATTTTTCACTATAAAAACTTTCCACAAAATATTCATAGGAAAAATGAAGTAAGATTAAATCAAACATTATGCATAAAACATAAATTGTCATGATTTAATGATTTAGAAAATTAAATACATAATGCTCCAAAAGTTATTTCATCCTTATTAGGTTCTTGTTTAAAAAAAGATTAAACAAACTTTGATTTTAAAAAGTCAAATCAAATGAATAATTTATGTAATTATTCACACGATTCACTTATTCAACAAATGTTTATTGAGAACCTACTGTATGTTACATACTGCAATGTACTAGGGAAATAAAGATCACAGATCAGTCTCTCTCTCAAAAAATTCTTCATAAGAAATTTTGTTTTTCTCAATTACTTAATAATGTTCTGTAATAATGTTTGATTTAATTTAAATAATGTTCATTTACTCTGAATAATCTAGAAAAGTGCCTTGAGTCTTGACTTTGCGTTGCTTATGTAGGTACAGTTTCTATGGCCTGTATTTTTCGAAGTGTCTAAATTCTTCCTCAGTAGTATTTAGGCATCTAGTGCAGCAAATCTCTTCAGTCCACAAGGGAACCAGATAGAGTGTTATCGCTGCAGTTCATTAAGTGGTAGCTTATTGGTTTAAAGTTAATAGACTTTCTAAGAACCTAAGTCACTACCGGTGAGGAACTATGCCTATAGAAATGTTTACACATGTATAGTGAGGTTGACTGGTAAAAGTTCGATTTGTCTTCTGCTCACAGGTAAAAAGGAACTACTAAGCACAGGTTCAAAATAACAAATTATGGGCTTTAATTATCTGAACAATGGAATTACCTTGACTTAATCAGGACTCAAGATTTCTAAAATGTATTGATGAAGTAGATATTGACTATTTGCAAACTTACTACTTGATTCTAGTGTATTGTGTTAAAAATCACCATTACCTAAATTGTTAAAATGTGTGTTTATTGCTCAAAAGGCCCTCATTATCTCATTATTTAAACTCCTCTTAGTGTTTATCCTATCACAATATTACATAATAAATCATAATATTACATAATAAATAAAGGATTATATCATAAAGAAAACGTAAGCCAAAAGAGTAATTTATACTATGTGGGCATAGTTTTCTACCTAGATTTAGAGAGAGAGACAGAGAGAGAGAGAGAGAGATGTAATATATATATAATATTGTCTCCCATGGCAAATAATAGGCAGAGGAATTATTTGAATTAATGCTTTTTTGATATCTTAATCTACGTTTTATATTCTACCTTTAATCATTTCTGGAAATGTAATGAAAGTTACATATTCTATACATATTTTTTTTGTGTGTATATATATCAAATATTGGTTTAGATATAGTACTTGTTTCTAGTCAGGCTTACCAAACATTTTATCAGTTTGTCAGTTCCCATTGATTTTTTAATTTGCCAGACAAAAGGTTTATTTTTGGCTTTTGAGGTTTAATATTGCATATGATTTCTTATAAAATTAACTTCAAATTTTTTTTTAGAGAATGAAGTTTTTAAAAATTACCTCTAAATAGTAATTATAATTACTGTTGTTCATCTATTCATCCACTTGCTCATTCAATCAACAAATATTTATTCAGGCCTACTATGAACCAGAAAACATTTTTGGCACCAGGGATGTAGTTGTAAACTTAAAAGATAGTTTTCTGCTTCATTAGGATGTACGTACTAAGTAAAGTGAATAAGTGAATGAATGAGTGAATAAATGATGAATGAATAAACAAATGAATATGAAGAAAATAAATACGGTGATATGATAAAGAATCATGGCAAGTTAATATTGGATGGGCAAGGAAGGCCTTTCCGAGAAAGTGACGTTTAAACTGAGACCTTGGCGACAAGTAGGATATAACCATGTTAAGATCTGAAGCAAAGATACAGTAGGCATGAGGCTCAGCAAATCCAAAGGCCCTAAATTTAAAATAAAACTAGGGCTTTTCAGGAACAAAACAAAGTGGAGTCTAGCTTAACTAAAGCAAAGGAACAGGGATAGTGTTATAAGATGTGGTTGGAAAGAGAGGCAAAGGCAAATTTTGTAGGGCTTTGAAAGTCAAGGTAAAGGGTTTAGATGATATTTACATGCAAACAGAGTTCGCTTGAGGAATTTGACTTGAAAGTAATATGATTTGATTGGAGTTTTTAGACTAATCTGGCTGCTGAAGGATGGATAACAGGGGACAAAACAATAGTAGCATGAAGACTCGTTAAAGACAGGAGTGAAGGGGGACAGGTAGGATTTTAGCTCAACAATCTGCGTACATTTTCTGAGATAAGCAATATTTAAATGGCTACCTTGATTGAGTTTGAATGCTGACGTTAATAAAATTTTGAGTAATTAATTTTAAACATGGTACAAACTAGAAGACAGAAGAATGCAATTCTGTGCCAATAGAAGCTTAAAATGATAGAATAGTAATTACTTAACTTTCACAAGCATAAAATCTTTGAGATTTGAGAGGCTACATATACATTTTATGAAATTCCATCTTTAAAAAATAATATATTGTAGATTCAAAAAAACAAACTTATAACATCCTAGTCTAATATTTCTTTAACTGCTCTGATGCAGGCTATTCAGAAATAAACTTTAGCTTCAAATATTCTATAAAGAAGTAATGGTTCACAATATCTAATGATATATCACACAATTCTCTGAGGTTTCACACTGCTAAAAGTTTTATAGGAAAATTACCAGCTGGGAATTAATGTCCTTCAAAGGACACATTCTGATCATCAGAGGGCTCTTGATTTTTGTAGCTGTGCTGAACCAAGGCTGTATAAAATATTCTCCTCCTAGGAGATGCCCCAAACAGCTTTGGAAAAAAAGAGGGCAATAATCGTTACTCAGGTTAACAATCAAAATACTCAGCTTAAGAGAAATATTGTTTTGCATCATGTCAAGTTTAAGAAGAGTTATCTAATTATTGAGCAAACTGGAAATGCTATATGTCTTTATTAGTTTTGTTCTCGTAAAACTCCCTTTCACTTGAATTTTAACAATCTTTTAGCATTTCCCCGTTTTTCTTAAAGAGTTTATATATTGCTTTAAACTTAAAAATTCAAAATCTGAACAAGTTTGCCCCTTGACAATAGGAATTCTTTCTAATTTCCCTTAAATTTTTGAAGAATCAGCTCAGTAACTCTTAATGATATACCTTTTCATACTAAAGTGGCAGCTTTTATTCGACTGTGATTGAAACTAAAAACAGGAATTATTCTGTTGTTAATGACGTTTACTGAAGTTACAATTTTAAGTTAGTCAAGAATATTAATATATTTAAAATAAGGTTATTAGTGTTAGCTTTATACCATAAATGTTTCAACATTGTTATTTATTTCAGGAAATCAACTATGGTAATTAGGGCACTCACCAAATATCTAAGGGCAGTAAGACCAGCCTTAACCCAAAGGCCAATGGTTGAGGGGCAGAATGCATACAAAATCTTCTCAGTGAGATGCTGAGATGCACACCAGGGCTGATCTTCCTTCTGCTTATGCATAAAGGCTAGCTAGCTCAAGGTGCATAGAAAAAAGGGACTGGTGAAGAAAACATGATGACAGGAGGAATAGTAATAGCAATATGAACCCAAGTCACAACTGGCCTTATCTTCTAGGGGGAAGAAGACACCAAAGAAAAATGAATTCAAGTACATTTTACTAGGTGTAATTTTTATAGAGCATGGTGTCAGAGCTGGGATAATGCCTAGATGGTACTTCTGCTGGCCAACTTCCTTTCAACTGCCTGGATGGATTTTTCTATTCTTGGGCTTTCATTCTTTTGATTCAAGGCCTTATGACCTGTTGAAATGAAAAGACCACAGGGAAGGGTAATGAAGCCTACAATTATTTTTTCCATAGGACTTACTTGCTAAATGATTACTTTCCAACTGATGCTTGAGTAAGTAGTTATAATTTACAATGGGAGATAAACAGACCTAAATTCGAATCCTGGCTTTCCTTTTTACTAAATGTAGCATCCTGGGCAAACTTAAGCTTCTGGGCTTAAGTTTCATAATATACACTAGAGATGGAATTTTCACTTATAGGATAAATCAGACTATTAAATGCTATTGCATAAAAGAAGTAGAGGAACTTGTTTAGTATTATGAGTCATCAAAATATATTAGTTGAATTTATTTGAAAAATACCAGAAAACAAGCTTTATATATGTTGGTGATGTTCAGAGCATGAAGCAGTAGGAATATAACTGAAAAGAATAATTTGAAAGGGCTTATTAAATGAGTGTGATGAAACAAGATGCGGTTTGTGGATCATATGACATAAATACAAAAGTCTTTTGCATATGAAATATTAGCACAAAGGAGATGAAAGGTACAATTCACGGTTTGAGGGAAGTGGAAATAAATCTTAATTCATAAACTCAGGCACATAAAAGATACAATTTTCTTGCTTCCTTTAAATTCAAGTCCAGCTACCTGGAATCCAGGGAATTAAATCATAGACTTATTGGAGGCTTTTCATAATTCTTGAGTTTGCACAAGGATTTTGGAAGCTTTGGTTGTGCTCCCCAAATAGGAAATTAGCCTCCATCCCAGTCTATTGTGATCACAGATGATGTCTTCTGTTGCCCAAAGTACTCTGGTTCCTGGAAGTAGCGGCTACTCTACCTCTGTGCCACCTTTGCAGCATGGTGTATTAGTTTTCTATTGACACCATAACAAAGTACCACAAACTTAGCTCAAAACAGCACACAAAAACTATCTCACAGTTCTGTAGGTCAGCAGTCCAGGTTAGCTCAGTTGGTTTCTCTGCTCTAGATTTCACAGGACCAAAATCAAGGTATCAACTAGTAGGCCTCTTATTGAGTAATAATACACTTCCAAGCAGATTTATGTTATTGGTAGAATCCAACACTTTGTGGTTGTAAGACTGAGGTCCAGTTTCCTAGCTGACTTTCAGCTTATAACTGCACTAAGATGCTAGGAGATTCTCTCAGGTACTTGCACGTAGGCCTGTTACCTCAGAGTCAGCAAAGATATCTCAAATCCTCTCAGCCATAGATTCTATCTTCTACCTTTTCTTCTGCCATACCTCTATGACTCCAGTCAGAGAAAATGTTTTTCTTTTTAAGGTCTGACATGATTAGATGTGACTCATTCAGATAACCCAGGATAATCTCCTTATTTTAAACTAGGTACCTTTATTAGATCTGCAAAGTCACTTCACAGTAGTACCCAGTTTAGTGTTTGGGAATGTAAATTAGTACACCCACTAAGGAAAACAGCATGAAGCGTCCTCAAAAAACAAAAAATAGAACCACTATTTGATCTAGCACTCCCACTACTGGGTATATATCACAAAGAGAAGAAATCAGTATATCAAAGAGATATCTGTGCTCCCATGTATATTGCAGCAATATTCACAATAGCCAAGATAAGGAATCAACCTGTGTCCATCAACAGATGAATAAATAAAGAAAATGTGGAATATAGACACAATGGAATACTATTTGGCCATAAAAAAGAATGAAGTCATGTCATTTGCAGCAACATGGATGGAACTGGAGATCATTATGCTAAGTGAAATAAGCCAGACACAAAAAGGCAAATATCACATGTGTGGGAGATGAAAAAAATAATTTTATGGAGATAGAGAGTAAAATGATGGTTACTAGAGGTGGGAAGAGTAGTGAGGAGGGGGGATCAAGAGGGGTTGGTTAATTGGTACAAAAATACAGTTAAATAGATGGAATATTATCTAGTGTTTGGCAGCACAATAGGGTGACTATAGTTAACTATATTCATTGTATATTTCAAAATAACTAGAAGAGTAGAACTGGAATGTTTCTAACATAAAAAATGATAAATGATTGAGGTGATGGATATCCTAATTACCCTGATTTTATTATCACACATTTTATACTTGCATCAAAATTTTACATTTACCCCATAAATATGTACTGTTATGTACCATAAAAATTAAAAATTAAAAAATAGATTAATGTTTGATTAAGGAACCAAAAACAGAATGGATATCCTGAGAGAGGTTGGAAAACTCTGTGTATAAGGCTTTACTTCACTTATGCTCCTGCACTGTTCCATTCTGAGATTTTATCTCTTCAATGGTTCTTCAAGATATGAGACTCCCTGCTAATCTGCAAAACATAGACATCTTTAGTATCCCCATTTTGTAGAAAATCTATACCATCTCTCTTTCTCTTCTCCTTCCCCAAACATAGTCTTCTCCATGAGATGACACTACCACAAGTACTTTTAGAGATGTGTTTTTAGTGGATTTATGTTGTGTATGTTCTAAAGCCACATGTCTCCCATTCCCTTGAAACACGAAAATATAATAGAAAAATTCTGGCTACATTTCTATAATAAAAAAGTAGAAGAAGAGCAAATACAGGATAATATCTCAAAAAATTGGCCAGACATGGTGGATCACATCTGTAATCCCAGCACTGAGGGAGGCCGATGTAGGAGGGTCGCTAGAGCCCATGAGTTCAAACCTGAGCAGCATAGTGAGAACTCCTCTCTACAAAAAATTTCAAAATTAGCCAGGGGTGGTGGCACACACCTGTAGTCCTAGCTACTCGGGAAGCTGAGGCAAGAGGATGGCTTGAGCCCAGGAGTTTGAGGTTGCAGTGAGCTATGATGACACCACTGCACTCTAGTCTGGGCAAAAGAGTGAGACCCTGCCTCAAAAAAAAAAAAAAAAAAAAGTCTTGCCATGTTGGGAAACTAGTTTTGTGGAATTATTTATTTTTTACTGAAATTGATCTGAAATGATTGCTTTATTGACAGAAGGATAAAGCTTAAATTAAAGTAATATATGACATAACTACAATCAACAAAATAGATAAAAGCAAAAAAGTTCCCAATAAGTTTAAGAAAGGGTTAGGTGCCTGTATTAGCTTGCTACAGTTTCCATAACAAAGTAACACAACATAAATTTATTGTCTTCCAATTTATGATGCTAGAATTCTGAGATCAAGATGTTGACAATGCTATGCTGTCTCTGAAGGCACTAAGGAAAAATCTGTTCCAGGCCACTCTCCTACCTTCTAGTAGTTCCTTGGGTTGTTCCTGCAAAACTGTAATCTTCACATGGTGTTCTGCCTATGCAAGTGTCAGAGTGTCAGTCTCTGTGTCCAAATTTGACCTCTTTATAAGGACATCAGTCATATTGGATTGAGTCACCCTAATGATCTCATTTTAACCTCTATAATGACCCTATCTCCAAATAAGGTGAAATTCTGAGGTACTAGGTGTTAGCACTTCAATATATCTTTTTGGGGTGTATACAATTCAACTCATGACATTACCTTTCTTTGCACATAACACAAGATGTTATACTTGCATCACCCTAAATATCTCACAGAAAGAGTATTATGTTTGGAATTTAAAAATTTGGGTTTGATTTTAAGGTCTGCTACCTATCTCCAGTATTCAAAGTATGTCATACTCGGGAGGAAGGTGGGAATGAGGGGACAGGCTAAGGAAGGCTGAGCATAGAGCAGCCTCTCTGCAAGACCCTGGCTTGCTTTCCCTTCCAGTGCTCTTCTGGAATAACAAGACAACTAAATAACATTGTCCTACAATTGGGGAATGGAAGGGAGCCCAAAGAGAGCTAGGAGCCAAAATAAAGCTGCAAACCTAGGTTCCCTGGAGGAAGATGTAATAATGGGTTCTCTTTTATGTGTGTGTATGTGTGGTGGGCTTAGAATAAGTAAAATTCTCAGATTTGAATAATGGTTCCTTCTCCAGGCAAACAGAAATCACATACGTAAAAAGATATGCAATGGATTTTTTGGGGGAATGAGCTTAGTAAAGAGACCCTAGTAAATCCACTAAGAGTGGAAAAGGGACCCTCTCAGGGCTGCTTGCTGCTTGCTAACTGCAAGATGCTAGCTGTCCCAGTTTTTTAATCCAAATGTTTTAAATTCAGTAACTCCACAGTCTGCACTGTCCTCCATTATCAATCATCATTCCTTACTTAGAGTATTGAGAACATTTGCTTATTGTTCCCCTTTCTTTCAACCTTATCCCTCCTGAAAATGACATACAGTGAGGCCAGTATGAGGTGGCCAAAATACAGGCATGAGCACTTCTTAATCTAATTATTATTTTTCTTCAAGTAGCCATGAACCTACCCATTTTGTGACCTTATTCATACAGTTCCCCTCTCTAGAATGCCACTTCCCCTTTCTGTCAATATCCTTCTATAACGTAGTAAAGATTCAATTCAAAAACCAGCATCTCTTTAAAAATTCTGCAGACAAATTTGGAAGTTTGCTTTTCAAATTTTGTCACAAACCATTTAATTATTATGGTGTTTTGTCTAGGGTAGGCAGGAATCTGGACAAGAGAGGCATAGCAGCTTGCCTGGAGTCTAGGACCCATTTGGGAGCTGACTTGAATATAACCCATAATTGGAGTTTTGACATGTACAGACCTGCCTAATTTACTTGATGAACACAAAGAAGGCAAGACAGCAACAGCTTTTTACATAGTACATATTGCTGTAAGTAGAAGAAGTTTTGCTTTATAGGGTAGCACAAATCCCCTTCAAACAACTTTATCCTCTATCAACACGCCATGGTAGGTGCCTACAATTCCCTGTGTTTGATTCTCTTTTGTAAAGCTTTGTCTCCAGAAAATCCTGTTAAAAGACACATTTTATCTGAAAAATTCTACATCTCCAGTTACTTATGTATCTATCCCCTCCCCTTCATCCTTTTTGCCACTAATGATGATAAAGCTTTATTCATACCCTACTGCTGATGGTTTATTACATGTCTCTTCACCAACTTTGTTAAATGCTGACAATACCATAAGAGTTATCTTTTTAAAACTCTTATGAGCATTTCAGTCTTATGCTTAAGACATCAAATATTTTCCAATTGTCTACTGGGTAAAGCCCAAATCTGTTTTCAATTCACAGCCGTATAGACTATATCGGAGCCCAATACCAAATAGTTACTTTTTTTTTAGACTTGCTCTGTAGTTCTCAAAGGATGCTTCAGAATCATGTGGGAGGCCTGTTAAACACAGATTACTAGTCCCCAGTCCTAGAGTTTCTCATTCAATAGATCTGGACTGGGCCCAAGAACATGCATCCCTAATAAATTCCTATGTGGTGCCGATGCCCCTCATTCTGGGAGTACATTTGAGAGCCCTTTCTCTCATCGTTCATATCTCTTTGTTCTTGCTATATTATTTTCCTGTTATTGCTTTTCCTCCCTTTTTCTTTCTTTTTTTATTTTTTAATGTCAAATGTCACGTTCCTGGAAAAAAATTCCAACTTTTCCAGAAAACAAAATGTTTCTTTTTCCTTTGTTTTCATAACAAATAAATCTTATTTTCTAAAAAAATTTGACACATTTGTCTATTTATTTATTTTTGAGATGGAGTGTTGCTCTGTCACCGTGGGTAGAGTGATATGGCATCATTGTAGCTCACTGCAATCTCAAACTCAAGGGCTCAAGCGATCCTCCCACCTCAGCCTCTGGAGTAGCTGGGACTACAGGCACGTGCTGTGTCACCCAGCTAATTTTTCTATTTTTAGTAGAGACAGGGTCTCCTCTTGCTCAGGCTGATCTCGAACTCCTGAGCTCAAGCAATCCTCCCATCTTGGCCTCCCAGAGTGCCAGGATTACAGGTGTGAGCCACTGTGCCCGGCCACATATATTTATTATAATAATCATTGTCTCATATTCCAATTCTTTGTTTTTATATAACTGTGACATCTTGCTAGATCTCTTTTAGGCAATTTAATCCCTAGGGCCTATCTTATACCTGGCATAAAGTAGATATACCATATTGTTAAATTTATGGAAAATGATTGGAGGGGATACTAAATTATGGGTAGAAAGATGGATAGAGTGATAGTCTCACACTAAACCTTTAGCATTACTTGGGATGGGTTAATTTGTCACACGTGCTAGTAGAGAATATAGATATTGAAAGAACAAAAAGTCTTCCACTATTGTGACAAGATAGAAGAATAATTCTGAAACAAAGAGGGTTAATTAGGCAAAGACAGCCTGACTATAAACCCTAAGACTTAAAAGTCAGAAAGATAGTGGTAGGATCTGAGTCCACTGGGAATGGACAATTTAAAAAAGGGTAGTGGATGAGTAAAGATATACCTTGCACTACTTCACAATAATGGCTAGCTTGAGCACTAGAGACAGTCAGTAGCAGTATGCAAATATTGTTAAAAGATGAAGAAAGTGGGATCTTAACAAGATCTGCCCTCTTCTAAGTTGGGATACCTCTACTATGTTTGAACATTAAGTATCCAGCTCTCACCATCTTACTCACTGCCCTCAATTCAACTTGAGTCTTTAAGTAGACTATAACTTGAATGACTCAGACATGAAGATGGAAGAAATCCCCACTCAAAATATTTCTAGGCTTACCATTTATGGTTTATAAGCAAATTTACAGAACTTGAGAGATGATCATGTAGGAAAAATTACTCTAAGACAAAAATAGAGTTTTATTTATTTTTAAAATTGAACTTGGAAAAATTGGTTGCTCACGCTTTATATGCAGAATGGTTATCAATAAATCATTGAGAAATATTATCCTTGCAATATATCATTTTGTTGTGTTCCAATGATGCGGCACAAAAGCAATTTTTGCATTTTCTTCAGTCACTGTTTTCATTTATTCTAATGTTTCTCCTCATCTCTAATGTTTTCCCCAGGCTGGTGATTCAATACTGTCAAGGAGGATGTATTCCACTCCTAGCAACATCTGCTACTCTGATCACTGGATTTAGATAATCTTTTTAAAATTATTTTTTAAAATTATGGATTTCTTTCGCATGCATTGTTCCATACTGGATTAGCTCAGAAAAAGCTAGTCACTTAAAATTTCCTAGGAGATCAGAGCCAAAATCTAGGTCATTTTCCAAGCATATATTTTAAAAATAGAGAAACCTAAAAAAGATCAGAATCAGAAAAAAACTCTGTCACAAAGCATTATTTTATATATATAATAAAATTTCCTCTTTCTCTTACATATACAGAAGTTTTCCTTCATCTCTGTCTCTCCATCTCTCTTCCCAGATATGTGTGTACATATATACACATATACATGGATATATACACACATAGAGAGAGAGAGATATACAGATATATGCACATACATGCCCACACATATATACATACAGATATTTATACACACATATACACACAGATATATATGGATAAAAGATAAAACCAGTCTTTTTTTCCACTTACAGTGCAAAGAGTTAATATCTTCAAATATAACTTGCTGTGCATTATTCTACTGAAACAGAAAATGTATCTGAATAATAAATATGACTGTGATATTGCTGTGCATGTGTGCATATGTGTGTACGTGCTACAGTAGACTGATGATAATTCAAGAACTTCTTTGTAAATCACAAGACAATGGATTTAGAAAAAGAGTAGGTTTGAAATGTATTTTCCCCTTTTACTCACTGCACAAACTTTCTGCATATCTGGTGTAGCAGTCACTTCTTCCAATTTTTAAAAATTACTTTTATAGGGGAGAATATTTTCCTGAAGATGTATATGCATTGTTGGTTGAGTGGGACACTTTGGCTTTGATTTTGTGTACTTTTGGTAGTCTGATCTTTACATAATTTATTTAGCAGTACACAGGGTGAGAGGTATCTGTGACTACCTCAGTGGCTTAGCGTATAGTTATTAGTTGAGGCTGTGGTGAAGTTTTGCTGGGGACCTTGATGCCTACTGAGCCTCTTTTCATGCTCTGGTGCTGGCTGCAGTGGGTTCAGTGTGACTACGTTTAGGCCACAGAACAGCTTACGCTAACACTGGTGTTAGTGGGTCCTAGGGAGCCAATTCTTGGTCCTCCAGGTGGCTTGTTCAGAAGCTAGTAGTGGGAGCAGTAATCCAGCTGTGTGGGAATTATCTAAATACCTACAAATCAGACATGAGTGCGACTCAAGTCGTGATTCATCCTGGGGCAAATTGCTCTCTAGCTGTGAACCTGCAAAACCAAAGAAATTATGTACTTCTGAACTGCAACAGTAGTTCAGATATAAGATGGACATTCCCAATATGAAAGGGGGTAGTAGGAAAAAAGAAAGCAGGGACAAGTCCTAAGCAAATAAAAACCCAACAGGGTAAATTTCATTAGTCCTTAAAACCTGAGAATAATCCTCTTTAGCTCAGTGCTCTGATGTTCAGGCCCACTAGAATGGAGGTCCTGCCCCCTGGACACACTGAGGTGGGGTGTCCCACCTTTCAGACCCACTGGACCCTCAGTTATGCCCTTGCAGACTTTGCAGGCAGACATTGGGCAACCAAATCTCTGGGCATCCCAACTCCCACAGCTTGGCCAGCCTCTCTGCCTGGGCCCACCCTCACAGCAGCTCTGTGCCTGGGCCCTGAAGATCTCCTGAGCTGAGATCCAAATCCCACAGCTCTGCCAGGAGGCCCTATCCCTTGAAATCTAGGTAGAGGCAACCATGCCTCCACAGTTCTACTGGGGAAAGCTGATGCCACACTGGGGTCTGGAGGAGCTGCACTTAAGGCAGCCAAGTAGTGCTGTGCTGGAGAGCAGGGTCTGGAGCCCATAATGTGATCCAGCACCAGAAAGTGCTAACAGAGATCCTACAGATACTGGAGGCCCCTCCTTGGAAACAGTTCTGCCCCCAGGCCCTTACACTCTGAGCCTAGGAAGAGAGGGGAGAGGGACAGCCTAGGAAGAGACCAGAGAGGGACAGCTCTGATAATTTTGGAATTGTCTTGGGTTCATTCTTCTAATTTTCTTGAATAATAGCTCCTGGCTTCTATTGAGATGGGTGATCCATACTAACCTCCCTATCAAATGGTGGTTTGACCACACCCTTAATTTTAGCTTCTGATTAGGCTTTCTCATTTTTTACGATATGAATCAGCTAAGAAATTTTCAATTCTTTAAATTCTGCTTTCCTTTTGATAAACAATTTCATCTTTAAATAATTTTTCTCTTCTAGCATTTTACTAGAAGCAGTTAGGAGACACCCAGCAACTGCTTCTAACATTTTGCTTAGAAATTTTTTCAGCCAAATATCCTTGTTCTACCTTCCACAAAACTCTAGGGTGGGAATACAAGGCAGCCAAGTTCTTTGCCATTTTAAAAGAAGGATGGCCTTTCACCCATTTTCCAATAACATGACTCTAATTTCCATCTGAGACCTCAACAGAATGGCATTACCATTTATATTTCTACCAACATTCTGTTGATAATTTCTTAGGTATCCTCTAAGAAGACTAAAATTTTTTTCTTCAGCTCTCTGCTGTTCTTTCTGAGCTTTCACCAAAATCACCCTAATGGTCCATTTACTACAATGTAGCCTTGTTCTAGCATGTACCTCAAAACTCTTCTACTGCCTATCTATTACCAAATTACAAAGCCACTTTCACACTAGTCAGCTCAGGCTTCTATAAAAAAAAAAAAAAACACCATAAATTGGGTGGCTGATAAAGAACAGAAATTTATTTTTCACAGTTCTTAAGCCTGGAAAGTCCATGATCAATGAATCAGTAAATTCAGTGTCTGGTGTGGCACTTCCTGCATCATAGATGGCCATCTTCTTGTTGTAACCTCACATGGCAGAAAGGAGGAAGGGATATCTTTGGGATCTCTTTTATAAGGGCATTAATCCAATTTATGAGAGCTCTGCCTTCATGACCTAATTACCCCAAAGACCCATACCTCCTAATACCATCAGATTGGGGGTTAGAAGTACAACATATGAATTTGGAGTGAGGGGACACTAACATTCAGTCTACAGCAATGCATTAATAGATTTATTGAGTTTGAACTAGCCTTGCATTCCAAAAATAAGTCCAGCTGGACCATGGTGTATTATATTTGTTTTATACCTTTTCGGATATATTTTACTAATACTTTCCTTAGGATTTTATGTTTTTTCATCTACCAATATGATGAATTTTTTCTATAATTCTCTTTTTTCATGACTTCAACTTTTTACTTTTGATATATGGATGATGATATGGTTTGGATGTTTGGCTCCTCCAAATCTCATTTTGAAATTCAATCCCAGTGTTGAATGTGGGGCCTGGTGGGAGGTATTTGGATCATAAGGGTGGATCTCTCATGAATACCTTGGTGACCTTTCCACAATAAGGAGTGAGTTCTGGCTTCATTAGTTCATGTGAGAGCTGATTGTATAAAAGAGCCTGGCACCGTTTCTTCCCTCTCTTGCTCTTTCACCATGTGACACGTCTGCTCCCACTTCACCTTCCACCTTGATTGGAAGCTCCCTGAAGCCATCACCAGAAGCAGATACTGGCACGATGCTTCTTGCACAGCCTGCAGAACCATGAGCCAAATAAATTTCCTTTCTTTATAAATTACCCAGCCTCAGATATTCCTTGATAGCAGTGCAAAACTGACTGACACAGAAATTTGGTACCAGTCGTGGGGTGTTGCTGTAAAGATACCTGAAAATGTGGAAGTGGCTTTGGAACTCTGCAACTGGCAGAGGTTGGAAGAGTTTGGAGGGCTCAGAAGAAGACAGAAAGGTGAGGGAAAGTTTGGAACTCCTAGAGATTTGTTAAGTGGTTGTGACCAAAATGCTGATAGAAATATGGACTGTGAAGGCCAGGATCATATGAGGTCTCAGATGGAAAAGAGGAATTTACTGGGAATTGGAGCAAAGGTCACCCTTGTTACACCTTAGCAAAGAAATTGGCTGCATTGTGTATGTGCCATATGTCTTTGTAGAAGGCCGAAATTAAGAGCGATCACATGGGGTATCTGGTGGAAGAAATAAGTAGCAAAGTGTTCAAGGGGTGGCTTGACTGCTTCTAACAGCCTACAACCAGATATGAGAGCAAAAGAATGACTTAAAATTGGAACTGATAATTAAAAGGGAAGCCAAATGTAAAAATTTAGAAAATTCACAGCCTGGCCATGTGGTAGAGAAGAAAAGTGTGTCTTTAGTAGAGGAATCTAAGCAGGTTGTGGAGCAACCACTTACTAGAGAGATTAACATGACCAAAATGGAGCCAGCTGCTAATCAAGACTATTGGAAGAATCCCCAAAGGCATTAAAGAAATCTTCCAGGCCACCCCTTCCACCCTCCCATTGCAGGCCCAGAGGCTTAGGAGGACTGAATGGTTCTGGCGGCCAGGCCCAGGGTTCCACTGTCCTGCACTGCCTTGGTACACTGCTCCCTGCATCCGGGCTGCTCAGGCTCCAGCCAAGGTTCAAAGGGCCCCAAGTACAGCTCAGGCTGCCACTCCAGCGGGCACAAGCCACAAGCTTTGGTGGCTTCTACGTGGTGTTAAGCCCACTGACGCACAGAATGCAAGAGTGGTGGAGGCTTGGCAACTTCTACCTAGATTTCAGAGGATGTATGGGAAAGCCTGTGTGCCCAAGCAGAAGCCTGCCACAGGCATGAAGCCCCAGCAGAGAGACTCTACTAGGGCAGTGCCCAGGAGAAATGTGGGGTTAGAGTGCCCACATGGAGTCCCCACTGGGCCACTGCATAGTGGAACTGTGGGAATGAGGCTACCACCCTCCAAACCCCCAAATGGTAGAGGCACTGGCAGCATGAGTCTTCAGCCTGGAAAAGCCTCAGGCACAAGACTCCAAGCCACAAGATTAACCACGTGGATTGTGCCCAGCAAAGCCTTAGAGGCAGAGCTGCCTGAGGCTTTGGGGGCCCACCCCTCCCACCAGCATGTCCAGGATGTAGGATGTGGAGTCAAGGGAGATCATTTTGGAATTTTAAGATTTAATGTCTGCCTTGCTGGGTTTGGGACTTGCATGGGGGCTATTGACCTTTTCTTTTGGCCAATTTCTCCCTTTTGGAATGGGGATGTTTATCCAATGTCTGTACCACCATTTTATCTTGAAAGTAAATATTTATAACTTGTTTTTGATCTTACAGGCTCATAGATAGCAGGAACTTACCTTGAGTCTCAGATGAGACTTTGGACTTTGGACTTTTGAGTTGATGCAAGAAGGAGTTAGGACTTGGGGACTATTGAGAAGGGATGATTGTATTTTGTAATGTGAGAAGGACGTAAGATTTGGGGAGCCAGGGGCAGAATGATATGGTTTGGATGTTTGGCCTCTCCAAATCTCATGTTGAAATTTGATCCCCAGTGTTGGAGGTAGGCCTGGTGGGAGGTGTTTGGGTCATGGGGGAGATCCCTCATGAATGGCTTGGGGCCCTTCCTGTGATAATGAGTGAGTTCTCACTTTATTAGTTCACATGAGAGCTGGTTGTTTAAAGGAGCCTGGCACCACCTTCTCTCTCTCGGTTCTTTCTTCTCTCTCCATGTGACACACCTGTTCCCCCTCCACCTTCAGCTTTGATTGGAAGCTCCTGGAAGCCCTCACCAGAAGCAGATGCTGGTTCTCTGCTTCTTGAACGGTCTTCAAAACAGTAAGCCAAATAAACCTCTTTTCTGTATAAATTACCCAGCCTCAGGTGTTCCTTTATAGCAGCACAAAATGGACTAACATAGATACTAAAGAAATTGATTAGAATTGTGTTAGAAATACCTATGTCTTTAATGTTTTATTAAACAAACAGAAATCTGTCCCTGATGATACTGTTTGGTTTTGTTTATTTTGGGGGGAGGTGTTGGTGGTAGTTCATTTTGAACTGCAGATTCAATATATGTTATAGGAGTTTGTTTTGGACTACTGTTTAAACCCCTTTTAAGGTTTTTTTATTTCTCTTCTAGTTAATGTGGGCAATTTCTATTCTATCCAATTCTGTTTTCTCTTTGAAATGGGAGATGAAGTTATATACTGATAAAGAGTGTGGGAGACGACTTATAGCACCATAGTTCTAAGAAAATTGTAGACCTGGAGAATGTTTAAGTAGACGCTATAAAAACTGTAAAAAGAAATGAACAAAGAAGTGCAGGGAATTTCAGGAGAATGAAGGTCTAGTAGAAGAAGTAGGTCATGAATTTACTTTTCTACTGCAACGTATATTTGTGAGAATTTTCCAGCAATGTTCATCTGCCCAAATACATACCAAGACAAGACAGAACAAAGGATTAACTCAAAACTGTTTTTATTTTGTGTTTGTGTGTACGTGGGAATAAAATGAGATAATAAAATGCATTCATTGAGGTGCATAAAATACACAAATCTCAAGTCTAAAATTCAATGATTTTTTAAAATATATCCCAATGCACCACTATCCAGGTCAATACACAGAACGTCTTTATGACCCTGAACTATTTGTCATTCCCTTTCCCAGTTCACTTCCACCCCAGCAGTAACCATTATTTTGATTTCTATCAACGTTGCTTAGATTTACCAGTTCTTGAACTTTATATTAATAAAATCATATATTATGTATTCTTTTTGTGTCTGGGTTTTTCTCAACAAAATATCTGTGAGATTCGTCCATGTTGATTTGTGTATCAGCAGTACTTTGTTTTTTGTGCTGTTGGGGTATCCTGTTACACGAATATATAACTATCATTTACTAATTAATGAATGGATTTGGATTTACACTTTTGAGTTCTCTGGGAAGCACATTCAAAGACAGAATTATGTGTGCAAAAGTTAAATTGGGGACTAACACCGGAAAGAAAAGGGAAGGGAAAACTATTGGACTGCAAGGCAAGCTTACTAAAATCCTTAGCAAGCCCACTAGGAAGGCTCAGAGCAAAGACTGCCCAGTAGAAGAGTCATGCATTGCCAAGAAATGACTGGGCCATTAGTCATTCATTAGTTCAGGGTTGCTCCCAAAAGACTGTGACCTCAGCTACTGTTGCCTTGCTCATACACTGGCTGGAAGCTGCTCAAAGAAGACCTCAGACACCATCACTGAGTCAATTGCCGAGGGCCATCCTGAGAGGACTGACATCAGTCCAAAAGGTAAAACAGACTCTGAAAACTATGCAGCAAATTTTTTGTTGAAGGTGAATTTAAGCAGTGCATCTCTATTTAAGCCTCGGGGTTTTTTTTTTTCTCCCCTCAGTATTTGACTATTGTGAACAAAACTGAAATAAGCACTATTACAAACAGTTTTGACTCTAATAAATGATTTCTCTTGGGTAAAAATGTAGTTGGTATGGTAGCCGTATATTTAAGTAGATACTGTCAATTTGCAAAATGGTAGGACCAATTTACCTAACCACAGCAAGGTATAAGTACCTGTTGCTTTACATTCTCATAACTGCTTAGTTGTGTCAGTCTTTTTCAATTTGTTCCTTTATACCACCACAACTTCTTTATCCATTTTTTGATGGCCATGTGCATTCTTTTCGTTCTGTTTTGTTTTTCTGTAAGAAGTAAATCTGCCATAAATATGCATGTACATATCTGCTGAGCTGTATGGTAAATGTATGTTTAAATTTTTAAGAAATTACAAAACTGTTTTTCACTTGCTTGTTCATTTTATAATACATTTCTTGTAGAAGGTAAAAAAAAAATTCCAGTTGCTTCATATTCTTGTTAAAACTTAGTATGATCCATCTTTACAATTTTCATTCCAATGGGTAAGTTGTGGTATCTCATTGTAATTTAAATTTGAATTGGCCTAATGACTAGTGATGTTGAACATCTTCTTGTGTGCATGTGCTTAGTTGCCATTCATATATACTCTTTGATGACATATCTGTTGAAACCCTTAATCTCCTTTTTAATCAGTGTTAGATTCCTTATTATTGAATTATAAAAGTTCTTTATACATTCTAGACACAAGTCCTTTCCAGATATATTATTTTGCAAATATTTTCTCTGAATCTATGGTTTGCCTTTTCATTGTCATAGCAGTGTATTATGGAAATAATTTTTTTTTTTTTTGAGACAGAGTCTTGCTCTGTTGCCCTGGCTAGAGCACCATGGCATCAGCCGAGCTCACAGCAAGCTCAAACTCCTGGGCTCATGCGATCCTCCTGCCTCAGCCTCCCGAGTAGCTGGGACTACAGGTGAGCACCACCACGCCTGGCTAATTTTTTCTATTTTTAGTAAAGACAGGTCTCACCCTTGCTCAGGCTGCTGTCGAATTCCTGACCTCAAGCGATCCTCCTACCTCAGCCTCCCAGAGTACTAGGATTACAGGCATGAGCCACTGTGCCAGCCATGAAAATTTCTTAAAAAGTTTTGATAAAGTCAAATTTACTGATTTTTAAAATGTTTCGTACATCTACTTCATATAGCTTTGTGAAATCCAAGGTACTCAGCTTTTGTCAGTGTTTCCTTTCAAATATCTTACAGTTTTAGCTCTTACATTTAGATCTATAATTTATTTTGAGTAAATTTTTGTAAATACATTGTATAAGGTTAGAGACAAGGCTTTTTTTTTTGTGGCATTACCATATGATTTTTCCAGCACTGCTTGTTAAGATTATCCTTTCCTAATTGAATTGTTTTGGCACTTTTGTAAGTAATCAATTGTGTGGTTCAATTTCAGGGCTTCTCTGTTTCATTGCTCTATTTGTCTTTATTTACACAAATATTCCAGTGTCTTAATTAGTGTAGCTTTATAATAAGTCTTAAAATCAGGTAGTGTAAGTCCTCAACATTTTTTTTTCTTTTCGAAGTCATTTTGGTTATTCCAGGTCCTTTGAATTTCCATATAAATTTTAGAATTTCCCTGTCACTTCCAAAAAATAAATCCTGCTGGAATTTCTGCAAATAAAATACAGTAAAAGTAAGTAGAGCCTTAGAGAAAAATCCAATTTTGTACCCAGTTCTGTAGGGTACAAACGTACATGCTCTGACATCACCCTTCACTGTTATTACATGTACAGTAGACTTCATGTTATTATGTGGATATACTTGGGTGGGAAGTGGTATTTGGTGGTCAGAGACCCTGCTCAAATAATTCTTTCAATGATTTCACATTCAAATATTTATATATAGCCTATGCCAAAAAGCCTCATTGAAATAATGTAACAAAATATATTTTAAAAATTAAAAATAATTTACCAAAAATTCACGAGGTAATAAAATGAAGAATAAAAGACCTAATGATCATCATACACATCTGGTGATCTGGAGAGAGAGAAACATTGTTTTCCATAATCAATTTCCTTAATAAAAATGGTGGGTTTATTTTTGGTCTGTGAAAGTGTTTTCTTTTTCTTTCTCTGTCTCCAGTTATTTGCCCTCAGTTACATATATCTAAACATTTTATTGCATATCCTGCCTCTAGTCACCTCCTGTTTCCTTTGGAGAAACCAAGCACCTTTATTTTGAAAACTTAAATTTATTCTTACCACTTGAATAGTATCTCCATCGAAGTCAATAGGCATGCAAGAACCCTGCACATCCTGTGGTTATTGTTATGTCATCTGTAGACAGACAGCCTCTCCACAGGGGCTGCCATGTCTCTGCCAGTCCCATGCCTCTGCCATCTACTGATTTTATTGCAAAGTTCAGTGCTCTGAAAAGAGAACACCTAGCAATAAGCAACGTGCTCTTTTTCTGCAAACTGACAGGGCTGTGCTTTAATCTCCTCTTGTGTCTCTTGACAGAAGCTTTTATAACATTTTTTGCTGACTGACACACTATTCTAAGCTATTGCTGATGATAAAGTGAGGGGGAGAAGAATTTAGAATTATTTATATCTACTTGACAAGAAAGATGTTGAAAATGAAATGTACATATGGTATGATGGTAGGGTACACTTTAGAATTGGTATTCTGAATGGAATTTTTTTCCTTAGAAATATGCACATATATATATATAGAAGGTTTTTCCAGTATTTAAAGAACATAAACATGGCTTACTTCATGAATTGGAAAGGATGGGTTCTAAATTAAATTAATCTTAGATATTTTAAAGAAAATCTTCTATATAACAATTTAAATAAATCATCCCTCTACTCTAGGCCTGACTCCAGCATTCCACTTGCCATCTTTACTCTTCTTACTTATTATAAAGTGAGCTGGAAAAATCCTCTTAAGTAGGTAGAATTGTATAATGGGAAGTATACTGAAAAAGGTTTAGTATGGTGTAAAACATAGCATGCAGTAATTGTTTGTTTACATATTTTTCAACTTCACCAGTTTCTTTGAGGTCCAATCTGTGACTAGCCTGAGCATCCATCCAGTTAGATACCATATGGTATCTAACATCTAGGATGCACTCATTAGTTTATTGAGACTAATACTATGGCCTGACTACCACTAATGTTGAGAACTTACCACTTGACGTCCTAGACATCAGTTTCTTTAGTAAAATATGGAGTTTGAACTAAATTAGAGGTTACACATTCTATATCTATCCTGCTTAACCTCTATATTGTCAGAATAAATATATTTTTTAAAAATTGCAGTCACATAAAATCTGAATCCGAGAAATGTCTCAATTATATCTTTCTACGTAAATAAATCAGCCCAAAGTTTAGGGAATTAGACTATACAGGATGAGAGACCAGGACAACTGGAATAGTCTAGAGGTAAGATTGGGAGCTCAATGACTGGGTGTTTTGTTTTCTTTTCTGTGAGTGTCTCCACTTAGCTATTTGGGCTCCTTCATATCACGGTGATGGGTTTCCAAAAGGAAACACTTTAAGAGAATAGCCCCAAAGTGCAAGCATTTATCACTTATCAATGCTTCACTTGCATCACATGCACAAATATTCCACTGGCCAACGCTAGTCACATGGCAAATTCCAGAGTTCCTGTGGTAGGAGATTTGACCATGGCATGAATAACAGTGTAAATGATTGAGGGCTACCAAATTAGCAGTCTACAAGAAGTCTTTTGGAGAAAACTGGAACCTCTGCTTTAAGCAAATAACAGCTAATTCCTTTAAATGGGCCATGCATTCTTGAAAATCCCATGCAGTTGGCCCTCAATCAACATGGGTTTTAACTATGTGGGTCCACTTTTATGTTGATTTTTAGCAACCAAACTCACATTGAAAATACTGTATTTGCCGGATGTGAAACTCTCCTGTATATAAGGGCTGACTTTTCACATATGCTGGGTTGAAGTACTGACTACAGGAATTTAGTATGGCCAGATTTTGGCATACATGGGGGTCCTGGAACCAATCCCCCATGTATACCAAGGGAAGACTGTACTTAGTTGGCCCTGTAGGCATTTGAGTTGCCTGTCCCTGTGTAAAATGATTGCTATGTTTCTTATTATTTGATTATGGGACTATATTATAACAATTTTAATAAAGTCTGGAGTACATGCTTTTATAATTACCTTTTCAAAAATTTCGCATGAAAAGTGTTCAAGTACTTTATAGGCTCTTAATGTTCATCTTTATCAAAACACTTGTAATGCTAACATGAGGTAATTATAGCCTTAAACAAGCTCAATTGCTTTAAATCTTTGCCAGTGAATTACTTGTACATGTCCTAAGACAATGCATTTATTTTCTGGCATTCATAATTTCTATTGATTTGTTTCTTTAAATTTGACGTATCCATCTGTATATGCCAGTAAGACAAAATCAAAATGAAAAGCCCTATTGAAAATGTACTTTTCCAATGTGTAGAATTCGTAAGCATTTTCTGATATTAATTTACTCACTCTTTATTTTTGGCATATAGTGAACTATACATAACCCCACACTGTATAGGAAAGATTAAAAAAATATTAATATTAAAATAATTATATAAGTTAAATGATTTTACTTATAAGTAACCAAAACTATGAATAATTTGGTTTAGAAATATAGTAATCTATTGTATTACTTGACAAGATGTCCAGGAGTATGGCTATGATCCAAAGCTGGTTCAACTGATGAATCAATGATGTCAGTAAAGGTACAGACTCCATATCTGCTAACTTTATGATTTGGCTTTGGCTCTTGTGCCTGCTCCTCTTTTAACTTATGGATGTGGTATAGTCATCACATATGCCACAAAAATTTTCAAGTGGATTTCCCAGAAAACAACCAGTGGACTTTGCCTCAATTTTGACTGGCAAGAAATGGTCTACATTATTGTTCCTAAACCCAAGTGTTAGCAAAGAGAAAGAGAAAGAGATTAGCATGAATAACTTAGATGAATCATTTGAGTTGGAATGGATCTTGAAGAATCAACCACCATAGAATAGCTATTCTTGCCATTTACTCATATACAGTTTTAATGGTATGATTTGATGGATTTTTGGATGTGAGTTAGCATTATGAAATAGAAAGAGTGGCAATCTCAGAATCAGAAATACTGGATTCTAGTCACTCTTCTGCCTCAACAGGTTTACAACCCTTTATTCAACACCTTTAGGGTGAGATATGTTCTTTATTCATGTATTTTTAAAATATTAGATAAAAATGCATATACTGTATATTTCTTAACATCCACAACAGGAATGGAGCAGCTTCACTGATATATTGCAGCAGCAAAACCAATGAATTGTCATACTAAGAGGGATTTACAAAAGACTATAAATCGCTTCATGTCAGTTCATGGCAGAAATTATGACTTGATAACTTATGAAAAATTAATTTCAGGGCATTTTTTAATTTTAAAATTTGGAATTATGAATAATATATTGTGTATCTATAACTAGATAAAACCTTTGGTGTCACTCAGGTTCCATGCAGAAATATTGATGTGTATAATTTATATGATTTCTAAGATTCTTTCCAAACTGGATGCTCTATGAATCTATGATATAATAAAAAGAAAAACATAGCTACATGTTTTTAATAGATATAAAACACACCAGCAGCATTTCCAGAGAAATGTTGCACAAATATCTCACACGGAAGACAATTCTAAGGGCCTGGTTTACCTCTTCCTCCTATTGTCACGTTGTTGGTCTAGGTAGGCCTCAAGATAAGAGTGAGGGGGTTTCATATTTGGATAACAGTTTTATATTTCAGGAAATATTAAAACAACATAGTTAGAATTAACAGAATTTTAAGTAGGTGATATTGGTATTTCATCCTTTTCTATCTTCCTTTCTCTGCTGACCGTCTTCAATGGTCTCTCTTTCCTGCTTCTCATAACCTTGATACATTATACCCTCCACCAGAGAGCTCCATATTTCAAAGTATCACTTACACCTTCTCCCTGAAATGCACACTTGCTGATTGACAAAATTACAGGCAATGGGTGTGGGGAGGGGGGATTAATATAAAAATCAAGAAATGTATTTAGGCTTTTTTTGAAAATTCCTGAGTCCAGTATCCAACAGCATGCAAGGTGGCTTTGAACTGGTGAGAAGAAGGGGAGTTTATGATCCCATATTTCTTCTTTATGGAAGGTTGGGCACTTTTTTTTGTCTTTTCTCCATTATGAAATTTTGTTGTAAAATATGAAATCCAGATTTACACAGGATGCCCTTTTTTCTCTCTCGTTGAAGGAGCATGAAGAAAATAGAAGATGTGAGTGGATATAGGAAAATTGTCACCACCAAAGTGGATGGGCTTCTCAATTCCTAAAGCTTTGAAAATATCAAAGGGTGAAGGCAGGTCACAGGAAATTTTTCCATCCGTATTTCCCTGAATTAGGAGGCCAGTTGGCTTCAGAAACAGGACACCACAAAATGGAATTTTTTGTGGGGAGTTCACCAAATTCCAGTGTTTTGTCCTCACTCAGCCCTGCAAGTTCAGAAATCTTATATTTTGGAACAAAAAAAATGCCTCTGTCTACTATCCTCATCCTAAGCATCACAATATTAAGCACACAGTTGTAAGTGTTTATGAACCAGAATGTCAATTTATTAATTTAATTTTCTTCCAGCAGGAAGTCAAATTATAACCAGAATACCAATTGCATAACCTATAATAACAAAGAGAAACAATTATTTGCCAGAGAAACTTGTGTATTTTGTTCAGAGCATTTTCTTTCCTTCCAGACAAATTGTGTGAGAAGCTAAGCTTTCAAAAAGATATTTTTGTGATAAGGGAATCAGAATATGAGTATTAAATGACATTCATCTTTGTCTCCTAGGTATGGTGGTTTAAAACACTTTCAACAACTAAGAAAACCATAGTATTTAGTCATGACTTCTATCCCAGTCAGGGCTGAAAGTCACCGTTAACATTGACCTCTGCAAATCGCTTTTTTATGCTGCCAGGTCTGAACAATCATTCTTTCATCTTTATATAAGACCACTTATGAACTTAAATTAAATTATTTTGGTACCGAGAAGCAATCTGTCTCTTTGGAGACACTGCTTTTCTCTGCTTTATTTCACGTGTTAATTTTAATGTTATGGAATGAGGATAACATTTACTAACTAAGAGTGCCCATGTTCTCACTCCCATTACATGATAATATGATACAGAAACATAAATATTTTCTTCTAGTTTTGAAGTTGAATAAGGTGCTATTCTATCAATTTTCATTTTAACACAGTTAAAAACTGCTGATTAACACAGTAACCCACCTGTCTCCTGATGCCTATTTGTTTTTTTCAAAAAGACTCAAACCTTTTCAAATCCAATGAGAAGTCAGTACCCCTTCCCAAGATGTCTGTGAATTCCCAGTAGTTAAAGGAGTGAGGTAACTTTGGGTTTCTATATACTTATTTCACTGATTTCTTATTGTCTATTCTTACATCTTTTAACAGTCATTTTTATGCTAACTCTAATATTAACCTAAACATGGACCCCAACCTCATATCTCATTGCCTTCTAAAAATGAACAAAATAAAGAAGGAAAAGGAAGGAAGAAAGGAAGTAAGGAAGAAGGGCAAGCCAACCTTTTTGTGACTGCAAACTTTACTAAATATGTTGTAACATATTTAGTATGGAAAGAATTGTTATTTCAACACTAACACTTGTGAATATCTTATCAAACAATTTCGTCCTTTGTTAATTGTGCGTGTACCATTTTTATTAAAATAAAGTACATGCTTCTATCTTTTCGAGATGAATAATATTGGCTTAAAAAGAAAAACAGCAGCCCCTTAATAAAACTTACCCCATTCGTATTCCTCAAAACTATTTTCAATTCGTAGTCATTTCCTCATGTATTTACCTCCACAATTTTAAGTAATTTGTTTATGCATCTCTTCTTTACTTTTTTAGTTTTAAAACTGTCCTATGGATATGAAAGTTACTATAGAAGATAAGAATTTAATGCCCTTATACTTACTCCACTTATTCCTACTCTCATGTACACAAAAATGCCACAGACTTCCTCCCATCCTCCTAGTTTATTCATATAAGTCATTTTTCTTAAATTGATACCTAGTATGTATTAGTATTATTAACATATTCTTCATTAAATATTATAATATATGACAATGTTTTATAATATATAGTATAAATTTATATGGTTTTTCTTTTATTATTCACACCTGAGTCATCCAGTTTACTAAGGTTATATTTTATTGTAAAATTTTTAGTTTTACATGGAAAAATTTAATAATTACATCTATTTCCCCTTTTTTAAGTTTTCTGTATACCTATCACTAACTCATTACAAATCTTCCCAACAAAAGTGAAAATATACATTAACACTACATTCAAATACATAAAAGGTATTGTTGGTGTATCTCCTCCCACCCCCAACAAAACCTTGGAAACATCTTCCCTGGATGATGTCCTCTTGATTTTATATGTACTCCTTGCCCTCTAGGCCAGTTACACATTTTTTAATATAGAACCCTTCACATTTTCCTAGGAATTATTTTTGTGTCCTTCCTGGGTTAAGTCATTTATTACCTGTATTCCATGTCTTTTTCTTTTTGGTGTATTCCCTGGTTTTGATGAAGCATACCCTTCAGTAGTTTCCCAAGAAAGAATGAATGAGTGATAAATTGAGAAAACATCTTGCATGTCTGAAAATGTCTTTATTCTACTTTCATATTTTGTTAATAATTTTGCTGGATATAGATACAGATTGAAGAACATTTTGTATCAGAAATTGAATGCATTGCCACGCCATCTTCCAGCTTCCTGTTTTGCTATATAGATGCCTAGTGCCATCTTGGCCCTGGATCTTCTGTATGGGACTTGAGTTTTTCCTTCTGGAGGCTTTTATGTTTTCTCTTTGTCACCAATCTTCTAAAATCTCACAATACTCATTTTGGTGTGCATGTCTTTAAATTCATCCTGTTGGATACCCAGTGAACCTTCATCATTTATAAATTTATGTCCTTCAATTTGGGGAAATTTTCCTTACTTTGAGAATTGTCTCTCCTCCATTTTTGTTGATTTTTATTTTCTGGAAATTTCATTATGTGCATGTTTGCTGTCCTAGATTAATCCTATTAGAAATCTTTTTTCCCATTTTCCCTATCTCTTAGCTCATAAATTATAGCTTTTGTTCATTTGGCTATTTTTTGTTTTATTGTCTTGGGGTTTCTTTGTTTCATCTTGTTTTTTGTTTCGATATTTTTTCTTCTGTTCCTTGCATCGACTTCATTTCCTTCTATATCCTCTTTCTTGCTTGCAAGTTGATCCTGGAATACCCACTAAAGAATGATGCAGTAAAATGCTGATCAGAGCTCTTCACATGTGAGTAGACTTCACTTTAATGTGATTCTGACACAACCAAGTAACTTTCTCTCAATATTTTTTTCCCTGGGTTTATAATCCTGGATACTTGCCTTCTGGAAGAAAGGAAGGTGAAGGGTGAAAGGGAATCTCACCATTAACTATTTTGCTTTTCACTTAATCTCCCTCTTTCTAGTATGGCACCTCACTGTGCTGTCACCACTGCCTGACATCCCAAACCCAAAAAGTAAAGCTCCTGCTTTCCACTGAAAGAGGTCTAGGACTCTGACACTTTTGAAGACTTTAAATAACTTCTCCTACTTTCAACACACCTTGCCCTAGGAGAGGTAGGGTGATCTATGGTTTAAATCAGTCTTGCATCTTGTTTGTTCTAACATACAGACTTAGTTTGTCAGTTACCACTTGTCCTTCCCATTCTTTAGCCTCCAAACATTGACATCTCAGCTGTGTCTCCACTCTCATCTTTTTGTTGTTCAGGGTTTATACACAACCCCCCCCCACACACTTGTTATTCCTTGATTATCATTTCAGTGAGGTGTTCAGGAGAAAATAAAGATTAGCAACTGTACACCATATTTAACCTTGAGTGTCAATGTTTTTCATATATTTTTCTTATCCTTAGAGGGTTCTTTTAAGAAATGTTGTCTCTTAAGGAGAAGTTTACAGGATATCTTCATTTTCACTTCAGTTTCTTTTTTTCTTCATGGGTTATTCACAAAGATGAGCATGAGCAAGCATAGACCCTTCCCTCTGAGTAGTCAGCTTCTCTCACCACCCAGCACCCTCTGTCTCCCATTATGTGCAGAAAGCAGGAGCCAGGTGGGCAGCCCCTGCAGCTGTAGCAGTTGTGTTCCCTGGGCACCACCTCATTCATGTGCACAGCTGGGCTGGAGGAAAGGACAGGGGGGTGCTGGTGCCCTCAGGGGCTGGAGTTCCTGCACAGCTGGGCACCCACCTTGGGCATGCCAGGACCACCTGGCGGCCTGGGGGCCGTCCTCCCCCGCTCAGCCACACAAGCCACCGCAGCCCGCCAGCCAGCCGGCACCAGCACATGGTCATGCTCTCCTGGGGAAACCAACCGCTCTGCTCCTGCTGTCAGATAATCTTGATCTTAAATGTTCTTTGGTCATACTACCATGTTGCTTGAACAGTCTCTTCTTCTGTCTTCTGTTCTCTGATGAACATATCCCCCAAACTCCTGTTTCATTTGGTGCAGAGTTTAGCTATATCGTATTTATACAAAATTTCTAATTGACTCATACTCTTAGAGACACACTTTGCATAATCTATGTTTAATCTAAATTGCCACTGATTTTCTGATGCATCATTATATTATTTCCACTGTAGACAAAGGCTGACAATTATAACTTTGATACACCTTAAATTTTAAGACATATCTTGATTTTAAAATAGGAAAAATATTAATTTTGGCATCAACGAAATATTGTGAATGTTCTATCCCATATTTTTCCAAATGAAATATCATCTCACAGAAATTCTGTTATTAAAATAAGAAAGTTTTTGTTGTGACAATCTGATTGAGGAATAGCAACTTAAGTGATCTTATGTTGAATCTAGTTTATATCTAGACTTTACTGAGGTCTTTAAGCCAGGGTACAAAGAAAAGCATTAAAGTCCTACTCCACAGATGCAGACAATTTAAAGCTATACAGTTTTCATGAAAGAAATTTGTTTTGTGTTTACAGTATTAACAATGTGGTATTTAATTAGTTGTACTTTAAAAGTGTCCTATTAAAAATAAACAACTGTTCATTTAGCTTTGCTATTAGCTATTGAATTTGATGTGGGTTATTCATTTAACCCTAGAATGTGTCGAGAAGCAAATATTTTTCTTTTATATACCCATATAAATCAGATGCATTCATACAGATTCCCAACAGTGAAGTGAGATTTCATTGTTGACATAGACTATTTGAAGAACATGAGATATTCCACCCAAATAAATAAGTTTATAAAGAATGAGTTATTAGCAGTTTATGGAATATTTAATATAATGTTAAGAATATAATCTAATATGCATCTTATGTAAAATACTAAAGGACTATATATGTTGCTAGCAATATTTTTGCTGACATTTTTTATTATTTTTCCATAGAATTATTTATTTGTCATATTTTCCACCTAGAAAATGGAAGTACATAAAAAGGGTGAAATTTGGGGTTTCCTGTCTTGTTTAAATGCCATTGCTCTAGGCGAAAGTTATAACGAGAAAGGAATGCAATAACAAAGTCACCTTGTCTTGTCATTTAGAATCACATAAATTGAATTTTTTGCTCTTGTAATGTTTTCACCTACTCACAGACATTTTTGTGGTAGATGTATTAATATATTCATATTAGGCACTAACCAAGAGTAAGTATTTATTTAAATGTTACATTTATTATAAAAATAACAAATTCCTCAGTGACTGAATTCTCACACATCTATTGTAAATAGGCAACTCATATGATCAATGGATAATTTGGATATTACTTCAACTAAATCAGTTAAAATTGTTTGTGGTCTGGGAAAAAAATCTGTAATGAGTTATTAATGTTCAATTATAAAATATAGTTTGCATGAACTATAGTAGTAATTAAGTCATGTTGAATGCTTTTTATTTTTTATATAGTTAAGAAAAGTTTTAGTAGTTCTAAGAAAATAACTTTCAGTGTCCAACACAACAGATTCTGAAGATAAAATTTTCATAAAATATCTTCCTTAACCTCTAAGAGTCACCTGGAGAGGCAGTGGCTCTGTTAGCACTGGCCTCTGGTTCAAGTGTTGGAAAAGGACTTCCATTGAGGCAGTGTGAAGAAGCTGATAAATCCTTCACCCACACACAACAAAGTATAAAACTGGACAAAAGTGTTAAAAACCATTTTTTCAGGTTTTCAAGCTGCCAAGGCAGATAACAAACTGAAAAGCATACATTCTTGGAAAACCATGAGAGCTTTGGGTAAGAGCAGTACTCTGTTGCCAACTTGCTTTGGGCTATTCCCATCAACACCCCCAGTTCAGTTGGCAAGAATAGTGGCTTTACAAAGGTGGAGAAAGGATAAGAAGATCAGAACCGTTGCTTCCAGAAGAATGAAATTGATTTGGGGTGGTGCATAAAACCCTAGTGTTATCATTTAAAAGTGACAAACTTGGTAGAAAATGAGAATGAGAAAAACCCACAGCTTTGCAAACCTAAGACAGCAGTCTCAGTTAGGGTAAGCAGCAGACCCATCAGAAAATTAACAAAAAGATCCGGGAAATAAGAGCCACAGAAGGGCATAATGTTTTTAAGCACAAACTCTCACCAAATTATTGGTTGATGACTAAGCTGGGCAACCACTAGGCTGACTAAGCCAGGCTAAAAGAACATAATAATAAGAATAAGAAGAAAAATCTGAGCAGAGACATCAGCAACTATACACCATGGGGGAAAAGATTTTGCAGATTGAGTCCAGGAAATTTATTACAAAATAAAAATAAAACAGAATCCAGATATATTATCTACATTATATTATCTAAAATTTCTAGTTTTCAATAAAATATTATAAGATATTCAAGGAAATAGGAAAATGTAACCCACTACTCAAGAATAAATGCAGTCAGTGCAAACAAATTCTGAATAGGTACAGGTATTAGATTTAGTAGCCAAAGACTTCAAAAAGAATATTATAAATATGTTCAAAGAATTTAAGCAAAATATAAGTGTAATCACTTAAAACAGGGAATTTCAACAGAGAAAGATAAACTATAAAAGAAAATCAAATAAAAATTGTAGAGTTGAAAGGGACAAAACAAAAATTTACCAGATTGGCTCAACGGTAGTTATGAGATGGCAGAAGAAAAATCAGTGTACTTTCAGATTGATCAATAGAAATGATTCAGTCCATGAAACACAGACAAAAAGAATTGAAGCAAAATAAACAAACCTTCAGTGACTTGCATAACAATCTTAAGCATTACAACATGTATGTAATGGGAGTCCTAGAATAGGAGAGAGAAAGGGCAGAAGAAATATTTGAATACATAATGGCTAAAAACTTTCTAAAATTAATTTTGAAAGCATATTATTCAAAATAATTTATGTAGATTCTCCAACTCTTAAGGAAATGGAACATAACTCCTCATGCCTTAAGTGTAGGCCACATTAGTGACTTTCTTCCAAAGAGTATAGTATGGTATGGGAGGGAAAATAAAGTAACATTATAAGGGAGAAACTTTATAAATAGTACCTTTAGGTAGTACCTTTAGGTAGCCAGGTGATCAAGGTTAGCATCAACAATAATAAGTCATATTGATAGTATATGCCCTTAGTATGATATATTGAGAATGGTAGTCTATTGGTGTAGTTTTCCTCCCCAAGACAGGTTATCCCAATCTAATCATGAGAAAAGCATCAGACAAATCTCAATTGAAGGCCATTTTACAAACTGTCTGGCAAGTAATTATTAAATTTATCAAAGTCATCAAAAACAAGAAAAATCTAAGAAACTGCCAAAACCGAGAGGAGCCTAGGGAGACATGACTACTAAATATCATAGGGTATCCTAAACGAGATCTTAGAGTAGCAAAAGACATTAGAGAAAAATTGAGGAAATCTGAATAAAGTATGGACTTTAGTTATAATAATATATCACTATTGGTTTATTTATTCTGATAAATGTACCATATATATGTAAGATGTTAAGCCACTAAGTTCATTGTAATTTGTTACATCACCAAAAGCAAACTGATACACATTTCTGGTAGCGTTTTATGAGAGTTTGTTTCTCTACATCCTCACCAACACTTGGTATAATCAGTCTTTTCAATCTTACTATTCTAATAGCTGTCTAGTAACATATCTGTTTGGCTTTAATTTGTAATTGCCTAATAAATAATGGTGTCAAACATCTTTGCATGTGCTCTCTGACATCTGTATATATTCTTTGGTTAAGTGTTTGTTTAAATATTGTCCTTATCTTTATTAGGTTAATTTTCTTATACAGTTTTGAAAGTTCTTTATATAATCTGTGTACAAGTCCTTTATCAGATATATGTAAATATTTTTATCTATTCTGTGGCTTGTCTTTTCATGTTTTTAATGATGCCTTTTGAGGAATGTAAAAAAAAATTGATGAAGTCCAATTCATCAATTTGTTTTTTCATGGATCATCAATTTATCTAAGACATCTTCACCTAATACATGGATGAATGCACACTTGAAGGAATAATCTAATAATGGCTTCCACTCTGCCAATATAGCTTATGTTGTTCTCATGCAAGTAATTTAGATACCCTGTCCTTACCCCTTTTCCACTCCCAAACTTTATAAGTAGTCATTCTTTATAAGTAGTCTTCTTAAGTTTGGTCTTTTGTAGTTAAAATACATTAACTAAAAATATTCATATCATTTGTGCCAAAAAGGAAAGGACTATATGTTTCAAATCATGAGACTTAGCCCCTAATAAAGAACATCAGGAAGTTAAATATTCTCTCAACAAGTCTTGCAAACCATGGGTATATACTACTTTTTCTCTTCATAGACTCTTCCCTCTTCACCATATTTATTCAACCAGGTTGAGGTGGGGAATAAATGTACTTACAGACAAATAATCACTGTTTTAAAATATTATGATTAAATTTCCCTATCTCAATAACATCTTGCAGATTTTTAAAATTTCAGACAAATGTAGCTAAAGGAAAAGAAAAAAAAAAAACAAAAATCAATTAACCCTGCTAGTATCATGTTGATAATGGAGAATCATTAAAGGTTTTTTAGAGTAGAAAATAAGAAAAAAGGTGTACTACGTGAAGATGAATCTAGTAGTCTGTGTGCATGAGATAAATTAATGTTTGTGGCAATGAGAATCAACTAATAGATATCTGTTAAGAAGTAATTTTGCAACAATCCCAGAATGACCTGATCTATAAAGGCATATTGAATTTGAAGGAATAAATGTTTGATTGAAAAATGGGGTGGAGGATGCTTAGACCAAAGCGAATGAGAGAATGGGTCATAGGAAAAATTAGAAACTCTGAATAGACATCACTATGCAAAATTCTCTGTTATCTGATCCCAAATAACATCTCCTGCCTTGTCCTTCTCCTCTTCTACTCAATCCTACAGCTTCTACTAAAGAGAATTACGTGCTATTTTCTAATTATGTCATGAATGTTTCAGCTCTAAGCACATTTACTTGAGACACCCCCTACGTCCAGTAATGCACAGAACTTCTACATTCCACTGTACCATTCCTTCTTAGAGTAATATATTAATAAATAGGTATTTCTTAAGTTACTCTTGAAGAGATTGTACTAGGTTCTATTGCTGGCAGCTTAGTGGGGAAATGAATTAGTAAACAAATGATTCTGGTAGAGTTTGACAAATGATATGATAAAAGTATGAAAATGCATTGTGCAACAGCACCTATTGCTGTTAAGAGGGCAAGCACCAATGAGGCTGGAAATACAGAAAAAGGACAGGTAGACCTTGCTTCAATGAAAACAAGTTAGATTTTATTCTTCAACGTCCATTTTCCCAAATTTGTCTGATAAAAATCAGCAGGGCTACTTGAGTTTCAATGTTAGAAAATAATTTTGGCATATACAGAGAGGAAAAATTGAGGAGGGTTGAACATCAGCAGATACAATAGTTGGAAGAAAAAATTTAGGCATCTGGAGTTATAGGACTGAAGATAAAGAGGAACATTTTACAGCATGTATTTGAGGAGTAGTATAAATGACACCTACTTCTTGAGACTTTCATTGATCATTTTTAGGTAAAAAGAATCTCTCTTTTGCTTCTTTCTGTAGCGTTAAAAAATTGCTATGAATGATCATTATTTGTTTATATTTTATATCACCATCTTCCAGACACACAAACACATGTGTGTCTGTGTGCATGAGTGTGTGGGTAGATGTGTGTGTGTATGTGTGCACATGTGCATGTTTGTATTAGTTTGTAAGTTCTTTGTGGAAGCAAGAGAAGTTGATCCAGAAATTAAGTGTTATGTGGAGTTGTTGCTCAACTACTACTTACTGAATATTTAAATAAACTTAAACTACGTGATTATAAGGGTAACTATTAAAAGAAAACTGGTTAAGGATAGATCTGTGTAATTGGCTAGAATTCAGCTTCAGGGTTCTGACTGAGTCACTAACTGATCTTTTTAACCATTTTACTATTTTTTCCCAAGTGTAAAATGGGAATAATAATGGTTACCTGCCTCAAAGGGGTGTTGTGAGGATTAGCTGGTTGACAGTTTTAAACTATTTTAAAGATGGAAGGTACTATAAATGCTCCAAGGAAAGTTTTTAAAAGCACAATGGAATAAAACCATTGAACCAAAGCTTTAGGAAAGTTAGCATGCCTTTTAGGCGGACAATCTTCTACCAATATCAAGAATTCCATGGGAAATTAACTCCACAAGATTCTTTATTTTCTTGCCTCTTTTCTACTTTCTTCTTCTGTAGCTAATATCTGCCTAGTGACTCTATTGAGCAGGAAAGTTCCAGTTATACCATTTTTTGAAATAGATGTTACTCATAAAGAAAGAAATGCAATGAAGATTATAAAATGGTCATTAATCACACTGCAAAATTTAGTCTTTTCAAAGACAGCACTATATTCAGAAATTACCAGAACTATTTTAAAATTCATTTTATCATTGGAAATTCAAGGATATAGTTGCAGATGCTTAGAAACAAATGTTCATTTTTGTATAGAAATATCTTCAATAAATTTCCTAAAGCATAAATATCATAATTGGATTAGAACTTCATTTTTCAAAACAATTGCATGTTGTTTGCTAAATGAAATATTCAAAACTCTGAAGGAGAAAGTATTTTGTACAGTCATTCTTACTGAGAATATTTACATGTTTTATGCATTTACATACCCTGTTTTGAAAACCAAAATCCATACACATATAGGATAAAGCAAAAGAACTACATACTGGGAAATTTTTGTGAGAAGGAAAGGTTTATAAATGAATAATAATGTCCAATTTTACATGTGCTTAATAAAACTGAGATACATCTTCACCATTCCATGTTCCATAATTTAGAATATTAGCCCATGAGTCTGACTTTTAAAACTTTATTAATAACAAACAAAAAAAACCCCCAAACATTATAAAAAAATCAAATTTCCAGGTAGAAAAAGCATTGCATGTCATCAATTCACTAGTTCTTTCCACAAAGAACATATTGTACATTAATTATTAGGCTTTCAACTTGAATAGTGATGTCATAAAGGGCATATGTATTTCTTAAATATATCATTGTACATGATTAAAATATCAGAACAGAAAACCCAAAGTCAAGAATATATTTACTTATTTTTGTCATTTAATATTTTAAATGATATTAAAATAAAATATATTTTAATCTTAAGTATGAATTAATATTGCTCATTAAAAGTATCTTCTGTTTTTAGAGACCAATGAGTCATTAGCTATTAGATCAATAGTTTCATTGGCTCCTCAGTAAATACCTAGAAATTAGGTACTCACAGGGGTGAATATGTTAAAATTATCTGACCATATCCCTGTAAGCAGGCAATTTGGTTAGGAAGAGAAAATTAACAGATGTGGACATATTAACAAACAATTAAGTGATAAACTGTGTGTTGGTGACTCTAGTACAAATGTGTGGTGTAGAAAAACTAGAAACGAACTTTGTAGAGAAAATGGACTTCAGAACAATTACAGTAATTTGAGTATGCTAAAGAAAGAGGTATGGGCATTTGGGTAATGGTAAAGTGCAAGCTGAAAGTTAAAGAATTTAGAAGTCCACATTTTATAAGTGGAGAGTAGTCAGGATATACAAACAATCAAATGTAATTTTCATATAATAATAGACTTGAATTAGGTATGTTAGATGTAAATTCTGAAGAATTTGGTAAATAGAATGCAGAGCTATTGAGTGTTTGTGTGTTAATCAACACTGTATTTCCAGTCCCTAGAACAGTTCTTCCCTAGGGTAGGAGCTCAATACGTATTTGTTGAGTCAATAAATAAAAGATGGATTTGTAACTTGAAGTGGTAAGCGGTATGGATCAATTGTAGCTCCTTGAGCAGCAGACTAGTAAGATGAAATGTGTTTAGAAAGCTTATTTTGGCAGTGGCTATGTGAGATGACACTAGAGGAATAATTACATGGCACTGTTGATGGAACCATTGCTACTGGAGATTGTTGCTTGGCTTGGCCATGTTTTGAACATCTCATCACCTATGCTTTCAAATGCAAAAAAAAATCAACATTACAAATACTACCAATTGAATCAATCTGACATTTATGCCTTATGATATCTTGCTGAGCTATCACAGCATTTGCATTATACATAAGCAGTGAACCAAGAAGGAAAGGCTTTGTATCCGCTACATTTGGCAGCAAAACTATATAAAACAAATCTGTTCTACATTTATATTAAAGTTGACATCAGTGTGCCTGTGCCTGCAGAAAATAGAGGGCCAAAGAAGAAAAAGGGTTTGTTCCAGAATTTTAGTTTTAAAACAAACAAAAATAAAACAAATACAAAATGACAAAAAAAATTCTACCCTTTCATTATAAATATACTTGTCAACATAGAGCCTAATTTTGAGAGAATCAAAAAACAAGAGGCCTAACATTCAAATATTTGTTTTGGTGATGATTGAAAAGTAAGATAATAATTAATTTCTTCTTATGTTTCAATTTTGTCTTACTTTCATGGCACCAAATAAGTTCAGAGTTGTTATAATCTAGATGTCCTTATTTTGCTATCATCATTATTATTAGAAATTATGAATACTATTATAATTATATTATCAATAATTTAATTTTTGTTACCGATAACAATACTTTTCACATACACTATTTCAATTAGCCTCAGTAAGCAAGTTGTTTGGGTGGGCAATGTGTTATTATCTTCATTTTATAGATGAGGAATCTGCTAACTAGAGATAATGGATAATTCCATATCACCCAATCGTTACAGACTAAGGTCGTTTAACTCCTCATTTATTTTACTCAACCACACTGCTATTTCTCCTACTACTTTGCTTTCACTAGGGACTTCTTTTCTTCCTTTAATTTCTTGCCAAAGTTAAAATTTATCATTGAAATACTGCACTTGTCCACATTAATTATTGATCTAATTGAGAATGAAACATTTTATCTAAGCTTTAACTGATGAAATTCTACTTTATGTACAACTTGGGAACGGAAGAACCATATTAGATGATTTAATTATTTCTCTACAAAAACACAGACACTGTAATATAGCCTGATCATTTTCCTCACTGTTCTGATAGAAGGTAACTTAGAAGCAAAAAAGATTCACTGGATAATTTTCAAAAGTTTTTCTGAAGACTTATTTTTAACTTACATATATCTTTAAGCCTTAGTGTAGATAGTTCTGTGCTGTACTAACTAGTAATAACTTGAGATAATTAACAAATCACGAATATTGTTACTCTACAGGAAAGTTATTTTCTTCCCTCTTCATTTATGTGACTAATCAATATTAAGTCTTTCAATATTAGTTCATTTATACAAGGGCTTCAAGTTATCATTTGCTATACAGTTGGAATTGTTACTTTTTCTTTAGTATTAATTACCACAACAGAGGTTTAAAGTAAAGGCAAAAATTAGCTCCTACATCAAAACCTCCCTTCCCCTCACATAATAGAAATAAAATAAATTGAGCAAATTATTAAATTATCATACAAAGTTATGACAGAGCTAAAAGAAAATCATCCCAAATGCACACAATTACTCTACCAAGTTCCTAAAACCTCAATAAAGTAATTAACATAAATAAGAAAAAGTATATTTCTTCAAAGATGGTTCCTTGACTCTGGAAACATCAAGAAAGCAAATTTTGAACATGTTCATTCAAGCACCAAGGTATTTGTTGTCTGGTTTTAATAAGCAGAAAAATCCACATTTTGGATATGAGTGAATCAGGTTGTCTTCCTGGAATGATGCTTTCACACATTCAGATCACTTTCCTTTTTCTGATTCTATGCTTACCAAACATATTTCTGACTGTAATTTGACTTTTAGTCTAGCATAAGTACAGATAGCATCTTAGTCATATTTGAGCCTTTAGTGTAGCTTGCTGAAGAGAGAAAATGTGCTGATCTACCTTGAGTTCAGGCATTAAACATCTGTCTCTGAGGACTTGGTTAATGCGAGCCTTTTCCCATGAGACAAATCTATTCTTAGTGTGTTGATTCTTTCAGTCCTTGTGCTTGACAACGCTAAAGAATTGACTGCAGGCAGCTGCAGTGAACACTCAAAAATAATGAGAACAGATGAGGCATCTTGGAGAGAGCCAACGCCTTTCTCGCAACTCATGTGCCCAAGGCAACTTTTATTTCAACTTCAGAATTGAGCATTTATTATGTATTCAAAATCATGCTGATTGTTCCTGAGAATTCAGAGTTAGAAAACTTAGGCCTTTTTCCAAGGAACTTAAAATCTCACTTATGAAATAATTTTATTCTTGTTCTATGAAAGGCAGTGATTGAGAAGTCTAAATATGAAAGGCAACATAGTGTTAAGATCAGAATATCATCATAAGAGGAAAAGCATGCCAAACCCTTTATTTTATATGAACAGGTGGAGGAAAACTGTTGCCTTTCTATTTCTGAGCAGTGACTAGATTGACCATCTTAAATCATATTTGGTAATCCCTCTGTTTAAAACCCTTTAATGGGTTCCTACTGCACTTAGAATAAAATGCAGTGTCTTTAACGTGAGCTTGTATCTGTCTTGTGCCTAACCACCTAGGCCCATCTCACACTGCTCTACCCTATTCTAACTACCCTTAAGTTACAATGGCCGTTTTCCTGTCTGGGGTCAGGTTCTGTGGAAACAGACTCTGAGTCAGAGACTTGGGCTCAGGAGGTTTATTATGGAGTTCTATTGGAGATGCAAGGAAGTGAAGAAGGAGGCAGTTTTAGGCAAAAGAAGTTGAGTAAGTATGCAACTAAAACAAAGCCTCAGGATACAAAATCAATGCACACAAATCAGTAGCCTTCATATATGCCAATAACAGTCAAGCTGAGAAAACAAATCAAAGACACAATACCTTTCACAATAGCACCAATGAAAATTAAATATTTAGGAACATATTTAACTAAGGAGGTGAAAGACCTATATAGAGAGAACTATGAAACACTAAGAAAAGAAATTGCACAGGATGTAAACAGATGGAAAACCCTATCATGCTCTTGGATCAGTAGAATCAACATTGTTAAAATGTCTATACCACTTAAAGTGATTTACAGAATCAATGCAGTACCTATCAAAATACCAACATCATTTTTTGCAGATCTAGAAAAAATAATTCTATGCTTCGTGTGGAACCAGAGAAGACCCCATCTAGACAAAGCAATCTTAAGCAAAAAGAACAAATTGGGAAGCATCAGTCTACCAGACTTCAAACTATACTACAAGGCTATAGTAACCAAAACAGCATGGTACTGGCACAAGAACAGAGACATAGACCAATGGAACAGGACTGATAATCCAAATATAAAACTATCCTCATGCTGTCATCTGATCTTTGACAAAATCAACAAAAACATACACTGGGGAAAAGAATTCCTATTCAGTAAATGGTGATGGGAAACTTGGATAGCCACATGTAGAAGACTCAAACTAGATCCACACCTCTCACCTCTCACAAAAATCAACTCATGTTGGTTAACAGACTTAAACCTAAGGCATGGACCCAAAAAAATTCTAGAAGAAAATGTTGGAAAAACTCTTATAGACATTGGCCTAGTCAAAGAATTTATGAAGAAGACCCCCAAAGCAATCACAGCAGCAACCAAAATAAATAAATGGGACCTGATCAAATTAAAAAGCTTATGCACAGCCAAGGAAACTATCACTAGAGTGAACAGACAACCTACAGAATGGGAGAAAATATTTGCATGCTACACATCTGATAAAGGGCTGATAACCAGAATCTATACAGAACTTAGGAAAATAAACAAGAAAATAATCAAACAACCCCATTAAAAAGTAGACAAAGGACATGAACAGAAACTTTTCAAAAGAAGACAGACTAATGTCCAGCAAACATATAAAAATTGCTCAACTTCTCTAATCATCAGGGAGATGCAATTCAAAACCACAATGAGATATCACTTAACTCCAGTGAGATTGGCTTGTATCAAAAAGTCCCAAAACAACAAATGTTGGTGGGGATGTGGACAGATAGGAACACTCATACACTGCTGGTGGGACTGCAAATTAGTACAACTTCTATGGAAAGTAATATGGAGGGACTTCAAAGAACTAACAGTAGAACTACCATTTGACCCAGTAATCCCACTACTGGGTATTTACCCAAAGGGAAAAAAGACATTCTATAATTAAGACATCTGCACGTGAATGTTTATAGCAGCACAATTCACAATGGCAAAGGTGTGGAAACAATCCAAGTGCCCATCGATACATGAGTGGATTAATAAAATGTGGTATATGTATACCATGGAGTAATACTCAGCAATAAAAAACAACGGTGAATTAACACATCTGTTATCATCCTGGATGGAGCTAGAGCCCATTCTTCGATGCGAAGTATCTCAAGAACAGAAATACAAGCACCACTGGTACTCACCATCAAATTGGTACTAACTGATCAATACTTATGTCACACATGGAAATAATATTCATCAAGGGTTGGGCAGGTGGGAGGGGGGTGGAGGGGATGGGAAAACTCACACCTAATGGGTGCAGGGCTCACTGTGTGGGGGATGTCTACAATTGTAGCTCTGACTTGGGCAGTGCCTAGGCAATATAAGTAACCAAAGTGTTTGTACCCCCATAATATTCTGAAATTAAAAAAAAATTAAAAAAAACCCCAAAGCCTCAGTTGGTCCCACAGCGAACTCTAGAACTTGGACGGCCCTTCAGAATCCTTGCAATTTAAGGCAAGAAGCATAGGCCTGTGCCTCTGTCCTGAAGATGGAATCTAGGTAGTTCCTTACAGCATCCACTACATTTGATTTGTCTTGAACAGACCAACATCTCTTCTAACTCAGGGCTTTATCACATGTTTTTCCTCATCATTTTGCCTGGAATGCTGCCCTCCTCCACTACCCCACCACCATTGCCTGAACGTTTTGCTTTACTTCTCGGGTCATCTTGAGAAAATAAATTGCTGAGAAAGCTTTTCTCTGACCCCTGAGTCTAATTTACATTTTTCTTTTAAACTTTTTCATAGCAACTTGTACTTTGCTTTTATATACAATTATTAAAATGTGTACTTATATTTTTCGTATGTGCTATTTCTGTTTCCCCTTCTCTGTTTGTATTACATTGTAATCACCAAGAGTTTAATTAATATCTTTAAAAGAAAGAATGAGTCCTGGTTCTTCTCTCCCTTCAGTCTTAGTAATTGCTGACATTTCCCACTCATTACAATGACTGAAACTTAACTCTTTTTCTGTGTTTCTTATAAATTGTATGTTGTTTGTATTAGGATTGCCTCGGATATGCTAACACAGAAGTTCTCACATTTGACTTACAGCAGAATCACCTGGAAGGCTTCTAAGATCTCAGAATCCTGGGTCCTAACCCCAACATTTCTGCTTCAGTACATCTGGGTTAGGCCCCTGCATTTGCACTGATGCCGAGGCTACTGCTCCCAGGATGGTTCTTTGATAACTGCCTGAGTATATAAACACGGAGGCATCCATTTCCAATATTCAATATTATAAAAGGCAAAATCAAGAAATTTTAGAAATTTGTGTTTGAAAATGTAGGTAAATTGAATTAGAATAGTCTGCTATATTTTAGAAGAAACAGATCAAAATAAAACATTCTATTAATGTATGGTATGTAGCAATAAACATTACTTATTGAATATAGAAAGAGCCTATCTTTATCTGTTGTGTTTATCTTCATTTAGATATACAGCAAGAGAAAATATCTAAATATCTTATAGTTAAAATGTTCTATGTATTTATTCTTTACAGAAGTAGCTATAAGTTCTGAAAATTTGTTTTTTAAAACAATAAAATCTTTCTTCTTAAATTTAAAATTAGAGTTTACACAATTTAACAAATTAATAATATTTTTAAGTGTAATATTATTCATTATCCACAAAATATTTGAAAGCACGAGTATTAGCTCTTCCTCAGGTAAAATATAGCTATTTATAAAAACCCTAAATTGGCCAGTTTAAAAACTTAAATAAAGGATAGCTGCAGTGGATTTAATCTACTTTTAAATCAAATATATAGTAGATTTTATTTATTAATATTTTTGTTTAAATACATATAATAAAACTCACATTTTTGGCGTACTGATCCCAGTTTTAACACTACTAACATAAAAAGGAGTTAGAAGAATTCCATTACCCTGAAAAATTCTGTGTAACATTTGCAGTCTAACTTTCATTTACCAAATTACAAGCTATTAAGATCTATATTTTTAGAGTTTCTATACACGTTGGATACTGATTTTTGCATCCAGCATATTCATTCTATTTCCTGGATTGAAAATATAATTTTTAAAATCCATCATTATTCAAATCAGAAATCTAAACTAGGGCTGACAACAGAGATACCGGACACCTATTCTGAAGTTTATGTTAGCCTTTTTGTTGGCAACTTTGGAGTGTACCTTTTGAGATTGTTATGTATCCCATCAAATCATAATTCTCTATTTTGGCTTAAATATATTGTGTAAAATTTTGTCAAATATTTCCTGAAATACAGGTGTTTACAGCATTGCTTGAATCTATTTGTGCAGTGACCTTATAAAAATTTATCTAGTTTTCATTAGCATCTATTCTTCTGTTTATATATAGATGCTTATGAAGTATCATTATGTAATAATAATCACTTCCAAATTTTTGCTTGGTATCAATGTCATGATTACTAGTCTACACTTCAAAAGATCCACCTTCCTCACATTTGAGTAAATTTACTAATGCAATTTGCTATCTCTTTTCTCAATAAAATTTCTATGATTAACAATAATTCTATCACATCCAAAATCTATCTGAGTCCTCTGCATTGCAATCCAAATATTACTCGAATTTTCTTTTCCACCCATTGGTGATCTCCTCCAATATCTTCACCTACACAAGACTTTCATAATCTCTTATTCTTAGAATTGTTGCATCAATTCAAGAATGAAAAGCATTTCTCTTGACAAAGAAGAAATTTTTAAAGAAGTTCTGAGAACATTCTAACCTCCTTTATTTACTACTAATATTACTATTTTTTAAGTTAACATTATTCCAGTTGACCTAAGCTTTCAGCCTTGGGACCTGCTTTTCCTTGATTCTATCCCTGGTCAAAACCAAAATTCAATAGTTATTTCTCTCATTGTAAGTTTTTGCAAGCCTCAGATAATTCTGAATATTAGTCTTCCTAACACTGCGCTTTTAGAAATTTATCGCTTCTGTTTAGATGGGCATAAACTATATGACCTGTTCCAGAATTTTCTTTTTAAAGTGAGTGAATATACATTTGTAACTTAACATGCTAAAATGAAAAATAAAGGGTTCGGCCTACTAGATTGTGTTTTTAACAAAAGACCTGCCTAGCTAATATTTAAACTAAGAATTGAAGAATGGAAAAATACATGGAGTTGGAGGGAGAGTATCAAGCAGAGAGTATCACAATATGGGACAAAACTAATGTGGGAATAACAGCCATATGTCAATAGGCCATAAATAGGTTGAGCAAAGAGGGAGGCATTATAGTTGGAAGGTGCTCAGGGGCAGATGATTTAGGCTTCTCAGGCAGTGGTGAGGAATTTGCACTTTATTCTAAGAGTAACAGGAAGCCATTAAAGCATAAGAAACAGAAATATGACAATGTCAAATTCACATTTTGTTTGTTCCAGGGATGAGATCACTCACTTTAAGGAAACTATAGTTGAAAGATTCTCTGCCCAGAGGAGCTAGAAAATAAAACTCTCAATGAACCTCAAGAAATTAATAAAAAGCATTTAAAATTTTTGAATACGCTTATTCATGGAACATCAAAATCAAATGACAACAGTACCAGTTAAGTAGGGCTTTTCTCTTGTGCTTCTCTTTACTGCCTGCTCAAGCACTAGAGCTGTAATACACAGCCTGGGAATGGGAGGAAAGTAGTGAAGGAGGAAGTTGGGGAAATAGGCCTCAATGTAGGAAGAGAAAAGATTTGAATTACATGAGAGTTTTTATATTTTTACTATTTTAAATATCAGAGTAGACATAATTTTCAGTACCTATGAGTAGGCTATGGGACTGACAATTGAATTTATCAGGAAGACGATAAACTAGATATCAGAATGAGTGAAGGGGATTGGCAACAACAAATAAATTATTTTATTTATACCTTATTGAACCTATCTCTGTAAGTAAATACTACTTTTGTATATCAAAAGTGCAGGATGCAATTAGTCTTTTTATAAATGGAACTCTATTATTTTTTATACCATCTAAACAGGAGCTAATTACTTTTGAACCCTACGTTTGGCAGTTCATAGATTGTGAGTACCCCATGAACTCCATTAGGATATACACTTCCTAAAGATGGGCTCCATTCTTGCTTACTGCACCCTCAGTGCTTTGAAGAATGCCTTGAACATAGTACATCACTCAATATTGAATCAGCTTGCACAGATTACATAGAGCTGGCTTACCCCTATTAGCCTCAGGAATTTTCAATATAAAACCCTCTTATTGAATTTGGTAATCAAAACTATAGCCAAAATCTTTTTTAAGAAAAAATCTGTACAAACCCCATTCTAAAATATTTTAAGACAACAGAATTATTGTAGGAAAATAAAGCAAAATTCATTTACAAGGAATTTATTCAGGTCTCCTCTGGGAAAAGTACTATTTATGATTCTATAGAACATGTAAACCTGCAAAAACTGCAGTCCTATCTTTAATGATCTGACAATTTAATTGTCTAATGGGAGTGTTTAGATTATCTTTAACTCATATGTCAGGATTAATTCCGGTTGATTAGGGGAAAGTACTTTGCATGACTCCATGAAACATGTAAACGTGTACACGTCAGTCATACGCTCAGAGGTCTAAGAATTTAATAGTTAACTTGGAAAATTGTGAGCACCTCTGGAAAATTGGTAAGGTAAATTCATTTGATTGAGGGTCCTACATGAGATTTAGTCCTTAAGGCAAAGAATCCAAGCAGAAAAGCTGATTAATTAACAAGAATTAATATTACAAGGGTACAACTTGGTGACTGTCATAAAAATAATTGTTTCGTAGTCCAGGCTCTGGTTTGGGGTCAGCAGGGAAAGGTAAGTAAAATAGAAAAAGGCTTTTCACTAAACTTCTATAAGACATTGGTGCTGGAAGCAACACTCCTTTGGTGCTTAACTGGAAGTATAAATTTCTCGAGGAAGAAAGTGCTGCCTTTTAATTTTTGCTCCAAATAGAACATGGCTTTTGTACAAAAATACTGCCTCAATCGATACCCAGAGAAATCCAGAATATTGACAGGAACAGAAATGTTCAGTGCAGGTTGGCAATCACTAGGAAAATTCTGCATAGTCCAGAGGAAGCAAAATAGGTGACTGAAGAAAAAGTAATATATGCCAGGAACCACAGTATTGGTACCTGATGGGATGTTGTATCCCAAAATGGAAGCTGCAATTGATGTTTATGAAATATCCAATGGAAAAAAACAAAGGGGGAGATTTGAAGGGAAAAGTGGCTGAAAACATACAATATCTGATGGGTAAATGTTTCAGAAATGCCCAATATATTTAGATGGGGACTTCACAGGGATTGCTCTGGTGGGTGGCTAAAAGAATCACTGAAACACAATGATTTTTAACTAAGTTGATATATCTATCACTTGGAATATACAATTTTTTCATTCTTTATATTTCCTTTCTTCTTTGTAACCTGATCTTAACTGAATTAAACTATCAGCCGCTATATAGCCCAAGCCAGAAAACTGGTAGTCATGTTAGAGTAAGCTTGTCTCCACACTCCACACATGGTGCTAACACCAAATGTTATAGATTCTACCTATAAAATGTCTTAGCAAATGCTTTAATTTAAGCCTTTGTTACTTCTCACATGAATTGCAATAGACTTTTGAGTAGCTTCCCCGCTGCCAATTTTTTTCTCCATCATACTCCAGTGAGATCATCATAAAAATATAATTTTGATAACTTTGGTCCCATTGTTAAATCTTTTAAGATATTTCCAATAATTTCAACATAAATTACAAATCATCAATATGTTATTAAAATTCTTTTTGAACTAGACTCTGCCCATCACTCTTTCTTTCCTAGAATGCCTCAGCATGTATAAATTCCTCCTAGTGTTTTACTCTTTCTAATTTAGTAATTTACACAAGCTGTTCATTTTTGTTTGGTTATAGGGTGTACACACACCCACTCAAACATCAAAACTAGTTTATTTATAATCATCCTTCAATTTTTAGCTTAAATATCTCCACCTCTAGGAAGTTTACCTCGCTGTCTTTTTACCCCCATTCACAGTATTAGCAGGGCACTTTCATTAACATGTAAAAGCATAAACTATCTTTGTGAAACAGGTTGGGGTGGAATTAGAGGCTCAAATTTTCAGACAGTTGCCCTTTTTGGCATAGCTTGCTTTTGTGTATTTCATTTGTGAAACCAAGGAGGTGAAAGATCTCTACAAGGAGGACTACAAAACACTGATGAAAGAAATCAAAGATAGCACAAATGGAAAAACATTCCATGCCCATGGATTGAAAGAATGAGCATTGTTAAAATATGTATGAATTTGGGACTTAAAAATGTCATCAGAAGGCTATCCCTTTGGATCTCTTGTCTTTGCTGGCCTCTGGTTTCATTCTCTTCCAGTATCAGTGGTATGACTGTCGGCAGACACATCATCCCAGTTTAATAATCTCAGCTCTTTCCCAATGTCCATATCTCAGTCCTACTCCCAGGCGCAGTGAAGACTTTGATAGCAAAGATCATCCCAGGCCCAGAAATAATGGCCTTGAAGTTGAGGAACACTTCTTAGCAATATTGGGGCATGGACTTAGTCCTAAGTGGTAGAGGAACATAGTGACAGTCTCAGAAGAACTACATGGAGTGGAGATGGAGATATCCAAATAAACCAGGAGATTAAAGAGATTAAAATACACTCACACACACACTCACACAGTCACAATTAGGACAGCTCAATAATCTCTTTTACTCCCAAAACTGGGCTAGTGAGATCTCTGTTTTTGTGATACTTTACACAAAACTCCTTCATGATGCATATCTCATTGTATCATGTGTTGTTTTTTTTTTTTAATTTTCCAGACTGTCTGGTAGGTAGTAAATTCCTCAGTGATAGAGTATTTGTTTTTTATTCATGTATCGCCAATACTGTTTAAGGATGGCCCTCCCAAAAAATAGGCATTGCACAAATGTTTGATGAATAAATAAGTGCCAAAATCACAGCATATGCACCATGTTTTTCTCCTAAATTGCATTTAATTGGGATTCACCTCTCCATTTCCATTTCTGTCATTTATTGAGGAACAGAAAGGACTAATTTTGTACTTGATAAAATATTTCACTGTATGAATTTTATATTATGTTTAACATAATCAGTTTTATCACATATAAAAGTGACTTTCCTCAAAGACAAACACACTTGCAGACCCTGATATTAAAATGTTCTATTTATCAATCCCAGGACATCAGGCTTGGAAAATTTGAGTACTGCCATTTAATCTATATGTGGCACTATATATTAGAGGTATCTTTTTTCCTCTCTCACTCTCTCTTTTCTTAGTTCCTTTGTTGTCAATATCTTTGTTGAGTAACTTTAAAAACATGAAACCAGCCATAGCCACATCATTTTTTCTGATAATATACGAGGAAAATATTTGTGCATTAACAGTTATTAAGAGTACACTTAAATCATTATTTATGGAATTGCATTAATTTCTGAATAATGTGACACCATAGATGGATGATTCAAGGAAGGCAATGCAGTGTTTCTTGGAGTCATTTAGTTCCTCATTATATCAATATATTTAATATCATTAACTGTTGCCACCCAGTCTCTTCTCAGTCTGAAAAAAGTCATTATCAGTCAGATGACTGGATGAGACTTATAAAACAAATATTAATACAACAATAATTTTAGTTAGTTTAAAGTATTAAATTCCCGGAAGACCAAATAAATTGATTTATAGTTATTTGAGGCTATTAGCTATGGAAATTCCCAGACATCATTGAATTAATTTCTTTTAAGTGATAATTTTCAGTTTTTTTTCATTCAGAACAAATTCTGTGATTTTCAATTTTTTAATGTCTCATACGCTTTAGTGCAAACAAGCATAACACCCACATAAATAGTTCCTCAAAATATCAGATTTATTATCTAAGAAATGAAAAAGGCTAAATATCTTTAATGCATTTGCTGCCTTAGTTTATAATCATTCATTTATCCATCTGTTTAATGTGTATTCGTAGAGTATAAACAGGAACTAAACTGCTCTGTTAGATGTTGAGTTATTTAGTTGATAAAAAATTAAATACCTAGCAAAGACCATCCCAGGCCCAGAAATAATGGCCTTGGAGTTGAGGAACACTTCTTAGCAATATTGGGGCATGGACTTAGTCCTAAGTGGTAGAGGAACATAGTAAGTGACAGTCTCAGAAGAACTACATGGAGTGGAGATGGAGATATCCAAATAAACCAGAAGATTAAAGAGATTAAAATACACTCACACACACACTCACACAGTCACAATTATTATATATAATAGTCATTTGCATTATTATTCATCTAATTTTCTCAGTATTATAGTAAAATAGTATATGTCCATTAATATATTTAAATGGTAGTTTAGTGTAATGGGTTGGTTAAGAGCACAACTCTGTCTTTAGTTGCAAGTTAAAATACAAAGTTCTCTTACCGGTATCTCTGTAGAAGACACTGAATCCTTCTGTGCCTCAATTTACTCATTTGTCAAACTGTAATAGTAATGATAATACCTAACTCATAGGATTATTGTGAAAATTAAATTTTAACTAATATTGGTATTTTTAATACCAGTAGACATGATAAAAATATACAAGATATACATTATCTACTGCTATCAAAATAGGAAAATGTGGGACATTCATTTTGTCTAAATATCTGCATATTTACAGTCTAATACAAGAATCATTTAAGAAAGGCTGGGAGGGGTAAGGGGAAGGGAGAGATGGGAAGAGATTAGTCAACAGGCACGAAATTACAGTTAGACAGAAGAGATAAGTTCTAGTGTTCTACCGCACAATAGGATGACTATATTTAGGAGTAATACATTGTATAGTTCAAAATAGCTAGAAAAGAAGATTTTGAATGTTTTCATCACTAAGAACTGATAAATATTTGAGGTGATGGATATGCTAATTACCCTGATTTGATCATTACACATTGTACACATGTATCGAAACATCACATTATACCCCGTAAACATGTACAATTCATATATGTCAGTTAAAAATTAAAAAAAACTAAAAAAAATAATTAACTAATTTATATGCAATTGTTTTACAAAGTAGATGGTTGCCATGGTTTCATTTTAATAGATGAAGAAACAAAATAGAAAAAACACTTGAAACTAAAAACCTGTCATATTTGCTTTAAAATTATCCAATCAAAATTAAAACTGTAATTTTAAAATGTAATTAAAATATTACCAGAGTTATTTTAAGTTTCCAGGATCAAGGTGCATGGTGTTTCTTTAAACTACATTTGTTTTTCCTTATTGTAACCACAGATTTAAATATTTCAAGTGTCACCAGAGAATATTTTCTCTGGTTCTGTAGGTTTTCTATTTACTCTGTTGAATATATCTTTTGCTGTGCAGAGGTTTTTGGTTGAATAAGTCTCATGTATTTATTTTTGTTTTTGTTGCATTTGCTTTTGGGTACTTAGTCATAAATTCCTTGCCTAGGCCACTGTCCAGAAGAGTTTTCCTAGGTTTACTTATAGGATTTTTATGGTATCATGTCTTACGTTTAAGTTTTTAATCCATCTTGAGTTAATTTTGTATGTGGTGAGAGATAGGGATCCAGTTTCATTCTTCTGTATGTGGCTATCCAATTTCCCCAGCACCATTTATTGAATAGGGTGTACTTTCCATAGTGTATATTTTTGTCTATTTTGTCAACAATAAGTTGGTTATAAGAATGTGACTTTATTTCTCGGTTCTGTATTCTGTTCCTTTGGTCTATGTCTCTACTTTTATACCATTACAATGCTGTTTTGGTTACTATAGCTTTGTAGTGTAATTTGAAGTCATTACATCCATTTTTAATATGATTATTTGCTCTCTTGTTATTGAGTAGTTTGAGTTTGTGCATATTTTGGATTTTAGTCTCTTATATGATGTGTAACTTGCAAGTATTTTTTCTCAATCTGTGGGTGGCCTCTGTATTAATTGTTTCCTTTGTGCTTCAGAAGCTTTTTAGTTTAATACAATCTCATATGTCTATTTTTACTTTTGTTGCTTGTGTTTTCAGGATCATATTCAAGAGGTCTTTACCTAAATCAATGTCATGGATATTTTCCCCTGTTTACTTCTAGGAGTTTCATAGTTTTGGGTCTTACATGTAAGTCTTCAATCCATTCTGAGTTGATTCTTCTATAAGGAGTGAGACAAGGGTCCATTTTGATTCTTCTGTATATGGACATCAATTTTTCTCAACACCATTTATCAAAGAGACTGTCTTTTCCCAATGTGTGTTCTTGGCACCTTTGTTGAAAATAAGTTCACTATAGATGTGTGGATGAATTTCTGGGTTCTTTATTCAGTTCCCCTGATCTTTGTGTCTGTTTTCATGCCAGTACCATGTTGTTTTGGTTACTATAGACCTGTAGTGTAATTTGAAGTCAGGTAATGTGATTCTTCCAATTTTATCCTTTTTGCTGAGGATGGCTTTGGCTATTCTGGGTCTCTTGTGGTTTCATACAAATTTTAGGATTCTTTTTTCTATTTCTCTGAAGAAAGGCATTGGTATTTTGATGGGAATTGCATTAAATCTGCAGATTGCTTTGTGGAGTGTGAGCATTTTAACAATATTAATTCTTGCAATCCATGAACATGGAATATGTTTCAACTTTTTTCATGCGTCATCTTCAATTTCTTTCCTAAATGTTTTATAGCTTTCATTGTGGAGATCTTTCATTTATTTGGTTAAGTTTATTCCTAGGTATTTTATTTTATTTGGAGCTATTGTAAATGGGATTGCTTTCTCAGTTAATTTTTTAGATTGTTTGCTGCTAGCATATAGAAATGTTACTGATTTTTGTATGTTGATTTTATATCCTGCAAATTTACTGAATTTGTTTATCACTTCTAACAGCTTTTTTTTTTTTTTTTGCAGAGTCTTTAGGTTTCTTTATATATAAGATCTTATCATCTGCAAACAAGGATAATTTGTCTTCTTTCTTTCCAATTTGGAGCCCCTTTATTTCTTTCTCATGTCTGATTGCTCAGGCTAGAAGTTCCAGTACTATGTTGAATAACAGTAATCAAAGTGGGCAATCTTGTGTTTTTCCAGATCTTAGAGAAAAGACTTTTAGTTTTTCCACATTCAGTACGATACTAGCTGTGGGTCTGTCATTATATGGCTTTTATCATGTTGAGGCATGTTCCTTTTATACTCAGTTTTTCGAGAGTTTTCATCATGAATGGATGTTTAATTTTATTGAGTGCTTTTTCAGCATCAATTGAAATGATCATATATGATTTTTGTTTTTATTTTGTTGATGCCATGTGTCACGTTGATTGATTTGTTTATTTGCATCCCTGGGATGAATCCCATTTGATAATGAAGAATAATCTTTTTAATGTGTTGTTGAATTTGGCTTGCTAGTATTTTGTTGAGGATTTTTCCATCTACGTTCATCAGAGATATTGGCCTATGGTTTTCTTTTCTGATGTGTCTTTTTCTGGTTTTGATATTAGGGTGATCCAGGCCTCATAGAAAGAGTTTGGGAGTAGTCCCTCCTTGTCAATTTTTTGAAATAGTTTATGTATGAATGGTATTAGTTCTTCTTTTGATGTTTGGTAGAATTCAGCAGTGAAGCCATTTTCCTTGATGGGAGACTTCTTATTACTGCTTCTGTCTTGTTACTTGTTATTTTAGGTTTTGGATTTCTTCCTGGTTCAATATTGGTAGGTTGTATGTGGCAAGGAATTTATCCATTTCTTCTAGGCTTTCCAATTTATTGGCATATAGTTGTTCATAGTACTCTCTAATAATCCTTTGAATTTTTGCGTATAAGTTGTAATGTCTCCTTTTTCATCTCTGATTTTATTTATTTGGGTCATCTCTCTTTTTTTCTTAGCCTGGCTAAATGTTTGTCAATGTTGTTTATGTTTTCAAAAAAACAAATTTTTGTTTTGATGATCTTTTTCCCTTTTCATTTCAATTTCATTTATTTCTGTTCTGATCTTCATTATTTATTTCCTTCTTCTAATTTTGGGCTTGGTTGCTCTTGTTTTTCTAGTTCTTTAAGATGTATGTTAGGTTGTTTATTTGAAATTTTTCTACTTTTTTGGTGCAGGCATTTATTGCTATAAACTTTCCTATTAGTAATTCTTTGACTGTATCCCTTAGGTTTTGATATGTTCTGTTTTCATTTTTATTTGTTTCAAAAAATTTTTTAAATTTCCTTCTTAACCTTTGCATTCACCCACTGGTCATTTAAAAGTATATTGTTTAATTTCCATGTGTTTGTATAGTTTTCAATGTTCCTCTTGTTATTGATTTCTAGTTTTATCCCATTTTGTTCAGAGAAAATACTTGATATTATTTCAGTTTAAAAAAATTTTTTAAAGACATATTTTGTGGCCTAACAAACAGTCTGTACTTGAGAATGATCCATGATCTGAGGAGAAGAAGGTGTATTCTGCAACTCTTGGATGAAACATTCTGTAAATATCTATTAGATCCATGTGGTCTATAGTGCAGATTATCTATTGTTTCTTTGTTGATTTTCTGTTTAGATGATCTCTCCAATGCTGAAAGTGGAATGTTGAGGTCTCCAACAATTATCATATTAGAGTCAATCTCTCTCTTTAGTTCTGATAATATATGCTTTATATATCTTGGTTTTCCAGTGTTGCGTGCATATATATTTAGAATTATTACATCTTCTTGCTGAATTATGTCCTTATCATTATATAATAACCTTCTTTGTCTCTTTTTACAGTTTTTGTCTTAGCATCTATTTTATCTGATAGAAGTTTAGCTACTTTTGCGCTTTAGGCTTCCATTTGCATGGTATATCTTTTTCCAACACTTTATTTTCAGTCTAGTGTGTCTTTATAGGAGAAGTGTGTTTCTTGTAGAAAACATACAGTTGGGTCTTGTTTTTTCATCCATTCAGCCACTCTATGTCTTTTGATTGGATAGTTTAACCCATTTACATTCAATGTTATTATTGATAGAAAAGAACTTACTACTGCCATGTTGCTATTTGATTTCTGGTTATTTTGTGTTCTTACTTTGTTTCTTCCTTCCTTCCTTGTCTTCCTTTGTAGAAATGTGATTTTCTCTGGTAGTGTGTTTTAATATCTTGCTTTTCATTTTTTTTGTATCTTTTGGAGGTTTTTTGATTGAGGTTACCAGGAAGCTTGCAAAGGACATTTTATAAACAATTATTTTACACATATTTAATTTCACTCTGCTTGCAAAAAACAATTAAACACACAGAAATGAAAGAAACTCTACACTTTAACTCCATCCTCCCCACTTTTTGACTTTTTTATTTCTAGTTATATCTTTTTATTCTATTGATCTCTTAAAGAGTTGTAGTAGTTATTATTTTTAATAGGTTTGTCTTTTAGTCTTCCTACTCAAGATATAAGTGGTTTATACACCACAATTGCAACAATACAGGATTCCATATTTATGTACTTACTGTTACCAGTGAATTTTACACCTTCAGGTAATTTCTTCTTGTTCATTGATGTTCTTTCCTTTCATATTGAAAAAAAACTCCTTTTAGCATTTCTTGTAGCACAGACCTAATGTTGATGAAATTCCTCAGCTTTTGTTTGTCTGAGAAAGATTTTATTACTCCTTCATGTTTAAAGGGCATTTTTGCAGCATATATTAATAATATTCTAGGGTTAGGTTTTTTTCCTTCAGCACTTTGACTATGTCATGCCACTCTCTCCTGGCCTATAAGGTTCCCACTGGAAAGTCTGCTGCACGATGTATTGGAGCTCATTTATGTTACTTTTTTTTCTTTTTTCTTGTTTCCCTTAGGACCTTTTCTTTATCCATGACCTTTGGGAGCTGATTATTAAATGCCTTGAGGTAGTGTTGTTTGGTTTAAATCTGCTTGGTATTCTATAATCTTCTTAAACCTGAATATTGATGTCTTTCTATAAGTTTGGAACATTCTCTGTTAGTGTTTTTTGAGTAAATTTTCTACCCCAATTTCTCTACCTCTTTAAGGCCAATAACTCTTAGATTTGCCCTTTTGAGGCTGTTTTCTTGATTTTGCAAGTGTGCTTTTTTTTTTTTTTTTTTTGACTGTGTATTTTTAAATAGCTGTCTTCAAGCCCACTAATTCTTTCTTCTTGATTAATTCTGCTGCTGGGGGACTTTTTTGCATTTTTCAGTTTGTTGATTGAATTTTCCATCTCCAGAATTTCTGCTTGTCTTTTTTTTTTATTTCAATCTCTTTATTATATTTCCCTGATAGGCTTCTATATTCCTTCTCTGTGTTGTATTTAATTTCATTGAGCTTTTTCAGAATAGCTAATTTAAATTTTTTGTCTGAAAGACCACATATCTCCATCACTCTAGGATTGGTCACTGGTGCCTTATTTAGTTCATGTGCTGAGGTCATATTTTCCTGGATGCTCTTGATGATTGTGGATGTTTGTCAATGTCTAGGCATTGAAGAGTTAGGTATTTATTCTATTCTCAGTCTGGGCTTGTTTGATCCCATCCTTCTTAAGAAGGCTTTCCAGTTATTCAAATGGAATTGAATGTTGTGATCTAAGTCTTTAGTCACTGTAGCCATATCAGCATTGAGTTTCCTAAGTCCAATAACACAGTGACTCTGGCCAACTCCTGCTGATACCCCTTTGGTGGACTTGAGTAAGACATGGGAGCATTCCCTGGATAACCAAGCAACATCTCTCACTCTGTTCCTTCACTTTCTGTCCTGGGATGCTGGAGTTGGTTGAGGAGTGATGCGGGCACTCCCGTGTGGCCACCACAGCTGGTACTACAGCAGTTCACACTTAAAGCCACCCCAGTCTCATCCAAAGTCTGTGGTAGCTGTTACCTGGCTACCTCTGATGTGTATTCAAAGCCCAAGGGCTCTTTATTGAGAAGGTAGTGAATCTTGCCAGGACTGGGCCTTTCCCGTTAGGGCAGTGAGTTCCTTTCTTGCCCAAGGTGGGTCTAGAAATGCTATCCAGGAACTAAGTCTTGGAGTCAGTGGCTTCAGAAGTCTAGTTGGTACTTTATTTTACTGTGGCTCAGCTATACCCATGTTGTAAGACAAAGACCTTTATACACTCTTCCCTTTCCTTTACACAAGTGGAAGAAGAATCTCCCTAAGCTGCACTTCTTAGAGTTGGGGGAGGGTTGACATGGGCACTCATGTGGCTGCCACTGCTGGTGTCTCACTGGGTCATGTGCACCCCAGGTTCACTTTCTCTGAACGAGCCCAGTCACAGGACTTGCCTAAGAACTGCAGACTTTGTGGCCTGATTACCTTTCAATTTTATTCCAGGCCCTAAATTGCTTTGGTCACCCAGAGTTACAGCTAGCCAGAACTCAGATTTCTACTGCTGGAGGAGAGGATTTCCCTCTGGCTGGGATGATCTAAATGGTTCCTTCATGGGCACCAGCAGAATTCTGCCCTGTGCTGTGTTCTTTTGTGCAGCTCTGAGTTTCAATGCAAAGTACCAAAATCACTTCACTTTCCCTTAGCACACAGATTCTCTGTCCACATGGTGCTGACATGGCACTGCTGGGGATGGGGAAAGGGTGGTGTAGGAAATACAAGACTGTCTTCCTGTCTTCTTCATTGCCTCTTTCCTTGATGTAATGTTAAAACCAGGTACTGTGATTACTCACCTGATTTTTCATTCTTCTGAAGTTGCTTTCTTGCATGGATGGTTGTTGAATTTGGTGTTCCTATTGAGGGACAATTGCTAGAGGGTTCTATTTGGCCATCTTGCTCCATCCACCCCAACCTGTCTGAATTTTGGTTATCATACCATTGTTGCAGATAATATTTGGCTTTCGTATAATATAGTTGTGCTTTTGTTTCCTTTTTTACAGTGGAAAATAAAACTAAATCATTAACCTTTTTTAAGTATTATAGACTTTTAAGAAACTTTGATGGTCATTTTTAAATGGCACATGTATATATGAATGTGTGTGTATATATACACATACACACACATATTCAGTTATTTAATTTATTGACTTCATTCAAAAAAGAGTATGTATATGAAGAAACATTTTATATACATACATATATATGTGTGTATATGAGTGTGCATATATATATATAATTTAAAATATTTGCTGGTATTTCATAATACTCTCAGATACTTTTCCTACAAACATTGAACATTCTGGAATACCATGCTTTTAGGCATGCTGATTATTATGTATGCCTTGTTTCTCAGCTTGACACTTTGCACTCCTTCTACCCATATAAGATAATTATGGCCAGGTAGCCAGTAGCCAGTGTTCCTTCAGCCTGGACCCTGGAATAAGAGGGAGGAGCAAATATCAACCTGACTTGCAGCTTGGAGCTGAGACTGGCTGGGCCAGTTATGAATGAGAAGTAATTGATTATTGACTTAAGTTTATTTTTATCACAGCAATATATATTGAAACCTTCAGGGAAAACATAGTCCAGGGACACAATCTGTTAAAAATGACCTTGTAGGAAATGAGTTGAGGGAATACTTATCTCAAACACCTTTTCTCCCTCAAATCTCCAACTCCCATTGTTGTGCTCCACACAGGTCAGCCCCTAGGAGCAGAACTGAGGAGGTAGAAAGCAGATCCGGACCAGAGTAAAAGGAGGATAGCTAGCACATAATGACAACAAAAAATGTGGCCTGTAGATCACATAATCATCAAACTGGACACAGTACTCCTACCACTCCCAAACTTGAAGAAAAAAAAGAGTAACATTTTTTAAAGCAGATTTTCTTAGAAAATTTATTTCCTTAAGGGTATTTAACCAAGAGTAATTTATAATAAAAGTATAATTTCTCTAAAATCCTGAAAAAGAAAAAAAAATTTTTGACAATTTGTATCCAGACCAACCACATATTAATAAGATAAGCCAATTGTTTCTCTTCAGCATCCTCATCCTTCACTTTCCTATGATCCCCAAAAAATTAACATTAAAAAATCACATATTAAGTTACTAGTATATATTGGGCAACTTACTGTCAATACAAAGATAAAGAAGCCAAAATGTAAATGAGAAAGAAAGGATAGTTTGAAAAGATCTATGGAAAAAAAGAACTACTGGATCCATGTAAGAGAGACACCTTATCTAGACCGACAGAAAGGGAGGTCTTCACAGGAAATAACAAGTGGGTGGTGTCCTGCATTTCCCTGAGTATAAATCACTCTGTCATCCTTTAGATCTGTAGAAATCAGCCTCTTTACTGGGAATGCCTTTCTTTTCTTTCCTATATGTTGCTTGGGCTTCCACATCCATTCAATTCTTGTTATATATGGTAGCTGTGTTCTATAAACTCACGCAAACACTGGCTTAGTGAATTCCAAACCACTGTTCCTAGGACAAATACAGTTAGGTTCCTGTGAGCCTCTGGTCACAACATTTTCATCAACCCACAAATACATAAGCTTATTTTATGTGTGTTACTATTTAAAGTTACCTTATTTCAACAGGAATATAATTCATACCTAAGTGAAGTTTATTGAATATACATATTTTCTCCAAAAGGTACATCAAAGCCTTCTTGTATGTAGGAACACCAGAAAGCACTTCAGCACAATGCTTGGGGCCATTTTAAACAGTGAAATCACCAAAAAAAGTCACAAAGTTGTGGCTCCAAATAGACCATGAAAAGGAAACTTATTTACAGTATGAGAGCTGAAATAATAAGGCAAAGCATCGCCTTGTCTGACCTCAGGTGGATACATGCTCATGAAGTATCTCAAATTTTTCATCACTCTGCACATGCCCTCAAATGACCCTGAAATCACCACAAGTATTGATTTGGGGGTCACAAATAAATTTTAGTGTGTAGGAAAATTCACATGTATGGAATAAATAAATAATGAGGATCAACCTTACTTCTAATCATGACTTCTGTTTCTTCTTACCTGAGTCTCTGTTCCTTGCTTTTCTTCCAGATCCTTGTAGAATTAGCCAGTCTTTTATGTAAGCTTCCAGAGCACCTTGTTCATATGTGTTAGTGTAACACATACTCTATTGCAATGGAGTTGTGTAGCTAATCTGCTTCTTTCAGGAATACACAGTGATTACCTTGAAAGCATAGATCATAGCTAACCCATTTTGATACTCCCAGAGCCTTAGTGCCTGACACATAGTAAGTATTGATTTAATATCTGTGGACACAAGGGAGGGAAAGGGAAAGAAAGAGGGAAGGAAGGAACCAGGAAACGTGAGCACAACTCTCTTAATAAATGTCTACATTTTACTGCCATATTACAATGTGCCCTGCAGGAATTCATTTTAAGTCTTTAACTTTTTCATCTTGAAATAATAGTAGTAATAATAGTTTTTACTTATTTTGCAGGAATCTCTGAGAACATTTAGAGGGAAATAAAATTATTTTGAGCTCATTAGAAGTAGAAAGTTTTATCTAAATTTGAGGTCAATGATATTATTAATGGGTTATAATTATTTTTGCCAAGGAGGCTTAAAGGAATATGTAAGTAAAATCCTCAGAATTTGTTAATTTTGCTTTAGGTGGAATGAAAAGTAATAAAAATGTTTCTTTTGTAACTAGGATGGCTTAAAACATGAATCTTTTTGGTGTGGAAAGGAAAACTTAAGCAATCTCACCTATGATATTATACCTTAATCCATAAACGGCTCCCTACTATATCACTGGCAACATGCTCAACACTCTTCTGAATACAGAAGGCAAGTTTTCTATTGGTTCTCTTTTGAAGCTCTCTCCTTCAGCAATATGATTTAATATGTGGGCTACCAGACTGATTCCTTTTTTCTTCTGGAATAAGATTAGTAAAAGCTCCTGCTATTCAGCTTATTCTATTAAGACCTCAAAAAGAGGAAATGAACCAAAAGTAGTGATAAGGGAGAAGGCTTATCTCCATTTATTTAGGATGTATGTCCTATACTATCCACAGATATTTCTCTCAATTTTATATAAAGAGCTCATGTAATGATTACATAAAGACATAGCCCAGGTTATCCTCTTTAATGAAATAAGTGATTCTCTTCATTTGATTTAAATATGAGAAAAAACCGAGAAAAAACACTTAAAGAAAAGTTATAGTAGTATCTTATATGTACTGTACTTTTAGGGTCCGGATGATTTATATAAAATGGATGAGAAATTTAAATATTTGAAATTGTATTGACAGTAGGGCTGGTGTGTCCTTTAGAATAAATACTATGATTATGAAAGAATAAAAAATTTATTAGCTTCCACATTCTCAGGAACACAAAGCAATTAACTGCTACTTATTTCAAAACAAGTTATTAAAATAAAGCAATCTTCCAGACAACACAAAGGAATAAAATTTAATTGTTACACCATTTTAAGTATTTAAAGCTAACAGAATTGTGCTATATTTTGCCCAATTTTTTAATACTAGTTGCCTAATAATTATCAAATAGGTTACTATTTTGTTCCCTATTACTTGTATATATGTTGTTTGCTCATATAGGGCTAGGCTTCATACTGCTTGTGCCCAAATATGTACAAATATCATGATTGTGAGTCAGCAGAAACAACCATAATTTGCAGTATTTCCATTGTGACTATATCGTCTTTACCACTCGAATAAGAAACAAGACTAACTTTGTCCCAAACCTTGCCTTAAATTTAATCTGTTCCTATTATCTATTGCTAGATAAAAAACAAACAAACAAACAAACAAACAAACCACTCTAAAATGTAATGGCTTAAAACAATGAAATTTCACTCAAGTATCTGTAATTTAGCAGGCCTCTGTAAGGACAGCTCATATCTATCATACTTGGCATCAGAGGTTTGAAGGCTGAAGGCTGAAATCATCAGAGACTCACTAACTCATGTGTCTGGTACTTGAAGATGTTTGTCAGCTGGGATTACCACCAGAAAACCGAGGTGTCCTTTTTATGTGGCAGCATGGCTTCTTCACAGCAGGGTGACTGAGCTCCCTGGATTTTCTGGGGGGTGAGGTAACCAGGAAGAAAAGCAGTCCACAGTGTTTTTGGCACCAGTGAATGGTTTCATGGAAGACAATTTTTCCATGGACCAGGGATGGTGGTAGGGGGGTGGTTTTGAGATGATTCAAGTGCATAACATTTACTGTGCAGTCAAACCTTCCTGCTAATGATAATCTGTATTTGCAGCCGCTCCCCAGCGCTAGCATCACTGCCTCAGCTCCACCTCAGATCATCAGGCATTAGATTCCCATAAGGAGTGTGCAACCTAGATCACTCACATGCGCTGTTTACAGTAGGGGTGGTAGATTCTCCTGTGAGAATCTAATGCCACTGCTGATCTGACAGGAGGTGGAGCTTAAGCAGTGATGCGAACTATGGGGAGCAGTTGTAAATACAGATGAAGCTTCTTCGCTTGCTCACCCACTGCTTACCTCCTGCTGTGCGGCCCCATTCTTAACAGGCTATGGACCATTCTATTTATCAGAAGCGTTACTGAGTTTAGCTCAAATTCAAGGGGAGGGGTATTAGACTTCACATTGTAAAAGTATGTTAGGATGGGATACATATGGGTGTGGCCATCTTTGGAAAATGGCATTTGTCATGATCTCTTTAGCTTGATTATGTCCCCTGACTTAACCTAATGCTACCCCTCTCTTTTTTTTCCACTTTATGTTTGATCATTCAGCTGGTAGAAGGACAATTTTTCTTGTTCCAGTTACTCTGAGTGAGAAGAAAGTATTTCCTGGGAAAGTGCCAATAAAATTATTTGTTGTCCATCAAGTAATAAAGCCATATCTTATAAGTGGCTATACGCATTTGGAGAAAACCATCATAACATTTTTGGAAATCCCAATAATTCTTTCCCTCATCTTTGATGTATGAATTATATATTTATTGCAAAAAATATATATATAATATTTATTGCAAAAAAGGAGGATTATAAGAATTAAGTTTAATAATATTAAAATAACATTTCCAAGATTGTAAATATAATCAGTCAATCAAAGGTTGATTGCAAACTGATCTTTAGTTTGCACTTTTTAAAAAGGTCTACATAAATGCCTTTTGAGGCTGATGATGATTAAATTATTTTGATGCTAAAGTCATTTTCTCAAGTATATTTCAAACTGGTAATTTCTGTTGTTTCTAGTCACCTGTAGCTGTGGCAAAAGACTGCGTCCATGTAAATGAATGAGCGAAGGAATCATAAAAGATTTATTTCTACTGCCCCATTTTTCTTATTTATATCTAACACTCTGCCCATTTACCATGAGTTTCCCCACATTTCAAAAACAGCTAGTCGTCTTTGAGAACAAATTGTGCTATTTACTTCTTTCCTCAGAGAAAACGAATGGTTTAGTGGGTGAGATGTCCAGAACAATAAGGAAAACTTGTGCTATGTATTCCCAACAGAAGGAATAGATCTTCTGTAAATAACTCCCAGCACAATCATGGCAGGTCTCAGCACTGCACAGAGTTATATATATTTTTTCTTTATATAACTTTAAAGCCTTTAAAAAAAAACTCAACAGAATGCTATTATACACATATATAGGCTCACCACAACTCATGGAAACAGAATATTCATAATAACCAAAGTGTTTTGTTATATTTCTATGTAATTGAGTACACAGACACACATATTGATTTTCAACTTCAATGACAGAAAATACTTTAGGTTAAATTATTTTAACCTAGTTGTAATTATTATTACAACTAAACAATAATGGAAGGAAAAGAATTTTCTTTTTAGTACAAATTGAATGAATTGATTATAAAGTTTAATAAATTATTATTGTATAGTATATGTTATTTCAGACTTAACTGTGCTTCAAAGTTATTACAGGGTGTTACATTACATGGCTATCACAACACTCGTTGTTTGTATTATAGAAAATGTAGTGCGTTAGAACATGTTTTTTTCTATGTTATTCCCTAACACAAATTATATTCTAATATAAAATAACTACATGTTAATAACTTGAAGGAAAATACATAACAAAATGTGTTTGCTTCTTAGTTTATTTTGTTCACGTCTTACACTTTTCACAGATTGTAAAAGAGATTTAATAAGGCAAAGCATACATCTCCATGTAAAACTCCTTTTCCATTAAATATTTGTTTGCTTTTTGTAATATATTACTGTCTTCTTACAAGTATTTTTGAAACAAATTATAAATTTAAAGCATAAAAAAGTCAGAAAAGAGAACTAGATTCTAATATTTACTGAGACCATACCACATGGCAGACTTACTTGACAGAAATTTTACATGTTTTTAAAAACTTAATTGTCACAGATATTTTATGTGATAGAAGTTTTTGTTCTTATTACACAGATGAGAAAACTGAGATTGATAGAGGTTAAGCCACTTCTTTATCCTCCCGTACTACCCCCACCAAAGGTAAAGAAATCATTATTCCCAGCAAATGAATTTAGTTCATGATTTGGTGCAGTTAAAAGATAAAGTGATTTCTGATGTTGTAAAATTTGGAAGTCCCAAGACCACCCTCACTTCTGACACCACGTGCAAATTTTGAGGTCCCCAAGATCACCCTAAGTTTGATAATTTACTAGGACTCACAGAACTCAGAAAAACTGTTTTATTCACAGTTAGAGATTATCATAGTGAAAAGTTGCAGATTAAAATTGGCAGAAGGAAGAGGCACATAGGGCAAGGTCCATAAGGCATGAAACTTCCAGTTGTCTTCTCCCAGCAGAGTTGTACAGACAGCACCTACTTCTCCCTGTAACAATGCATAGCAATATGCATGGAATGTTGCCAACTATGGAAGCTCATCAGAACTTTGGTGCCCAGAGTTTGTATTTGGGCTTGGTCATATAGACGTGGTTGACCACCCACATGGCTGACTTTAGTCTCCAACCTCTGCAGAAGTTAAGCTGACACTGAGTGGTCCAAGGTCCTCCACCATAAACTACATTGTTAGCATACATTACTGGGTGTGGCCTGAGGCTGCCAGGTAAACAAAGGCACTCTTAGCAGACAGGACATTCCAAAGGCTTTGAGATTACCTCCCAGGAGCTAAGGGCAAAGGCCAGAACTCTATTTGGTCAAGGTTAGTCTTTTACTGATACAACATTTAATGAGTAGAAGCATACTCATTGTTAGAAAGGCCGAGGGGAGGAACGCACCAGGCTGTGGTAGATGGAAAGAGATTTTATTAGAGCATCTGCACACAGATGGGCTGAGTCCAAACAAATGGTATCAACCCCAAATGGGCAGATTTCTGGGGCTTTTATGGGCTGGTTTGGATGGGCTCTCAAAAAAGGAGGGGATCTTAAAGGCATAATTCCCACAGAACTTCCCACTAGCCTCTGGGTTCAGCCTAACACTCATGATACATAGCTCAAAGATTAAGCAACAACAATAAATCATTATATGATTTCCAAATGGGATACTTTTTATTTTCATGGTGAATTATAAGATGATCTATTTTCTTAATGCCTCTTATCAATTTACAAAAGATTATGTCTTAAATTCTAGTGTCAATAGAAAATAACCCAAACTCTGCAAAATAATTTAAAGAAGTTTATTCTGAGCCAAATATGTGCAACCATGGTCCAGAGAGCCACGCCCAAGAAGCCTGGAGTAAGTGGTCCCACTGTGGTTGGGTTAAAGTCTGGTTTTGCACATCTTAGGGAGACAGGAATTATACATAAAGTCACAAATCAGTACATGGAAGGCATATATTGGTTTGGCCAGAAAAAGCAGGACATCTTGTAGCAGGGGCTTACAGGTTATAGGTAGTTTTAAAGATTCCTTGATTTGTAATGGGTTGAAGAAATGAAGCTTTGTCTAAAGGCTTGAAATGTTTTAAGTTAAGGTAAGGAAGTCTGTTAATCAGAGACAAACCACCAGACATTTACTGAAACTCAAGCCATCTGTTAAGTAAATTGATGGCCTGCAGATATGGTTTAAGCTTTGTCCTGCATGGCCTTAGGCCTGTTAATGATTTATTATCTTACTGTTACAAAGAATAACTTCAAAAAGGAGGAGGGTTAACTAGGTATGTCTGATCTCTCTTCTTCTCCAGACCAGCAACTCAGCTTTAAGGTTTTTCTGTGATCAGTAGGCTGAGGGGCTTAAGATTTTATTTTAGTTCACACTAGTTTGTCCTCATTTGTATAGCAGAAGAAAAGATTTTTATAAATCCCACTATAAAACTATTTAACAGACTAATACAGTTTCTAACTTTACCAAAAAGTACAGAAACATATACACTTTGAGTTAACAAAGACCTTATTGATTACCACTGAAGCCTCTTGTTTTCTACATTCTCAGACACACCATTTGCCATTGTGGTTTTCAAATCATTATTATTCTGCAGCGACACTTCTACTCCAGAGAATTGTGCAAAGAGGCATAAAACAGGGTGAGAGGCTTACTTTCGGGAAGTAGATTTGAATAAAGTCTCTTTGTATTCTTCCAGGTTCACAAGCCCAAATTTCCCAAAAGTGTGCATTAGTTTTATTCAAAAAACAAGTTAATATTTTAGTTGAATTTATATTTATGGGTGAATGAGTTTTAGTAGAACTAATAACTATAAAAAATTCCCTGTAACATTCTGAAACAAGGTTTTTCAGGTGCATTTTTAGTTACAAGACCAAATTTAGAATACAGTCCTTACTGACTCACTTGTCTTATCCTACAAAATATCATGTCAGCAATAATTTCATCTTCATAATTACACACTGATCCATTACTGTGGATGCATGTGTATGTTTCAAATGAAGTGAACACCTGGGTGTAACATATCTGATAATATAGAGCATGTTTGGGTTAATGAATAATACTGTCCTACAAAAGTACAGATTTCAGAGAAAATGAAGAGTTTTCTAGGTAATACAGCACATAACAAATTCTACTTTCAAATGCTTTAGTAAAGAATCAAGGCACAATGGCATTAAAGTTGTGCTTTTATTTATTTTTTAATGCTGTTATCTCTTCTTATTAAACTATTATTATTTAAACTAATGTTCAATAAAATATTAAGTGAAGTTGTAGAACTATGATTGTATGCATGCACTTCTATACCTGATATTATTTCTATCAGAAAGTGTCTTTTATGGTGGAGCCATTAGTTTTAAACCCAAGACTAGTTTCTTTCATGCTTATCTCCTTTCTGATTATTCAGTAATAGAAAATGTTGTATTCCTATTTATTTGAATTGTGGAAAGAGCAATTATTTGGGGGATAAAAGTGCTAGAGAGATTTCTCTACTGAATAGAGATAAAGCTTGCTGTTACCAATGTCAGATTACATCAAGTTATTTGGCATCATACAGTTTAAAAGATAATGGATCTTGATTCATTTTGACATATATGTCTAGTCTGAATGTAATCTGCAAAGTGTTTCATTCTGCCTCTCAAATTTAATGGAACACCTTGCTTCCTTGAGAGTGGTAAAGTATGTTTCATGAGGTTTCCCAGATACGCTGTGCTGTTCCTTGTGAAATAATGACAAGAGATATTGAGTTTACCATAACAAGTGAGATTATTACATGAGGGACATTTGTTATTTGGTGGAGAAAAAGTGGAGAAAGTGTTGGTCTTATATCACAAATATTTCAAGCTGCATATTAATTATAAGCTTCATACCCTGACATAATTAAAAAATCATATTTTAATCTTATTAGAAGAAATTCATGTAACTGGAATAAAAGGACTTTGTGGACCCCCGTACAAATTGTATTTCATGTAAGAAAAAGGAAAAAAAAGATTCCTTATGACTTCAAGGTTGTAAGTATCTGTGGTTCTACTTAACGGCAGTGTAACAAGCTTCTGCATGAAATGAAGCTTTCAGGTCTGCAAAGGTAGACTAGAGAGAAGACTTCTCACACATAATTCAGTGTTGCATATACAATTCTGCCTAAAATTATAATCACATTGGACCATCAAAAATTGCTGGCACTCAACTATTTTCAACTTTTATTTTGAATAATTTTAAACCATAAAAACTTGTAAGAGTATACCAAGAACTCCCATATTCCCTTTTCCAAGACTCACCAATTTTAAATATCTTATCACATTTGCTTGAGCTTTCTTTCACTTTAAATATATACATAATATTTTTTCCTGAAGCAAATTAGAGTTGGTTGCATTTGTCATGTTCTTTTACCCCTTGATACTTAGATGTGCATTTCCTGACAAGGATATTTCTGTATATAACCACTGACTCAGATAGTTGTCTAATCATGTTCACAAAATTTAACACTGATAGAATCCTTTAATCTGTATCAATTGTCCCAATAATGTCCCCTATAGCATTATTTTCACCCTACACAGTGTCTAGATCAAGAGCATGTATTGTATTTGGTTGCTGTGTCTCTTTAGGCTTTTCAAATCTGGAACAGTTCCTCTGTCTTTCCTTATCATTTATAACCTTGATATTTTTAAAAACAGGCCAGTTATTTTATAAAATATCCCTCAATTTTGGTTTGTCTAATGTTTCTTCATGATTAAATTGAAGTTATGCATCTTTGGCTCAAGTACTACAGAAGTGACCTCATGTCCTTCTCAGAGTAACACATATGGAAGTACACCATGTCCAGTTTTACCTTATCAATTATATAAATTTTAATCATTTTACTAACGTGTTGTCTGTTTTACACACTGCATAATGTTCTTCACTTTATAATAACTAAATAAGTAGTTTGTAAGATTATTCAACTGTTTTTGACCTACAAAAACAGTAGGTCATATGGTTCCACCTAATATAATAAAACCATAAATGACTACTTGCCTACACAGTTCTCTTTTTCAAAAGAGGCCTTACCCAAAACCTTGTCCAGTTAGGTTGTTAACAAATGCTTTTTTGATGATGATGTTGAAACCTAGATTAAAGTACTTCTTAGGAAAAATAACAAAATTGCATGATGTGTAATACCTTCCAACATAATATTTTTTCTTTTTTTCATCAGTTATTTTCAATAACAAAAAAAAAATGTCTTGGCAAATACTTAAACTAAAAGAGAAAAAAAGAAAAACTACATTGAAGACAGCCAGAATATTTTTTTTCTTAATTGAGGAAATTCATTTCTATAGGCTCTAAGAATATCAGGACTCCAGGACACATTGTGACTTAGAACATAGCATCATCTCCATTATCTCCATTGTCATCATCATCTTCTTAATCTTCGTGCATATGAACATTGCTTTACAATATGCAAGGATTACGTTTTGAAAATCCAAATGTTAGGAAATAAAACCTGCAATTGATAGAAACAGAAGGAAAGCAATCATTGATTTCAAGTTGTGATTACAAGCTTGTCATCATCCCTAAAAACAAACTTAAATATATGTATGTACATATGAATAAACAATTAAATGCCAGAGTGATTTATTGAATACCAATTAAAACTTATAAAACCGTATATCAGTATTTTAATAGCTGCAGAGATATTTGAGTTAAAACTCTGATTAATTAATTAAATTATACAAAAAATGTTTAAATGTGGACAGAAAATACTGGTTTTTTTGAACACTGAAAATGAGGTTTATGAAAAAAGAAGTAACAGGTGCTGTCTAGGTTCATAGGCAAAGTATTGTTTAATCAGATATAAAGTCAATGGGAACAAAGAAGAGAGCCCTAGGCCTATAGTAACCAAAACTCTATATACTTTATCTAGTAAATAATCTACCCCATTTCCTAATTGCTCATTTGGATATTTTCAATACTATTATTGAAGCCCTAGATAGATTTTTTACAACGGCAATCTACTCAGAGGTCAGGTTATTTATTAAACTATAAATCTAGAGGACTCTGTTGGTAAGAATTGATTAGGCAATTTTTAGGAACCCAGGTTTCAGAATTAGTTATTATTTTTAAATAACCATAATGTAACAAAGAGTTATTGTTCTACCATATTTATTTATAAACATTTCTATTATTGGTCAAATCATTTTATGGTTATACTTTTCAAGAATTATAGTAACATAGATAGTCTTTTTGAGTGACAAAACAAAGTTGAAAATTATTATCTAAAGGAGAAGTGAATGTAACCACTCTAGAAAATTTAATTTAAAAATAGTAAATCATCAATTATTCTGGAATATTTGGCAATATTGTCCTGAGATTAACATTGGCTTATTCCACGTTCCATGGCTCCAATAGTCAAGTTACTATTATTACTATTATTTGTTTGCTTCTTGTTGACAATAGTGTTGGGGTTCACCAGCCCTGCTCTAAAGAACTTAAAGTTAATGGCTAAATTCAGCTTATGGGTTTGGGCTATGCTCCTCTTCCCTTACATTATTTTCAGGAATGGCCTTTGTCTTATGTATAGGGTTTTTCGTAGTGTTTAATAAGCCTAATACCCTCTTCTAAACATGTGCATTCTCTTGATTATGCAATATTGTGGGGCTGTCTTTAAGATCTGGATAGATTTAAACTCAAAATTTGTCACATTTTACTTATTTAATATACTAAACTCTCATAGCCAAGATGTTATCTTTGATGTATATCTGCTAAAGGTACTTGAGCAGTACTTAATATACTGATGTCGGGACTCACTGGATGGGGCTGCTTATCATAGAATATTAAGGCCCAAAGTAGAAAGATATTGACATATAAAGAAATCACCTAAATTTACCTCCTTCATGCTCTTGATAAAGTGCCCTATAACTTAATATAGAATATTTATTTTCTTGAAAAGGGGACTAATTTGGCAATGTTATAAATGATATAATTGGTGAGGGATTTGGACTATTTAAAATTTATTATTATTTTGTGCACAAAGCTTTAGAAACCATTGTAAATATATTAATAATGCTAAAATATATCAAGAAGTAAACAGCATTTCCAAAATTCAGTAGATTAGACTGGTTTTTATGGTCAGAATATGAACTTCATAATCATTATATAGATATAAGGGTAATAAATCCCCTAAGATGATTATTTTTTATATGAATGAACTGTGAAATTGGCTTCTGGTATGGCCAAACAAGCTCCTACTATATTGAACCTCAGATAATTATTACAAAATGAAAAAAATGTTTTAAGAAATTATTTGAAGGTACTAGAGAATATGCAGAAACAGGCATCTTTTAGTGGGAATCCAAGCTTTGGAAAAATAAAACAGCATGGGGTAAATTTTCCATTTCTACAGCTTTTATCTAGGGTGAAGACCACAATCAGTGCTGCTTTGGGTTACTAAAACTCTGATAGAAAATATATGAAGAATCTCAAGAAGAGAGCAAGCCAGAAAGAGAAAACTCCAAATTCTCTGTTTAAACTCTGCCCACATCTCTGCTTTGGCTGACAAATAGAACAAACATGTGGACAACTCAATGCAGCCTAACTAAGAATAAAAGGACTGAACCAAGATTGAGCTGCTGCCCAAAACACAAGGTTTGGAGTTTGAATCCAACCATGCTAATTGCCTGCTAAAATAAAACAGAAACAAAACAAATCAACATGCTTTAAAAGAATATGATAGAATCCAGAGTCTCTACAACTTCACATTTACAATGTTCAGGATGCAATAAAAAATTCTCAACATATGAAAACACAGGAAAATGTGGTCTATTCTTAAGGGAAAATCACGTTCAACAGAGGCCAACCACAAGATAACCACAGATGCTGGATTTAACAGGCAAGAATTTTAAAGTGTATAATATAATTGTGCTTAAAAATGAAAGGAAAATATGGTTATAATAAATGTAAAGATTGAAAATCTCAGAGAACCAGTAAGAAAAAAAAAGAGCCAAAAATATATTTTAGAACAGGAAATTATAATATCTAAAATCAAGAAAAAATACACTATTAGGCTAAATAGCAGGATGGAGATGATAGGGGAAAGTGTTAGTAAATGTCCAAAGATACTTATACAAATTACCCAATCTAAAGAAGAGTGAGCAAAAAGACTGAAAGGAAATTTTAAAATAATTAAATTCAGGGATACTCTTCAAGAAAAAAGTTTGAGTGAATTTTTTCTAATTAATACTAAACTTTAAAATATCAGTGTGCTGTTTCATAAATTACAAATGAGTATGCAATGTTTATTTTCTATGAGCCATTTATTTAATCATTATGCATCATAATCAGAACTATGTTATCAGTTCTTATATATTTAAATATTAAAAATAATTTGTGGAATAACAAATGTTTTTCAAATACACCAGATTGCACTCTTTTTTACATTATATTGAAACTGACATCATTTTGGATGTGGCTCAAGAAAATACACAGCAAGTATTTCCGAGTGCCAAGTAGTTTTTTCCAAATGTAGAAAAGTGTAATGACTACTAAATTCATTGTGAAATTGGCCCTTTATTAAATATTTATTTGATCTTGTATTGCTCTTTTATTTTCTTTTAGCCAACTATTTTCAGTTTCTCTGTTTTAAACTTTATATTTTTATTGACACATTATTATATTATTATCTAATACAACATTATGATCTAATATATATCCTATATATACGTTAGAAGGAGCTTTTTAGGGAAAGCTTTAATAGTCCCTAAGTCTCCTTGCCCTCCCTCCCCGTGAAGAACTGATAGGTGTGCTTTTACTATCAGGTCGAGACTTGGAAAGACGTTCTAATGTGACACTCAGAGAATCTGATTTATATTTTGGAGCTTCTGATTCATGTTTGGGAAGTCTTAAGGATTGGAAACTGTGGCTGGCCAATGGTCTATTAATAAAGTTGTTGAGTTGGCAACTGCATAGGATTCCAATTTGGGGTGGAGGGGAAAGGGTAAAAGGATATGTAAGTGTTTCCTGTGGATCTCATGTGGGTTACTCAAGACTGAGCTGAAAAGAGGTTGTTTTGGATTCCAGCCAAGATGGCTGCCTAGAGGTGAAGGAGCTGTCAGTAAAAAGACACTGGATGTCAGAGGAAGCAACTGTAAGTCACCAGGAGGAGAAATTATGTTTTTCCAAGTTAAAAAACAAAACTGCAGATGAAAAATTACCAGTGATGGAGTGTCTTCAAGGAACATGCAGTAGCAACCATGAGAGAAAAGGTTTATCTTTAAACACTAGCCAAACCCACGAAGCACAGAAATCAGCTTGTAATAGTGTCACTCAATGAATACATTTTCTACTTCACTGCTTGCCTGCCCCAAACATAAAACAGACAAAAATAACTTATTGAGTGGAAAATGGGAGTAAACACTCGTAAATTTATTAGTTACATTTTCAAAAAATGGTATTGGATCAGAATTGTGAGCATGTGGTAAAGAACTTCCATAAATACTCCAGTCACGTACTCCCTCAGTACTTTTAAACCTTATGAACCCAACAGCTCATTGGCTACCCCTCTGTCTGAGACTAATGAAGAAAATTACCTATTCTGAGGTAGCTGTCTGTTGGGTGTGTGGATCACAGGCTTTGGGACTGTGTACCACTGCTAAATTTTCCACTTTGTAGGATCTTAGCTTTTGCTGTAGATTACTGCAAATCTCATTAACCTGCACTGCTTTTTTGCTTAGATCATGCTCCCATTTTATAAGTACTTTCAAATTTCATTTCAATACATTAGTGTTACACTGCGATGCCTCCTTAAAAAGATTTTTGTGCTTTAGAACGTCAGTTTTCTTGACTTTTTTCACCTTTCTCTTAACACTACACTAATGTAGTACTCAGCCACATAAGAAATTTTCTGAGGTGTATTCCTTTTCATTAGGGGAGTTGTATGTCTTTTGTACCTTCTAAAATCAACCTGGATGACCTTGGCTTTATCTTATTAAATTGCTACATCAAACCTTCATCTGTACTCTTCATATCACAAGACTTTAAGTGCTACTTTATTAAGCACTCCTGATGCATTAAAGATTGAACAGAGATAGTGTGTCATGTTTCTAACTTAATGTTTAATATTCAGGTCTGTATATTTCTCAAAGCACAGTGTGAGTCACCTGAGAGACTCCAGTAAATGTATGATGAAAATATTGATGTTAGGACTGATTGTGATCAAACTTCACCACTATGTAACCCAATATATTAATAGTAATGTGTTGCGTAATGATGGAAATACATTCTTAGAGATGCATCATTAAGTGACTCCCTTATTATGTGAACATTATAGAATGTACTTACACAAACCTAGATGGTACAGCCTACTACACATCTACTATGGTATAGCCTATTGCTCCTAGGCTACAAACCTGTAACAGGATTTTACAGAATACTCTAGCAATTGTAATACAATGGTGTTTGTGTATCTAAACAAATCTAAACATAGAAAAGGTACTAAAAAAAATGGTATTATAATCTTATGGGACCACCATCAAATATGCAGCCTGTTGTTGACCAAATATGATTATGTGGTACATGACTATAAACAGGTTGCAAGTGGAAGTCAAGGAGTAACAAAAAACATCAACACTAAATGTGTTGAAGTCAAACCAAAATTGACAATGCTTAAGGTATAGCTCAGTCCATTTTGCAATGATTTCTAATGGATTACCCATTACATTTTTCAGGATTTTTTAATTAATTTTCCACTTTCCAAAAGTCAGAGCTTTTGCTCTATGCAGATGACAATCCTCTTCTTAAATTCTCTTAACTTTTTCCTTTCCACCTCAAAATTTAATTAAAATTTTCTTCTTACAGTAAGGAGTTTCCCTCAGTTTTTCAAGAACTGTGGATTTTGTTTCTTCTGACTATATTAATATAAAGTTCATTTTTTTGTATCTTTTTCTATTCTTCCATCAAACCATTTACAACTTACACATGTTTTTAAAGTTTTGCAATAATAAATGAGTCATTGAGACTTACTGACTAAACTTATGCACCATCTATTTACTTCCAAACCCTTGCTTTTTGGATTTTATCTCCACCACTTTATAAACTGTTTCTCATAAAGGTGACCAGTGCTTCCTCTTCTCAGTCCACAACCTTTCTTACTACAAGGAACCATTGGCACTACTGATCCTTTCCTTACAGTTTAGTTCAGTTCAACAAATAACAATCTACCCATTATGTTCCTGGAAAAATTTACCCATAAGACCACTGATTTTTTTTCTTGTGTATATTCTCAGGTTGCTTTGGTGATGTTAGGGTTTCAGGGAAATTGAGCATAAATGAAGCCTTAACACTCCATGTATAATTTCTCAGAAAAAAAGCTTCATTTTGTTCCTTCAAAGCTGACATCTATAAGAATGCTCCTTGTGATACTCTTACAGTGAGAAAATTGACTTCTTCTGGTGGACATTTCTGATTTACACATGAGCTTTTCAATTAGGAGAGATTAAGAGAGGAAAGATTTATGTTGCACTTTAATTCCCTATGACTATATAAAATATTTTAATGCTGCTTTCTAATATGCTAATTGATATACTTTTAATTTGGCTATCACCTCAAGCCTAATCCCCAACTCTTTGAAGTCACACTTTTTTTCTAAAAATGCCTCAAAAAACCCTTCAAACCAATTCAAATGCTTACTTCTTGAAGAGATAATGCATATGTAACATTTTATTTTCATGAAATTTACATAAAATCACATGCATTTAACATAAACTTAACAAAGCTTCTGAAGGTTATTTATAGTAGTTTGCACATAGGTGGATCACATGACATTAGTACATATTATCTAAAAGTTTAACTAATATTTAAAAAGCCAAACCTACTCTCCCCTTTTATGGTACAAAGATCTGTAAGAAAACATGCCCAAGGGTGGAATTTAGCAAGTAGTATTTAATGACCATATAACTTTAATTTAATCTACACTCATTTTGAATATCTATGATAATTTTTAAATGTCATAATTACAAACCCCAAGGGTATTTGCTATCACAGATGATTTGTGTATAATTTTTTACGTAGATCATTTCCCTTTGCAAATTTAAACAAATGGGTTATGCAGACCTATAGCATGCCACAGTATTTATCTAAACTTGTGCTGACTGTTGCAGGTGTCATCTGGAATTTTTTAAATGCTCATGTTAAAACAAGAAACCTACACAATCAATTTGCAAATTACCCTTCATTATTCCAAGTTTAAATTAAGAAAATAATGCCTAAAGGAAATTCAGACTAAAAACCTGCTCCTGGTCACACTGTTTCCACAAGGAATTTATATTCTACCAATTTCTGTCCGTTATCATTACCTTAATTTAAATTTGAAGAAATGAAGGACAAGTTCTTAAAATTGCACTGTGTGTTTGCAAAATTGGGCATTTATAATTTTTTCTTCATGGACTATAAGTAAAACTTCCTAAACATTGACTAATTGTCATATTTTGGCAATATTTATTGTGGTATTTTTCTCAAATTTAAGGAGGGGAAACCTAACAAAGCTAACTTTAAATAACATTCTTTTTACCCATTTGTGGAATCTCTTCAATGAGGTGGTTATTAGCCAAATGCTATCTCTTCTGGCATGAGATGACAAACAGCAACGAAGTCAGGCTACTAAGAAGTCTCTGAGACCTAGAACTCCAAAATTCCTACGAGCAGCGTAAGTTATTAGGAACCTGAATTACTTCTTAGTGATTGAAAGTCAGACATAAAGTGATATCTAGAAAGGATAGTGCCAAAAAACAGATGGAAGTCCAGACAAACAATATGCATAAGGGATGGCCAGCCATGACAAAATACTCTAGAGAAAGTCTAATGGAGTCCAGCAAGAAGACGTCTGGGAACAGTCAAGAACTAAAGGCTCAATAGTCAGACAGCAACAGAGACGGCTCGCCACAGGGTCTGAAGTCAGACACTTGGTTCTAAACCCTGAGGACACAGCAAGAAGTAAGAGAACAATCCTCAATGATAAGGGCACCAGCCAAAATATTAAAACAATAGCCCAAGTTTAAGAAAATGAAGAGACATTGGAGTAACTAAAGCTGGAATATGAGGTAGATTATATAACTCAAAACAAGCAAAGACTCAGTAATAAAACTAGGACATGAAGACCTACTGTCCTTCCCCGTCATTCATTCTTCTCCAGTCATGTGGGCTCCTTGCTGTTGATCTGCTTGGGATACATCTATTAAAAATTTAGGTATTGGAATGGCTCAATCCCTTACACTTTTCAGGTTTTTGTTCGTGTGATGCTGAGGCCTTTCTTGCTCACTGTATATAAAAATAAAACCCTCTCCCACTCTGGCACCATTTCCACTTACACACAGAGCAGGAGATGAATTACTTTTTCCAATTATTCACTCTTATTCTGTGTAAGAATATTATACATCCTTCTCTGCAGGAGGAATATACTTGCCTGCCCCATTAAAATCACATTTGGCCATCTTACTTGTTTGACCAATAAAGTGAGAAGTGTTTCTGCTACAATGAAAGCTAAGGCTTTAATAGCCACTATATGGTTTTGTTCAGTCTCCTGCACTTTTGAGTCTGCCATGAGAATGCTTTGTCCCAGATTATTGTTGCTGCTTTAGCTTAGATTCCATAATAAATAAAATACATAGAGCAGAGTCATAGCTGGAGTGGAGCCATATCTGACCCTAGTCAACATAAGGCCCAGTGATTTCAGAATTGTTGATTACCGCAGCATAATTTAACAGTTATAGCTGACCATATGGATACATTGCATATGTCCTATTTTATTTATTTATTGTCTTGCTCATAAAGGTATACTTTCCATGAGACCAAGGACTTGGCCTGTTTTGTTTCTCTCTTAACCCCAGAACCTAGAATAGTGCCTGATACATGACTGATTCTCAATAAATGTTTGCATAATGAGTGATTGAATAAATAAATGGGAATGCTTGTGTGACAGACTAATACAGACAATGCTTACTAAGTATTTGACAAATGCTAAATTTTCAAATGCTGAACTAAAGTTATAATATGTACCATATAGTTTTAACTTTGATAGTCTCCCTATTGTAGAGCTGAGAGCTTTGTATGTAGTATGTGCTTAATATAAGTTTTCTGATTGTAATTAAATTGATATTTACCATCAGTTGGTGTCCGAGAATAAGACATTTCAAACATGTTTTTGAATAATTAATGGATTTCTAAAGTGGGGTGAATTTTAATCTCTTTACAGATTGTGAAAGATATACTTTAATTGACTGAAGCTGTCTACTGACGATTTGAATACTAATAAGTCCCCTGTAGGCTCATATTGGAAAGATCATGAACTCTCAGTCTTATTAGATATTAACAATTAAGATTAGATTTGATTCAATATGTCAACAAAGATGTACTGAGTACTTATTATATGCAAGCACTGTACAAGGAGCTGTGAAAATAATTTAAAAGATGATTATAGATGCATATGTAGTATCACTGTATTGGGTATGCTATCTGAGAGGCCTAAGACAAGGTGACAGATATTTACTTTATTAGAGCAACTCACGAGATCAACCCAAGATTGAAAAAAAAATTTGTGGCCATAAAAGAGAATCTTGAAGAAGAATGAAAAAGTTGGGGGACTATACTAGCAGATATAAAAATTTACTATAAAGCTACAGTAATTAAAAGATATTGTGTATTTGTATGAGGACAGACAACTAGATGATTGGAACAGAGTAGATGTACAAAAAGAAATCCATACTTGGTTTGCAACAAAGATGAGACTGGAGTGGAGAAAACAGGGAGTGGGCAGAGTATCTGGATTTATCTTCATTTTGGCTTCTCTTTTGTAGGATATTTTTATTAGATATAAAATATTGCTTTGACAACACTTTCTTTATGCACTTTAAATATTTTTTACTTGTCTTTAGCATTGAGTGTATTTACTAAACTGTGTTTAGGTATGGCTTTCTTTAATTTTTTCCTTTTTGAGGTTCATAGCAAATGTTGACTCTGGAACAATCTTAGCTTCATATTAAACAAGGACAGTAGTAAATTATTAATATAACCATTGAACAAAATAATAATTCATAAGTCCCCATTGATACTAAACAGATAGATAGTTACAGAGGGATAGATAAATAGATAAGTGCTTAAAGGGAATAGTTAAATTTGAGAAAAAAATAGAGCTGTATCTAGGAGGGTTAAGATTTTTATGGGTAGCAGAGTATTTGTGTGGTCAAATAGTATTCTTACAGATTGTGTATTAGTTGCGAGGTGAAACATAGTAACTATACAATAAAGAAACTAGACAATATCTTGATTACATAATAAAAATTAATATCACCAATGCAGAGTAGAGGAGCATTACATCCTTCCATACATGATACCCTGAGAAGGAGGACACAACATCATTTTTATATTATTCCAGTTAAGAATATATAGTAAATCTCACCCTGAGGAAGAATCAGACAATCCCAATTTAAGAGACATTTTATAACAAAACTGATCTGTAGTCATCAAAAATATTAATGCCATGAAAGACAAAGTAACACTGAATTACTGTTCCAGATAAAAGAAAAATAAAGTAAAATGACAACCAATGGTAATACATGAAAATAATAATGCAAAGGACATCACTGGGCCAATAAAAAAGGAAATATGGACTGTAAATTATATGAAAATATTTTATTAATTTTTATACATAATAATTGTACATATTTATGCATACAATGTGTAATGATTAAATCAGGGCCTTTAGGATATCCCTTTGGGAGGCAATAGAGTCATGAGGGCTCTGCTCTCATGGGTGGGATTAATGCCATTATAAAAGGGCAAGTTTGATGCCCTCTTGCTCTCTTTGCCCTTCTGCCTTCCACCACATGATAACACAGCTACAAGGCCCTCACCAGGAGTCAGCTCCTTGATCTTAGACTTCCCAGCCCAGAAATGTATGCCAATAAATTTCTGTTCATTGTTCCAAGTCTCAGGTACTCTGCCATGCCAGCACAAACTGAACTAAGACAAGCAACTAATAACACAATGGAAATTCCAGCATTTATTAGGTTAATCAGAAGAACAATGCTAGAAAGTTAACCAAAGATCAAATTCTCAGGCACAAAGGAGAAAGGTTTTTGCTAAGCCTTTGATTATTGCAATAAATTCTCACGTGGTTCATAAAAAAATAATAATTGTGTATGTGTTCAGGTTTGTGCAGGACAGATGAGGAGAACGCAAATGCGGCAAAATAACAACAATTTGTGAATCTGGATAAAGAGCATGAGAATTATTTGTATTATTCTTGAATCTTTTCTGTAAGCTTGATAAAATTCCAAAGTAAAAACTTTTTTAAAAAGTGGAATTTAATAGCAGGAAAAAGGTAAATAAATACATTATTGTTTGAAACAATGCAACTTTCTTTTTGTAAATCATTTTTGGCAGTTTTATTTCCAAACAGCCCAGATGCAATATGTAAATTTTTAGAGGAAAAAAGTATCTTTACTGCCATAATACCGATGTAGTGTGCACTTCTTCTGGGGTTAATATAAGTCTTTGCCTTTTCTTAAAAGATCAATAAAAGAGAAAATACAATCTCCTACTTAGACTATGTGAAATCATTGCATTCAAATAATGGTACCACATACTTTAAAATAATGTTCCTTGTTTCTCTACAGCAGTTTGAACATAGTAAATAAGAGCCAAATTTAATTAGGCAAATGATTAAAAACAAGGAATATTCTTAATTGTTACAGAATGTTGCCTTTCAAGCTTTGTAGCCTGCAATTCACAAATCATCTAGAATTCTAGACATTTTCATAGAGTTTCAAAACATAGTCCACTTCATTTCCCATCCATGAAAATCTGGAGTGCCCTTAAAGCTATTAAAAGAAATGAGAATAAAAACCTACATTCAAGTCGTGAGGTTAGTCAGCAGTGGGTGGTGATGCAATGAGAGGAATCTCTTTTACTGATATAGTTCCTATGTGCTATGTACTGATAACATGTAATGAAAATGTTGTATATCAGAGAAATAAATGTGAAAGTAAAAACATTAAAAATTATGATGTTTAAATCCATTTTATATGGCCCAATTACTTAACAATCTAATTTAAATACTTTTGATCATGGACAGTGAATGAAGGACTTTTTTTTAGCACTTTATAGTCTTTGAAACATTTCTTTAGAAATTCCTTCAGTAAACGTTCTTTAAGTATTTTTTACATTTCAAGGTGTGAAGATTTATTTAGGAGAAATCAACAATCCTTCTGAGGCATGTATTTTCACTCTCATTTTACAGATAAGTAAAGCTAAGGTGGACAGAAAGTCTAACCAGATAGGAAAATATGATTTTTTTAGTATAGAGAATAATACTTTCTTTTTCCTTTTTATGTGTATATATTTTTCTTTTTCTTTAGCAATATACAACTACATACTAATGCTATGTAACGTAATGCATACTAATACATAAATGATCTTCATGAGGCATAGAAAAATCACCCCTGATTTTTTCAGCAGCATCTTCTGTATTCATGTAGTTTGACCCTTGTTCAGTGAGATAAAGATGCACATTTCTAGCAATTTTAAGTGAGTCAGAAATAAATTTTGTGTAATTATCTCACATTCAAATGCATTTGGATTTAATAAATAGCATTACTTAACTAAAAAAAAATGTTTTGGGTATAGCAAGCACTATGTCAACATGAATAACCACAATAATGGAAACATCTCACATCTCTAAAAATTACCAACAAATTATTATCACAAATCTTTTTGCTTGTTTTCCTTACACCAACCTTATAGATATTATTATTTCCATATTAGAAGTGAGGAAATCAAGGCCCTTGACCTGCTCAAAGACACAATTAGTAAGAAAGAGATACGAAAGCCAACATCACACTGAAATTTTCCAAGCCAATATTATTCTCACCTCACCAAAAGTAAATAAATATTTTTCCCAAAAATCTTTGTAGAATAAGAAAGGGAGAAATAAACTGTCTTGTTTCTCAGCTTAAGCTCTTTAGGAAAGAAGAACAGCCAAAGCTTTAAGTCTTGAAAAATTTGACTTTTATTACCCTACGAGAGATTGCAAAGTTCTTAAATTTTTGAAAGTTATGCTCACAGCAATTGTGCTCAGTTGTTCTTGAGTGCTGCTAAGAGCTGAAGTAGAACAAGTGGCCGGATCTCAGAGAAAGTTGGATTCTCCTCAAGTAGGGCGCAGATGCAATGAGTGGCTGGAACTGCATCCTACTACCACATAGGACACTAGCCTAAAAGTTGAAGAAGAGCTGTGATTGCTGGAAACTCATCAATAAACACCCTAAAAATTATAATGAATATACTGGCTCCAAGATCAGTATATTCATTGGAGAAAGTATATATATTGGAGAAAGTGGATACTTTGAGCAGTAGAACTACCTAAACCCCAATATGCCAAATAAACTCAGGCAATGAGCAGCTCAGCACTGTTTTTCATGGGCTACAGAACAAATACTTCATCAAAAAATACATTGAGTATGCCCTGGACTCTTTGGGAGCTCAGAGCTCTCTCAAAAGCAGAGCTTGAGAAAGGCTTAAAATCAAGGACTTTATTGCATAATGTGATCCAGGAAGCAAGTGTGAGGAAGAGATGTAATACAACAAAGGAGGGAGAGTCAATACAAAGATGCATAAAGTAGTTGGCCGATAACTGCTTGTTCATTCTAACAGGAATTCCTGAAGAGTCATGTGAAATGCAATGACCCTCAGGAAAACAAAAAACAATTACACACTGGACAGACACAGTGGCTCATGCCTGTAATCCTAACACTTTGGGAGGGTGAGGCAGGAAGATCACTTGGGGCCAGGAGTTTGAGACTAGTCTGGGCAACATAGCGAGACCTCATCTCTACAAAAAATAGAAAAATTAGCCAGGTGTGGTGGCACATGCCTGTACTCCCAGCTACTTGGGAGGCTAAGGCAGGAATGTTGATTGAGTCCACAAGTTTGAGGTTGCAGTGAGCTACGATGACAACACTGCACTCTAGCCTGGGCAACAGTGCAAGACCCTGTTTCATTAAGAAAAACAAAAACAAAAAAACAAAAAACAGAATTATACACCATAGGTCAAAGATTGTCCCCATGGGGTGTAAATAAGTGAATTTAGTAAATACAAGAGCTATTCTCAGTGTCTCAACTGCAACCTCAACAGCAAAGCCCCAGCAAAGCCCCAGGGCCCCTTGCTGATACCCAGATGTCTACAGTCCTGGATACCTCTTACAACCCACACCCTCTTCCCCTTCTCTTAACATAAAAAGGAGCCTAAAGTTCATGCCAACTTAAGATGGCTGTTTAGGACATTAGTCTGCCATCTTCTTGGTTTGCTGGCTTTTCAAATGAAAGTCACCTTCCTTGCCCCAACATCTTTTCTCTGAACTTATTGGTTGTCCTGCAGTGAGTGGTATGATCACAGACTCAGCTACATGATGGTGAGAAAGGCCAATACCACTTCCTTTGTTTCAAGACCTGTGTATTATAGGTATGGAAACAGAGTACCATATATCAGCTATTGTTTCATCACATATTCAGGATCCTGGAGGATAGCATCTGAATCCATAGGGTGTTTCCTTAAACTGTCACCTTAGCTAAAAACATGCTCTTTCATGTTTTACTAGATCAGCTGCATCTGGATGTTGGGATATTTGAACATGCCAATAGATCCTATGATCATGTATCCATTGTATCACCTCCTTTACCATAAAATGTATCTTCTAGTTAGATGTATATGTTGTTCGTGCTACTGTGTCAATAAATTAGACTTCTGGAAGCCCCTGGACAGAAGAACAGTAATACTTGCAGAAATAGTGCATCAGGGGAGGCAAATCCATATCCAGAATAGATGTGAACTGAGAGGCCCAGAAGTGGGAAGGACAGACACCAGGGAGACCTGAGCCTGAAGTGAAGTGTCATCAAATTGAACCTGCATGAAGTTAGTTAAAGCCCACACAGGACATGTTGCTGCAGCAATGGCTTTCTGTGTCGGAAATGGCACACATTATATGTTTGATGCAGGGTTCTAGGTATCAAGGGAGAGGAAAGAGGTTCCTAAAATTACTGAAATTTTATTTTCAGCTCATCTACAAAACACTCGAGTCATTTAATTTCATTTAGAAATGTGACCCTCCTTGTGGTAAAATGTCTTATAAAAATTCACATACTATGTATTTAGTAAAATATTGATATGCATGGAAAATAATGAAATGGATTAATGAGCTTTTCATTTCAAGGAACAAGATAGAACATTGCTAGAATTTGTATCCTAAACAATTCTAAAAACTGCCACAAAGAGTTGCTGGCATTATACCATTGATGTTCAGGTATTAACACATTGAATGCTGCACAAAAAAATCAGAAACTTTCCCTTGGGGTCACAGTGGTTTTTTTTTACAAAAATAGAATAAAAACTTCTAGTGTAATTTAAAAGTAAACATAAATAGGCAAACGAAATTTATTGATTCTATTCATTTAATCCGTGTTTTTAGAATTAAATTGTCAATATTAATTGTAAAAGTAAGAACATCAACAAGTAAGATTTTATATATGCATCACACAGCCCCAGGATCAAAACTAGGGTGAGTTAAATACAACTCTCTGGCAGTTAATATGTTAAACTTCTGATCCATTTGGTCATATTTGGACAAATATTCCAGGTACTTATCCTAGAGGGGCGATTTATATAAGTTCTTGAGTTAAGGACAGTGCTCTGAAATGTAGCAATCACTGATTTTGGTCTCTTGAAAGCTGCCTTCTCTATCAGCAGACCCCTGCCAACAGTTAAAAAACAGGGTGCTGTACCCCTGAGGTGATCTGCCCTTACCTTGTTAAACTCTCGGTCGCTCACTGCTTTAATCATGATTCCTCCTCATTGTTCATTATAAAATCAAATTACCTGACATTTCAACAGCTGATATTTGTTTTTCTACAGAGAGAAACCAGCTCACAGTAAAAATCAGACACCAAATGCTTCACAGCACGTATCGCTCAAGTTCCTTTCTTTGGCTGACTTGCCGATAAAAATATTGTGAAGCACATGGTTATTTATGCTTGATTGCTGTTACAATGCTTATAGGAATGAATTCTCAACTGTAATGAATGAACCTTTGGAATTTTCTTCTGTAATCATCAGAATTATGCATAAACACAAAAGGTGTTAAAGTTGGAAATGAAATTTCAGCATTTCCCTTCTTTGCATGACAAATTAATTCCTGGGTGATCTGAAGAGGAAGAAAAAGGGATCTCAGGAGTAGTAGTTTAGATTGTTTAGTATAAATACATTGCTGTTAGAAAATGGAGAAAAATGTGTTTCAAGAAGAATTATTGAAAATGTTGACCTTTACTTCCTTTACAAAGCATTCATGACCCAGTAGAGCAAAGAGTTACACATTGATAGAAAAGGCACTGTTAAAAAATATGGGTTCAAATCTCATCCCTGTCATTTACTAGCTGTGCAATAGTTCACAGATCTCTTAAATGCTGTTCATTCATTTTCTCACTTGCCTTCCACGCCTTACAGTAGATAATGTATTAATGTTTAGAAGTTATTTAGTGCCCAAGTTTGAGCTTACTACAGAATGCAGGATAGTGTGTTAAGAATTTCAGATTCAATTTGTATAAGATTTTTAAACTTTCCCTTCCCTACTAATCTTTTAGGATAATACTTGAAAGAATGTGTCACGTTTTTACATTGTGATACATTTTTCAATGTGTTTTCATACATATTTCATCTGACCTTCAAAATTATGTAAAGTAAGCAGATACTATCATCTGCAACTCCATGAGGTAAAAACTCAAGATGTTGTACCAATGAAGGCTTAAAGTAGTATGTGAAGTCTCCTCATTGTAGTGAAACACTGATTTTTAGGGCTTTTTCCCTCTTTTATTCTATATCTGATCCATTGTTATGCAAATTCAGATAATTTAAATGAATATGTTGATTAAATTTGATAAGAAGCTAAAAGGTGAAATGAATGAAAGAAAGGAGGAGGAGGAGGAGGAGAGAGGGAGAGAGGGAAAAAGAGAGAAAGAGGAAGAGTGAGAGACAGAGAGGCAACAAGGGAAGGAAGGAAGGAAGGAAGGGAAGGAGGGAGAGAAGGAAAATACTAGAGATGAACTCAAAGTCCCATAGTCTTTTGTAATCCAATGGGGCAAAAACTGCCTTCATCTATCTACATTCCATGTAGGCTTCTTTGTATAATTCTTTTGTTTTGATGACAGGGAGTATATTTTTCCCTTAAATTTAAAGCAAAATAAATAAATCTCTGGAATTTTTAAACAAGATGTGGGCAGACTTCTGAATGTAAACCCTGATGAAAAATAAAAGCATAGTTGTGAAGACAACCAGATGACAAACGGCAGATGAAAAACAATGAAATGAAAGAGTAGACTACAAATTCAATTAGTAACTAATTCAGCTGTGTGCAATACCAAAAACAAAAACAAAATTGACAATTCCATTGTTCAATTTAGCTATTTAGGGAGGTACTTGTGTTTTGATTAATGGGACTTACTCAATAAGGCTACTGACAAGAAAACTTGGCATTTGATTTTATAATTTAAAAAAACAAAAACAAAAACAAAAAAACCCTTTCCATTCTTCATTGTCCTGACCTGGAAATCACACAATTTAATGATTCTGTTTTAGAAATGATTTGAAGATAAACAAAATAATGACCTTTGTTCACTACTTAAGGTGGCTATTACTTACTTTCCTAAGGTGTAATTAGTTATTAGTTATTAAGGAGCTAGACGAGCCTTTGCAAAAACTCTTCTTCCACAAGATTTTAAGAAACACAGTATTTTCAGTGACATTGTTAATGCAGAACTTTTTGTTCCTTATATAATATCAACTGTAGATACTAAGTTTTCTTGTACCAAGAGAAACTAAGCATGGACATACATAATCTGCAGAACTTGTTCTGTATGATTAGGTTAAATCATCTCACAGAGATAACCCTACCAATATTTATTAATATATATGTAATTCTAAATAATAATAATATTATTAAATAATATTTCTGATGTTTGAGAGAGTATGTTAACGTAAAGAAAGTCATTTGATACCAGTACTAACAAAATGTAATGGCAAAATATTTCCCATTTACTATAGTAATAAATCAAAAATACTTTGCAAGACATAACATATACAAGACCTATACAAAGAATGTTATCAAGGAACATAAAACATAAACAATATAGCATGTTGCTAAAGAGGGAATTTAAAAGTATAAAGATTTTCATCATTTCATATTTATTATATAAGAGTGATTACAGTTCCAATTAGAATCTTTTCAGCTTGATTTCATTATTTTTCACTTGATGAATTGATACTCAGATTGATACAGAGTAAGAGATGTTTGAGAATGGCCAAAAATGTTGAAAAGAAAAAATACATTTACACTGTGTATTAAAATTAATTTTAAAATTTCAGTAATTAAAACAGTTGTCTTGAGAAGTACAGTGCAAGAATAGATAAAAAAGAGGCTGGAACTTTGAAAACCATGATGTTGGGATGGCAGCCCATATGAATGTATTTTATGTGACAGTTGGCATATGTATCTCGCAGATCTGAAATCATAAAGCCTTGGCACTAATAACAGCTTTATCAACTTCCAAATTACATACTTGTCTTTTTTACATTCTTCTAAAGGAACACTAAAGACAAAAAGAAAATATGACTCCATTTTGGTCAGTTAATGTCAATATTTGTTTCAGACTTGGGGAGTATGCATGGGAAAGTGTAGTCATTGACTTGTAAATCCATGCCTGGGCAAGTCATATTGGCAATATAAAACTTCAGCATTCAATCTTGGGTTTTAGGTACTGTAGATTATACAACATTTCAAAGTTTGTGCAACAAATTGTGTAGTGCAATCTTGATTAATTAAATAAGTAAAATCTCATTGTTTTAGGTTGGTTTCACACAGAAATTGACAAGTATTCGAGTGCACATAATTTATTTGGGAAGCTATTCCTAGAAACACCAGTGAGATAGGGGGAAAATGAGACAGAGCAGTGAAGGAAGCCAATACAGATGATTAAAGAGCAGATTTCTGCTGTGACTCAATCCCATTAGGAACTTCTGAGAAAATGAATATAATCTGACTCTGAGTTGTCCCACCCTAGGCAATTCAGAGGTATTTTTCCACCACCTACCATCTGTGATTCATGAGGGATACTCCCAGGGTTCCTGGCACCTCTGGTTTGCTTTACACATGAACTGAGAATAATTTTGTAGTCAGTAAAAGACCTTAGGCAGATAAGCATTGGTGTTTTCAGTAGAAGCCATTAACACATAAGAAACATGATTTTTTATGACATGTAAAGGGCAACATATGAAGGACCAATGACTGCTGAAGAATATGGGCAGGACATTGGCAGCATCCATTACCCATATGGCATAAGGCTACTTGGTTGATATTTAGAATTCTAACAATGCACATAATATCCATTATATTCCATAACTTTATCAAATATCCATTACATACAATACAATATCCAGTATTCATTATATAACATTATCACAGTGTCCAACAGAATTAAGAACATTCCCACCAAAGGGAACAGCTTCCCTGAACTTGGGAAAAGAAATCTAAGACATAGAAATTTAGTTTTTGTGCTAAAGTGATGTTTCAAGTCAGTGTCAGGAAAGATTTTACATTTTTAAAGGGTAATATGATAATTAGTTCATAATGATAGATAATTATTTTTCTTGTGCTTAAATCCATTTTTCTTCTTGTAAAATGACTCAGTTTCTTCCCATTTTACTGTCATGCATCTCAAAGGGTAGTGCATGCAGCTTAAGAAGGGATAAGGAGCCCAGTCAGCAACATTTCCTGACCACATCAGCTTTGAGAATGAACATTAGGCCCAATTCAGGTCAATGAGAATTAATCCCAGGACTTCTGTTCAAGCTACAGAAAGAATCATTTCCTTTCCACTGGTTTTGAACCTGGGAGCCATGAGTTTAAGCTTAATTCCCAAGCTGACATGGGTCTGAAAAGGAAGCCAAGGCAAAACTAAGTGAGAGAAACAAAGAAACAAAAATTAAATAAACCAAACAAACAGGTTCTGATGACATTGTTTGAAACCCAAGATCTTTATCTGATATATTACTATATGGGATAAGGTAAAATTAGATCTATTCTTATGCTATTAGATTTATTGTTGCTATTTATTCAATTTCTAAACTGAAGATTAAATGATGATTAAATGTAGACCTTCATTAACAACCAAAACAACTAAGAAACAAAAAATAACTACAAAGCAAACAGAAAAAGAGTGCTATGAAAAATATGGATAAATATGTCTGAATGTATGAAGAACTTTTTTTGCCTGACCTGGAAGATAAAAAACACAAGGGAAAATATTATGCTATTAAATTTGTTAAACTTCAAAAGATAAGAAGAATAAATCTGAAGAATAGTTATTATATTGAGGAAACTATTTTAAAAAGGACAAATTGTTAATTTCACTAGAAAAAAGGAGCCCTAGGTAATCAAGAAAAATTGACTAAATATAAACGCTGGCAATTTTTATTAAAGGAAACGCAGTGGTAGATAATAATATAATAGATGCAAATCTGGCTAACAATTAACCAATTAATTTAAAAAACTTAAAAGATTTTTAACCAATCTGACGTGTGGACATTAACAAAAAATTAACAACACTTAATTATAGCAAAGTTTGATGAAAAAGGCAATCCAATTTCCAAAGAATATAGCAATCTATATGATCTACTATAACCATTTTGAACAAATTTGTAATATGTATCAAAATTTAAAAATATTCATAATCTAATAAAGCATTTCTACATTTAAATATTGTCATAAGGAAGTATTAGGTCATTAAATATGAAATGTCCAATTTTGAATCAAAAGTTTAGTTATTATCTCTCAAACAAAAAGCAGTACAATTAATCAAAGTATGCGCCTAAACTATTGGCAGAGTTTTGCCATCTTAATGGTAGATTGTTTATGCCAGCAGCAAACAAGCCTGGAGAGCAAGTGTCCATGAAATCACAAAAGACATTTTCCACAGTTTGTTGAGAATTGAATATTTTCCTTGCAAGAAGTGGTCCAAACCCTGGAAGAAGTGGTAGTCAGTTGGTGCAAGATCTGGTGAATGCGGTGGATGACAAAGAGTTTCCAAGTTCAGCTGCTGTAGTGTGAGCAGCGTTGTTTGTACAACATGTGGTCAAGCGTTGTCTTGCAAGAGGATTGGCTTGTCTCTATTGACCAGTCTCGGCTGCTTAATTGCTAGCATCCTCATCATTTCATCCAATTGGTTGCAGTAGACATTCTCTGTAATCAACCGATCAGGTTTCGTGAAGGCGTAGTGGATAATACCAGCCCCAGACCACCAAACAGACATTAGCTTTTTTTGATAAATATTCAGTTTTGGACTGTGTTTCCTCACTTCACCTTTATCCAACCATTGTGCTGAATGCTTGCAATTGTCAAAAAAAATCCATTTTTCATCACATGTAATAATATGGTATAGAAATGGTTCGCCTTTATGTCGTGACAGCAAAGAAAGGCAAGCTTCCAGACAATTTCTCTTCTGATGCTCATTTAATTCATGTGAAACCCATCTATACAATTTCTTTACCTTGCCAATTTGTTTCAAATCGTCCAGTATTGTTGGAATAGTAATGTCCAACCTTGCTGCTAACTCACATGTAGGTTGAGATGGATTCACTTCCACTACAGCTTTTAGCTCATCATTATCCACCTTGGTCTCAGGTCACCCAAGTAGCTCATTTTCAAGATTAAAATCACCAGAACAAAATTTCTCAAACCATCAATGCGTGTTCACTGTGCATTAACTAGTCACATCCTTCCCAAACACTTTGTTGATATTTTGAGCTATCTGCACAGCATTGTTTCCACAATGGAACTCATATTCGAAAATAACTTGAATTTTTGACTTATCCATGGTTTCACAAAAATTGCTCTAAAAAAAATTTGAAAGATAATCACAAGCCAAAACGTGCGTTTGAAAGAATGAGGATGTACCTCCACAATAAAAATAAAACAAGAAGTGTCAAAGTGAAATGTTAGAGATATCAACTGTCAAACTTAGTACTTAAGGAAATTGGACATTTCATACTTAATGACCTAAAGTAACTACAAAATATTCATTTCAGCGTGGTTAATAGCAAAAATATTTACAGGAAGCAAATGTTAATCAATAGAGAATTTTGTTCAATTATGGTGTTTTCAAAAAACTACTCTTTAAATATCTAAAGCCATAGATTTATAAGTACTATAATGTAAACTTTATAAGCAAAATTTACCATAGAATGGGAAATAAAACACAAAGCTAATAGCAAGATATTATCCTTAGTATAGTGTAAGTGTATCAGAAAATACTATGTGCTTATATATGAATATAAAAATCTAAAAATATAAGCAAAAGGCAACAGAAGTTACAAGAAATCCAAGAATACACCATAAAATAAATAACTGTGATTATTTTGTGAGTTATAAAATTATAGCATACTTTCATCTTGCATGTATGCACTATAATTTTTCAAATTATAGCTAGTGTGCATCATTTTTAATAATCAGAAATAAATTACATAATTAACTAGAAAAAGGAAGTAAAGGGAATTTGAGCCCATTATTCTATGCCAAATGCTATAACAACAACAAAAAACATACTTTTTACTGTTCCTTACTGTTTCTTACTGTTACAATTGGAGACACACAATCATACAGTGACTGATTGCTCTCTCCCAAAATTAGAAGCTCCCTGAGAGCAGAGATCATATTAATCCATGTACCCCAAAGCTTCAAGTCAAGTGTTTGATTCACATAAGCAGTGAATAATTCCATTACAAATTATTTGAATGAAATGTAATTTGGAAGTTTTCATAAGTATTTAATAATTATATTTTACCAAATATTCTTATCAAATAATTCACAATTTTAAAAGACCAGCAACATTAAAGATGTATAAGAAAAACAAGAGTCTCCTACTCAACTTCACAGCTGTGCTCCCAAAAGCAATTTCTTTAGCCACTTTTGTATGCTTTTTTAATTTATCTCTACTTTAAATAATATACTTTCACAAAAATGTTTTTTTCAATTTTAGAAATTCTACTGATGTTAGTTTTTGATTGATGAAGATTTGGCTTACGCTGATTCCATATTCTCTTATATCATCTTCACAATGTAAACGAGTATGGGGGTGTGTGTGTATGTGTGTTCCTGCTGCTGGGATTTAATAGGAATAACAGCCAATTATTGTACTATCATATTTTTTTCAACAGCTTGACATTTCTTGTGTTAATAACTGCTTTGGATTTTTATTTACTTAGAGTTCAATGTTTTTATATTGAACTCTTTCACAGAGTGAATCAGATCTATAAACAAAGATATAATTTCAAAATTATTCATTAAGGGCTCACCACTGCCAAATAATCACATCGATTTGTCTTCCCAGAGATTTTCCTCATGAGGAACTTCTTCCACCTATTCCAAAACGAATTACATAATTGCTTTTGAGTCATTACACACTACTTTACTGAGAATTTCTCTTCATTTTTACTGGGTTTAATCCCCATTTTCCTATATTCCATTTTATCCTCTTTTGTGATTTTCTCCTTCTTTTACTGGCAGACAATCTCTCTAGTATTTTCCTAAAGAAGAGTCACTAGAATATAAACATACTTAATCCGTATATATCTGAAAATATCTTTATATTACTTTTACTTTTTAAAATTATTTGGTTGAGTAGAACATTTTAGTTTGAAAATCTTTCTTCCTTAGTATTTGTAAGACATTATTCCATCATCTTTCAGATGTTCATTTTGCTTGCTTATTTTACATCTTTTTGAAATAGTTTAGGAAATTTTTCTTATTTCAAATGTTTTACCATTTTATGATGCTGTGCCGTAGTTGAGTCCTTTATTCCTTCCTTATTTCTTACATTTTTTGGAGGCTAGGTAGGTATTTAAAATATGAATATTGTTTCCTTAAATCAAGGAATTTTAAAAATTGTTTTCTGTTAATATTTTTCCTCCCATTTACTCTATTCTCTATATACTCCCGTCATCAGATTGATGTATGAAGTCTACAGAGACTAGATCTTGGAAGGGCTTCCTCAAATACGGGAAAATCAAAGTGAAGCATTTATTGGCAAGGGTCCAAAGCCTGACGATTGTCCACACTGAGAGCTCAGATGGACTTCCTTGCGTAGCAGCCACTGCTAATCCCCACAAGGCTGACAAATATTGGTTCCTTAAACTCTCCACAGGCCCAGTAACTTCCAGTCTTTGTGCCAGATCTGAAAATTATCTCAGGATGAATTATGACTTTAACTGTCATGTGGACTCAAAACCTAGCAACTTTTCCTTCCTTTTTCTATCCTACTTCTATGGTACTTCCATATCAGTCTTTATGACCAAGATTTCAAATGCCTCATGTTGCTCCCTTTTTCCAGTAATAGAGGTTGTTTTCTCATCAGGAAAAAAATGCCCAGAACTTATAAGGATAAAAGCTTCTTTAGCTTCCTCCACGCACAACTTGACAGAGGGACTATTTGCTTTCATTATTAAATATGTGTATAAAAAGCCAGTTTCTGTCTACTTCCAACTGAGGAAAGAAGTCAGGCAGCGCTGCTAGAAGTATTTTTTTTTTTCTATTCAAACATTCATTTGAGTGAACAAAACCATGTATGTATGCTTTAATGGGAAAACCACAAAGCAGGAAACAAAGCAATAACATGTACCAATATTTTACCAAAATATTGGCACAGAAAAATAACATAGAAACCAAAGTGTTTGCTACTTATATATAAAATATGAAGTAAATTATGAATAAGTTACAGCACAGCAAGCACAAACCAACTCACAAACCTCTGAAAACATTTGAAAATATATCATGAGTTGGAAGTGTTTGCCTTATCTGATTACATGCCACTTGAAATATATATGTAGAGCTATAACAACAAAAATAGCAAAGTAACTTCTTTATTAAATATTAATATCAATATATTTTAAATCAAGCCAATACACTCACCACCATATCTATAATATCTGTAAGTTAAACAGATGCCTCTATTTTCAACTTTGAATTGACAAATCAATGCGCTTTTCTTCAAAATGTCTTCCTAAAGAAACAATAAGTTATTAATTTTTAAATTGAGTCATGTCTGTAGTCATAGACCGGTTGTGAAATAAATAAGTTTGGTACTTTTAAAGAAAGGAAAATATTACACTTTAAAAATTATTATGTATAAACTCATTCACTTATTAAATATTTATTAAGAATCTGTTTAAAACTGTTGACCAAATTGATTTCTGCTTTTATAGGAGTTTAAGTTTCAGTTAAGAGGAGTTTTACATATTTTAACTATATTTTGTGTTTTCATTATGTATAATATATACACACATATATAAACATTAACATATATACATACAAACACATATGAGATAATTTAACTATAAGGCTATGGAGAAAAGATACATTGTCCTAAATCTATAAAATGGAACACTAATTGGTGACATTTGTGCTGAAATATAATTTGTTGATTGGCTCTGACTAGTGAAAAGGGGTAGGAATCTGTAAACATTTGCATAATTCCTGTATGGCAGTAGAAATAAAAGGACTTTTTCTGTCTGATTCAAATGCTTTGAAATGGAAATTTTGTGTTTACCCTGAGTATCAGCTTTTGAAGAGGAACAGACTTCAAGCCATCACACATCATATATGTAATAATTGGATAATATTGTTTAACTTTTACAAGCATTCATCCTGTGAAATCCAAATGCCACTATATTCCTAGTAAAGTTGGTCCAGGGAGAACTTTTTGTGCTCACCCTGGTAGTAGCCTGGAAAGAACTGCCAACAAAGAGCAAGTCTCTTTATATGTATCGAATAATTTTATCTTTTTGATAGGCATAGTAAAAGTCTAATGTCTTTAAAATTCTTCTTTTATTCAGATGATTTTGTCCATGACACACTAACCAAGCAAATAGGAACTGTGGCATAGAAATTATTTTTTAAGTAATTCCCACAGTCTTGTCAAATTTCTTACAGCCCCTTTTATAATCCATTAGTCCATTTTCTTTTGTGAAGCATATATTTAAAAATGAACAAAAGTTTCTTATTGTATCAAAAATGGACCTTCTACATTTTAAGTTTGCTATGTTAAAACAGCAACTTTTTCAACTCTATTAGCAAAATTATTGCGTTTAGAAACTTCTTCCTTCTGCCCTGTTCTTCATTGAGTTCTACAATGAATTACTGATATCTGAGCAGACAATTGTAAAGCCTCTGAAAAATCAACTATCAATTTTCCTGAGATATTTTGGTTCTCACTTAAGTAGAAAACACTTTATTTTTAAATTTTTTTCTATTGTACGACAACACTAAAGATATATTTATTAGTAGTGTATATTCATATTAAATCTAGAATCAAGAATTTCAGCTGTTGCAACTGCTATTAACTTGCCTGCTTGTGCAAACTTAATTCCAGACAAAATGTAAGCGTTCAATGTTTTATAAGTTACCATGACACAGGAAGACTTAAATGAGCCTCTTTTATCTCAAGTACATGACCCATCAGTAAACATTATCAAATATGCAATATAAACAGGAATATCAGATAAATCAGGTTGGCGTTACAAAATGTGGTATCCTTAAAACTAAGGGTATGTTATAGGCAATTTCGGTTGTTCAAGTGCCTCTTTAGATTCTAAGGCCCAAACCAGAAGATCTGGAGAATTATCATGAAATTGGTCCATTAGAGGTTTTGTCTGCTATGCAAAAGCTGGAATCCACTGTCTATAATACTGTAGTAGTACAACATTTTTTTGTAAATAACTAGAGAAAAATAGTAGTAGCAGAGCCCCCAAACCCTCAAAGTATCTTTTGCCATATATACTGGATTCCTCCATAAGTAAAAGAATTTAGGCTCATACACTAAAGGAAGAGGAAGGAAGGGAGGAAGAAAGGAAAGAAGGCAGGGAGGGAGGGAGGGAGAAAAGGAGGGAGAGGAGGGAGAGAGGGAAAGAGGGAAGCAGGGAGGTAGGCAGAAAAAACAGAGAGAGAGAGAGAGATTACAGAACATAGGTTAATTACAGAGATATACTTTGCTGACAGTGGTACCAAAGTTAAAAGTCAGAATAGTTCAGAATATTGTAGGGTTAAGATTACAGAGATTAATGGCTAAAATTTTCTATATGTTGTTGACCATCTTTATCAAATTTGCTTACTACCTTTCTTTACTGGAAATATGGGAGTATTACAACGTGAGTGCTCCTTTAAAAATTATTACTTGTTTGTCTAATTCTTTTATAACCACTTATATTCCTTTTAATTGAGCTCTCAACAAATCATATCATTTTACCTATAGAAATGGCCTATCCCTTTGGTAAACAATTTTTATTTGTTCTGTATCTCAAATTAAACCAGTGTCATTATTTCCTAGGGCTATGATGCTTTGATTTGTTTCAAATCAGTGTGCTTTTCCAGCATGGTATGAGATTGCCACTCTCTGTCACGCCCCATTTTTTTCAGAAGGCACATAGTCATCAAGTCAGGTTCCTTTCCCGCCAGGAGCTGCACAGGTACTGTACTCCATCCAGACTACAGAATATGGTAGATTTTAAGTTAAAGAGTAAATCTTTCCCAATGAATTTACAGGAGATTCAGGAGAAAGTGAAAACCTATGTTCCTCAGCAAGAGGACCTACCTGTATGGGAACGGTAGTAGAAAAGGAAGAAGTAAAAGATTGACCCAAAATATTAACAACCTATATTGACTTATCAACAAATGGAAAGGAAGAAATTTCTAAGGAAATTGTAGGAAAGTAACACTAGTATCCATCAGGAGAGGCATCAAGGATAGAATACACTTACCAACGCTTACCAACGGGGAAAAACTTATCAATATGTATATCTCACCAGTTCCCCATTCCTTTAACACATTGCCTGCCACACTAGGGAAAAAAATTGTTTTCCCTGGGTCCATGGTGTTTTATCAAAACAAAACAATCCTTTCTAATTTGTTCTTTTTTGTTGTTTTTTGTACATGAGTTATATGCAATGCAATCCATGTTTTTAGAATTAAATTGTCAATGTTAATGGTAACAATAAGAACAAAAACAAGTAAGATTTTCAGGAACCAACTGCATGCAGGGTTTTGCTTCACGAGGCCCCGGGCTCAAAACTGGCCTGAGTTAAACACAACTCACTTGGCAGTCAATGTGTTAATCTGCCAATTTTGAGCCATTTGCCAATTATTTCCTAGCTGAGAGTTTTGTTCTCCTAGGCTTTCCTGTTTCTTTTGTCTCTGTAATTCCTGCATTCTCCACAGTTTCTTTCTATAATCCCTCTTCCAAAATCCCGGCCTCTTGCAATGGTGCCATAAAGTCTCCCTTCTTCCTATTCCCTGTACAGATTGACCAGAATAGGGAACATTCACATTAGAAAAGAGTTCTAACTGCAGCAGCCAATACAGCGATCTTTAATTTCTTTTTTTCTCCTTTGACTTGCTCTAGATTGTCTGAAAAGCAGCTGCTGCCAAGATTGGAGTCATAGTCTACCACAGCTGTTGTTGGGTTTTTTTTTTTAACTTGAATTTGGTTAGTGGGCAAGAGAATCAAGACAAAGGTTGCTAAGACTAGAGCATGATTTTGGTCAGCCCCAGGGTCCATGCCAGTGAATTTTGAGAAAGCCTCAATGAATTGCTAATAGAAATCACTGGGAGACTCATCAGTCTTCCGGGTACACCACTGCAACTTCTCCCTGCTCACCTTTACCAGAAAGCCTTCAGCTACTGCCGTTAACACCTCCTCTTGATGGGTCTCTAACACCTTTAGCTTTTGGCTCTTAGGTAGTTGTGGAAAGTGGCCAACGGTCAGTTCCCCTCACCTTCCATACATCTTCATGTGGTGAACTTCTGGACTCCAAAATGCTTGCTTCATCAAAGGAACAAAAGCTGCCAATTACAGGAAACCAAGTAATAGCCAGTGTGTATCTCCGAGTAGGGCTATAAACTGAAAACATGCTTCACAATGCTTCTGCAAACTTCTGGGACACAAGAAAAAGAGTCCTGAGTAGCTAGCGCTTCAGTGGCATAAGCTTTGCTGGCTATCCACACAGGAAGGGCTGATTTGTCATGCACTGGGACAAGAAAAATGTAAATTATATGGCACTTCGGTTTCCCTTCCTGTGTTGCATTCCCCAGCTTAACACCTTGTTCCTTTACCTTTTTCAGTGACTCTTACAGCTACTTTCCATCCTATTGTCTTCATGGGGGGCACAGTCTTTTATCCAAGTTCTCCACTGTTCCCTGATCATGTCTCTTTATTGTGTCTGCTTTCCTAGCTACACTGTGTGTGATGAGGAGGAACTCCTGATGGTGGGATGTGGGGTAAGCCCCCGGGCACACAAAGCTGTGTACTCAAACAGAGAAGGTGATTCATTACAAGCTAATGAAGTTCTACCCTCATCCTGCTTTACGGGGAATCCACCAATGAAGAGAACCACCCACCTAAAAGATGAGTATGAGGGATAAAGATACAGGGGGAGCAGAGGGAGTTTGGACAGCAGAAAAGGGCGGGGGCAGGTTCTATGAAAGGGAAGGTACCTTTGATTTTCACATTTTCTCTTCCATTTGTCTCTATTACTTTTGACTATCAAATAATTTTTAATGTTTTTCTTAGAATGATATTCACTCCATTAATATCAATAATTCATTTCTTAGAATGAGGCTTGTCTTAGTGCCCCAGCAAATACATTAATTTATACAAATTGAAGAACTGTCCTTAGGCCACTGCAAGACTGTATTGTTATATACCCACTGCAAATGTGACAGAAAGGTAATAAATAGTTCTTTAAGAGCAAGACCTGTACCCAATTCAAAATGTCATTTCCTTTGCACAAATGAAAGCCATGCATCCAATAAACTTATAAGTTGGTGGATATGATAATACCAGTCTCATGATAGACATCTCTGCCAAAGTGAGGGTTCTTCTGGTTGCTAAGTACATGTATGTCGAATATACATTCAGGAACTTAGAAAATAACTACCCACTATGAGATAGTCTTGGGGGAAGTCTTTATCTCTTGTCATAAGCTACCACTCCAACTAGAACACTATGGTGAGGTGTATAGTCCTCAGGTATCAGTGTTAGTTTAGAACCCTTATCAATTATCCTTGAAAATTCTTGGTATTTCCCTTTATCCAGTGTATAGTTATCCTAGAAAATGACCATAGGACTTTTAAGAAAGGATCAGAGGAATATTTCTTATATATAATTGCCATGGAATTGTGGAATCTTTCCTCATGAGAATACAGACTGCTCTATAAGGTGCTTTGGTTTATAATTTGACTTAGAATTACACAGTGGATTAAGGCTCCAAATTTTCTATTGTGGTAGATGGTGTCAGCTCTTGATTTTTTAAAAAAAATATTTTTATTATTATACAAGTCAAGCAAAACCCTGGTCATCTATCCATTTATCACACCTATAAGAACACCATGATCTATTAGCCATTTGTCAACTAGCCCTATGGATTGTCACTTCAGCTTTACTACCATTATAGTATTTACATACATCTTATTTTTGTTAAGTGCTGATGTCCCATCTCCACCATTTCAGCATCCAATAATTTCTATTGCTACTGGAGCTCAGTTACATTGAAACATCTCTCATTGTAAATCTTTCCTATGTAAGATATTCTTCATTAAGATTCTTAAAAATATACCGGTTTTCTTTTTCCAGTGAATTCCTTGTTTTCTTAATGAAGCCTGTGTCCTGGGACCATTTGGGAAAAACAATTGGGTGTGGCTTCTGAGTTCTTAGAGAGTAAGTATTTTCTAAGATTTCCACCATCATAAACTTTTTGACCACTTTCTCAATACTGTGCCAAAGAATTTTCACAAAGTCTACCTCATTTACTATAAGCCATCCTTATGTCTAGAATTCAAGAAGTCATCACAATGGAGTCGTAAGCCTGGTTCTAAGTAGTCTTTATGGAATATTAAATACCGAGTGAAGGGTGAATGTCTCTATATCAATAAATTATGCCCTACCCAGCCGACATTACCCCCTCCACATTCTAATACCTAATGATCACTCCCTCATGAGTACCTCTGGTACATTTAAGCTAGACCTTCCTGGTTTATATTTAATTTAGTGTATAGGACATTTCATCCAGGAGCAAAGAATATATTTCTAGCCTGGGCTATGCTAAAACCTGACTATAAATATAAAGGCAATAAAATGTGGTCAGGGAGAACAATAAGGAAAACAAGAATCTTCAGTTGAGGTCATTGCATGGTCACCATGCAAGTAGAGGTTGGGGCCATCTGGTAAGTGGAAGAGTGCCTCTTTTCTGGGCTATAAAATATAGGAAAATGTGATAGTTTGGGACTTTTGGAGTCTTCAACCGCAAATTTTCCCAGTCCAGGATACATTATTTTCCCATCACAGCCATGACTTTGACATCAAAGACATGTTGAGGCTGTACTTTTAGTGGCATCTGCAGTTCTGCCACCTTCACAATTAGATCCTGATCTCAGGAAATGAGAGTTTTCTAAAACCCTGTATTTTGAAAGATATTTTTATAAGTACAATTCTGGGTTGAAATTACTGTTTTTTTTTAAGTTTAGTACTTTCAAGATGTCACTTTATTGTCTTTTAGCTTACCTGGTGTCTGAAGAGAAGTCTTCTATAATACCTGTCTTTGTCCCTCTGTATTTATTGTTTCCCTTTAGCTGCCTTTAATGTTTTTGTTGGTGGTGTTATTGTTTTTGTTCTTGTTTTTTATGCTGCCAGATATCTTGTGTAGGATCATAGAAAATAAACAATTTTGGGCTTTAGCATAGGGGTGTTTGTTAATCAAGTCAGGAGCTAAACTGGATTTGAGATTTATTGTTGCTATAGTTACCCTCAGTGCTCTACAGCTATCAACATCCTTTAGTGGCATATTACGTTTAGGATAAGAGTTATTCAGCCAGAGTTTCTTCAATGTCTGCTCCGTCCTTGGCATCTAGTCTTCTCTTTGCACTGTGCTTCATAGAGAATATCTGTCTCTTGTCACTACCCCAGCTGCATTTGTTGGTTATTTTTACCCATAGCATCTTAGCCTGCTGGTGAGGATGGTATTATTTAACATGTGAATTAAGTGTGGATTTTAAAAAAGCATTTTGTACCTGAGATTAGAGTATGTGGTCTTCACAACTATCTTACTCTTCTCCAGTTATAATGCTGGGCTCAGCATGTTTTCTTCTCCTTCCCCCTGGTTAGAGAGGGTGTTTTGTTTTGTGTGTGTATGTGTGTATTTAAGCCTTTCCCAGCTTAAATGGGTTTCATTAGTGCCTGATGGCAACAATTTTTGTTGTCCTTCCTTCTCCCTCAATATTTTGGCTTTTCCTTAATAACAGAGGTAAAGTAGATGGGTCTAGAAGTTGCTATTTCCCTCTAGGCCAACACCAGGAGGAAAACTTTCTCAGGGTTTTCCCTAACCATAATTCTTAAAACAGATTTTTTTGGTATTATCATTTTTCTTTTATTAAAAAAAGTTTGTTAATATTTTTGATATAAGTCAAATCAGGATATGCATAAGCTTCAGAATTTGAGGGTTTCATCACATTCTATAGGCATTTGATTTTGCTAATAAGAAAATTAAAATTCTATGGAACTATGATCCATTTGTATAATAGAAGATGTACTCAAACATTTGTGAAATCTGTCTGCTTCTCAGCAACAAATACACTCAAGCATTTCTATTCCATTTATATAACTGCTTATATACCCCAGGTCTTATTCAGAGTATAGATATAAACCATTGTTTGCATCGTCACTGGCATGTCTATGAGCAGTTTTAATCTAAGACATTATTTGTTGCCCAAAATTCTTTTCTTTATTTTAATTCACAGTTTCTTGCCTTTGGTGCTTATTTTAAAATATCCCTTTATGCTTTCTCCTCTCATGAAACAGCTTTCATTAACTATGAGCATATACTTAAACTGCAATTATGTTTTATTCATTTCCTTGAGAAACTCAAGTTAAATATAATTATAATTTGTAATTATATTTCCTCCTCTACATGATTATCATATACCCTCAGGACTTGTTGATCTGCCCTTGTCCATCTGGCGTTATTGGATGTCTCATCATATATTAAATAATACTAATATCATCAAAATATATTAGCATAATGTTACAATATCTGATACTATGACTCACAAGAAATTTCTCAGTGATTAATTTTAATAGTAGACATGAGTGTAATTTAATTATGTGAATTCAAATCACTAACAAAAATCTAACTTGATAAAATATGATGCAAAAACTATTTTGTAAGATTAATATTTTTAGGCTTGTGCCACAATATGATGTATTTACTATCCTGGGTGAATACACATTTTAGAGAGCTGAGTTTCAGAGAGGAATATTATACAATTATTTATAAACTACATTAGGTGGAAGATACTGCACTAAAGTTCTAAATTACATGCTAAAATCTGCAAAACAACACATTTTAACTGTTTTTTTATTAGAAAAACCTAATCAAAGTATATAGCAATTATAGGAAGTTTCAGTATTTAGCACGACATCCTTATTTATAAATAAGTATATTCCTTGACTGCTGAAAATTTGATCAGCTGCTATATAAGTATCTGGAAGTATTGGAGAAGATGCCATCTGTTATTATTTGAAAAAAAATTTCCTTTTTTGTCAGCAGATTTCTCTGGTTTTCACTCTACTGTTTGCTCATCGGATATATAATGAACATGTTAAAAATACTTCTGGGGAATTATCATTATACATCCACACATATACACACCAACATAGTAATGAAACACACAAAAAAATTGTGAATAGTGTTTTGAGAGCTGTATAAATAATGTAGGTATTAATTCAGTAAATGTGTTTTGGTTGCCTACCATGTAAAAATGCCATGTTGGACAGTGAGGATACAAAGATGATTACTAGCAGGGTATCTCCTTTCAAGGATGGTAGAGTTTAATGGGCCTATCAACAATTTCTCTAGCAGGAAACTACGAAATATCAAAAAATTGAACTCAGTTAAAAAAAAACTTTTTTTTGCTGTTGTTATTCTTATTTTGCATCAGGATTTGGAAGCCACCATATGTCTCTCTCCCCTTCTACCAATTAAAAAAAAAAACAAAAAGAAAATGAAATTTCTTGGTATAAATTAGGCATAATGAACTGGAACAGAGAAATACAAAGTCACCTGAAGCAGTCCAAATTCCTCCCAAGGTAACTGTAATGTCACCAAATTTTTAATTCATCTCTAGGAAGAAAGCGTTTATAAAACCCTGGAGGGATAGTCTACCATAAAGCCAGAATTTAGAAGATGGCATAAATAGCAGCTATACCAAAATTGCCAGCAAAGAGAAAGAATGTCTTCGCCAAGTAACTAAAAGAATCTCAGTCCTACTGAAATGACTCTGACCATTCCTAATGTGGAATTTGATAATTTGGGCAATTTTAACTGATTTTATTACAAATGTAATCTATCCAATCTACTTTGTTCTGTTTTCAAGATTCCCAATCTGAGCATATTCTTAACAAAATAAAATTCAAACTGATCGATGAGAACTTCACCGTGAGAATGTGGTTTCATTTATTGTGGGACTAAATGTCAATATTGACTATCACTTTATCAAATAATATGGGTGAGGCAATAAGTTCCAGAACTCTCAGTAACAGACCAAACAATTTAAGCTGAGTGATGACTTCACTTGATTTTATCCATTGTCTAAGCCCTAATTTTAGAAAGTTATTTTTTGAACCAGAAGCTTACATATGAATGACGAGACATGGGAGACATCAACTACATGATAGGCACACAGAAAGTTATAAGAAGATAATCTGGATGAGACTGAGGACAGACACAATACCCTAACCAACCTACATGTAGAAAGCTCTTATGTTATATTTATGATATTTCATATAGAGAAGGGAAAAAGGACTTCTCTAGAGAAGTGAGATCATCAATCTTAAATTTTTTTAAAAAAGTCCCTAGTTTGGCTGTACTCTGCATGTAACTATCACCCCACTAAACACACATTGGTAATTCTTAAAACTAATCATTCTCAAATAGTGAATGTTTGGGGAGTAAGGAGAGGTGGCGTTTGCTGACTTTGTTTCCTAGAAATGAATTGTCCTTAACCATATACATTCTCAATGCTATTTATGTGTTATGTTGGTCACCCACTCAGCAATGGTGATGAGATAACTTTGAGTCACCTATATTTTTCCCAAACCTCCACTGATATAATAACCAGTCTACTATTCCACCATTGCTTTATTTGTACTTGTAATGGGGAGGTTCTGACCTAGTATTTGTCTTCTGGACATTTGTGGTTTCCCCGCTTGAAGTTTTTCTTGTATTCTACCAGCCTTTGGAAAGTAAATGTCAAAAAAAAAAAAAGAACTGAGTCACTTATGCACACTTACAATGTGGAAAGTATGCTAATTCTAGGATCAAAATATCTTGTCCCAAACCATTGATTGTGTTATTTAGAGGCAGTAAGAAGAGACATCAACTAAACTCCTGAGATTTAGTCACTTCCTTAGTAAAATGGGATAAATAATACATTTTCCCAAATAATCTACCACATTAATATATCACCAAAAACATAGCTTTGTTATTTGCAAGTATAAAGAGACTCGTTCAATCAGAGGAACCAAGTGAGTCAAAGGTAAATCGATACCAAGGCTCCCAAAATTTTAAAAATTCCATCATCAGGAAGTTTTTCTCTACTTTCACTTGTTTGCCATAATGCAGGAAATGATCCTATGTAATTGACTTAATTTTTTATAGATCAAGGTAATTTAGAGTCACGTATTTATTTATTTATATTCCATTTACTTTCAAAAAGGAAATGATTGGATGTACCATAAAAATGTAATACAGTAAGATCAGATACTATTAATAAAAGTCACAAGAGGACTTGTTAAGGGAGAGAAAAGAAAATAGATCAGGGTATTTTGATAGTAGAATGATCCAACAATCAAGCGTGAATTATCTCTGAGTTGTGTATCAGTGGTATGTTACCATGAAGTTGAGGGCTCTATTTTTGAAAAGCATATGAATATCTATTTAGCCAAAATTTAAAAAATCTCATCTACATATTAATCATTTAGATTTAATGCACTGGGATTTTAAATACATATAGTAAGATATTCAGTGCCAGGACAGAGGAATTTGTAAAGTTGCTAGCAGTTTGCACCCAGTGAAGCCTCAGGAGAGACTATATAGTGTGCAGTGGTTAAGCCATGCATTTTGTAACCAGACTGCCAGATGGAAATCCAACTCTGCCCCTCATCATCTGCACAACCTTGGGAAAATATAAATATCTTTATGCCTCAGTTTCCTTACCTGCAAAGATCCTAGGAAAGCCTATCTCATAATGTTGTGCAGAATAAAAGAGTCAGTACAAGCTAAGTACTTAGAGTAATACCTGATCATAGTCACTGTTCAATATTAGGTGTTTTTTTTTTTTTAAATCAACTAATAGTACTGTGGAACAGATTCTCTTGGAAAGTCCTCGATTTAGGTACCTCAGTAAAACAAACGTATTTTGATTATCCACCCAATGTTCTGATTTTTTGAAAAATGAGGTGCTTGACCATACTCCCAAAAATTTGAATTTAGTTAGTGTAGAGTTGGGTAGAGTTATCACTCTGGGTGACTTCACTTCTTTGGATGGCTCAGACTGGTGAGGGAGCAACAGAAACTTAAGGAAGAACAGGGTCTTTCCACACTTTTCAGCATCAGCAGTAGAAAGCTGTATTTATTACTTTGGACTGAGTGAGCAAATACCAGATCTTTGGGAATATCTGGTAGAAATAATCCTGAAAGAACAATTCTCAAAATAGTGTCAATTAAATGGTATTGGACCTTATTTTGTATTTCAAAGTTGTGATATAGAAAATATCAGACACTATATCTATATTATATTGTATGTAAACCAAAAATTATATTTTTGGTTCAGTTAGCTCAATAATTGCTCAAAATCTCTTCATTTCTTTGATTATAAAGCTGGAGTCAATGCTACTATACATCTATACAATATTACAAGCATTTTTGTCTTTTTATTTAGATGTGCTAAATAATAACCGTGAAGTTATCATCTCATGTATATTTTCTAAGCACCTGAGTTTCTTTTCGCTGAAAGTTGAATCTACATTATCACAATAGCTTTAGCCAAATAGCTAGAACTTACTTTTTATGCCTGTGCAGATTTCCAATTATATAATCCATAAAATTATCACAATTAAGAATCAACTTCTTTGGTATGAATCACAAACTGGAATATCTCTTCCAGAGGTTATTGGGGAGATAACATATTCCTGGCCACTCAGTGGGATTGTATGTAAACAACTTTAACCAGAAATGCTTGAAGTTAATGGGATTCCATTATTCCATGCACAGTGATTACGGGCCTTTTAAAATAAGGACTACTGATAGGTGTTTATTATTCATATATGACTTTCCATGTTCTCAGGCAAGAAATTGCTGCCAAAATAGCCTGGTCAGCCTTCTTCCCTAGGTGGCTGCTGTTTGCAGCACACAACTATCACTCAACAAATTCTCCAGAAATTCTTAATGTATATGTGTAATTACTTCAGAATTGAGGTTTTGTGGGAGAATCCTGACTTTAAAAAGTTATGTCTCTGAATCTCATTTGATTTTGAAAATATGAATACCAAATAGATTTTACCTCAACCTCTGATCATGGATATCAAATCCCATAGCTTCCAGGAACAACTGGTAAAATTCCCATGTGAGCTAGGTACACAGTGCTTTGTATATGTTATCTTTTCAACTATAAAAATCAATAAATATGGGAGGCATTGCTATTCAAATTTTATTGATGGTAAAATCGAAATTTAAGTATATTATGAAAAGTTGCATGGATAAATAAATGGCAGAGTTAATACTAAAACCATGGGCTCTGCTTCCAAAATTCATTCTCATTCTCCCAAACTTAACATTTATTCTACATCGCAATCCCATAGTACACTGCTCAGAAAAAAGAAAAATAAACAAAATACATATATGCATACGATAAATGTATACAATGATATGTAATAGTACATAGATAGGTTAAAATCACAAATACTGACCACAATAACTTGGTTTCTCCCAGAATGTTTTCATATTGATTTGAAAATAGAAATATATTTCTAATCATCCTATAACTCCTACCTTGATGAAAAATACAAAAAAAAATGAAAAGATATTTTTTAGCTGATAGTGGTAAATCTCCTATGTTAAAGATGGAATATTTAGTAAAACTGGATATGTGATCACATCAAATTCACCTCTATATAATTTAAGGGCTTAGACATTTATCCAATTTCAAAGGGCTTTTGGAATAGGAATAATGCACTGACTAGATTCTTTTCTCTTATAAAGTGAGTAGACTTAAGTACAAACCAAATGTCAAGGCCTTATTACACAGGTTTTATCAAAGGAAAAAGAGTAATTACTAAAATTGGCAAAGGACTAATTCTTTCCAGGTAGATACTGCAGAATATCTACACACATTGAAATTCTAACCACCAGAAAAAAACTACTTTAAAGTGGAAAATATGAGTTAGATTCTCATGTGGGTATTCATAGAAAAATAACTATAAAGCACAAATGTATAGTGTGTAAAATTGGTCTTTTTAATGTATTTTAATACAGTGTTTACAACTTATGGTCAAGTAAGTATTGCATTCAAGTCTTCAATTCTTCAAAGAACACTCAAACTAATAAAACAAGTTGTTTAATTTTCTCTGGTCATTTTTTTCTTGTCATTTTTCATGAGAATTGTCATCTATCAGCTCTGTACTTCTATATGAATCATGTTTGTTTAGTAAATTGTTAGAAAAAATTGTAAGTTGTATAATATAGTTTGAATTTTGTTTGAATTTGATCCAGCAAAGTATGTATTTTTTTATTTTCCTCTCATTAAGTTTCTCAATAGTGTTTTGACATTTTATTACTTAAATAATATCATTAATTTTTATCTTGCATTCCTCCAGGATTTTAAATCTACCGAATCCTCTTTTGTTATTCAATCTGCATGGAATCATCATCTAGTCATGACAGAGTTAGTTTATACATTCTTCAAAAGTCAGCCAGTGAGTGAAATCTAGTCACATCAGTTTGTTTCTTCAAGTTCCTGGTTGTCTTCTGTCTTGTCTAGTTGACAAGCTTTGAAAAATCTAATTACTCTGTTTGCACCAATACAATAAAATCAAACAGAGAGTATTGCCTCCATAAATGTATTAATTATGGAAAATACATAAAAAATACTGAAATAGGAAAAAAGTTGATCCTAGGGAACTTCTATATATGTTTCACAGTTTTATTATTTGTGATTACTTATAGCTACTATCAGTTAAAATTGTCTGTTAAAATATAGAACGTAGAAAATTATAGTAAAAATTGAGGTAAAATTTACATAATTATGTTTTAGAATATATTATGTTGGTTAGGTATTTATACAAATGGAGGTAAAATAAGAATCCAAGGTCACTATTGAGCAAACATGAAAGATGAAAAGATTTATAAATAAACATGAAGGAAAGGAAGCAATTCTGAATGTTGATGGTCAGAGAATTTATAAGCTGACCAGTCTCTCACTGTCTATCTCTGATGTCAAGAAGTAGAGGTTCAAACTTCTGAAGTCCCCAAGCCTAGTTAAGCAGAAATAGTGGGGCAGGTGAGGAGATGTTCCAGAGTCTACTTCCTTGTTTGGGAAATGCCTGAATGGGACCTGATATTGATTCTGACATTGGACCCTGATAAATAAAAAAAAAAAATTGGGGTAGTTATAGTAAGTTGAATAGAATCAGGCTTAGAAAATACCATATGATGCATTTCATTGTTTTTTTTTTCCTCCAGAAGCCTTATAAATATATAGAGATCCATCCTGAGGAGTCCATCTCCTGGTTTTTTCAGACCCACCAATAGGCAATTGCAAAGGCTTTATCTGGCAGGCCTTATGGGGGATAGCTGTCCTCCCTACCCTAGACTTGGTGCACAGTCAATGTGTTGCTGTCTCTGAAGGAAGTCGTGGACTCAGGCCTCCCTCGATGGCCATGCTTTCCCCATTTCATATTTCTAACTCTGGCATCTTCATTCCTAAGTATTTTTATCTGAAGACTTGGGCAGAGGTGTTCTTCAGGCACCTCTGTTGAGACTTCCCTACGGAGAAGTGAGAAATCTGAAAGACGCTTTTTTCCACTCTGACTCAGTATGTGGTACTTGCCCACACCTAACTCTTCTCCCTTGCCCTCCCCTTGACCTCAGGGTCCATACAATTGCCTGAGCCTTTTGTTCTGGGCTCCCTCAACAGTGCGACCACCCTCAAGACTGCACTGACCCACTTGACTCCAGCTAGGTGTGCTGTCTCATGGAGGAAAATGGAACAAAAGATGAGTTAGTGCTTCTACCAATTTTAGACTCTTCCTTATACCATCACAGTAAGTGATTAAAGTTGTAACTTTTGTATTTTTGACTTGTTGCTTTAATCAGCTACTCCAACACCTGACAGCTCAGATTTTTCTCCTAGCTTAGACGGAAGAGAGCCACATTGAAAAAGATATAAATCTTGAAACTGTTAAATGAAAGAAACGGCATGTCCATATCCATTTTCCTTGTTTTTAATTCTAATTTAAAAGGACTGGAAGGAAGTTAGTATCTGCTTTTTAAAGTTGGTGGGGAAACTGAAAAATATAAAGCATTCTATAAGCAATTAACTGTTACCAGTGATTCCAGTGGCATAATATTGGAGTCACAGGAAAATCTAACCAATGAAAAAAAATCTTACATTGTATTTTCAGTCCTCTGCTGTAGCCCTGACTTCCAAAAGCAAGCTATAATTTTATTAACACAATTGAGGAAAGTGGAACTCAGTAATAAAAAATGTGTTCAAACTCTCTATTAAGTCTGAATTCTCTTTGTAAATATAGAAAATAAATAGTCACAGGGTTCTATAAAATTTCCCATTTTTCCTCAAAAATGCCATCTTCATAATTTATATACTGTCTTATATTTCTATTCTATAGTAACAAAAAATGTTAAAATAAGCAAAAAAAGCTGTTTAATAAATTGTTCTATTGCCTTTTGACCCCACTGTTATAAAATGATTTCTCAGTGGACTGATTTTTAAAACTTTTAATATTAAGACCATTAATTCTTCAGATACCTGCTTTGGCTGCTTACAAAGATTCTCCATTTTTTTCCTCGCTCGATTTCTGTGTGTAAATACTTCCCAGGCACAGAACCCAGACACTGTTATCATGTCACTCACACCATATTTTTCTCTTGGCTGTACAAATATATTTTCTTAAGTTCAATCACTCTTCATTCTCAAGAACAATTTGCAAACAAAAAAAAGGCTACATTCATGCTCTTGCTTTTGAAATCTATCATTGGGGAGATCTTTCTCAAAATTCTCCACTCCCCTCTCATGTGGAATTTTTAGGTCTCTAAGGATGTTCCTTAATGTTAAAAGTACAATAAAGCACATACAAAGTGCATTTTTTCTTCAGACTTTAAAAATAATTGTTATATGTGTTTCCCAGTCCTGCTATTACGGAGATATCAATGCCAGCTACAATGCAGTTCTTCTGTGGCTCTATCTCATCCATTTTGTAAGAAAACCAGGTTCCTTGGAGTTCCTCCAAAATAGTTTTGTCAATCTATAGGGATTGGGCTCTAATAATGAATATTCTAACATGTGACTTCTATTTTAATATTCTATTGCTCCTGCTAAGGATTATGAAGTCTCTAATTTCTACTTATGTTAAAAGGAGAAGATAAAATGTCAAGGTTCCTTGAAGGCACCAGTAAGTTGGTGTTGCTGCTGTCATCTATGACAGATCTGTGGATGCCCAGGGTTTAAAGGAGTGGGTTTTACAGAATAAATATCAACGCCCAATGTTGAGGGGGGCCAAAAATGCAACTGTAACCATTGCCATCGTTAATGGCTTCTGTTGCCAATTAATTGACCACTGTCTTGCTGAACCTCCTGAATTTTGATCCCATTGTTCATGCTTGGACTAGTGCTGCTTACATCTTGCCCTGCTGGTGTCACATAGACATTTTATAGAAATCATTTCTTGGGTCTTACATTTTTTTCAGATTCTTTATTTTTTTAATTTCAAAATATTACAGGGGTGCAAACATTTAGGTTACATATATTGCCTTTGCACTGCCTGAGTCAGAGCTACAAGCGTGCCCCTACCCCAGACAGTGCACACTGCACCCATTAGGTGTGAATATACCCATCCCCTCCTCCCTCCTTCCACCTGCCCGACACCGGATGAATGTTACTTTCATATGTGCACATAAGTGTTAATCAATTAGTAACAATTTCATGGTGAGTATATGTGGTGCTTCTTTTTCCATTCTTGTGCTACTTCACTTAAGAGGATGGGCTCTTATAGACATCGGCCTAGGCAAAGAATTCATGAAGAAGACACCAAAAGCAATCACAGCATCAACAAAAATAAATAAATGGTACATGATCAAATTAAAAAGCTTCTGCACAGCCAAAGAAACTATCACTAGAGCAAATAGACAACCTACAGAATGGGAGAAACTATTTGCATGCTATATATCTGATAAAGGGCTGATACCTAGTATCTATATAGAACTCAGGAAAATCAGCAAGAAAAAAATCAAACAACCCCATTAAAAAGTGGGCAAAGGACATGAACAGAAACTTTTCAAAAGAAGATAGACTAATGGCCAAGAAACATATGAAAAAATGTTCAACATGTCTAATCATCAGGGAAATGAAAATCAGAACCACAAGGAGGTATCACTTAACTCCAGTGAGAATGGCTTTTATCAAAAAGTCCCCAAACAACAAATGTTGGCATGGATGAGGAGAGATAGGAACACTCATACACTGCTAGTGGGACTGCAAACTAGCACAACCTCTATGGAAAGTAATATGGAGACACCTCAAAGAATTAAAAGTAGAACTACCATTTGATCCAGCAATCCCACTACTGGGGATCTACCCAAAGAAAGAAAAGATGTTCTATAATAAAGGCATCTGCACTTGAATGTTTATAGCAGCACAATTCACAATTGCAAAGATGTAGAAACAACCCAAGTGCCCATCAATACATGAGTGGATTAATAAAATGTGGTATATGTATACCATGGAGTACTACTCAGCCACAAAGAACAATGGTGAACTAATACCTCTTGTATTGTCCTTTTATTGGATTCTTGACATAGCACCCCCTTAGACGCTATTTGGACATAAATATACATGAGCAGATTCAGAATACATTCTAAATGTCAGATATTTACAACTCTTAATAGTTCAACCTTCCCAAGCTTATGCAATTTTTTGAAATAAAGCTGAGATCTTTCCTAACAGATTCCTTGAAGCACATAAAACTAAAGCCTAGTCGTTCATCCCACCCAAATTTCCTGCTAGCTACAATGAATGCAATTCTGGCTCAAACTAAGAAATTCACTCTACCCAACACACTTATCAAATTTTGCCATTTTTCTAACCAGAGGTTTGATCTTGATATTAATTGTGCCTCATGTTTCATGGAAAAATCACAAAATTAACCTTTGAAAGATAATTTGCTGTTGTAAACTCCTAAAAAGATCATTTTGAAATTTCTTTTATTAAATGTCTCCATGTGTTTATGATGTTATATACTGATTATTTACTGTATCCCTTATAGAAGAAGACCATGATATTAAAGTGCAACACTAGGTACATAATTATGGGATCCTACTGTCATCTCTGGCTGGCTTTACACAATTTGCCTCCAATAGTTTTAAACAACCTAAGAAAACAGTGGTTTGCTAATATAAAACTATAAAACAAATGCCTTTCCTTTTCCCTGCTGACCTGTACTGGAGACTTCCTCCTCAAGATGCATTCTATGGACCAGTAGCAATGACATCATCAGGAAGCTTGCTGGAAATGCAGAATCTCAGGTCTCACTGCAAACATATTGGATCAGAATCTGCATTTCAACAAGGTCCTGAGAGGATTTTTGTGCACTTTAAATTTTGAGAAATACTGGCATAATCATTCACTGGCTGTTATTTATTCATTCCAAGTTTAAGGGTTTCTCCTTCAACCAATAAATTGTAAGCTCTGTTTCCAAATGACTTCACTCATAAACATTATCTCCTACCCTTCACTGCACTCTCAAAGTTTTTCACATATTGATGGACTTGTTAATAAGCAATACTAGTTATGAATACCATTATATTAATTTTAATCTGTAGGATTTCATGATGAATTTATATTTAACAAAGAATCACCTAGGTAATTTGCTTCCTCATTTCGCTATTAGCACTTTCCAATTTCCTTCTGTATCTTAAGTAATTTTTCAAATAATATATGTTGCATCCTATTTACCAGAAGTCTTTAATTGAAGAATGTAATCACAAGAACGTGATCAATGTAATCTACTTCCCACATGTTAGAGTTTGTTCCCACTGTACTCTGAAATGTCTTGATTGTTGTTTAAATTGTTTCTTTAGGTCACTTTGCCTGCATCGCTCCCAGGATTCTTAGCAATGGATGCACATCAGAATTACCAAAGGGAAGTTCTAATTGCTCATAACTCTCTTCTATATCCAGAGATTATAAATGGATAGAAGTAAGTGGTTCTTTATGTACAAGCATTTTGAAAAATAAAAGAAAGAATTAGTGAGAGAAAAAGAGAGAGAGACGAATCCAGCTAATGCTAAAGTGAAAATTAGTTGAGTACTACCACTACAAATTAGGAACTAGAGGTCATTTCTTCCTCTCTTGCAGGTGCTACTCTTCACCATAAGCAATGTATTCAGCTTTGCCCCAAACTCAGAGCAGTCCTCTCCCTAAGTAGGAGCTAAACAGTAATTGTTTCTGGTAACTTAATGATTTCTCTTTCTATGTCCTGTGACTGACTTTTCAAGTCTTCAGTCTCTCAAGACTGAATATTTTTGCCCAGAACCACAGCTTCCCTAAGCAACAACACTCTCCTATCCATTGACTGACTGTCTCATTCACCTGATGCTCATTCACCTGTCATCATTACCTGATGCTTGAATTTCCACTGATTAACTATTTTTCCTCTGCTGTGATGGTCACCATGGCTTTTAGATTTAGCTTGAATATTAGCTATTTACCTTACATGTGGCCTTTCTCATTTTGTAACATGACTCTTCTTATTCTAATGATATATTTTTAATTTATAAAATCCATCTCTGGTCTTTCCCTTGAGGAAGGACAATAAATCTACACTTTTCAAAAGAAGAATCTCCCCAACTCCTGTTTTTCATTTCATTATTTTATACTTACTTCACCATCTAGCCTCTAAACTCCAGCTTTGAAAGATGTGAGAGGAGGCCTTTCTATGGACAGCAGGTGAGGTGTCACATTTCAATATGATGAACTGACTCTAAGAAATAAGAAAAAATAAATTATTTTGTGTATCATCTTTAAAAATGATTTTATTTTTCTAAGGGAAGAAATAATACCCTCAAGTGGTTCAATCAATGGTAGTTGATAGATTAATTCATCAAAGCCCAACTGATTTCAATTTGTTTTCTCTTTGAATTTGCCATTACCTCTTCATTGTTAGTTGGGTGACCTTGGTAAAGTTTATTATTTCTTTGAGCTTCAATTTATCATCTACTTTATTGGAAAAAGTAGTAAATAATATAAAGGGAACTTGTGAATACCAATCATAGTTACCATAATTCTACATTCCATGAAACCATAACATTTTCTAAAGCCTCCAGGGACTCATGTCAGATTTCTATATTTTTCAAGTGAGAACAAAAGCAAATTTCACAACTACCTATACTATCATATAATAAAATGAAAACACATTAATACCAAGAAATGACATAAACTCAGAATAAAAATAGAATATTATAAACTTAAAACATATTTTACTTTTTACAAAACTCTAACTTACGTACTTTTTTCTCATTTTACTTTGGACTTTTGAATACTTCATCATGAACAGAGAAAATGCATGCAGCACAATATAAGCCATAGAGCAAGTTTTGAAAGCCAATTAGTTCTCTTCGTTTCTTTATGTTACAATTAGCTAAAAAAATTCAGGAAAACAATTATTTTACTTTATAAAAGATGAAAATTCCCCCACTTAATCTTTAGACAAATACAAATATAAACATATATTTTTAATTTTATCACATTTCCTATATCACATCATGAGACTCAAGAGTGAGCCCCTTATTAATATTCACAGTCTCCTCAAATAATTTTTATTTTGGAAAATGCAATTTATTTTCGAATCTCCATTATATGTACTACAAGGAAAAACAATAGTGGAAATCATGACACCCATGGGATTTCTATGGGATTTTGAAATATGGTTATTATACTTGAATTAAAATATGAACTACAAAACTATAATATATAATGACATTTTACTATAATTTTAAGTTGTCTTTGAATATAATGCATACAATTCTGCTAAATTGTTTAAACAGGAATATTTTAAGTACTTCAAGAAAGGACTTTCTTTATCTCATCATTACTGCCTATTACCCTTTCAATTGGATAATCATTTTTGTAGCTAGTGTTTTTATTTATAAGAGGTAACCAACTGTTCAATGTTGTAATTCAAAAATGCATTCTCATTTTCAACTAATAAGCACTGCACATTTTCTAACAGACTGTGTTCCCTTGAGTAATATCATAATGTATTTCCTTTGATGTATTTATGTCCCTGGTTGTCAATTAGCTAAGTAGAAACTGTTATTCTTTGCAGCATCTTTATTTCTACAACGAGAAGGTTTCTGGTATGTCGTCTGTCAAAGTGTCAACTAGAAAAGGTAGGAGTTTTTTGAACTTTTGAGAATATTTGTCAAAATTACTATTTTATTATATGACACACATTTAAGTCAGGCTATATCAACAAAGCATCAAGAATGAATTGCAAAATTTCTATGTAAGATACTGAATGGGGAGTGGTGCCTTTTACTAATAGGGGAAGATCGAGATTTCTGTGTTGAACATATTAAGTTTGAAAGTTAGAAATGCCTACTAGACATGTTAATGAATATCAGGGACAGAAAAAAGATTTACACACAATCATCAGGTAAAACTTATTTAGACCTAAGGAACTGGACGAGATCATTTAGGCAGAAAATAAAAACAAAGTTCCCTGGAGCACTCCAATATTCGTAGGTCAATCAGAAGAAGAGAAACTGAAGAAACCTGCGTAGGAGCAGCCAGTGAGTTTGGAGGGAAACAAAAAGAGAGAGAAGCAACACAGAAGTCATGGGGTGGGGATGGAATTCCATGTATCATAAAGTGGCTAACTCTGTCACATACTACCATTAATAAAATGTAAAGAAAGTATCGACAAAGAAATTAGCAGCATAGTTGATGAAGATTACTGGTGACCTTAACACAAACAACCTCAGTGAAATTGAGGATCGTAAATGGAAGTAATAAAGGCTTTTAGAAAGCTGAAGAAAATAGCTCTGCAGGCAATAGACAATTTGAGACTTTTGAGAAGCAGACAATATATTAGTTATAACAGAGTTCCATCATATAATCTCTCAAAATAGTCACATTGGATTGTAGTCATAGTCGGTGGTTTCATTTCACTTGTTAATATATCAAGTATCCTAGTTCATAGAAACTTGGGATTCAGACATATATGAAAATGTCTGATAAATATTTGTCTAGGTTTAGAAAAAGATGATTTTCCAGAATTTATTGGACTTTTTTTTTTTCTTAAAAGACAACGAATAGGCTGAATGTGGATGTATATAAAAAGAAAGGCAGGTTGGATGCTGCCCACATTTTAAAAAAATCTTTATCAAGATAATCTTATATAACAGTCTGATACTTTCTTTAAATAATTATGTAATAGAATAGAATTTTCTTATGGAGGGTTATTTTTTAATTCAAATTTGTTGGACCTTCTATATCCTACTAATTGTTATTGGAAATATATCTTGCATTATCCACAGATCACTCAAATCAACTTGTAAAAACTGAACTCAGCAGGTGTTTCCTTTTATTCATCTTCTCTACTTTCATCTACAGCTACCCAAGCCGGGAACCAAGACACTGAACTTCGGTCATCGCTGAATCAATCACTAAGTCACGTCTACTTTATTTCCTACAATATTCTCACATCTACTCACTTTGCCTTCTCATCCAGTGACCATCCTATATCAGGCTCTCTTTATTCCTTCCATTGAGCTTCCTACCTTGCCTTCCTTCCTCCAACCATGCTCTGCTCTAATTTATTATCCTTCCTGCAACCAGAGTGCTCCAAAATGAAAATCTAACTAAGATACACTCTTATAAAGCCCCTCAAGAGCTCTTCATTGCCCTTTGGTTAATGGATTTTATTATAGAACCATATATACAAGAATATCCAGAAATGATGAAAATGATAACTAAACATACTGTGCTCAAAATAATCATTAGAGATAAGTACTTAGGCTTAAAACATGTCATAACTAAATCATAACCCAAATGAATTGTCATAAATTTTGCTACTCCTTCCCTCAAATGTTATGGTTTAACCATATACAATAAAATATTTTTAGTCCTTTGCCTTCTCTGAATTTTTCACTTGTATTCATTCATGCTCTTCCACCAGACTGAGAGAATCATCTCTACCTTTCAAGTGTATAAGTCCTACTTACATTCAAGTATCCGCTTAGATATCATTTTTTTATGCCTGACTGGAGACTCCAGTAAGTCTAAGTGAATTGTTCTGACAAAACATTTTTTTGAGCACAATAAATATACTCCATTATAGCCCTTTTATTCCAACTGTCCATTTACCTCTTTTAATCCTCCACTGGACTCTCAGTTCAATCTCTTTTCCTACTCTATTTCCAGCACTGAGCAGATTGCTAGCATGCAGTAAACACTCAAATGTATTTGTTAAATGAACGAACACTTCAAGAATACTTTATTTTATGACTATTGCATTTTCATATCATCCCCTAAAATACTATTCTGCTTTAATTGATTATCATATTGATATTTACTTTTTACTTTTTCTTGAGCTTGATTTGAGCCTTCTTAATGATGTTTCCTCTATTTTTGAAAGGACTGTTTTTTAAAAAAGTTTTTTCACAGATCTTGTTTCAATATTAGATCTTTGCAGGTCCTTTGTTGGGGAACTTTCCAAAAGTCAGTTAGCCCTCAACTTCTCAATCCAGTATCTAGAAATTCTTCAATCTGAAAGTGAAAGACAGGATAGTACGTGGAATGATACCACATTGCCTTATTCTTGGATGTCAGTCAGGCAATGCTTAATCTTCTAGTAGGACCCATATGCTCAAAGGCCACATAAAATAGAAACTCAACCAGTGCATGGACATAAGGGTAATAAGTCCTTTAAGAGTGGTTGGTCATATGTTTCTGATTCAGAGTGCAAAATTAGAAGTATGCTAGAAGTGAATTATAATGATCCTTTCTCAATATAATTGCCTGACTCAAGGTGCTTTTCAAAACCTTTATGGGGAAAAGCAATGTTGACTAGAGGCAGAAGTGTTTTTCCTTTATGTTCCAGAACAATCTGGTTAATGAATAATCTATATTGATATGCTTAATCATGCCCAAGTAAATAACATAATATTTAAGGTAGCAATTCTCAGAGAATAAAAGCTGAATGCTATACTTGAACATAAATAGTTTTTCAGCCACCAATTAGCTGTAAAACTTTGGAAGTGATAGTCTTCCTATTAACTGTATAACTTTGGAAGTGTCACAACATTGTCAGCTGTAGAATAGAAGTGATACTTCACATTTTAGCCTAGATATCATTTCTTATAGGAAGATATGCCTTTAGGAGCCTCCAGAAACTATTGCTTGATTGTTCAACTCAGACCTACCAAAGTAAAATGCACATTCTCTGTTGCAGCCATGATCACCCTGACTTCTTATTGAGGCTTTCTTCTTTTTATCTCAACCAGACTTTAAGTACAATCTTTTTCTTCACTACATCCCTATCACCCAGCAGATACGTAGCATGTATTGACCATTGATTGAAAGAATAAAAGTCTCAGTGAAAATTTTAATTTGACTGTTGTGATTTTCATGTTATTGTATTCTCATTTCAGTAATTTAAAAATATTAATTTCATTTAATTGAAGAGATACACTCTGTTATCTGATTATCATGTTTGTATTTGCCATTTATTCATCTTTGGACTTGATATGAAGATTTTTGGTGATATTTTCTATATCTCATGAAGGACTATACTTAAAAGCTGTTTTGAAAATCTACCTATATCATTAGATTAGACCTGCCTATCATATACTATATATTAAATAAACTGTAGCTACTTCTATTCTTTCAAATAATTAACACTACTGGAATTTATACTCCAACAAGATTATGTAACATGATTCTTTCCTTTTCAGCTCTTCTAGTAGACATTACAAAGGAGTTATGAAAAAGTGGCTTCATAACATTCATGAGCACTCTATTACTCTCTCAATTCATCCTTATAGGGAGGAGTGTCCCCTTCATCGTAAGAAACACATGAAAAAATGCAGATAATTTTCACTTAGCCTAATGTTTTGCTCCTCAATACCCTTTAAAATATGGAATTAATAGGTAATGCAGAACATCTGTGTATAGCCTTCTACAGCAGTCTTTCTCAATTTGGCTTAATTAGTTTTTACTCCCAAATTGAATTTAGAGAAGATGGTGCTAATATTATAATAGACTCTGACATTCATGAGCATGTCTGGGAATCTCTTATCTTCAAATGTGTGAATTCTAGGATACCAAATAATTTCCTCCTACTAAAAGAAAAAAAAAAAAAACTAGAATCTTACCAAGTCGGTAGCAGCAAGAACTGGTTTGAGAAGCAAATGCTAAACTTATTGCTAGCCTCAGTATCTGCTATAAATTCTACACCCACACTAGTCTTCTAATTTTATATCTCTGTAAAATGACAAATTACTACAAGATCACATAAGCTCACTTGTGACTATCTGAATTCGTGAATGCAAAATCTGCAAATACTGAAGGTCTAAAGTAGCAAAACATTTTGCACCGTCAAAATCCACTTTACATTTTATTCTTTGTTCCTCCCCTCCCATCTCCAATCAGGTAGTAACAGTTCATCCATAGCTCATCTTATAAAAAGCATCCAGCTATTTTTAAAGAATGACTCATTCTCACACTCCTAAATAAAATACATGTGTTTATAAAAGCCAATAATTCTAGATTGTATGATTTATGCACAAGGCAAGATAATGGAATTTGGGAACCTTGACCAGAAGTGAAATCATCAGATTGAAAGTGACTTTCAAAATGGATTTCATTTCTCCCCAAGTAACAACTTTATAAAAAAATTTCCTCATATCTATTTTATTAAAAATGATAGTTGATATTGTAAAACACTTATAATAAGTGTTTTATATTTGATATATAAATTTCTCTACCTTCTTTCATATAATGTGCTAAATAGTGTTGCTGTTAAGATTCATATCAAATAAAACTTCAGTACCATACCTATTGCCTTATATTGAATGATGGTAGGACTCTAAATCCATACTTGCCAAACATCAAATAAAGCTGAGTGCATAAACTCAGTTTTCAGATAAGACAAATAGAAATGGGTAATATATGGAGTCCAGGTAGATAGCTGTGCTCAAGAGATCATGACAAATATACAAGGGAAACAAAGTTGACAGGAGACCTGTCATTTCTTTTCTCCATCTTGCCTTGGTTTCACCTTTTACAAACCCTTTCCCAAATTCTAACTTGAATTTTTCTGAATGGTGAATGAATTGACTTCAAATCTTTCAAAAATATTTTTTTTGCTAGAGGTATCAAATAATATTAATGCTAGTGATGGGCAGTAATAGAAGTGATCAGGAGGAAACAAGACACAAAGACAGGGAGTTTTATTTCATGAAGACTGATAACATGGTACTCAAAATTTGAACCTGTGTGTGGAATCAACTATAAGAAGAAAGAAAAGGGAATTAGCAAAAAAAAATAGTCTTAAACAAGAGTTTGCAGGTCCTGTGCACAGCTTCTTAACCTAGGATCAGCAGTTCCTTAGAGAAAACATGGATGGACTTCAGAAGATCTGGAACCATGTAAAATTGTATGCAAAATTGTATGTGTATAAATATGTAAGCATATTTGCAAGGATAGAGTGTGGTAGATTCATTTAATTCATTAGATTATCAAAGACATCAGTAATCAAAAATAGGCTAAGAACCACCTGCAAGCCCAGAGAGGAAAGAGAATAATTTGAATATGCAAGCAGGGGCAAGCCTCCAAGGATTTAAATTAAACTCAAGAGAATAAAAAGATTCTGAGCAGAGAGACCAAAGACAACATTTCAGAGTCTGGTACTAACTGAGGTTACATAAAATGCTATACTTAGGATATAATGTTGATTAGAATTTCAGCTAGTTGGACTACATTATTGTTTTAACTATTCTCTTTAATGTAATCTATAATGTAATCTATTAATATAACAAATATTACTAGATTTGCTTAAATGCCTTGAAGCTAATGTTCAAAATATAGACAGCCCTAACCATGGGGACACTAGCAAACGGCTCTTGCAGACTGAAGAAGACCCGTTCTTAATCAAGATAAAACAAATTTAATCTATATTTGACTAAAACAACCTTGATGCCCTATTGTTTAAACATATTTTCATAATTAAACATTCACAAATATTGATCAAAATGTAGTATTTCTTTATGCCAGCCAAGAAATTGGACTTTCCTTATTCCTAAATATTAATCATATCAATCTGGAAACTAAGTTTTATAACTTAAAAATAATAACAATGCTGTCTTATTGTCCTAGTATTTCGCTGTTAAAATTGCCATTAGTCCCAAGGAAAAATTTTACATGTTAACAAATCCCCATGTAAAACTAATAGTAAAACATATCTTCAGATCAATTACTAATCTTCAAAGAAGTTTTGAAACAATTAGCACAATATGTAATTGCAACAACTTTATAGGCTAATAGTAAAGAGAGAATTTATTCCATTTTTTCAATGAGAAAATTGAGAAAAAGAGAGATTAGGGAATTTTGCCAAAGTAATGTAACATGATACATGTAGAAAGGGGCCTGTGGTTTCCTATTTCTATCCCAGAATTTTTTTCTCATGAACCCAGATCATAGTTTTAAATGGACTCACTATAGTGTGAATAGAAAAAATATTTTCTGAGAGTAATTTTAGCCTTTGGTTCTATAGTATCCTTTGTGTGTGGGTTTGTGTGTGTGGCTGCCCTATAAGTAGATGTTATCAGAAAATTATTAATTGTTTAATAAGCCAATCTATTCATTTACCCTTTGCACTTTTTGTTTGTGATATGTACAATGTGTATATTGAAAAAAGTTTGAACTTTATAAGTATATATTTTGACTGCAGTTTCTCAAATGCTTATAACACACGGGGCACTGAAATAGATACTTTGTAGGATAGAAACTAGATAAGAAAAGAAAGTGCACTGAAAGAAGAGTTTTTTTAAAAGAAACAGGTAAGGCAAGTACAAAAATATGTTTAATAAAAGGAAGAGCAAAATGAAAGTCACAACAGAGATCAAAATATTGTGGGCTTTTGGCCTGCGCATGCGATGACCTTTCCGAGTTGGCCATGGGTCTGTGCTGTGGCCCGAGCCGTTGACCTGGTGCCGAGATGCTTCAAAACATTATTAAAAATGTGTAAGTCCCCATGAAACCCTACTACACCCAAGTTTACCAGGAGATCTGGATCGGAATGGGCTTGATGAGCTTCATTGTTTATAAAATCAGGAGTGCTGATAAAAGAAGTAAAGCTTTGAAAGCTCCTGCGCCTGCTCATGGTTGTCACTAACCAGCCTCACTTGGAGTGCACAAGAGATGGAGCGTTCATTCTGCCTGTAGACCTAAGCAAGCTGTGTTAGATGGGAACATGGAACATCCCTGTACACTTGTATAGTGCCGTTTACTTTGTGGCATGAATAAATGTGTCTGTGAGATGCACCAAAAAAAAATATATATATATTGTGGGCTTTTATGATGGAGATCCTCAGTTCTGGGTGAAATTTTAAGAACAGTTTAATGAAAGACTTGACATTTGATATGATATTTAAAATGAAAGGATAGGTATATGGGAAGGAAGAATTAACTTGTAGCAGATATGGTGGCAGAAAATCTCTAGATACAAGCACACCTCATTTTATTGCACTTCACAGATAGCACATTTTTACAAATTGAAAGTTTGTGGCAACATTATGTCGAGCAAGTCGATTGGTGTCATTATTCCAAAAATATATGCTTACTTCCTGTCACTATGTCACATTTTGTTAAGTCTCACAATATTTCAAACTTTTTCGTTATTGTTTGTTGTGGTGATCTCTGGTCAGTGATCTTTCATGTTACTATTGTAATTGTTTGGGGCATGATAAACTGGGCCCATGTAAGATGGCACACTTAATCAATAACTGTTGTATATGTTCTGACTGCTCCACCAACCAGCCATTCCCTCATCTTTCTTCCTCTTCTTAGGCATCCCTATTCCCTTATGCAACAATATTGAAATTAGGCCAATTAATAACCCCACAATGGTCTACAAGCTTTCAAGTGAAAGGAAAAGTCTCATGTCTCTCACCTGAAGTCAAAAGCTAAAAATGATTAAGCGTAGTGAGGGAGGCATGTCAAAAGCTGAGACAGGCCAAAAGCTAGGCCTCTTGTGCCAAATAGTTAGTTAACCTGGAATGCCAAGGAGAAGTTCTGGAAGGAAATTGAAAGTGTGAACACACAAGTGATAAGAAAATAAAACAGCCTCATTGCTGATATGGAGAAAGTTTGAGTCTTCTAGTTAGAAGATCAAAACAACCACAACATTCCCTTAAGCCAAAGCCTAATCCAGAGCAAGGCCCTGACTCTCTTTAATTTTATAAATGCTGAAAGAGGTAAGGAATCTGCAGAAGAAAAGGTTGAAGATAGTAGAAGTTGGTTTATAAGGTTTAAGAAATGAAGTCATCTCCATAACATAAAAGTCCAAGATAAAGCAGCAAGTGCTCATGTAGAAGAAGCTGCAAGTTATCCAGAAGATTTAGCTAAAATCATTGATGAAGGTGGCTGCACTAAACAATGGATTCTCAATGTAGACAAACCAGCCTTTTTTTGGAAGAAGATGCCATCTAGCTAGAGATGAAAAGTTAATTCCTGGCTTCAAAGCTTTCATAGCTAGAAATGAAAAGTCAATGCCTGGTTTCAAAGCTTCAAAGGGCAAGCTGACTCTATTGTACCAGGGGCTAATGCAGTTGGTGATTTTAAGTTGAAGCCAATGCTCATTTACTGTACTGAAAATTCTAGGGCCCTTAAGAATTATGCTAAATCTACTCTGCCTATGCTCTACCAATGGCATGACAGAGCCTGGATGATGGCACATCTATTTATACCATAATTTACTGAACATTTTAAGCCCACTGTTGAGACCCACTGCTCAGAAAAAGAGATTTATTTTAAAATATTGCTGCTCGTTGACAATGCACCTGGCTGTCTAAGAGCTCTGATGGAGACGGACAAGGAAATTAATGCTGTTTTCATTTCTACTAACACAACCCCCATTTTGCAGCCCGTTGATAAAAGAGTAATTTTGACTAACAAGTCTTATTATTTAAGAAACGTATTTTGTAAGGCTATAGGTACCATAGGTAGCAATTCCTCTGATGGACCTGGCCACAGTAAATTGAAAACCTTATGTAAAGGATTCACCATTCCAGATGCCATTAAGAACATTCATGATTCATGGAGGAGGTCAAAATAGCAACATGAGCAGGAGTTTGGAAGAAGTTGACTCCAACCCTCCTGGATGACTTTGAGGAGTTCAAGGCTTCAGTGAAGCAAGTAACTGAAGATGTGGTGGAACTAGCGAGAGAACTAGAACTAGAAGTAGAGACCAAAGATGTGACTCAACTGCTGCAATCTCATAAAACTTGAATGGATAAGGTATTGTTTCTTATGGATAAGCTAAGAAAGTGGTTTCTTCAGTTGAAATCTGCTCCTGGTGAAGATGCTGTGAACATTGTTGAAATAACAACAAAGGATTTAGAATATTACATAAAACATAGTTGATAAAGCAGTAACAGGGATTGAAAGGATTCATTACAGTTTTGAAAGAAGTTCTACTGTGGGTCAAATGCTATCAAACAGCATTGCATACTACAGAGAAATCTTTCATGAAAGGAAGAGTCAATCGATATGCCAAACTTCATTATTATCTTATTTTAAGCAATTGCCACAGCCATCCCAACCTTTGGTAACACCATCCTGATCAGTAAGCAGCCATCAACATAGAGACAAAGACCTTCCATCATTAAAAGTATTATGACTCGCTAAAGGCTCAGTTGATTGTTAACATCTTTTTGCAATACGCATTTTTCAATGAAGGTATGTATGCATATTATTTTTCAAACATGCTATTACACACTAAATAGACTACATTTTAATGTAAACATAACTTTTATATGCATCAGGAAACCAAAAAATTCATGTGACTTGCTTTATTGAGATATTTCCTTTATTGCAGTGGTTTGGAACCAAACCCACAATATCTCCCAGGTATGCCTGTATTATATTTCTAAAATAGATTTTGTATGCAAATTATGCTGACTAAAGATATAGAATTAATTTCTTTAATATATGCCAAATAATGATAGTTACTTCAAAGGGTTTCCGTGATACATGAGATTGCCAGTCTATAATATTCATGATAATCCATTACTCTGAAGGAAACCGCTAACGTTCATTTCCTTTTATTTCTTTAGGTAAGTGAAATTGATCCTCTAGTTGAAATAACATTTTATGCTGATGTCAATCTCAATTTTATTTTCTTCAGAAATTAAAGTTTTTGAAATTTTTTTCTTCAATTAGGCATATTTATTATTTTAAGAACATTAGAAAACATTTAATTTTAATTAGTCATTCATTCTAAAAAGAGTAGGGCATGGATGATAACTTAGAAGCTTATTCTTGGCTACAACACGTGAAAACAGTAAGATCAAAGAGCCCAAAATGCTAAAATGGAAACCTACCCTAAGATGGCAGAGAATTAGAAGATAACCTGAGATAACCTGACGATTCCACTCTCTATCTACATAATGATCATAATGATAAACTCAGGTGCTCTTTTTTGGCAGAAAGTTAGACACATTATGTCACAGATTTCCTCCCACAAAAACAAAAAGATGAAGCTCACATTCATATTTTTCTTTTGCAAAATAAAAAAAAACTCTATATGTGTAAAAAGAATTTATTTCTATTTTTATATACTATCAACTTCTAAAAAAATATTTTCAATGGCTTGCAATGAAAGCAAAAGGCAAAAGGCAGATAAAAATAAAGGCAGAATTTTAACATGTAAACACCACTGAGCAGAAAACACCTCCAAGCTTACAAAAAATCAAGGGAGAGGGAAAAATTTCAGATAATAAGTCATTATATATTATTCTACCTGTTAAAAAAACTTTCTTCCTTGGAAATCTAACAGCTTGTTAGGATAAATAACATCTTTTAAGTTTAAGAGGACTTTATCACAGAAGTTTGAAATAAGAGACCCTTAATACACTATATGATAATATCCTAGATGTCCTCTTATAATAATTATTATATTGTGATATTTTCTAATTACTCCTAGGTACTACTAATTGAAGTTAATACCTACATACTCAAATCTACTTTAGTTGATATTCACTTCCAAATGAGTCATCTTAGTTTGAGACTGATATGAAATAAATAGTAAAAATAATTAACTATTCTTTCTCCTTGTTATAACTTGAAAATTCTCTCCATTTTCTTTACATAGAATGATCTTTCTACTAATTAATTTTAAATTTCAAAGGACAGTAAATGTTATGTGGGAGTCGTCTGTTTTTTAACATTCAAAATAGATGAGCATCAGATAGGTAATACATAGATGATGGCTAAATTTATGAAAAGATGACTTCTAACTCACGATGGTAGACAAAACACATGAATTTACTTCCCAAAATTCTATTGATGTAAGTTGTGCTAAAAGAAAAAGATAAAGTCCACAAATCTTATTGAGAATTTAGAGGAATAGGTATCAAAAGAAGCATGAAAATTTGCTGAATTTGTCCCTGGTATATGGAACACAAAAGTGACTATATTAGTGAATACAGAGCAGAGGAAATCATAACCCAGAATTTGTGTGATAAAAACCAAATTATAGGTAAACATTGTCAAGTGTGGAGAGGAGTGGATTGCAAGCACAGTAATCAGAATAATTAAAAGACTATTGACAAAAATAGCTGCACTATGTTTTCATTCCAACTAGTTGTCCTCCAAGCCATAGAAAGAGCCAGCAATTCTCAGAAAAAAGAAAGTAAAATTTCTCAGGGAAATCTAAGCTCTTTATGTGTATTTGCATTACTGAAAAGAAACTGAATAGAGAATGTGGTAACTGCAAAGCATCAAAAAAAAAAAAAAAAAAAAATGGAGCAAAGACATGGTGGTTGAGGTGGGAAGGATTAGCATACACCAGAGAGCTCTCCTCTGAAGGACGTTGCGTGATAATGCAGTATCCTCAGATAAAATAGGACTGGGAGCCAAACTTTTCATTTTAGAGACAAACATGTTTGAAAGGGGAACTATAAACCTACAGGGCAAACATATTCTAACTACAAATGTTATTCAACTTCAACTTAATTATTATAAATATGATTGGAAATGTATGGAATCTGCCATTGAAGAAAACCAGCAATTTGTAAAGAATGGCCACAGGCTGACCAGCTACACTGAAAAAATGAGTAGATCTCATGGCATAGCAAGAAAGTAATCTGAATGTTAGGACTGGGTGATATGAACTGATTCCCAATGCACCAACCCCCAGCATGTCCCCTTCCAACCCCAAAGAGAAAAAGGCAGCAAAACTAATTGGTCTGGGTCCTCGTGATTGGGAAAGCCCTCACCTCTCGTAGCTTGCTGAGTCCACCATTAGGTGGCAAGATGATACACAATCCAGTGAGAACTATGCTTGCTCTTGAGAATACACACTTGGAATCTTGTAGAAGTTGGATTCTATTAGTATTTGGTTTAATTTGCCTACCCACCTATCCACCTTAAAGAAGCAGTGGCTGATAGCAAAAAAAGACAGAGTATCATAATTACTTCATAGCATTAATTATGACTTTATTGTTAGTGTTAGCCTATAATCTCAGTTTCCTAAGCAACAATCTCACATATACTTTATTTAAAATTTTCAAAGCTACTTTTAAGATGTCTATTTTAGTCATGAATCCTCAACTCAGAGAAAATTCCTTCAACTATACTCTTAATTTTTTTTCACCTGTGTCTCTCTTGTTTACTGTTTACTTCAATTGCACATCAATCACCTTAGTACAGGTTTTTTTCTTTATACCTGAACCCATTTGGTTTTCCTGACTGTTGCCCTTCAGTTTGAAAATATCTTAAAACAATTTTCTATTTTTATCACTTTAATCCACCATGCATGGAAAATATCAATTTAACTTTGAGCCAATCAAAATAATCAAAATTCAACTCTTAAACACTGTCAGTGGGAATGCAAATTAGTAAAGCCACTATGGAAAACACTATGGAGATTTCTTGCTAAACTAAAAATAGAACTACCACATGAACCAGTAGTCTCACTATGGGATATTTACCAAAAAAAAAAAATCCATACATGGGGATACTTGCACCCCCATGTTTATTGCAGCACTATTCACAATAACCAATATATGGAATTAGCCTAAGTGTCCATCAATAAAGGAATGGAGGAAAAAAATGTGAGATATATGTACAAAATCTAATATTATTTAGCCATAAAAAGGAATGAAATCATGTCATTTACAGCAACATGGATGGAGCTGGATGTTGTTATGTTAAATGAAATAAGCCAGGCACAGAAAGATGAACATTGCATGTTCTCCCTCATATGTGGGAGCTTAAAAAGTTGATTTCATGGAGGTTGAGGGTAGGATAATGGATACCACAGGTTGAAAAGGGTGTTTAGTGGGAGTATGAAGAGAGGTTGGTTAATGGGTACAAACATACAATTAGGTAAAAGGAATAAGCTCTAATGTTCCATAGCAGAACAGGGTGACTGTAGTTAACAACAATTCTATTTCAAAATAGCTAGAGGAGAGGACTTCAAATGTTCCCAACACATAGAAATGACAAATACTCAAGGTGATGGAAGCTCTAAATACGCTGACTTGATCATTACACATTTGCATGTAACAAAATATCACATGTAACCCATAAATATGTACAAATATTATGTACCAATAAAACGATAAGATAAAATTCCTTTGCCTTCAGCTAATGGCCCAGCCAAATATCCATAGACTTTTAATCTTTTGCCTGACCAGGGTACTGACATCTTTTAGGTAAGTACATGGCTGTAATCATCTATTATAGGGATTAGTCTTAGGGTAGAGGAGACTAAATATTAGATATGACTTAGAGATGATATATGCTTTCACTTATACCAACACTTTCACAAGAAGGTTCTACTATTCTACACCCCTATTCATCAATCATAGTACTTCTTTTAGACAAATGTTTTTTACCTGAAAATCTGGAGGCACATGAAGGAACTTCACAGGATATATATTTTAATACATTCTGAAAAATGCAATTTTTTTCACTGTATTCCAGTGGATGTGTTTATTTTGGAAAAAGTCTAAAAATTCATCAGAAATTTAAGAAATTTCGAATCATTCAATACAGGTCTGTTAACAAAATTGTATCTTACTTGCTGGGAGGAAACAATAAATTGAGAGGCATCAATTTACCAGACTCCCAGCTATACTACAAGGCTATAGTAACTAAAACAGCATGGTACTGACAAAAGAACAGAGACGTAGACCAGTGGAACAGGACTAAGAACCCAGACATAAAACCAACCTCATATAGCCATCTGATCTTCAACAAAGTAGACAAAAACATACACTGGGGAAAAGAATTCTTATGTAATAAAGGGTGCTGGGAAAATTGGATAGCCACATGTAGAAGACTGAAACAGGATCCGCACCTCTCACCTCTCACAAAAATCAACTTACAATGGATAACAAACTTAAACATAAGACATGAAACCATAAGAATTCTGCAAGAAAATGTTGGAAAAACTCTAATAGACATCATTGGCCTAGACAAAGAATTCATGAAGAAGACACCAAAAGCAATCATAGCATCAATGAAAATAAATAAATGGGACCTGATCAAATTAAAAAGCTTCTGCACAGCCAAAGAAACTATCACTAGAGTGAATAGACAACCTACAGAATGGGAGAAACTATTTGCATGCTACACATCTGATAAAGGGCTGATAACTAGACTCTATATAGAACTCAGGAAAATCAGCAAGAAAAAAATCAAACAACCCCATTATAAAGTAGTCAAGGGGATGAACAGAAATTTTCCAAAGAAGATAGACTAATGGCTGAGAAACATATGAAAAAATGCTTAACATCTCGAATCATCGGGGAAATGCAAATAAACACCACAATGAGGTATCACTTAACTCCAGTGAGAATGGCTTTTATCAAAAAGTCCCAAAACAACAAATGTTGGCATGGATTCAGAGAGATAGGAACACTCATATACTGCTGGTGGGACTGCAAACTAGTACAACCTCTATGGAAAGTAGTATGGAGATACCTCAAAGAACTAAAAGTAGAACTACCATTTGATCCAGCAATCCCACTACTGGGCATTTATCCAAAGGAAAAAAAGACTTTCTATAATAAAGACATCTGCACTCAAGTGTTTATAGCAGCACAATTCACAATTGCAAAGATGTGGAAACAACCCAAGTGCCCATCAATCCATGAGTGGATTAATAAAATGTGGTATATGTATACCATGGAATACTACTCAGCCACAAAAAACAATGGTGAACTAACACCTCTTGTATTATCCTGGATGGAGCTGGATCCCATCCTCCTAAGTGAAGTATCACAAGAATGGAAAAACAAGCACCACATATGCTTACTATCAAATTGGTACTAATTGATCAACACTTATGTGCACATATGAAAGTAACATTCATTGGGTGTCAGGCAGGTGGGAGGGGGAGGAGGGGGTGAACATATTCACACCTAATGGGTGTGGTGCACATTGTCTCAGGGAGGGGCACGCTTGTAACTCTGACTCAGGCAGTGCAAAGGCAATATATGTAACCTAAATGTTTGTATCCCCGCAATGTTTTGAAATAAAAGAAATAAATAAATTTTTAAAAATAAATAAATAAAATAAAATAAGCCAGCAAAAAAAAAAAAAAATTGTGTCTTAGATATGGATGTCAAGTGTCTAGCTATTATTTATTCCTGATTTCCTAAAACAGAAAAAAATTCATTATAAAAATGATATATCATTAGAAAGGGACTATGCAAAAACAATAAAAATGAAACATTTTGTGATGTCAAAATAGTAATTAAAGTAAAATTCATCAAGATTTCATAATGCACACACTTTGCATAAATTGTCAAGTACAATAAAATTCAGGAAAGCTCTTACTCTATAGAGTAATTTTCCACTTATTCTGAGTTGACTACTTAAATTTTGTTTTTAGGATGTAATGTCTAATTTTTAAATATTCAATAAATTCAGGTAATTTTGATAAATATGTTTCATACATAAAAATGAAGACTCAAATTTATAAACTATAAAATCTTTTAACACAACACTTATATTTTCTCACAAAATAAAACAGAAACCACATGCCCCGACATTATGCCAAGCCCATGCCACTTTTCTTCCCATGGCTGTCTTGTTTTTGTCCTTCAGTTTAACTGTCATACTTCAGAGAGTCCTTTCCCTGATCCTATTGTCTAAATGGAGTCACTTTTTAAAATTTTCTTTCACATCCTTTTTTTAGCAAGATTTCTAATTATTTTCTTATTTGATTATTGGTTTAATACTTATCTTGCCATTAAAATGTAAATTCTATAAGATCATGTTTTTGTGGTTGCTACTATATCCTCAGCATTTATTACAATGCCTGGCACATCTTAAGGATTAAAAAACTATTCTTTTTTTAATGAACAAATACACATAATATTATGTGGTCATAGTATCTTGATTGCTGTCTTAGTTCACTCAGGTTGTTATAACAAAATGCAATAAACTGGGTGACTTACAAACAACAAACATTTATTTCTCACAGTTCTGGGAGTTGGGAAGTCCAAGATCAAGATGCCAGCAGATTTGTTATCCATTGAGAGCCTGCCCTTTCCTCATAAACAGTGCCTGCTAGCTTGTCCTCACATGGTAAAAGGGCAAACAAGCTCTCCTGGGCCTCTTTTAAAAGTCACTAATCCCATTCATAATGGCTCTGCTCACATAAGTTAATCACCACCCAAAGGGCCCCACCCCCTAATACCATCACCTTGAGGGTTTGGATTTCAACATATGACTTTTGGGGCAATGCAAACATTCAGATCATAGCAATGGCCAAATTAGCTTCTTGGTTCTGGTATACCAGGTTCTGTGCTCTTTTATAGGATCTTTTCAAATCACTTCCCAAGAGATATACTACTTCTTCAGTTCCCATCTCACTGGCATTGGTGTTTTATATTAATATGTTCTTTATACTTGTCATACTTGGCAGTCAACCAAAACCTCCTATTTTCTAGGCTTGGAATTTTTGCCAAAGTATTATTGCCTTCACAAAAGTTTAGTGTGCTGCCAGTAAATGTCAGGTCATTTGTGTTTAGTTTAGTTTCCCTAAACTTTTGCTACTTTACCAGTTTACTGCCTGTAGTGAAACCAATTTCAATCTGCTTGGATTGATTAGAGGACTGATTAGTGTTCTTCCCATTCTTTGTACAGAGAGCACTAGCCTCTGAGCCAGATGTACTGTGGAATGGATTGGGAGCTAGCTTCTCTAAATTGTCTGGCCTTATTACATCTTGTGTTTATCTTTTAAGGGATTGGATTCAAATGCACTTTAGAGGATCTTAGGAGACCAGTGTTCTAAAACTCTTCTGGTTCCTCTCAGATATTTCTGTTCTCAGTTCCACAATCTCCTTGATCAAAATACTAGTTAATTTTACTTCCAGAAAGTAGATAAGTGGGAAATTTGGTCACTGTCATTTATAAAGATTTGTGATTAATGCATTGATCCACCCCAGTTGAAATTTCTTAGCCTTGTTTCTCAATATCTATGCCCAACTTTTCACCCTGAACTGCAGCATCTTTCTTAATGCACTCTTCTAATGCTGTCAAGAAATAATTTAAAACTCTGCTTCATTGATCTTTTTTCTAACTCACCAAAACCTTCTTTGTATGAACATGCCCAGAGTCCCAAAGAGAAAACAGTGAATAGCCTCACCACTTCAGTTAAGTCCTCCCATCTAGCCATGAGAGAATATTTATAACCACCTGCAACACCTTTACCCAGCCAATCTCATTTATTTTCTGAATATTATAATATAATAGTTACTTGCCACACAAATCTCACCCAACTTTCCTTATCCCAACTATCCTAGCAAAATAAATATCTGCCTGGCTTACATGCATGAATCTGGTAATCACCCATAAATACTTTCAAACTTAAGATTTATGGTACCATGTTATTTTGAACCTTACAGAAAGCAATTTGTTATAAACAATTCCATAATTTTGTGTGTTTTCCCCAAATACAACTTTCTTGTATTGTCAAAATATATCATTTTACCCACCTGTCAGAATACTACCATATCATTGCAATTAGACACAAAAATGTTTTGCACTTGATTAAATTGGGGGAGCAGGGAGAAAAATCCTAGCGCTATAGACAAACAGTTCTAATGAGTTAGCTATCCATCCAGATTGTCCTAAATTATCCATTTGACCTAGTTTATTTATAAGTTCTGTATTGCTATAAAAACTACATTTTCAAATACATAAACAATAAATTTGTGTACTGGTTATATATATTTACAACACCAAGTGTCCCATAGTTCAACTGCCAATTTAGAAGAGAACAAAAACTACATGGAATTTGTACTGATTATTCCATTATATATTATTTCCACAATTATTATTGTATAATGGGTTCACTACTTTTTCTAGTTGTATTATGCATACTCTACCCTCATTTAAAACACATACTTTTGTATTATGAAGTCTAACTTATTTATATATGTGATAACTCATGTAACTAGATTTCTTGAAAATTATTCTTCTTGTTCCAGATTTAGTACAGACTTTATAAAAGTTTTCCTTAAATCTGATATTTACTAAATTAAATATATGACCACTTTTGATATTATAGATTCTTAACAACTATGTTTATAATATGAATGTCTGGAAATTAAATAACTATTACATCTAGCTATTTACTTTATCCTTTCTCTTGTAAAAATATTTTGTCACAATGAGTTGTGTACTGCTAATTCCAATAACCAGTGAATCTGTTCCAGCTATGTGTGATGTTGTAATAAGAATTCATCTATGCAGGCAGTGGACACTGAGTTGCAATTACCCAATAGGTTGTCTGAATTTGGCTATAGCTGCAACACCCAAGGTGCCAGATTTAGACACTATGGGATGAAAAGTACAGCTTCTCCATATGTGAAGCGTCTGTGGATACAGTGAGCCACCAGTTTATCATGTTGCAAAACAAGCAAATGTTTGGTACAAACAATATTTAAATTAAGTGGTCCCAGCCTACTTTTTTAATTGAGAAAACACCTGGAAACTTGATTCTAGAAAGTATCACAAATGATAATTTAATAAAAAAGACAAACATAATATGGTGCTAATTTTAGATAAAACATTGCGTTTTTAACTTTTTTAATTTGAGGAATACTATAACAGTTTATAAACTACATACTGCCATAAGTAATGAGTCTTTTTCTAATAAGTGCCTCATTATTGTTCTAAGAATTAGTAATATAATTTTATATCTATATTTTCTTACAAAGAGAATAATTTGTTATATTGGATATAGATTTGTTGTTAGACTATTAAATTTACTTATCTGTCACAATACATGCAACTAAATTACAAAAGATAATGAAGAAAATGGATGGAGCCTTGTGGAAACACTAGATTAATTCCAGGCAACTTCAGTTTAGAGTGTTGTATTATTGGACCAAACTAACGATCCAATGGTCCATCCAAACTAATTTCCTTACTCTGAGAGATGGCAAGAGGTACATCTATTAAAAGAGTTCATGATAGATATAAAAGTTAGATTGTGTACTAAAATTCTGTAAGTTATTGGATATATATTATCACATCAATATTCTTGAGTAGATCTTCAAGCAGATAAATTAGTATATTTAGGAGCATATGTACAGATCTATTAGAACTTAAACAGAGTGGAGACTTGTGTGAAGAGAAAAGCAAAATATGGGTGAAAATAAACAAAACTGTTGTAAAAATTATTGTAAGGGCCACATGGAACCTAGTTAGTCCCATTTTAGGGAAATTTAAATAGGAAATTAGTAGGGCCTTGCACCATTCAGAAAGGTGTCAATAGGAAGAAAAATGAGATGTGGTAGAAGTTAACTTTGTTGATCTAAAAGGAAGTGGCAGAGGTACAAAATATAATTTAAAGAGTTTATTTGAGCCAAAGTGAGGACAGTTGCCTGGAAGATTCAGACCCAAGTAATCTTAGATAGGAGCTCTGTTCAGCCTTTGTTATTAGCTGATTTTTAAAGGCTATAAAGGGGGACAGAGAGTGGGATGATACAAATCTGTCAGGAATTCTCATTGGTTTACAGAAATAACATTGCTTAGTGATTGGCTATACATTATTAAACTACAGGGTGTGATTATGGTGTCTGGTGAGGAACTGTTACTTTACTTTATAACTGCTTATGGCAATAGCAATCAGTTTCAACAGATGACTACAAAGCTCAAGAGAAAAAGTAGGACATGGCTGCTTTCTCATTTTAATGTTTCTCTGGGCCTGATAATTTAAAAGGACTTGCATACCTCAGATAAAAGTTATTTTCTTTTCTCAACTTGATCTGCAAACTGAAGAGAACTTCTATGATTCACTGACTTCTTGCTTGCTGCACTGTCTTTGGTAAGAATCAGTAGTTGTAATCTGATTGTTTTGCCTGGGCTACTCCAGCATCACTGCTTGGAAAAGGTAGGTACTCTAGGGGCCAAGGGAAAGCTTTCCCTTCACCCTCTGAAGGTTCACTGAAAAAATAAACTCACAAAAGGACATTAATTGGAGAAAAGAAATATGAATTTATTAACATAAACACAAGAGAGAACCACAGAATGATCCAATGGGGTTCATAACCTTATATACCACCTTGAGGTTACAGAAAGAATAGAGGCTTAGATCCTGTCAATAAGGGTAATAGTGGCAAAACAGTTATGGGAGAGGGAGAAGGGGAGGCCCGGCTCACAAAGGTGCTCTTGTTATGTAGATGAAACCTTATAGGTAGCAACCCTTAGAGGGGATAGATAGTGAATGTTTCCTCCAGACCTTTAAAGGTGTCAGACTCTCAGTTAATCTTTCCTAGATTGGACAAGGGAAAACCCTCTGATAAAGCCTGGCTTCATCAATGCAGATTAGCTACAGATGCAAAACTCCCTGACAAAAGACAGCTTTGCAGGGCTACTTCTGTTTGTAGACCCTCTGAACAGCGTCACAAAATATGTCAAAGAAGTATATTTTATAAGGAAACACTTTTATTTTCTTCAGTACACAAGTGCTGTAAAGAATGATTCAGATAGATCACATTCCTATTCAGAAATCATGTGCCTTGCCAGGGAGAAATAAATATATTCAGAAAATCATTTCCAGTTTCCCGGAGACACTAATCAGGAAAAATTCCTAGTTTATATCCTGGGGTGCTTAACAAAATCTTTCTGCAATTGATAAAGATATTGGTGACCAAAACCCTAACCTAATTGAATCATTTTGTTTTCCTGACAATAAAGATAAAAATTGTAAAATTTTGAATATAGGGAGATGAAAACACATAACACTTTGCTTTTTTTCCTTTATTTATAAATGTAGCATTTGGTCTTTTTGAGCATTTATGAACTAGAAACCAGATATGGATTGCTGTTAAGGGAAAAACCAAACTCTGTAAAATATTTCAAAGAGGTTTATTCTGAGCCAGGATAAGTGACTGCAACCTGGGAAAACACAGTCTCAGGAGGTCCTGAGAAAGTGTACCTGAGGCACTCAGGTTACAGTTTGGTTTTATACATTTTAAGGGGACAGGAATTGTGGGTAAAATAATAAATCAATGCATGGGATGTATACTTTGGTTTGGCCCAAAAAGGCAGAATATCTTGAAGAGGTGTCTTGCAAGTCATAGACGGGCTTAAGGATTCCTTAGCTGGCCATTGGTTGAAAGAGTTATGCTTTGCCAAAAACTTGGAGTAGTAGAAAGGAATGTTAAGATAATTTGGGAGTTTGTTATCTGTCATGTGGTGCCATGCTAGAGTCAGGTTGGAAAGTAAGCCACAATATACTGGGTCAAAAAAGACCTCTTTAAGCAAGATTGATGGCCCGAAGGTGTAACTTAACCCTTGATTTGTGTGGTCTTAGGTCTATTTATAATTTGGTATCTTATTGTCACAAAGAGTCTGTTTTGTCAGTCTTAGATCTCTATTTTAACATTAATATTGGCCAGTTGTTGTGTCTAAACTCCAAAAGGGTGGGGGTACAATGAAGTGTGCACAACCTCCCTTCCCATTATGGCTGGGAACTCAGTTTTTGCATTTTTTCTGGGGTCCCCTTGGCCAAGTGGAGGTCTATTCAGTTTTGCAGGGGGTGCTTAGATTTTTATTTTTAGTTTAAGTTACCATGTATAAGTACTGTTAAAACCTGGCTTTAGCTTCCTCCTGTCTATGTGTATTTTTCTAGGTGTGAGTAATATAAATATATACATTTGTAGAGTCTCTTTTTTTCAAGAGTCATAGTATTCTTTTGCACATTAAATGTTCTATGGTTTATTAGGAGTGTTTGTACCATGGGATGAGAAAGAATTCTCAACTCAAAGATTAAGATAGGTTTTGAAGCAAAAAGTTTACTTTTCTTTCCAAGGGAGGAAAGGGTATGGCATGAAAGGAAGAAGGAATGCTGGCTCCAAGGATGAGTAGCTTGGGCTTTTATTGGAATTTTAAAGAGCAGAAAAGTGGTTATAATGGAAAGCAGTTTGTTTTCCAGAACAGTTGTTTTCTGTTAGGCTGGTCTCATTGACTTCTTGGAATGTGGTCTGGCAGATGCTGAAGTGGGGGGTGAAGGGGGGGGGCGCATGCCCTTTTCTGTTTGCTTAGTATTTTTCAAGTTCTGCAAAACAAGCTCATAAAAAACTAGTTTACCCCCAAGATGGTCAAGCAAGAAGCAAACACTGGGGTCAGGACACCAGTGTGTTCAGGGATGATTTTCTGTTCGATAATTTATTAGCAATGACATCCTTTCAGTGTTGTCCTAATTAATGTACTTAACTTTGTTTTAAGTAGTATTTTCTTAACATATTTGAGCACAGGGAAAAAAAAGTAACACCTAATAGAAATCAATGTTTCACAGATCACCAGTCTGCTAAGCATGGCTATAAATTCTTGATATATCATATACTTTGCTCATATTTCAAACTTAAACTGAATAAAGGGCATATCAAGCCTGGTAATATGTTGGCAATTATAAACTGTATGGAAACTGCATGGAGCGTTTATTGCAGTGGCTGCTAGAATTAGAGATGAGGCTGAGAGAATGTGAGGCGCGTCATAAAAAACATCTCTTACAAGGCATGTCCTTAAAAGTATTTCAGACAATCTGAAAAACATGAATTTGAATGCTTTCACAAGAAAATTGTGACATTTATTTTTCTAAATAGCAAAACTTCATATGTAGATGAATAGCTCGAAGTACTTAAAGTAGCCATCTCAGGCCTTTCTGAGTCAATGCTAACTAACTACCTTAGAGGATGAGGGACTGATATGAGAAAATTAGTTCACCTGGGGTATAACTTACACATCACACTACCTATGCTCAAGTATTTTCTTTAATTACAAATATTTTAACAAATGTTATTTGGCCACTGTAGGCATTTGAGTTTGTAACCTTTACACAGAAATCCTGTGGAGGGGAATCTTCTTATTTTCCCATTGACTACCTCAAAGATTGCTGTCTAGACTCTATATTGGTTGCCTGTTAGTCAGGAGGCTACCCCTATGTTATAACAGAGTTATAATGAATAATGGAGATAATTATATTATAACAGGAAGCTGATGACATAAATGTAAACAGCTTCTTATTGTCACGTTCTTGTTCAGCCTCACAACTTTCCATTAGATGAGGGGTTTTTCATGTGGTTGCAATTCTAAGGCTATATCATTCTAGAAGGGAATAATATAGTTATTATAGGAGATACCTGCGTGTTAGGCTTACTTACAAGCAATTCATGATAGAAATGTTCTCCTTGGCATGTGTAATTTATAGATCTTGATCAAATTTATTTTCAGAGAGTAGAGTGGTCCGTTCTAACATACATAAAATCCTGTTAACTTTGCATAATGACTATAAAATTTTTTGTATGTTTTAAAAATTATATTCCTAAATTGAAAAAAAAAACTTCTGTCACTATTTAAGTATTAGTCAAAATTTTATGATTCTATTGTTTAAAACTATTTAAATACATCCTTATCAAGTGCAGTTGTTGAAGAAAATTTTCATTTTATTGAAATATATTGAATCTAATTTTGGAATTCTTTTTCATCTCTCAGGTTCTATTTAAATTCATTCATAAAGAATAAACAACTCCTAAAATAATATAACTGTTGGAAATAAAATGACTACTGTTTTAAATTGGAAATGAGATATCGTTCATTTTTCTTTTTCTTATTTCCAGAATTAATATGAGGAAGGGAATCAAGTGCATAAGGAAATTGTGAATACACTTAAAACTGTATACCTAATCTCTTTGTCTTCAACAATTCATGGGAAAGCAGGCTGACATAAAGTATTTGGTTTAATTTGATTTCATGTAAATGATTAAATTATAAGAACATTGACTTATTTCAGAGACTATGAAATAAAACAGTGAAGGTTCAATTATCACTAGGATATTAACTATGAAATAAGACAGTCAAAGCTCAATTATCACTAGAATATTGGCTTCCTTATGGAACAATTTACTTATTATCTTGTTTACCCAAACTTAATGCATAGTAGGAACTTGATAATTGCTTGCTGAAAGATCAGAGTCCAGTTACTCTCTGCCACTAAGAACCCCTATTTTGTTTTACTGGTACTTGTTTTAAATCGTCATTAATATCACAAAGTGTGCCTTTTTAATTTTGCATAGAAAAATGAACCAAGTCTAATTTGAGAAGTTCTCTAGCATCAAAGAACTCACTAGGAGCGTTTGGGACAACTGAATGTTTATCTATGGTCTTAAACGTGCAGTTTACTCGTTTACTTAAATTCTAGAAATATTGAAACATTCACATTTAACGTCAATTGCAAATTATCACTTCACGGTTATATGTAATAAACATTGTAGGCTATTGCTTACACTATTCTTTTTAGTTTGAATGAAAAAACAAATGAAAACATCAATTATTAGAGTTGGATCAAAAAGAAGAAAGTTTTGAATAATTCATAAATCGAAGTAAAACATGACTATTATGGTATTATTTTGTTCTGGAAAATAAAAATTGTGACACATATAACACTTGCAGAACAGAAAAACAGAAAGAAACCATATTACATAAATGGAAAGGAAGTAACTTAAGAAAAATTAATTAAGTTAATATGTACACATAAATTTTTTTATTCAACTTCTCAGTGGGAACCCAAATCTCTTAAGTTGGGGGGAAAAAACTAATGAAAACTTAACATAGAAGATGATACATTTTTGTGTTTTCACTTTTCTAGAAATGTGAAAAATTTTTTATCATTTGAGGAAAACAACGTGTAACTTTATTCATACTTTGGTCATATTTAATCAGTATAAAACAGGCATTTTATTCAAAATATATGAATTACAATAAAATGTTTAGAGAAAGTCATGCTATGAAATTGGTATTTAGTGAAAAATGTTAATTGAAAAACAAAGTAAGAAATACTGGAATTACTAGGAGAGTATAAAAATTAAATAGGAGAATTTAGAATACCTCCATATAACTTTCAAGTGATAAAACTCCGTAGAAAGAGGTAGACTTGTAGCTGTAAAGTAAATCAAACTTTCTATTTGTTGTAATAATAATTTCATGTACATGCCTTAATAATTTAAGGCACTTTAATAATTATATTCCTGTGAACTAAGTTCATTATTGTCACTTAATAAATGAGAAAACTGAAGGTCATGTGAATAGCTAGAAACGGAGGCAGGATTCAAACACAGATCTTTTGCCACCAGATCCACAAGATAGGCTTCAAATTTGAAGAATTAATTTTGTTTATATCTATCCACATATTTCCCTGCTGGATTTATTGTGACCAGAAGAAAGCATGAGATGGACCCCAGGACTCCATGTTTTGTTTCTTATCTAGGTGTTGTTTGTGCAATGGGTTCAGAAAAAATTCATCCAGCTTTGTACACATAATAAGTGCACTTTTCTATAATTATATTACATTTCAAAAAATAAAGAAAATAAACAAGAATAAAATGATAAAGTATTTCTCTCTAAGATTGCCCTTTTCAGTCAGAGTAAATATCAAAGAATTTGCCATGCTTGACAAGGCCCTATATGATCTAGCCTCCTAACCCCCTGCACCCCACTTGCTTTATTTTTTCTTCCTCATTCTCTGCTTTATTTTTCCTCATAAAACTTTTCACAATCTAACATACTACATATTGTACTCACTTTTTTGTGTATCTCTCCATTAGAATAGAAGCAACATGAGGCCAGAAGTGTTTGTGTGTTTCAGGCACTATTATATACCCCATGCCTAGCACATTCTACACACTCAATAAATATTTATATAATGAATGAACAATCAGTCAATGGAAAAATACACAAAGTATCTACATTTTCCTTATAGTCCTACTATATCATACGCCGACTCTGTAAAAGCAACTCTCACATATTATTGTACTATTTTTTATTTAAATTTTATTAAGATAATCATATATTCACACACAGCTATAAGAAATACTATAGAGAGATCCTATATACATTTTACTCACGTTTCTCCAAAGGTGACATTTTTATAAAAGTATACTATAATATGACAACCAGAATATTAAAATTGATACAATGCATTGATCTTATTCAGATTTCACTATTTTTACTTGTACTCATTTGAACGTGTGGACATATTTAGTTTACATAATTTTATCATATCTGTATGTTTGTATATTCACCGTCAGTCAAGATATTTTCAGTTCTACCACCACAAGGGTCCCTCAGGTTGTACTTTTGTAAACTCACTCACCTCTCTCCTTACTACCCACTAACCCTGTCCCTAACCCTTAGTTTCCAGTTTCCAGTAGATGTTTCCAGTCTTTGGCTATTACAAATAAAGCTATTCCTGAATATTTAAAAATATCTGGGAGCAAATTTTTGTGTGAACACAAATTTTTATTTCTCTGGGATAAATTCTCAGGAGTATAGCGCTACATCACATGGTATTTGCATGGTTAGTTTTGTAAGAAACTGCCTAACTGATTTCCACAGTATCTGTACCCTTTCTCATTTTTACCACCCTTGTATGAATGAGCCCATTTCTTCACGTCCTTGTCAGCTTTTGGTACTATCACATTTTTTAAGCTAATCTGATAGGTGTGTCGATACTTTGTTTTTTTGTGGGTGGTCTCTCTTTCTCCAAAGAACTGTGGGACTGAAAGCCAAGGCTTGAGTTGTTCATTTTTGTTTTTCCAGTGCCTAGCATGCCACCTGGCACATAACGGGCCCTCAATAAATATTTTTTGGATGAATAAATTAATAAATTAATGAATGAAAAAATAGCTATTTATACTCTAAAATGTTAAAGTCCAATATATTAATATAATATTATATTAATGCAAAACAAAGGACAACTAAAACTAAAATCCATAATATAAAATGAGCTGCTGTATATATAACTAGACCAAAGAGACATTTCCATTATATTAATTGAATTTCATAGGTTTATTGTTTAAAATTATGATGTTATCACTTGATCTAAATGTCTGAGAACATTCATTGCATTATAAGTATGAGGTGAAAAAAATGGTCTTTGAAAACTTTATGGATGGTATCTCACAATGAACGATTATACCAGGATAATCATTATAATTATTTCCCAATATATTTCTTTATTGAAAGTGAACATATATGAATCTTTTTAGACAGGATAACATTTCATAATCAGTAATTACAACATTAAACTGTATTAGCTATAATAACATGCTCACCTCACTTCACAAAGCAGGTCAGCTACTATATTATCAGAACAAATTACTATAGGCTCCATACATTTTAAAAAAACTCACTTTAGGTGAGAAAATAGAATTTTGTGTTTAGTATTCATTTTGGGAAAAATACTTTTTTTATCTGAAAATGTGAGTTGGCATGGAGTAGGCAGTGAACCAGCTGAACTCAAGGTTTCATTTCTTTTTAATTTAGGGGGGAAGATATATGAAAGGCTCAAAATGAAATTACTTCATCAAAATTCACATTTGATTTTCATCTTTTCAGCTACCCAGCTGCATCAATGCTCAACTGACTATATGCCCAGCTGCATTATTCAAGGAAGTTATTCAAGAAGGAATACTTGCAATATGTGTTACACTGAGTAGTGAGCTAATTAAAAGAAACTAACAGCTGGATTTTTAGATTTTAATCTTGATTGTAAGGTGCTAAAAATGCTTGTTGGTTGGATTATGTTCCTTATACCCCGAATCTGTAGTCTTCCCTCATAAGAAAATTGGTAAGAACTCTTGATAAATGAATAAATAAGTGAATCTTTATCTCTTTCCTCTCTTTCTGTTACAGCTTAATAAAATACATGTCATATATAATTTCTTACATTTCAAAGAGGTCCTCCTGCCCAAAAGTAATGGTAAGAATGTAATACTACATCCTCCAGGAAGGCACTATTCCTTATGGTCAAGTAAAATCCCTACATTTAAAAAATATATGTTCTAAAGCCTGTATTTTCCCCATTGAAGACTTGTGATATGTTTTTAGTGCCTTGCTTTGGGTTTATTTTTTTCTCACCAAATTATAGGACTACATATTTGCTAAAACATGCAGAGCTAGACTGAGGCTATATGAGATCTAGTGGTGAGGAGGGCAAGGATAATAGGAGAATCTAAACAGGAAAATAATGTGAAAACAAATAAAATGGACTATATGAAAAGAATATTAAAAAAGGAAGCATCAATGGAATAACTGAGTCCTAATCCAGCTTTGTCACTGACAAATAGTCTGACTTGTGAATCTGCCTCTTGGATTCTGTACAACATCAGTTCTTTCAATTGCAAATGTATAACTATTCAAGAAAGAGCCTTTTTATCCCCAAGGCAAGTTATTTTGTTGAAAGTAATCAACATTTGCTCCTACTGGCTTAAGCAAAAAAAGGGAATTTAATATTAATACAATGGAAAAGGGTGGACCTTAAATAAACCAAGAACAGAGAGTACAGTTGGGACTTACATGAAACTCAAAATCTGCTAGAATAATAGTCTTCTGTCTAGAGCTACCCGGTTTCTTCTCTCAGCTGTGTTGAATGTGATTCCATTTTATTTTTCTCTCTCTCTACCTATTTTCTTTCTCTGCTTCTCTGGCTAAGTCCTTCCCATTCTATTACCAACACAGAATAAGTACTATTGAGTAGTTCCCAATATAAAGTCCAACTTCATAGACAGAAACACAGATTGGCCAAGTGTGAATCAGAATCTTCCATGTTCAAATTTACTGACATTGGGGACGGGGTCATACGGCTCATTCCTGTTCAGTGGGGACCTTGGTAGCTACACTGAGAAAGACAGAGAGAGACTATATCAGGGAGATTGAACAACATGTCTATCTCACTGAAGAAGAGGCTGTTATGGAATTTTGAAAAAGCAAAAAAAATTTTCTTTATGTATGCAACAATAAAAGTGTTTATTCTAAATGTAGATCTGCACATATATGTGGATTTTAAAAGTTTTATAAAAGTAGAGATGTTTGAAGAAATTTTCATGGCCTAATTTCCTTGTCCCTCTTAGGACTAATTTACAATAACATTATATATTTCACTTAACAATTATCAGTGAATTGGTCTTACTTCTGACTTTCCACATATAAATTTTTTATGGTCTTATTTGAAAATGAGCTATCAGGCATGTTTTTGATGACTTCCCCTTTCTTTAAAATGATCATGTAAAGGAAGTAAAATTAACCTTATAAAAATAACTGGACAGTGTTTAAAACACTAGAGAATTTATATGCTCAGTGGACTGAGATTCTCTTTTCCGAAATGGTCCATATTCTTAGGACATGTTTATCCATAAGTGTGGGCCATCTTGATTTTCCCTTAAGATGTTTAATCCTCAGATAGTTGATATTATACTAAAATGTCTCAATTTTGAATTATACATTACACATTTTAACTTTTTGAAAGAACTTATAACAAAAATTGGGATATTTAGTACTTTTAAATTTTCAGAAAGATTGTTTTCTCATTTAACTGAAATTCATCTAAAATCTGAGTTGTATGAGATCATTCAGAACAATCTTCTTCAGCTGTAAATTCTTTAAAAATATTGAGTATTCGAAGATGGATGTGATTTGTTTAAAAATGACTATAGTGATATGCCAGTTGGGTTGATTTTCTTAGTTCATTAAGGCAAAATGATAATAATAATTATTTTTATCTTCATTTGATAAAGTTTTAATGTTTACAAAGACCTATAAGCATGTTTTCATCTGGTTTTAATTAAAATTGTGAAATAAAGGTAGGAATTATTATTCACTTTACATCTCAATAACCTCACAGAAATGAATTATTTTGCTTATAGTCATATAGCTACAACCCAGACATGCACTCCAACTCTGATTCAAATTTCCCATTCTTTCTATTATACTCTGGAGTTTAATGTTCACTAATAATTTCTATGTGTATAATAATCATCCTGTTTATTTAAAATAATACAACTGAACTAATATTTTGTCTCTAACAGGAATAATAAAGCTTTCTTAGGGAGGGGAATTATCATTTCCTTTCAAGCAATTTTCCTTAAAAAATCCTACAAAGTAATTATGTAACCCAAATATTTATAATTCCCTCAGTGCATTATTTATGATTTATATAAATTCTTCTTGAGTTTATTTAGAATTTCATCCTGAACTGCTTCTGAATGATATTTATGAATGCACTGAATACCATCATACTTTTATTTTCCACATTTAACCCCAAGTTCAGGGTCTTTATATTAGAATTCTAGGATTTGGAGATTGCTTTATATCCAACGTAACTCCACTTTTAATATTTTCATATTTTTTAAAAACATTAAATAATTATAGTTCTATTTAATTTGGGTCAACCTTTTTTGAGGTATGACTATAAAGTTTGAACCCCATCTCATTTTAAGTGCAGAAAAACAACTATCAAGTCTTACAACCTTTAATAAATTGTTTCTTGCATAAGACACTGACTGGAATTATGTTATTCTCTATACTAACATGAAATTTAAGCATAATGGAGAAATAAAAGCATATTTTATTTCTCTAATTTTAAAGACTAATATTTGAAGCTAAAATATTTACCATAATAGTACCCAACATACAGAATGTTATAGCTGCACGTATTATTATAACTCTTTTTATCCTCTCAAAAACCACAGATATTTTCTAATTTTACAGATAAATATACTGAGGTACAGAAAGTTTAAGGTATTTGTCTCTTTATTACAGCTAGCAAGTAGTGGAACTGATAACTTGAACACAGGCAGTCTGAATATCCTGCTCCCTAAGATGACCTTTAGGCATTTTCCTGCTGACACTGTAATAGGTATGGATCTATTTGTTGGCACATAACAGAACCTGCCTGAATCTCCTTTACCTGCCAGGCCCTTCATTCTCCTTCTATAAATTTCTGACAACTTGACTTTCTTCAGTTGCCATTCTCTGAGGACCTAACACCTTTGCCTGTCTGCAAATGTTATGTTTTGCCCAGGCTACTTTTCCTCATACTGAAGGCTCTTCCTGGCTTTACATGGTCTGTATTTTCTAAACTCAACAAACAACTCAAACAAAACACCAAAATGAAGAACTTCTAGATTGTTATTAGGGTGACATAGTCATCATCCAGGTGACCTCTAAAGTATCTTTGAGATCACAAATGGAGAATTTGTTTTTAATAAATATCTTTATCTTCTGGCATAGACAATGGAAATTTCAGAGGGAAGAATATCCAACTCCTGATGACCGCTATAAAGAAAGTTTGTATCTAGGTCACAGTGTCATGACTTATAATGGAACTGGCAGGGATGGATCTAGTTTTGGGGAAAGAATCGATCATTTCATTAAACCTGAGATTGCCTTTCTGTTATCAGTCTGTAATAAAATTAGACTAACAACTTCAAGTCTTACAATCTAACTTTTTACATAAATAAACCTATTACAAAATTTTTACAATTTTGACCATTTCTCTAGCTAAATAAAGAAATCAGACGTATCTGACTTACTAACTGATCAGTTAACCTTTTGCAAGTAGATTTTACCAACAAGAAGAAAACATATTTATGGTCTAAATTGACTCCTCTAAAGTTCATCCTGTAGTGCTAGTGACTTGAGCTAGAAAAGTAAAATGTCCTTTTTGTTTCTTTAAAAGCAACTTATAAACAGGAAATACATGTTCAACTTGTTTAAATAGGTAGTTTAGTCACATTTTAAGTGGTCAGCCATGTGGAAAAGTGTAAATTGTCCATGCAAGAATGTTATGTTATTCTATCCAACCTCCATACCAGTATCCATGGTAAGCACAATAAATATTTGTTCAATTGAAGTGTTAGAGCTGCATTTCAACAGAATTTTTACAAGAAAAGACTGTGGAAAAATAGGCAGTCTTATTTTTACAGAGGTCACATTGCCAACATTAGTACCTGATCTTAAAGATTTCACATAATCTCTAATGCACAAAAAAGGAAAGAAAAATTGTGCGTGTATATATACAAACACAATTTTACACTCTACAAGTCATCAAATAACAGCATGGTATCACACCATTGTGCTATTTTCATAATTTTTCCTTCACCTATTGATGTTCCAAAATACAGAAACATTAAATGATCATGAGAAGTCCATAGCATAAGGAACAGAAAGAAGCAAAATTAACTGTGGACATGTTTACAGAATAGTGCCATGTTTACAGAAATTGTCTAATTTAGTAGTTGTCCATAAAAGGAATAGAGTAACTCTGACACTTTCTTAATTACTAAGTGTCTTCTGGCAGGATTTCTCAATGTATTGACATTTTGTAACATATAATTTTGTTTTGGAGGTCTTTAATATGCATTGTAGAATGTTTAGCATTATCGCTGGACTCAATCCACTAAATGCCAATAGTATACCCTACCAACCCCAAGTTGAGGCAATCAAAAATGTCTCCAGACAACAAAATTTCCTCTGGGGCCAAAATCTCTAGTTGAGCACCACTAAGCTATAGGGCAGCAGTCCCCAACCCTTTTAGTACCAGAGACTGGTTTCATGGAAGACAATTTTTCCCTGGACAGGGTGGGGGGGATGGCTTCCGGATAATTTAAGCCCATTACATTTATTGTGCAGTCAAACCTTTCTGCTAATGATAATCTGTATTTGCAGCCACTCTCCAGCGCTAGCATCACCACCTCAGTTCCACCTCAGATCATCAGACGTTAGATTCCATAAGGAATGCACAACCTAGATCCCTCCTATGTGCGGTTTCCGTGCTCCTATGAGAATCTACCGCCTCACTGATCTGACAGGAGGTGGAGCTCAGGAGGTGATTGGAGCCATGGGGAGCAGCTGTAAATACAGATGAAGCTTTGCTCACTGCGCCTGCAGCTCACCTCCTGCTGTGTAGCCCCGTTCTAACAGGCCACAGACCAGTACCAGTCTGCAGCCCAGGGGTTGGGGACTGCAGCTATAGGTAATGGCTCAGGCAAGTCCAAAGGAAAGTAGTTTATTTTACTTCATCCCCATTCCAGGCTAGTTTCTAAGCCTGAATATGCACCTGACAACACAGAGCTATTAGGGATTCTCCACCGCTACTTGGATGATTCAAGTTTTTAATTATTTTCTGGAGAAGTAAGGATTGATTCATCATTACAATACCTAGAACTCTGTCTTGTAGTTGTTACTAGAGCTCCTTAACTTGGGAGCTGAAAATCCTGTTTGAGCAGAACAATCTAGAGTTTGCTCAATCCTGGAAGGAGCCACTAGTCTTGCTAGTAGGGGATTTTCTAGAACTAACAGATAGGGCACGAAGTTTATATCCCTAATTTTTGATCTTCTGTGGGAATATCAAAAGAGAGTTCTTAGAATGTACAATGAGTATCTCTGGGTGTTTTCATTTGAGGCCTCAAGAATTGCTGACTGCAAGGTTGTTCCCAGAAGATAGATTTCTTTAAATACATGGTATGAACTAGTGTTTGTACTTTTATTGTCTATTTACACATCCATGTGACACAGCAGTTTCTCTAAGAAGCAGGCTGAAATTCTGAGATTTTTTATTTAATAACTTCATTGAACTGTGCTTTTGCGATCAACACCTATGAGAAAAAAAGAGAGTAGGATTGGGCAGGGGAAGAAGTTGAATTACTATGTAATTACGACAAAGGCCTAACCAAACCCTATGAGGAGTTCTGGAGCTGACAGAGTCATATGGTCTTAAGACAAGGAAGTCGGCTTTTATATACCCCAATGGACCAGTCACTGGATGCAGTATGCCCATGGAAAGGAGACATGGATTTCAGCAAGGCAGATCTTCCAGCTGAGAACAATTCCTGGAGAGAGACTGAGTTGAGAGCTGTTAGCCATCAGCACTTCTGGAAGCTGAGGGCATTGGGGCCTCACTAAGCATCTATTACAACTCACATATGGATAGCTTACATCAAATGCCACATAACTGCTTCCATAAGTTTGTGGAAGTTCTGAGATGCTCTTGCAAGTTAACCCTGGGCTCAGCATTTAGATTGGGAGAAATATTGGATAGTGAATATTTTAGACACATCTGGAATTATTATGTTTCCTATTCTCTAATTTTTTATCAACTCCTGGAAATGAATCTAGGGTTGCTAGAGTTTCTCTCAAATTCAGAGAAGGCTAGAATGATCATCCAAATGAAGGAAAAACTATTTTCAAAGAGTTTGCTCTATGTCAAACAAGTTTTTCCATTATAGCAGTGGTCTCAGAAGTACATATGAATGATAGAGAGTTGATCATTCATAGAAAATTGAATCAGATATTTCCAATTTACATAAATTTCATTTTGTTTTGTTTTGTCTTTGAGACAAGGTCTTGCTCTGTCACCCTGGGTAGAGTGCAGTAGCATAATCATAGCTGACTGCAACCTCAAATTCCTGGGCTCAAGCAATCCTCCTTCCTCTGAGTCCCGAGTAACTGGGACTACAGGTGTGCACTACCACGCCTGGCTAATTTTTTCTATTTTTGGTAAAGATGGGGTCTCACTGTTGCTCAGGCTGGTCTCGAACTCCTGACCTGAAGTGATCTTCCTGCCTTGGCCTCCCAGAGTGTTAAGATTACGGGCTTGCGCCACTGCACCTGGCCAATTTACATAAATATTGTGTGAACTTTTTTTTATTTATGTGAAAAATGACATCACATAAAGAGGAAAATGAAAACTAGAAATATATTTTTAAAAATAGTCAAAAATATTGATTATATTTACATTTTATTTTCTTTTTTATCACCACACAGTCAGAATATCATATGAAATATCTCATGCCAGATGAACTTTAATTACTTCTTGTTTTTTTGTAGTGTCTGGTTTTTAGAATGAGTAAGCCATGTCATTTTAGAGACTAATGAAAAACCTCAAATAACAACAAATCCTACCTGTAGAAAATCTTATTTAAAAAAAAAACTCAATCTTTTTAATCTGATTCATATCACATCCATCAAAATAATTTATACTTATCAACATTTTAACTTGTTTCATTACTTACCATCATTTTTGATACTATAACTTCCCCATTTTTGAATTCTAAAATATGTTTCATCCTTTTAGGATGATATCTTTGAGAATCCTAACTTTACTGATAATGTTTTTCAACTGCTATCATGAAAGAAAGGAAAACTGCAGAGAGGGAATCAAGAATAAGACTATGGATGTTCCCACGACAGAAACAAGTAAAAATTTTAATTGTTAAAATCTCCCATCTCCGCAACCTACCATGAACTCTGAGAAGAGTTGTAAACAGTATTAGCATTTAGCCTACTTTTTGTTCCCTTTATGTATGTATGTATGTATCTATCTATCTAAACTCTTCTGGTTATTCTCAAAACTTCTGTACAGATACACAAAATGGCACATGTATGATCTTTTGTCTAGGTTAAAATTGTGGAGAAAGATTTGCAGGAAATAAAAGTGCCTGTATTATTCCTCTGCTGAGGAAAACAGTGCAATGTAATAAGGAAGAAGAGAGATACTGGATTTCTAAAGAGAAGTATGAAAAGTACAAAAGCAACACTGGTACAAGTATACATCACACCTGGTTTTCTTCCAAGTGTACTAGAGGACAATAACCTTGACAGGGGGCAGGAGCACTGTGTTGAAAAGAAAAAAGTCCTCTTCTTTTGAGCTTCTCCAAAGTATCTAAACTCTGAGGATAAAATTAAGTTTATAGAAGGTCTTCTCATAGAGGGAAGACAAGATGGCTGACCAGAGACATTAGCTGCCAGATCGTCTCAGAAAGAAGGAAAAGTTTTAAATGAAAAAGAAAAAAAAAAACAAAAACATAGGTTGGGTGTCATTCCAGAGGAAAAGTACCAGAACCTAGCAGAGATTCCAACAGAAGAAGTTGTGGAACAGAACAAGATGGAGCAAGATATTGGCAGAGATCAACCCCAGAGAGGCTTGGATCCCAGCAAAAAGGGTAGGTGGGGGATTTGTTTCTCCATCCCTCACATCCCTGGCAGTCATCAGGCTCCCAAGCAGTTAGAAAGCCTTTCTACACTCACAAGCCAAAAACTGTTGCTGCCAGTGAACTGGAACCTCCCTGAGGACAAAGCACCAGGCTATCAGCCCCCTTGGGCTCACTTCCCATCAACACAGATCTGAGTCAAAACGGCAGGTGCCATATTGCTTCTCCACCTGCTGTGCACCTTTGTCCTCCCCAGGGAGCTTCATCCCCTCAGTTTTCCTCTTGTTCATTCCCACACAAACATTTCCCAACTCTGGCCCAGACTATGGGAGGCATAGGGGCCGGTGGGTCCCAGGGATTTGCATGACCCCAGAGATTGGACATACCAGGTGGGCTTCCTTCCAGAGAGAGGGACAGAGATGACCAGAGTAGCTGTCCTCCATTTAGAGTCTTTTCCTCCCCTCTCCCCTACCCCAGCTGCACCTGCCAAGAAAGACGATTGAGCTGGGACATTCAAAAGTGGCTGCTTCTCCTCTTTTGGTGCCTCCACCACATCAAGGCTTCCACAGAGAATGTGACACAAGCCTTTCCTCATAAGACCTACAGCAGAATAAGGGGTGCATGGACTGTGAGCTCCCTGCACACTGGCCCTCCCCGGTGCTGCTAACCTGGCTGCTCCATCAGAGCAGGGCACACCCCAAAGCAGAAGGACATCTGCTGCATCAGCCTGCATGAGCACAGCATAGGCAACTTGGAACTAGCATGCTTCTCACTGGCACAGTGAGGGATTAGGGATTGATCTGACACTCAGGGTAAGGCCCACAGGCCAGATCCCATACCCCCAGGACTTGATCATGTTGCTCAGGGGCACAAATGGAAGATTTGTGAACTAATCTCGGGAGGCATGGAACCCACATGGGTAGAACTGAAAAGAGAGTGTAGTGCAGGTCCCAGCCACAGTACAGTCATGGAACACCCTTACCCTAACAGGAAAGCCGTTCTCTTGGCCCAGAGCAGGATCCTGAACAGGGAAGCTCTCAGCCTCCAGTTCCATTGCTGGGGAGCTTAGCTAGTGGGAGTGCCTGCCTGCTGGCAGACACCAGAAGTAGACCGTGGTGCAGGGGAGTGGGGAGAAGAGTGAAACCCAAATCTGAGAGCAGACTGTGAATCTCAAACAGCCCCACTCCTGCAAGCAGATTTTCTGGCTTGGTGGGGCCACTTCAGCCCCTCCCTGGTGGCTTTCCCCAGCAGTCTGGAAGCAGACCTTTGATCCATGCTGAGACAGCTACCTTACTCGCCTTTGTAGAACCTGAGGGCAGGCTCACCCAACCCAGCCCTGTCCAGCCTCACTTCCATACCTGCCTCTGCTGTGGTGGAAAATGAGGACACACCTAGAAGTTTCAGGGTCCTGCCCACTGCCTGGGGCATTTAAGTGCTTCTCCTGAGGGGCTAGACTGGGTCACAGGTCCCAAAAACAACACTGCAGCTTGTTCTCTCTGGCAAGTGCCACCTACTGGCAGAGAGGTGAATTAGTATAGCTCTTTCAATATTTACTGGCTGAATCATACAGGTGTGGTTGATTCTTACCCACAAGCACCACCTACTGTCTCAGAGATTAAACTGGGCATGACAATACAATTCACACTGATAAAAAGACTACAGGGCTGGGGAAAGAGGAAGGATTTCAAAGACCTCCAGTCTCCCTCATTAACAAGAGATAGGGACATCTCTCTGCCTGCACATGTAACTCACCACTGCTACAGCCTATAAACAACTAGCAACTGAGAAAACACTACACTAAGAATGTCTATAACCAAGGCATCATCCATAACTTAGAACCACATCAAAGCACCCACAAGCAAAGCCAAAGGTTCTTACTCAACATATGCTACCAACACACCCTTACGGGTGAGGTGGGGAAAGCCCCATCTAAACAAAAGAAAATGCAAAAACAAGAAACAACCAGCTGCTCCAGATAAGAAGGAATCAGAGCAAGAATTCCAGAAGTATGAAAAATCAAGCTAAAGGACACCCCAAAAGGGGCACACCAGCTCTCTAACAATGGATCCCAACCAAAATGAAAATATTGAAATGACAGGTAAAGAATTTCAAATCTAGGTTATAAGGAAGTCCAATGAAATTCAAGAAAAAATGGAAAACCAGCACAATGAAACCAGAAAAACAATTCAGGAAATGAATGAAAAATGTAGTAAAGAGATAGACACATTAAAAAAAATAGGACTTCTGGAATGAAAACTTCATTTAAGGAAATACAAAACACAGTGGAAAGTTTTAAGAATAGACTAGACCAGGCAAAAGAAAGAATTTCAGAGCTTAAAGATAACTCTTTCAAATTATCTCAGTCAGTCAAAAATAAAGGACAAATAATTAAGGGAAATAAACAAAGCCTATAAGAAATATGGCATTACGTAAAACAGCCAAATATAAGAATCATAGGCATCCCTGAGGGTAAAGAAGAAAACACACAAGGGCTGTAAAACCTATTTGAGGGATAATTGATGAAAACTTCCCTGGTCTTGCTAGAGGTTTAGACTTTCAGGTACAAGAAGCTCAATAAACACCTGGGAGATTCATTGCCAAGAGGCAATCACCAAGACATATAGACATCAGGCTGGCCAAAGTCAACACAAAGGAGAAACTCCTGCAAGCTGTGAGGTGAAAACATCAAGTAACTTACAAAGGAAAACCCATCAGGCTAACTGCGGACCTCTCAACTAAAATCTTACAAGACAAAAGGCATTCTGGCCCCACCTTCAGTCTTCTTAAACAGAAAAACTGCCAGCCTAGAATTTTGTACACTGCAAAACTAAGTTTCATATATGAAGAAGAAATAATGATTTTTCCAGAAAAGCAAAAACTGAGGGAATTTGTCAAGACCAGACCTGCCCTGCAGGAAATACTGAGAATCACATTATACATGAATCAGCACAATAGACACCCACCAGTATGAAACCAACCAAAAACTAAAGCTCAGAGCTCGTATAAAACAATAGCACAAGAGTGTAAACAAAGCAATATGATACTACATAACATCATGAACATAATGGCATCCCATATATCAATTCTATCAATCAATGTGAATGATCTGAATGCCCCACTCAATAGACATAGGCTGTCTGAATGGATGAAAAAATACAACCCAAGTAACTGATGTCTCCAGGAAACATGTCTAGTCCACAAGGACTCATGCAGACTCAAGGTGAAGGTATGGAAAAAATATTCCAAACACACAGAAACCAATAGAAAACAGGTTTAGCCATTCTCATATCAGATAATATTGATGTTAAATCAACAATGGTAAAGAAAGACAAGGATGGTCATTATATAATAGTAAAGGGAGCAATTCAACAAGAAGACAATCCTAACAATCCTAAATATTTATGCACCTAACACAGGAGTGACCAGATTCATGAAACAAATTCTACTAGATCTAAGCAAAGAGATAAATGACAGCATTATAATTCCTGGGAACATCACACCCCACTGACAGAAGTGGACAGACATCCATGCAGAAAAAAGAGAAACACTGGACATAAACAGGACTCTAGAACAAATGGGCCTAACTGACATTTACAGAACATTTTAACCAAAAACTACTGAATATACATTCTTCTCATCAGCACATGGAACATTCTCCAAGACTGATCATATCTTAGACCAAAAAACACGTATCAATAAACTTTAAAATAATACAAATAATACCAGGTATATTCTCAGACCACAGTGGAATAAAACTAGAAATCAATTGCAAGAGAAAGATTCAATTCTACACAGAATCATGGTAATTAAGCAATCTGTTGCTGAACTATTATTGGGTCAATAATGAAATTAAGATGCAAATCAAAGGATTCCTTGAACTGAACGACAAAGGGATACAAGCTATCAAAATCTATGGGAATCAGCAAAAGCATTCCTATTGGGAAAATTCATAGCCTTAAATGCCTACATGAAAAGACTAAAAGCTCACAAAATTAACAATCTAATGACACATCTCAAAAAACCAGAAAAGGAAGAGCAATCAAACCCAAAACCAGCAGAAGAAAAGAAATAACTAAGGTGAGAACAGAACTAAATGAAATGGAAAACAAACAAACAAAATACAAAGGATCAACAAAACAAAAAGTTGGTTCTTTGGAAAGATAAACAAAATTGACCTCTTGCTAGATTAACCAGGAATAGAAAAGAAAAGACCCAAAGAAGCTCAATCAGAAAGGAAATAGGGGATATTACAACTGATACCACAGAAACACAAAATATCACCTGTAAATACTGTGAAAATCTCTATGCACATACGCTCAAAAATGTAGAGGAAATGGACAAATTCCATTGGAATTGGAAATGGGCAACCTCCCAAAACTCAATCAGGAAGAAATAGAACTCCTGAACAGACCAAAAATGAGCAGCCAGATTGAAGCAGTAATAAAACATTTTCCAACAAAAAAAAAGCCCCACACCAGATGGATTCACAGCTGAATTTTACCAGACCTACAAGGAAGAGCTGGTACTGATACTGCAGAAGTTATTCCATAAGATCAAGGAGGACAGAATCCTCTCCAACTTATTCTATGAACCGAGTATCACTTTGATACTAAAGCCAGGAAAGGACACAGCAAAAAAGAAAAAGAAAACTACAGACACATGTCCCTTGTGAATATAGATGCAAAAATCCTCAATGAAATACTAGAAAATAAAATTCAACAGCACATCAAAAAAAAAAAAATCCACCATGACCAAGTGAGCTTCATCCCAGGGATGCAAGGATGGCTTAACATACATAAATCAATAAATGTGATTCACCACATAAACAGAAGCAAAAACAAAGACCACATAATCATCTCAACAGATGCAAAAAAAGCATTCAACAAAATTTCGCACCCTTTCACAGTAAAAACCCTCAACAAACTAGGCATAGAAGGAAGATACCTCAAAATAATAAAAGCCATATATGATATGCCCAAAGCCAAGATCATACTGAATGGGGGAAAGTTGAAAGCATTTGCCCTTCAGAATTGGAGCAAGACAAGGGTGCCCACTATGATGACTTCTATTCAACATAGTGTTGGCAGTCCTAGCCAGAGCAATCAGGCAAGAGAAAGAAATAAAATTTATCCAAATCAGGGAAAAGGAGGTCAAACTATTGCTTTTTCCTGACAATATAATCTTATATACAGATATCCCCAATGACTCCATAAAGAGACCCCTGGAATTGATAAATAAATTCAGCAAAGTCTCAAGTTACAAAATCAATGTACATAAATCAGTAACATTTCTATATGCCAATAACAGTCAAGTTGAGAATCAAATCAAAGATTCAATACCATTCACAATAGCTACAAAGAAAATAAAATACTTAGGAATATTCTTAACCAAGGAGGTAAAAGATCTCTACAAGGAGAAGTACAAAACATTGAGGAAAGAAATTGCAGATGACACAAACAAATGGAAAAATATATCATGCTCATGGATTGGTAGAATCAACATTGTTAAAATTTCCATACTACCCAAAGTGATTACAGATTCAATGCAATCCCCATCAAAATACCAACATCATATTTCACAGCCTTAGGAAAACTAACTCTATGTTTTGTTTGGAACCAGAAAACAGCCTGAATAGCCAAAGAAATCTTAAGCAAAAAGAACAAATCTGGAGGCATCACATTACCAGACTTCAAACTATACTACAAGGCTATAGTAACCAAACAGAATGGTATTGGCACAATAATAGAAACATAGACCAATGGAAGAGAACAGAGTACCCAGATATACAACCATCCAAATACAGCCAACTGATTTTTGACAAAGTAGAAAACAATGCACACTGGGTAAAAGAATCCCTATTCAATAAATGGTGCTGGAAAAATTGGATAGCCACATTTAGAAGAATGAAATGGGATACCTCTCTCCCACCACTCAAAAACTGAATTCAAGATGGATAAAAGACTTAAATGTAAGGCATGAAACCATAAGGATTCTAGAAAGAAATGTAGGAAAAACTCTTCCAGATATCTGCCCAGGCAAAGAATTTATGACTAAGACCTCAACGGCAATTACAGCAATAACAAAAATAAATAAATGGGACTTGATTAAATTAAAAAGCTTCTACACAACTAAGGAACTCATCAACAGCGCAAATAGACAACCAACAGAATAGGAGAAAATATTCACAACCCATACATCTGATAAAGGGCTAACATCCAGACTCTACAATGAACTCAAACAAATCAGCCAGGAAAAAACAAACAACTCCATTAAAAAGTGGGCAAAAGGCACGAACAGAAGCTTTTCAAAAGAAGATAGACAAACAGCCCATAAACATATGAAAAAATGCTCAATGTCACTAATAATCAGGGAAATGCAAATTAAAACCACAATTATATAACACCTTACCCCTGTTACAGTGGCTTTTATTAAAAAGCCTAAAATCAATAGATGCTGGTGTGTATGCAAAGAGAAAAGAATGCTTATATACTGTTCATGGGAGTGCAAATTAGTACAACCTCTATGGAAAACAATATGGAAATTCCTGAAGAAACTAAAAGACCTGCCATTTGATTCAGCAATCCCACTACTGGGTGTCTACCCAAAGGAAAATAAGTCATTTTATCAAAAAGACACCCGCACTCAAATGTTTATTGCAGCGCAATTCACAATTGCAAAGATGTGGAATCAACCCAAGTGTCCATCAGCTCATGAATGGATTAACAAAATGTGGTATATGTATACCATATAGTACTATTTAGACATAAGAAAGGCTGAATTAATACCATTTGCAACAATTTAGATGGAACTAGAGACCATCATCCTAAGTGAAGTATCTACACAATAGGAAAACAAACACCATATGTACTTGCTGTTAAATGGGAACTAAAAGGAAATATGTGAAAGAATTCTCAATGGACGGTTTCTATCAGTCTACTGATGTAGAAAACCAATGCCATAGGATGAAAGTGAGGGCTTCATTTATTCCTTCACTAAACAAATCACTCTTGAGAGTTTGTATATATTAGGCACAGTACTGACAATTGGGGGTTTGTTGAAAGACAAAGCATGGTCTCCAGTTCCATCCAGATTGTTGCAAAAGGTATTAATTCTTTTTTTTTTATAGCTGAATACTACTCCATGGTGTACATATATTACATTTTATTAATCCATTCATTACTTAATGGGCACTTGGGTTAATTCCACATCTTTGTGATTGTGAATTATGCTGCCATAAACTTTCTAGTGCAAGTGTCTTTTTGATAAAATGAATTTTTTTCCCTTTGGGTAGATACCCAGGAGTCGGATTGCTGGATTGAATGGTAGGTATACTTATAGTTCTTTGAGGGATCTCCCTACTATTTTCCATAGATGTTGCACTAGTTTGTGGTCCCACCAACAGTGGATAACTATTCCTTTCTCTCTGCATCCATGTCAGCATCTACTGATTGGTACATTTTGATAAAAGCCATTCTCACTGAGGTTAGGACATATCTCATTGTGGTTTTGATTTGCATTTCTCTGATGATTAGTGACGTTGAGCATTTTTTCATGTTTATTGAACATTGTTCTATCTTCTTTTGAAAAGCTTCTGGTCATGTCTTTTATCCACTTTTTAAAGGGGTTGTTTGATTTTTTCTTGCTGATTTGCTTGAGTTCTTTGTAGATTCTGGTTATTAGTCCTTTATTGGATGTATAGCATGCGAATGTTTTGTCCCATTCTGTAGGTTGTCTATTTGCTCTGTTCACTGTTTCCTTGGCTGTGCAAAAAGTGTTTTAATTTAATCAACTCCCATTTATTTATTTTTCTTATTGATGTGATTGCCCTTGAGGTCTTCTTCATAAATTTTTTGCCTAAGCTGATATATAGAAGAGGTTTTCCAACATTTTCTTCTAGAATTCTAATGGTTTCACATCTTATATTTAAGTCTGTTATCCATCTTGAATTAATTTCTGTTAGTGGTGAAAGATACAGATCCTGTTTCAATCTTCTACATGTGGCTATCCAATTTTCCCAGCACCATTTATTAAATAGGGATTCTTTTCCCCAGTGTATATTGCTGTCTACTTTGTGAAAGATCATATGGCAATATGTGTATGGTTCTCTGTTCTGTTCCATTGATCTATGTCTCTATTTTTGTGCCAGTACCATGCTGTGTTGGTTATTATAGCCTTGTAGTATTGCTTAAAGTATGGTAAAGTGATGCCTCCAGATTTGTTCCTTTTGCTTAAGGTTGCTTTGGCTACTCAGGCTCTTTTCTGTTTCTAAATAAAGCATAGAATTATTTCTAGATCTGCAAAAAATGACATTGGTATTTTGATGGGGATTGCATTGAATCTGTAAATCCCTTTGGGTAGTATGGACATTTTAGCAGTGTTGATTCCATTGATCCATGAGTGTGATATGTTTTTCCATTTGTTTACATCATCTGCAATTTCTTCCCTCAGTGATTCGTAGTTCTTTTTGTAGAGATCTTTCACCTCCTTGGTTAAATATATTCCTAGGTATTTTCTTTTCTTTGTAGCTATTGTGCATGGTATTGAGTCTCTGATTTGATTCTCAGCTTGACTGTTTTTGGTGTATAGGAATGCTACTGATTTGTGTTCACTGATTTTGTAGTCTAAGAAATTGCTGAATTTATTTATCAATTCCAGGAGTCTTGTGGCAGAATCTTTGGTGTTTTCTATATATAAGGTCATATCATCAGTAACAAGTGATAATTTGACCTCCTCTTTTGCCATTTGGATACCCTTAATTCCCTTCATCTGCCTGCTTGCTCTAGCTGGGACTTCCAGCACTATGTTGAACAGAAGTGGGGACAGTGGGCCTCCTTGTCTTGTTCCAGTTCTGAGTCAGAATGCTATCAACTTTTCCTCATTCAATATGAGTTGGCTGTGGGTTTGTCATGTATGGCTTTTATAATTTTGAGCTATGTTCCATCTATGCCTATTTTGTTAAGAATTTTTATCATAAAAGGGTGCTGAGTTTTGTGGAATGCTTTCTCTGCATCTATTGAGATGGTCATATCATCTTAGTTTTTGCTTCTCTTTATGTGTTGAATCACATTTATGGATTTACATATGTCAAACCATCCTTGCATCCCTGGGATGAAGTCCACTTGGTCATGGTGTATTATTTTTTTGATGGTTTGCTGAATTTGGTTTGATAGAATTTTATTGAGGCTTTTTGTGTCTATATTCATAAAGGATATTGGTCTATAGTCTTATTTTTTTGATGTGTCCTTTCCTGGCTTTGGTATCAAGGTGATACTGGCTTCATAGAATGAGTTGGGGAGGGTTCCTTCCTTCTCGATGTTGTGAAGTAATTTCTCCAGTACAGATACAATTCTTTTGTGTAAGTCTGATAAAATTCAGCTGTGAAACCATCTGGTCTGGGACTTTTTTTTGTTGAAAGATTTTTTTATTGCTGCTTCGATTTCTTTGCTCATAATTGTTCTGTTCAGGAGTTCTATTTCTTCCCGATTGAGCCTTGAGGGGTTGTGTGCTTCCAGGAATTTGTCCATTTCCTCAACATTTTCAAGTTATTCATACTCAAGGTGAAGGGATGGAAAAAATATTTCATGCAAATGGAAATCAAAAAAAGCAGGTGTAGCCATTGTCATATCAGATAACAAGGACTTCAAATCAGCAATAGTAAAGAAAGACAAAGATGTCATTATATAACATCAAAGAGAGCAATTTATCAAGAAGACATAACAATCCTAAATATTCACATATCCAACACAGGTGAACCAGATTCAGAAAGCAAACCCTACTAGATCTAAACAAAGTGATAAACAGCAACATCATAATTTCTGGGGACTTCCACACCCCACTGACAGAATTGGATATATCCTCCTAACAGAAAATAATCAGAGAAATACTGGACTTAAATGTGAATATAGAGCAAGTGGGCATAACAGCCATTTACAGAACATTGTACCCAAAAACTACTGGATATACATTCTCATCAGCACATGGAACATTCTTTAAGATTGAACATATCTTAGGCCACAAAACATGTCTCAACAAATTCAAAAAATATAGAAATTATACCATGTATCTTCTCAGACCATAGTGGAACAAAATTAGAAATCAACTCCAACAGAAACACTCAATTCTACACAAAGTCATGGAAATTAAACAACCTACTGCTGAACAATTATTGGGCCAAGGAGGAAATTAAGATGGAAATCAAAAGATTCCTCGAAGTAAATGGCAAAGAGGACACAAGTTATCAAAATCTGTGGGATTCAACAAAAGCAGTCCTAAGGGGAAAATTCATAGCCTTAAATGCCTACATCAAAAAGATAGAAAGACTAAAAATCAACAGTCTAATATATCATCTTAAGGAACTAGAAAAAGAAGCGCAAACCAATCCAAAACCCAGCAGAAGAAAAGAAATAACTGACAAAAGAGCAGAAATAAATGAAATTTAAAACAAAACAAAAAAAAATACAGAAGATTAATGAAACAAAGAGTTTTTTCTTTGAAAAGATAAACAAAATTGATAAACCTTTTGCTAGATTACTCATAAACAGACAAGAAAGGTCCTAAATAAGCTCAATCAGAAATGAAAAAGGTGATATTACAACTGATACCACAGAAATACAAGATATCATCTGTGAATACCCTCCTTCTTTCTTTCTACTTAAAGTCTACATATTTTAAAGGCTCAGGAAAAAACCCTCATATTTTTGCATGCTTATATTATTTATCTTTGTAATCATTATTTGTAGACAGTATTGGATTCCACCTCTACCATTTTTCTGTTAATCCATTCATTTCTGTACTGTCTTTATCTATCTAAAATCTATCTATAATAATGAAAATAATTACCATCTAGCAGTAATTTGAGATCAGTGTTAGTATTCCACTTGTACCAACAATAGACAATAAATCATACTGTTTAGGGGAGATAACTTTGGGACCATTTAGTTCAACCACTTTATTTGGTAGACAAGAATAGCAAGACTGAAAACAAAGAAATTACTAAGAGTCATATGGCTACTTGTTGTTCTTTAAAACCACTTTATCTAATTTTAGAGCCAAGGTAGAAATCTCTCGGAAGAATTATATTTGATAAGGGCCCTGAATTATATAGTAATAATTCAATAGCAAGATCTTCCAGAAGATGGGATATGGTAATTAATGGCATTAGAATTGTTTTTTAGAAAGTGTTCCAGAAATGAATTTGACTTTGGCTTAAGCTAAGGGTTTATATATTGTAATTAGTAGAAAACAACTTATGTACTATGGATTTAACTACATAATAAATGAACAGAGGCTACATTAGGCTTAAACAATTGTCTTTTATTGGTCCAAAGATTACTCAGATTTAACCCTTAATGAAGAACAAGATTCAGCATCTAATAGGCCTACATGTAAATTCTGTCTCTGCCACCTGTCCCTGTATGTGTTTGGGCCTAGTTATCAAAAATTTTTCTCAATCTTAGGTTTCCCATTTATAACGTGAAGATAATAATATTTTTTAAAGGTTTTTGTACAGATTGAATGAGATAAATATTGTAGAGTGTTTGGTATAAATATTAATAAATAGTATGTATTATAAGTACAGCAACAACTAATACTATAGCTGTTACCAATATATTATCTATAATTTACTAAATAGATAGCTGAGTAAATAAATTGTGACATTAAACAAGTTTGCTCCTAGCACACATTTTTAGAAATGTTGGTTGGACACAGGTAATCAAGATCCTTGAATTCCAGCATAATTCACTTAGATTTTTATACTATAGATATTTAGGGTCCACATTAAATTTTTTTACAAAGTGAATAATTGTATGAACTTAATATTTTAGAAGAATGTATTTAATAATACTGTGGCATAATTGGAGATCCTGGCCCCAATCCCGCTCAAGGAGGCAGAAAGAGTTAAAACAAAGAAAGCCACAGGGGACTGGTCACCCTCCCATGTAGCAAGACTGAAACCATGCTGTCCTTTAAGGAAGACTGCCCTACTGTACCTGGTGATGCACACCATATCACCAAGTTATTGTTTCTTTGTTTGTGCTTGCCTATAAAACCACCTGCTGTTTCTGGGCACAGCACAGAGAATTGTCCAGCCTGCCATCACCAGAGCCCTTGCATGAGTTCCCTGAATAAACTCGTATCTTTTCTCTGTTCCTCCAGTTTCCTTCTTTGGTATCACCTCACATGATGGTGGAGGCTTTAATGCCCCTTAATCTGCATAACACATACTAAACAAAATTGGGTATAGATTCAAAGAGACTAATTAGGAAGCAATTGGCATGGTCTAGGAGTGATTTGATAATTAACAGAAGGGTTAAATATAATATGGAGGTTCCTCAAATAATGAAAAATTGAACTACCACATGATCCATCAATTCTACTTCTAAGTATATATCCAAAGAATATGAAATAAGTATTTCAAAGAGACACTGTACTCCCATGTTCTTTTCAGTATTATTCACAACTGCCAAGACATGGAATCAATGTAAATGTTCATCAGTGGGTGAATGAATAAAGAAAATGTGGTATATGTTCACAATGGCATGATATTCAGCCTTAGGAAAGAAGGATATCTTGGATATTTTAAAAAGTATTCCTTCTATTTAAATGTAATTATATATCTTTTGACCAACATCTCCTCATTCCCCTTCACCCCTAGCCACCCAAGTCTCTGATAACCACCATTCTATTCTCTACTTCCATGAGATCAACTTTTTTAGATCCCACATGTGAGTGAGATCGTGCAGTATTTGTTCTTCTGTGCTTGTTGATCAAAGGATATATAACTACAGTTAAATAGAAAATATATATTTTAAAATGTCCATAGTAGACATATAGGACAGAAAGTAGAGAATAGCCTGGGGCCAGGGGCTGGGGAGAAAAGAATGGGGGACAAGGGGAATGACTACTAATGGTAATGGAGTTTCTTTTTAGGGTGATAAAAATTTTCTAAAATTGTACTGATGCTTTCCCAAATCTGTGAACATGCAAAAACCCATCGGATTGTACACCTTAAATGGTGAATTGCATGATATGTGAATTATATCTCAATATAGCTGATTTTTTAAAAAAAGATGTATATCCTATTATTTGCAACAACATGGAAGAACCTGGAGGACATAATGTTTAGTGAAATAAGCTGAGCACAAAAAGACAAATACTGCATGATCTCAGTTATATTTGGAACTAAAAAAAAATCAAACTCAGAAGCAGAGGTAGAAAGGGGTTACTAGGGGTTTGGGGGAGGGAAAGAACAAGGAGATGTTGGTTAAAGGGTACAAAGTTTCAGTTACACAATAGGAATAAGTTCTGGAGATCTATTGTTCAGCGTGATATTATAATTAATAATAATGTATAGTACACTTAAAAATTTCTAAGATAATAGATTTAAGGTGTTCTCATCACAAAAATGATATATATATGAGGTAATGAATATGTTAATTAGCTTGATTTAATAATTTCCCTATATATTTCAAAACATCATATTTTATACCATAAATACATGCAATTTGTCTTTCATCAGTTAAAAAATTAATAGAAAAAATAACAAGATTAATTGAAAGAAAAGGGTGACTATGGTAAATGAATTGAATATAAATAAGTAGAAAATAGTTGAATTAGAATTGCAGAAAAAGTACTTAACACATTCTTTAATGTGTCAGTTTAAGTAATAAATCTAGATAGCCTAGAACTATATTTTATATGTAAAACATTTAATTGAGTTTTATTTACCTTATTCACCATATCAAAAGTAAAAGTAGGAGAAGTGATTACTTGATTGTTCTCTTTCACTGTTATTGATGTATATGTTTGGTCTCTTTTCCAAGAACTTTAATGTCAGAAAAGCTCAAATTTGTTCCTTAAGGATATTGCGATTTGGCAAGAGTTGTTAAAGTATGCCCCAGGCTAACAGTCAAAAATGGACTCCCCATGGCTAACCGAGGTGCTCAAAGTTAAACAGAATGAGGTGGCCATGTCTGAAGAAGCAGCCAGGTATACTCTGTTCTCGGAAAGATCCTGTTAAAGTGTCACAGAACCTCCCTTTCTGCAATCAAGTCAAACCAGTTCCTGTTGTCAGTGCTGAGATAGACTGCAGCTGGAAATTCCCCAACTGACAACTAACTGACCACCTGCTGCCATCCAACCAACCACCTGGAATCAGCAGAGAGATTGGTGATTTGGGGCTCAAAGTTCATCCAATCAAGACTGTTCCTCACTCCCCTGATCTCCACCCCCCAACCTGCGGTTTTTGCCTTTATAATATCTATCCAATACCCCCCTTGCAATGCACTATCCTTTTGCACTGAAGACTGTGTCGCCCCAATCTGCAGATTGCTTTCAGAAAATAAAGTTCTCCTTTTTGCCTTCCACAGATCTTTTTTGTTGACAGAGTTAAAGCTAAGTGATTCTGAAAAAAAATGCATTAGTTATTAGATTATGTATTGAGAACCTAAAATAAAGGCAGAAATATATATCACTAAGGAAGTAATGCTGCCACATTAGCAATGTCATGCTTAAAATATCCCCTCAAAATATGGTGTAACTGAATGAGACACCTCCTTTTTTAACTTCCCAAAGGGAGTGATAGGGTATGAAAAAATATAACAAAGGTACATAACTTCCTTTGAAGAAATAATAAACTACGTTAACATAAATATATTTGTTTTATGATGCTACAAAATATCACATTTTTATAAAAATAAAATTAGTTCATAAAAGGAATGAGCAATTCAATTATCTCTTCTCATGGAAAAAATTATCACTACAACACAGAAATCAATAGTGCTTTCATAAATATTTTAGTCAAGCTTCATCTCTGTTCTTTACCTATATAATTTCCTTGAGATCTAACTTAAAGTAGTCTATACTCATTTTTTATTGCTCTGCCTCAATGAAGATAAAAGGATAGCTAATCAATATTCACCAGTTTAAAAAAATACATTGAGACAATTTACATATATGTCTAAAATAAGTTTTATAATATATTTAATTCATAATTAATCATAGGCTTTTTCTTTTTCCTGCCTTTAATAATCTTTGCCTACAATAGCTGAATTTTCCAAGAACTCATCTTTTTCTAAGTATTAAGCTAAAAATACACATTAATTTAAAAGGACAAGTAAAGGCTTTTCATGAATGTAATGAAAATTGAAAATTTAACTTACTGATTTTGATTTAATAACCTTAAAAAACTAATCTAAATATTAATTTTATGAGAAATTTGAAACATAGCATACATTTAATCACAATATATAAATAGCATGGAACAAAAGTATTCATAAAAGCTACATAAGGAACATTTTATCCAAAGAATATTCTTACATTAGAGGTTAGAAATTCATAGAGAATGTAGGTGTGTTTATCTATACCATCTGAAATAAAGAAAAAGAAAAAAAACTATTCCAAAGTAGGTCTAGAGAACTTCTAAAAGGAAAATCTTAATTTTTATATATTAAGAAATGTATTAAGATATTAAGAAATGTATTAAGGTATTAAGAAATGTATTAAGTGGAAAGTTAACTAAAGTAAGCTAGGAAAAGTTTCCTAAGCAGATAGGTTTGTCTAAAATTAAATACACACTCTTAATCTAAATTAACTCTCCATTCTTAATTTTTTTCTTTTCTTCTCAAGACAAAACACTATTGTGTTTGAGGAGGAGGGGTATTTCTCTCTCTTTCTCTCTCTGTCCCTCCACCGCTTTTCATAGCCATAACTAAATATTTAAACATAACATTCTTTCATTCTTATTTAATCCTACTCAAAATGACTTCACATCCCTCAATTTAACTCACAATTATAAGGATGATGATAATAGTTGTAGGTATAACTTGGAGTATATGTACTACATTTGCTGAATGAGTTTTTTTGTGATAACTATATGAGGCTTTTTAAAATAATCATTTGACAGAAGAAGAGCATCATTGAAAGGTTATACAACTTACCCATAGTCACATAACTAGTTTGAAACAGATCCCAAATTAAAATTGAAATTTTTGATTCCAAAATGAGTACCTAGAATAAAGCATCATGTTAATGAGGCATTTAATTGTGGGAAAAAATGAAAATGGTGCTGTAGCACGAAAAATGAACGTGGGGACTAAGTTAAATTGAAAAAGCAAAGGGGAATAAAGGAATCCTGCATATCTTATGCAGGCAACCACTTTTTTAATGTTCATTTAAATGTGCTTTATATTCTACTGAAAATGAAATTCTGAATTAGGATCTGCATTCATCATGACTGGGAAATCACTTGTGAATTTCAAAGACAAGTGTGGCGTTCATTAAAGTTCAAAAAAGTCTTGTACTTTAGTAATACAATATGTAAATGATGAATTATGCTGGTAATCCTTTCAACCTATTTCACAGTGGTTCTTACTTGACCTCTTAAATTGTTAATAGGATTTTATGGAGAGATGAAATAACTTTTTTGTGAAAAATGTTTACTCAGGATACATTGTTTAACCAAGGTGATTTTTCATTATAGCAGACATACATAATAACTACTAATAGTTCTCATTATTATTATATCTATTAAAAATTCTCACTATCAATATAACTACTAATTGTTCTTACAGTGCCAGCCACTACGCTTAGTGATAAACATACATTTATATATCTTAACTAAAGCAAATGAAACAAACATTATTCTGGAATAGTGCTGGCTCAAGCAAATTTTGTTGTGTTATTATTTATTTGATATCACTCACGACACCAAAATTTTATGACAGAAAATGAACCAATTACTAAAATTCTTGGTTAACTAACTTTGATCATGAAAATACCAGTGTAATTTTATTTTCTGTATAAAATAGAAATTCTTGTTGAGCAGAAATTGAGTCTTATTATAATTATGTGCTTTTCTTTTCTCAGATCATAATTAGTACAAACTTATGTTTAATAAATATTTATGGAATAAATGACTCAAACAACAGGTTAAGTTGCTATGATATTATACATTGTGGATTAGTAAAAAAAAAAAAGGATGCTTAAATTAGAATGAAAATGTTTTAACACGAATCCTTTCCCTCTCACTTATTAGTTTTGAAAGTTTGGAGAAATCATACAAATGCTCTGATTCCCTGATTCTAATCTAACAAATGAGGTCACCAACCCTACATCTCAAGGTTGCTATGAGCATTAAATGAGACAACACATGAGAACCTATTTTTCTAACTTTGAAATTGTGATTATGAGTGTTTTAGTTCTTATTTATTTTTATACTATAGAGAAATAACTCAAGTTGTTATGTCACATATTACCATGTTAATGAATGAGTCACATTCTCCTAGTCTACTCATGACAGAGATGGTATGGTACAATAGAAAATAGAATTAAGTGATTTAGGCTTTCATCTGATTTTACCATTATAATTTTTTATCCTTACTACTACTCTTATTCTCTCTGAAACAGATTTTTTATGCATGGTAATATAAAATTAAATTGTATTTAAATATATTCATTTTATAAATGTGAATACATATTTGTGACTGTAATGTATTGAGAAGATTTTATGTTTTTTACAACATAAAAATATAAATTTTTTTGAATGATATCACAATGGCCCAATGTTCTCATCTTTTACTATAAGACACTCCAAACACCCATGTGATACTCACTGGGATATTTATTGTAGTGATGCTGCCAAATATGTTGTTATCCATATCTTTCAATGCCCCTTTTGTGAGAAGCCATGTTCTCAGTGCCAGAGAAGCTGTGCTTCTTATAAACAACTGTTATTAATTTTTAAGACAGTGGCATTCAGTATGATATCTAATCATGCATTTCTCTTTCCTGTGGCTGCCAAGACTATCACCACCAAATAGGTAGTTTGCATTCAATAGACATTACAAAAACCTATGAAGCATATTATTGTAAAACAAATTTTTATTTTTTGGTTTTTACTTATTCCTTTTTCCTTTTTCTTTTTATAATATTTGTGTGTGTATGTATGTGCATTATGTTTCTTATTTTCTATTCCTACTCATTTTCACCTTATTTTATATTTATTTATTTGCATGTCTGTGGGAAAACATGGTAAATTAGCTCTGTAATATTTGCCTGTTATAACATTCCATCTTGACTTCCATAAACCACACATGGAAATCAATTTTAGTTACACTTTAGTCACCCCTAATTTTAGATCAAAGTAAAGTGATTGCATTTGGCTACTAGTTTTATTTTAGACTGTTTTGGCACTTACCAACTTATCTCTTTTATGTATATATATTTACGTTTATACCCTCCATCATCTTTACTTCTATCAACTCAACTTTCTTAGATTCCTTTTGCCAAATTTTTTTTCAAGCTTTTCCAAATTTTTTAAAATTTTATTTTATTTCAAAATATTACAGGGTATAAAAATGTTTTTGTTACATGGATCACTTTTGTAATGCTTGAGTCAGGGCAATAAGTGCACCTATCACCCAGATAGTGTTCATTATACCTGTTAGGTAGGTTTTCATCCATTCCCTCCCCCAGCCTCCCTGCTGCTTGATTTCTGCTGAGTTTCACTTCCCTCTGTGCACATGTGTGTTCATCAGTTAGTTTCAATTTAATAGTGAGTATATGTGGCGCTTCTTTTTCCATTCTTTTGATACTTCACTTAGTATAATGGTCTCCAGTTCCATCTCAAAAGCATTAATTCACCCTTTTTTATGGCTGAGTAGTATTCCATGGTATACATATACCACATTTTGTTAATCTACTCGTGAATTGATGGACACTTGGGTTAATTCCACATCTTTGCAATTGTGAATTGTGCTGCTATAAACCCTTGAGGGCCCATGTCTTTTTGATAAAATGACTTTTTTTCTTTTAGGTAAATACCCAGTAGTAGGATTTCTGGATCAAATGGTAGGTCTACTTTGAGTTCTTTGAGGAATCTCCGTACTGTTTTCCACAGAGGTTGTACTAATTCGCAGTCCCACCAACAATGTATAAGTGCTCTTTTTCTCTGCATCCACACCAGTATCTATTGTATTTGGACATTTTAATAAAAGCCATTCTAACTGGGGTAAGGTGATATCTCACTGTGGTTTTAATTTGCATTTCTCTTATGATTACTGACATTGGGCATTTTTTCACGTTTATTGGCCATTGGTCTATCTTCTTTTGAAAAGTTCCTTTTCATGTATTTTGCCCACATTTTAATGGGGTTGTTTGATTTTTTCTTGCTGATTTGCTTGAGTTCTTTGTAGATTCTGGTTATTAGCCATTTATTAGATGTATAGCAGGCGAATATTTTCTCCCATTCTGTAGATTTTCTATTTGCTCTGTTGGTTATTTCCTTGGCTGTGAAGAAGCTTTTTAATTTAATCAAGTCCCATTTATTTATTTTTGTTGTTGCTGTGATTGCCCTTGGGGTCTTCTTAATAAATTGTTGCCTAGGTCGATATCTAGAAGAGTTTTTCCTATACTTTCTTCTAGAATTCTTATGGGCTCCTGCCTTATATTTAAGACTTTTATTAATTTTTGTGAGTGGTGAGAGATAGGGATCTTGTTTCACTCTTCTGCATGTGGCTATCCAGTTTTCCCAGCACCATTATGACAAACCCATCCCAACATCATACTGAATGGGGAAAAGTTGAAAGCATTCCCACTAAGAACTGGAACAAGGAAAGGGTGCCTGCTGTCACCACTTCTATTCAATATAGTACTGGAAGTCCTAGCCAGAGCAATCAAACAAGAAAGAGAAATAAAGGGTATCCAAATCAGGAAACAGGAGGTCAAACTATTATTTTTTGCTAACTATATGATTTTTTTTTTGAGACAGGATCTCACTCTGTTGCCTGGGCTAGAGTGCCATGGCATCAGCCTAGCTCACAGCAACCTCAAACTCCTGGGCCCAAGAGATCCTCCTGCCTCAGCCTCCCAAGTAGCTGGGACTATAGGCATGCACCACGATGCCAGGCTAATTTTTTCTATTTTGAGTAGAGACAGGTTCTCACTCTTGCTCAGACTGGTCTTGAACTGCTAAGCTCAAGCAATCTTCCACCTTAGCCTCCCAGAGTGCTAGGATAACAGGCGTGAGCCACCACACCCAGCCCTGACTATATGATCTTATATGTAGAAAACCCCAAACTCTCCAACAAGAGATTCCTGAAATTGATAAATAAATTTAGCAAAGTCTTAGGTTACAAAATGAATGTACACAAATCAGTAGCATTCCTATACACCAATAACAATCAAGCTGAGAGTCAAATCAAAGACTCAATACCATTCACAACAGCTACAAAGAAAATAAAATATCTAGCAATATACTCAATCAAGGAGGTGAAAGATCTCTACAAAGAAAACTATGAAACACTGAGGAATGAAGTCACAGATGACACAAACAAATGAAAAAACAAATCATGCTCATAGATCGGTAGAATCGACATTGTTAAAATGTCCATACTACCCAAAGTGATCTACAGATTCAATGCAATCCCCATCAAAATACCAATGTTATATTTCACAGATCTAGAGAAAATAATTCTACCCTTCATTTGAAACCAAAAAAGAGCCCAAATAGCAAAAGCAATCTTAAGCAAAAAGAACAAATCTGTAGGCATCACGTTACCAGACTTCAAACTATATATAAGGCTATAGTAACCAAAACAGCATGGTATTGGCTCAAAAATAGAGACATAGACCAATGGAACAAAACAGAGAACCTAGATATAAAACCATTCACATACAGCCAACTGAACTTTGACAAAGCAGACAATAATATACACTGGGAAAAAGAAGCCCTGCCAAATTATTATCGTCAAGAACAATTATAGTCCCATGGGATTTTGACAGCTATAATAAATTAAATTTAATTATGCAAAAGATTAAAACATATTAAAGGCAACATACGTTCCCAGACATAAATTATAAATTATACATACTTTATTAAATATTTTCTAAATGGAAGACTAAGATATTAAGTGAATAAAATGGTTATGGGGAAGATAGAAATCAGAATTATAGAAAAGACAGAAGCTCTCTGAATACACTCTGTTTTGTAGACTTGACACTGGAGCCATGTAAAAGTTTTGCATAATTATAAAGCAAAACTAAATCAAAGTAGAAATAAAAAAGAGCATTTCCTGAAAACCATGAGCAAAATAGTAAAAATAAACCTGAGTTGGTGGCTTTGCCATGCAGAAAGGAAATACTTTAAGTAACCTTTAAGTCACTTTCTTTCTCAAGAAACAAACATTTTTGAAGTAGTTAGAAGTTTATGAACAATAAAACAAACATTTAGAAACTAGGGTTCTACCAAGATTGTAAATTTCAATAGACTTTATAAGATGAAGAAATATAATCTTTATATGTAATCATTAAACAGACACTTACGAGTGTGCATTTCATACCACACTGGAAGATAAGTGCCTTTTGGGATATGTTATGTTTTGAGATGCCTGGGGACAACTGATATGAAGAAATAAGTATTTAGATTTGGTATTGAGGACCAACTTTGGGAATGGAGGAAGAGACTTGGTAGTCATATATAAAGTCACAGAAATTAAGAGGGGAAGCAAAGTTTGAAGAAAAAAGGGCCAATATAAGATCCCTTGAAAACAGAAGTTTTAAGGCATGAACAGGAAAAAACCAGATAAAAAGGCAGAAAAGGAATGTTCAAAAATATTTAAATAATTGAGGATTGGCAACAGTATTTTAAGAGAAAGACCATAAATATATTTGTAGCTTTTGTAGAGGGCATGGCTGACTTCTGACATAGTATTTACAATAAATGAAAAACAGACTCTGAAATTGAATTCAAACAATGAGCTTGATGCTTGAATTTTAAAAGTTAGCTACATTTAAAGTTTTCTAAATTTTATTTTCTTTTCAATTGACAATGATTGCATATATTTATGGGACACAATGTAGTGTTATGATACAAGTAAACCTTGTGGAATGATTAAATCTGGTCGATGAACACATCATCACCTCATATACTTATCATTTCTTTGTGGTGAGAACATTTAAAACCTACTCTTTTAAAAATTCTGAAACATACATTATTATTAACTATAGTCACCATGCTAGGTAATAGATTTCAAAAAAGTATTCTTTTTGCCTAACTGACATTTTACCCTTGAACTAACATCTACTTTTTACTTGTCCACCCCACCCCACCACACCTGCCATTTGTTGGTAATCACCATTCTACTCTCTACTTCTATCAACTTGACTTTTTAACATTTCACATATAAGTGAGATCATGCAGTACTTGTCTTTTGTGCCTGGCTTATTTCAGTTAGCACAATGTTAGCATGTTGTTGCAAATGACAGAACTTTCTTCTTTTTAAAGGCTGAATAGTGGTATTTCATTATGTGTATATCATGTCAACATAACTAGACAGCTTACTAAAAATATTAAATGTATATTTCAAAAATATGATATCAATAAATAACTTCATTTTGTCTGTGAAACTGCTTAATGAAGTAAAAGAAAAATATCATTGTCCTCATTTGCCAACTAAGAATTTAAGGCTAAGTAGAGCTGAGTTGGCTTGCTCAAAGATTACACTGAGGGTAAGCAGCTTTGTGATCCAGGTCTTCTAACTTACATCCTGACTTTTCGTGTTTCAGGATGCTCCAATTTGCTTGAGCATCCTTTAGTATATATGTTAGTAATAAATTTTGTATTTATAAATTGAGATATAACTCCGATCTGTCTTATTAACAATTTGTTACAAATCTTTAATGTCTCTCATCATCAATTAAAAAGTACTTACAGTTTCACAATCATATTATTCTTTATCAGGGATAGAGGCATTTCCTGACATTATATCCTGAAATGAAATGGAAGCAAAACAATGCAAAGTAGAGTAAGAATATTGGAAATTATTGAATTTTTAGATAAAATTAAATTCTGTTCTCAATCAGTATTAATTTGAATAATCTAAGGAAAATTTATTTTATAGACTATTAAATGTGATGGCAAATTAATTTTAAAAAATTATATAAGGAATACACTAGAACCAGATCCATTCCATACAAGGCAAACAGTTTTTAAGTCCACATGTTTGTGATAATAATGCCAAAAGACTAGCAGTCATTGCAACATAAACCTTATAACTGCATACCTCATCCACAAATCTCTCTTCCCATAAGCCACATTCAGAAACTAAATGATTTACTAATGGTCTTAATTCCCAAGAGACAAAATGTGGGCCTCTTTTCCCCAATTATTCTTTATAAACAAAGAAACTGTTTTTATTAACTTGGGTGTGTCTTTGCATAATTATTTTTACCTTGCTTTGAAATAAAAATTATTTGAATTGGCTTACAAAATATATACAAGAAGGTAAAAATACAATTGAGAAAAATCATGTGAAGGAAAAAATAAGAACATAGAATGTTAAAATTTAAAACGTGTGTCATTTCTCTGGAAGTTGTAAAATGCTACTAAAGAAAGATCACAAATCTTTGGGATTTATAACCAGCAATCACAAAGTAGGACATATTAATGGGTGAATCGTTTTATACCCATAAGATAAGAACAAGCTAGTTAATGAGCAGAAGCACATTTTCCCCTAAGAATCCTCATGAGATACTTATTATGCTATGTTATAAAGAATGTTTTCAATGACAGACCTGCAAGAAATACAACAGAGAGCATCAAAGGATATCTGTTTGTAACATGATGCTGAGTCAGAGTTCAGCAAATTCGAACCACACGTGACCTTAAGCAGCAGCTTTTGATCATGTGGCTGAATCTAAGGATCATTTTTCACATATCTCAAAAGCAACAGGCTGCATTTTCTTCAGGATATACCACCTAATTAGTGTTTTCTCCAGCACAGCTTTTGCTAAAGATTGAGCCATCATAAATTCCAGATGGTATCCCTGACAATAGATTATATTGTACTATATAGTCTAAGAATTTTCAGGCTAGGTATTAAAATATCAATAACAAATGGGTAATTAAAGACCTACTTTAACTGAACCAATATATTATTGACCTGGAAAGATTCCCTAGTATTTTGAGAGAAAAAATGAGACGAAATAGAATGTGTAGCACAATCCAATTTTTGCAAATAATAGTAACAAATTTATAATCAATTGCACATATTTACAATTTAAAAGCAGAGCTGGATATTCAGTGGATATATGAAACATTGGTGCCTCAAAATAGAAAGAAGAAAAATGCTCTTTATATTTTTCTCTATTAACTGATTTAAAAAAAAATATTTTGTTGGCATATACATTTCTTGAGATTAGTTATAAATATTAGCTATGATCATAATCATTGTAATGTAGTATGATCCCTAGTAAACCAATTCAAATAAAATTGAGGTTACCCAGTAGTAATCATAATTTAAAATTGGACAAATATTCACACCTATGATTAAAAATTCTTTGTGGAAATATGCATCAATATTCCAAAATTTATAATTATTTGTTCTAGGACAGGAGTGATAAGGAACTCCGGGCTCCATGAGAACTGAGGGTCTTCAGCTCAGATATCTTGATCAGAATAAAACCTAAGATAAAGCCAAATATTTTTGTTATGTAATTATGAAAAATTATGACAGTTAAAATTTCTTAAGTAAAACGTTCTGAATATCCTTGGGATTTTAAAATAATTTCTCCCCATATATATTTTTGATTTTTATTCACAGGACATATTTTGTTATCTTTGTAAAAGAATGTATAGTTCACTGTTAAAGAGATCTTTCACTAGGGACAAATAGAATAAATTTAATCACATAACATACATTACTTTACATAATTTAAATTTCTTTTCAAGAAGGGAAAATACACAAGACCACTCCAAATTCACCATCTAACTTTTTCTACTCTTAAATCTCAGCTTTTAATATAGCTTTTCAAGTATTTGAACACAAAATATCAAAATGATTAATCCACAAATTTAAGTCTTTCTTGTCTAGTATCACTCCCGTAGCACATCATGTTTCACTCATCCTTCTCTTCGTTGGTTATATTCAGTATTGTTTGCTCAGCAAGCTTTAAATCCTATCCTTTCAAAATACAAATGGGAAAGAGCTATACAAAGTATAATAGCCTAAATTTCATCCTAAAAGTTCTTATATCTGTATGAATAATATCTGCAATATTTGGTGGTTAACTATTTTCAATCTGTTGAGCAGCACTGACAATCTTTAAAGAAACTGCTGCTAACTATGTTATTTTTGTTATAAATTTCTTATAATGTATACCCAGTGATGTTTTAAACACTAACCAAATATACTTGAAAAATGAAACAAATTTGTGAATACTTGGCCTACTCATGTAGAAGTGGCCTTGATGCTGTGTACTTATTTACAAGACCTCATAAAACAGAGTATAAGGATAAGGCAAATTTGTGTCACAAATGTTCAAACACAGCCTTGATGTGTTAGGCAAAAGACAATTTTTTCCAAAATATTGAACATTTGCTATACCAGGTTGTAGATGAGGGTATATAAATGGTGTAATTTCAGAGAGGAATAAAAGCTATGAAATTAAGGGGATAGGTCTGGTGATGGAGGTAGATATCTTGTAGTGGGTGATAGAAGTCTCAGCTTGTATTGTACTTCCCATTTAGGCTTTGGGTTCTTTGAAGGCAGGAAATAGGTATTTTATTTCTGTATGTGCAGAAAGTAGCCTAGTACTATCACTTTGTAAATATTCTATAAATGCTTCATAGTGAGTTATGAATGAAAGTCCAAATATACTTAAAAAGAGGAATTCTGGTTCCATAACAGCATTATAGAGGCAAGTTGGCTTCACCCCTACCCCCAACACAATGAACCAAAAACAAATATACAGCACAGAGATCTACAGCAACAACCAGAGTTCAAGTATGAGGATGAGACAATTCCTGGGGCCACAGAAGCGTGGAAAAACATTGAGCAGATGGTAGAAGAATTAGACTTTAACATCCATGATGCTCCTCACCCCACATTCTGTCGAGCACTGGAAAATCTCCTCCCACCTCTGCCCAGCACCAGAAAAGCTCCTCCTAACTCATAGCTTCTGCACTGGTTAAAGTGAAATTGAGGTGTTCAACCAGCTTCCCCACACTCTTGCATTCCCTGGCAAAAGGCCTGTCCTCTCCTTAATCCACGGGAAGCATAGTGACTGCCTGAAGGAAGAAATATCATGGAGGACAGGCAGAGACAAACAAGGAGATGGCAGTACCATCCCAAGCCCTGAAAACTCTGCTCTGTAACCCGGTCAAACAAAGAAGACACCAAATCAGAGTTCAACAGCGCCATGCTGTAGGAGGTATGTTCCCCTGGGCACAAACTTCTAACCAGACTTCCTGCATTGCCAGGATAAATCCCTTGAGACCTCTAGTATTATTCCTTTTGGGACAGACAGTGGTCCAGCTATTTACTATAGCCGAGGCAAACCTAGAATTAAGGAGCCACCTGAACTGAAAAGGAGGCAGTGACCTAGCAGTGAAATTTCACTAAGCAAACATATTCAACAAAAACAAATACATGCTGGACAGAGAAAACTAGAATAAATAACCCTCCAATGCAAAGACAAAGAGGTATGAGCACAAGAAACAACAGCAAACAGGGAACCATGACCTACACAAAAGGACCAAGCTAAAATCCAGTGAATAACTCTACCAAGATGTTGATTTGTGAGATCTCTGAAAAAAGTTCAAAATAACAGTTTTAAGGAAACTTAATGCTCTCCAAGATAACACAGAAAAAAATAAATTCAGAAATTTATCAGAGAAATTTAACAAAGAGATTAAAATAATTTAAAAAATCAAACAGAGATTGTTGAACTGAGAAATACCTTTGCTGAACTTAAGAAAATGTTAGAGGATTTCAACAGCGGGATGAATCAAGCAGAGAAAAAAATCAGTCAGCTTGAAGATCAGCTATTTGAAAAATGCACAGTCAAAGAAGACAAAAAACAGAACTGGAATAAAGATAGACATATAAATAAATGCAATAGAATTGACAATCTAGACATAAATTCTTATATTTTTGGTCAATTGATTTTCCACAAGTTATCAGGACAGTATAATGGGGAAATAATAGTCTTTTCAACAAATGATGTTGGAACAACTGGATAACCACATGCAAAAGAAAGAAGTTGGACCCCACTTAAAAACACATACAAAAGTTAACTCAAAAGGGATCATAAATCTAAATGTGTGAGCTAAAACTACAAAAATTCTGGAAGATACATAGGAGTAAATCTTTGCCTTGGGATAGGCAAAGCCTTCTTATATGATAAAAAAGGTAAAGTGAAAAAATATAAATTGTACTTTTTCAGTATCAAAACCTTTTTTGCTACAAAAGTACCATAAAAAAGTGAAAATATTACCACAGAATGGGACAAAATTTTCACAATTCATGTATCTGATAAGGAACTTGTATTCACAATAAAGAAAGAACTCTTTCAACTCAACAACAACAGAAATAAATAGCCAAATTGAAAAATGGGCACAGGATTAGAATAGACATTTATCCAAAGAAGACATACAAATGGCCAATGTGCACATAAAAAGATGCTCAACATCATTAGTCATTAGGAAGATGTAAATCAAAACCACAATTAGATACCACTTCATAGCCACTAGGACGGCTAAAATGAAAATATTAGACAGTAACAATGGTTAGTGAGGATGTGGAGAAAGCCTCATATACACTTCTAGTGGGATTGTGCAGGCACTTTGAAAAACAGTTTGGAAGTTCCTCAATATGTTGAACATAAAGTTATCATATGATCTAGCAGTTCCATTCCTAGATATATATCCCAAAATTAAAAACATATGTCCATCCAAAACCTATACACAAATATTCATAGCAGTAGTATATAGAATAGCCAAGAAGTGAGGAAAAACTAAATGGCCACCAACTGATGGCTGGAGAAACAAAATTTTGTCTATCCACACAATGGACTATTATTCAGTCATAAAAAATGAAGTACTGATTTATGCTACAACATAGGTGAACCCTAAAAACATTAGATTAAGTTAAATAAGCCAGACAAAATAATATCTCATATTGTGTGATTTCATTTATATTAAATGTCCAAAATAGGCAAATCCATACAGGCAGAAAGTAGATTGGTGGTTTCAGGGGCTGAAGAGAGTGGATATGGGGAGTGACTACTAATGGTTATGGAGCTTCCTTTTGGATTGATGAAAAAATTCTAGTATTAGATAGTGGTGACGGTGGCACAACTCTGAATATGCTAAAATATACTGAAATATGAGCTTTAAATGGGTGAATTTTATTATATGTGACCTATATTTCAATCAAACTGTTTTTTTTAAGAATAAAAAAAAGAAGCAAACACTGAAAGTTGTTATCATTTTTGATGGATTCCCAAAACTGTTCTTGTGCTCTAACTCTTCAGATGTGCCATCAGATAGGTCAGGATAAGAGAGAATGCATAAGAAGGAGAAAAGAACATGAGTAATGTCTCACATACCCATAAAAAAGACATTACCTTTAATTCAAGAAAATGAGATTAACCTACCTTTTCAGGAGCATGAGATTTATGTTAAATATTAAGGATCAATAAACCAGGAAATATGGCTTTGGCCAGATTACAGGGGACTTTGAACAAAGTGGATCATATAGTGAAATTGTTAAATCCGGGTGACAGATGCAGTGAGTTACTTATACACATATTTGAAATTGTCATAGTAAAAACTTAAGAGTGTATATTAAAAACTAATGCTAGAAACTGAAGGAGAATATAAAAATAAATAAGGATTGTCTTTGGCCCTTAAGGAGTTAGAAATTTAATGAGGAAATACTATATTACAATATCTGTTAAAAGAATTACCAGAAAAGAAAAAAAAAATCAAGCAAAGAATTGTGGTGGAAAAGAAAGGGATGGGCGGGAAAAGATGGTATCCAACCAGCGTGTTACAAGGACCTGGCTTTGAACTGAGATTTCAATAGGCGGAGGTGGGCGTGAAAAGCTGAGAACACAGTAAGGGGTGACAGCATAGTTCCATGTTCAGAGCAGAAGTTTGCCCTGGAGGTAGTCTGCAGAATGGGTATGAGTGGCAGGAATCAGATAGAAAGAAAACAGCTAGAAGGCAATTACGGTACTTCTATGACTGCAATAGATGGGGCTAAATAAAGGTGATATCGGTGAAAAGAATAAAATAAATACAAGCCAGTTTGTTAAAATTTATCAGAAAGAATGCATTTTTATAAAGTGAATGCTTTTCCTTTGCAGTAACAACAATAATAGCAGCCACCTTGAAATTCAAAGGACCACTGGAGGGCATTTAATCAAATACTCACTTAAGGGACAAATCACTAAGTCTGGCTCAGCATGAGTAACTCCTTTGAGAAGAACGTCACTACTTCCTGTGTTTATCCATTCCATTTTGGTCATTCTTCCTCAGAACTAAGAAAACCCATTCAGTCCTAGTTCTTTCCTCAAAAACCACAGAACAAGCCTAAGCTTCGTCTACATTACTGTCCTTCAAATATTTTAGGATGGTCTTCATATCCTGTCATGTTCCACACTAGAATAAACCTCCTCAATTGCAGACAGTTTTCAAATTTAGGTTGAATATTTATGGCTTGCTAAAAAATACTGATAAAGTCAATCATATAATAATTTTAGACACTAAACAAAGGATTTAAGCAAAATAAAATTCTCCTTATGCCTTTGTGGCTACAGCCATGCTGTATCTGTATGTGCTATGAATGTTATAGTGCTTGCCCTCATGCTGCACAGAATCCATGCAAAGAGTTCTGGAAAACATGACTTCATCAGAGATACCTTAGAAAAAAACATAATTCTGTTATAAGATGACTTTTTACACATTTATAAAAAAGTAGAACAAAAGATATTTTCATTTTCAATCATATTGTTCCCTATGTTATAAATTACAGATAATGTTTTCCTATATTTCAATTCGTTAAGAGAACAATAATAAAATCATTAATATTAAATGTGAATATGGCCTTAAATTATTTAATCCAGCCCCTTAGTGTCAAAGCTAATAAAATAGCATAATTTCCTTTTCACAGTTGAAATTGCAATGGCCCAGGGAATTAAAGAAAACAGTTAAGATCACACCATTCATGGAGAATGGATGTCCCTAGGATCAATTGTGTGAACATGGAGGACCATGCTGTCCCACTTAGGAAATTGAATCATAGCCAACCAAATTAATTATCTGTGTTTCAATGTTTATTATTATTATTTCAGCTATTAAAAATTCAATTTTAAGTATTATGATCTTCATTCTAGCAATCACTCCTCTACAATATCCTCCATCCTTTCCCACCTCTGCAGTGGGAAGCCTGTAATATGACACTGAACTAGGAAGTAGGAAGAAAGGAAACGATGTCTCTTTACTTTCACACTCAGGTTCTGCTTCAAAATGAACAGGTAAGAATCACTTTTTATATTTCTATTGGCCAAAGAGCATTATAAATAATAATATTGTTGCAATGCTTCAACCTACATTAATTGTTGTTAAATTTTGCTATATAGAGTAATCATCTGTAACTCTTAAATGTGCTTTGTTTGATTCCTAAAGTCACATATAACTAATGAATTGATATAAATCAGGAGTCTTGGTTTGAAAGATGTTTACAGGAGTGTGTTAAGGTTCTCCAAAGAGACAGAACCAATGGAATGTATAGAGAGAAATAATATAACAGGGGACTTATTAGTGGAATAGGCTTATGTGATTATGGAGACTGAGAAATCTCACAGCAGGCTGTTTGCTAGCTAGAGACTCTGGGATGCTGGTAGCATGGCTCAGTCCAAGTCTGAAGGCATGAGAACCAGGGAACCCACTGTTGTAATTCTCAGTCTTGAGAACCCAAGGGGCCATTGTAAGTCCTGGAGTCCCAAGGCCAGAGAGCCTGTGGTCCTGTGTCCAAAGGCAGGAAGAGAAGGATGTGTCATAGCTGCAGGAGAGAGAGAGGAAATCCTTTTCTCTCCTTTTTTGTTCTATTTGGGCCCCCAGCCAATTTAATGGTGGCCACTCACATTGCAGGTGGATCTTCCCCACTCAGTCCACTGAATCACATGCCAATCGCCTCTAAAAACACCCTCATAGACACACCTAGAAGTAATGCTTTACTATTTCTATAGATATTCCTTAATTCACTCAAGTCGACACCTAAAATTAACCATGACAAGGAGTGACTTGAAAAAGTTTTCACTGGTCATACATGTTTGTGAAAATATACAGAGTGTGCACTTCTTGGAAGTTCTCAGTGAATATTGTTATAGTTACATAGTAACAAATTAAAGTATCTAAGCAATTTCTCTGTAAAGAATCTTCTTCCTTCTTTGTAACAACACATCAATGTGAGGGTGTATATGTGTGTGTAAGTGTAAGGTGGTTTGTTTGTATACTTGTTTTATTCTGGATTTTTGTTCTATTTTTCCCCAACATACCAATAAAGTATAATCATAGGTAAATATGCATGATTAAATAATAACTCAGTGAATTTGTAAGAGGTCATGTTACTTGGTTTACCATATGTTTGTGCAGTTCATTATTATTCTCTCTCTTGACAGTGGCTATGTGGTATCTAACCTCCCGAAAAAGCACAATTCTTTCCAAGATACTTTTATTTGATTTCAGACATCTTTTTTACCTTTCAAAAATTGCCTTTCATAACAAATTATCCATACTATACTTAGCCATTGAGGAAAGGCAACATCTCATTTAACTATCATTATTGAACAGTAATCTGCTACTCATATCTAATTTAGTTAAGCCTAAAAGCTTATTATTTTGGAACATTTTTGATAAAAATATATGTCAAATGTGTTAAATATTTCTCTTTGTTCTCTCGCTAAGAACATGGAACATAGTTTTATAGTTCACTTTTAAAGCATTGCTAATTTCTAGATATTGACATAATTTGGTAGTATCCTCAGGGATAATTGAAATGTAAGTGCTATTAAGTAGAATAAATTTATATTGATAATAATTATAAATTGCTCTTGGCTGCTTTGCCTTTATAAATTTTGGCATTTTCTTTATATTTTTTCAATTTATTTTTAGTTAAATGCAACTAAGGATGATAAAGAAAAATATCTTTAATTAATGAGGGGATTATGTTCCACCTGTTTCACTTCAACCACAGGAGCAGATAGAAAGGTAAAAATGGAACAGTACTAGAATAGAGCTTATTAGATGTCTGTCTAAAATAAAATTGAAAGGAATTGGGATAAAGAATTACAGGAATCTCTTATGCACAGGCTATATGCAATATTTAATAAGCAATATGGTGTAGACACTGCCTAATGAGCATGAGTACCAGACACAGTACCAAAGCAGGATTCTAGAGCTCTCCATCTATATGTTCTTTGGTTGTAGCTTTACTAGGAAGACTGAAGTTCTTGCAGTAAAAGCCAAGGGCAGCTGCAACTGTCAAGAGTATTTGAGCTATTTATCCAACCATTTGGAAATCATTCAATAAATTAACAAGTACTGTGATAACAAGCCAGTGTATACTGGCTAAATATCAGGCCTGCTCCTATGAGCATCAGCATAGGGCATAAAGTTAGTGACATCTATTTATCTATTTTAATTGTTCCCTCTCATGCTCTCTCTCTCTCTCTGGTGGTTACCAGATGAATTTTGGATTGCACAGGTGTCGAATAAAAAAATTTGTATTTTATGCCTTTCTATTCTATTTCTATTATTTACTTTGTTTTCAAAAAGTTATTCCTGAAAGATACTCTATTATTTAATAATTATAACATTGAAAAAAACATGATTATATCTAGATTATCTTTGAGAGTCAAGAAAGCCTTTATCATTATGTGAACTGTTTATACTAAGGAGTTTCAAAATAGTACCTATGATGAGAAAATGTACAGTCATATCCACTGTAATTAAAACAATTACTTACAAATGTTTTTAGTTCAGGGAGAAAATTTATAATAATTAGATAATAATGATTGCTAGTTATTCAAATGAAAATTTCCTACATGATCTCTTAAGTGGAGTGAAAGGTGAGCGGTTCAAACTGTTGTCATCAAATTTTTTCCTTGAATCTTTAGCAAAACTTGACATTTCATTCACATCCTGAAAAGAAAGAATATTTTTTAGGGCCACAGTTTCAAAAGTTGACTAGTTTTTAGTAGATCACATTATTCTCTTAGAGATTTTAGTGTCATACTTTTAAAATTGTAGATTAAAGAAATAAATGGTACACACTAGAAGAACTTAATACACCTAGGAAATAACCTGCTTTCAAGGCTTAATAATTATGATAATAAGCAAAAAAGTTTTCCTTAAATTGGCTTTATTCCATTTCTACTCCATAGTACAGTGGTGTTCACATACATGAGGATAAACAGTCTTGAAAAATATCTCAACTCTATTTTTGTATGCCCATTGACTTAGTCTAACCATACAACTAAGAAATTAGCAGAGCTCCAGGAGTGTTAATTATCCTGATTTTATTTTGAAAAAGAAAGAAGTTTCCTTGAGGTTTGGGGTAGTAATATAGAATCATCTTTGAAATATACATATATGCATAAACTTCACACACAGCTCAAATATTTCCCCTCTATAGTGCCAAATAATTAAAATTTAAATTATATGAATTGTCTAAATAAATATTTGATTTCCGTTAATATTTCTGTCTACATATGGCAGTCTTTTGCTAATACAAATAAAATATTTTATGGTGTTCAGATTCTACATTTTAACAAATTTGACTCATTAGATTTCACTGTACAACTATTTAATGATTTTAATTTTTCTACTTTAATCCTTATGTTCAGAAACTAAAAGTATTTGACTCTTTTTTCTACATTGTATTGAACAGGTAGATTACTAATGTCCTAAAAAAATCAGTTAAGCAGAATTTGTGTGATTGAAATGGGTGCCTATTCGAGGCCTTAATAAATTAATGTAAGTAGAAAAAACTAGTTCATTTGTGTGCTTCAAAACTCTTGGACTACTTCCATGATTGATTTAATGTGATTTAGAAAATTAGAACAAATATGTCAAGAGAATAAGAATGTTAGAATTCATTTATAATGTGATCAAAAGTTAAATAGAAGACGTCTTTAAATGATTTGGGCAAATGTATTCCCTATAAATTTAGTACTAATATTTTTATTGTATTTCTTAAAAGCTAAAGCAAAATGAAGGGTACTTAAATTATTTAACACATTGACTGCCACACTAGAAAAAAAATTTTTTCCTTGTGGCCATGGTGTTTTATTACAAAAATAGAATAAAAACTTTGAAAAACAAAATGATCTTTTCTAATTTAATGAAAAATTTGTTATTTTTCATTGTTTTCTGTGCATGAGTTATATACAATTAAATTGTCAATATTAATTGTAATAAGAACATCAACAAGTAAGATTTTCACAAACCAATTGCATGGATTTGCCCAGGGGGCCACCCATCATGTAACACGTATGCTACAGCATAGCAGCATGAGTTGCCTCTGCACCACATGGCTCCCAAGGTAAAGAGACATGTGAGTTACATATGCTTCATGAGGCCCTGGGCTCAAAACTAGCATGAGTTAAATACAACTCACATGGCAGTTAATGTGTTAATTATGATCATCTAATTTTAAAAAGTGTGTAATTATGGAAAGACAATTTTTTTCCCAATATTGTGGTCTAGACCATTTATATGCATGACTTATCATATAAAGGACAGTGACTAATCTAATGGATGATACATTTTACCACAGTTTTACAAAGGATAACAAAAATATTCAAAAGAAATTCTTAGATTATCCCTCCAAAATATCCAAGTTTGTAACAAGAAATAACTCACTGAAGATATTTCTGTGAGACCTAAAATGATACAGTTACAGAATGTGTTTTCTAAGGATCAAACCAAATAATTGAGATAGAAGAAATAACAATTAAAAAAATTTAGAAAAGATTTTAGACATATTGTACTATTACTCAAATATCAAATGGTTCAAATGAAATTTTTCCAAATTCTAAACTTACAAATTAATTCCAACCACATCACCTTTATTTTGCCAACAAAATTTAATTAGTTATATACCACTCTCTCTGCTACTTATATCATGACAAGAGGAGTCTTTTGCTCAAAATAGAAATGTAGGGAGGTGATGTTAGTATGATCAAAAATATGTCCAAAATACAGGCTTTTCAGGGGACTGCCCAAGGGACTAGTTTCTATATGACCTGAATCTAAGCCATGACAAAAAAAGGGTGTTAGGTTGGGGGTCTTTGAGAACAAAAGCAAATATCTGGACTACATGAACTCACTTGTCAAAATCCTCCCCACACCCACTCAGTGCTCAGGGACATTATGTATAATAAAAGGGTAAATTCACTAGGAAGATATAACATAAATCTATATGCACCTAACTTCAGAACACTCAAATATATGAAGCAAATATTGACATAGCTGAAGGGAGAAATAGATAGTAACATAATAATAACAGAGAATTTACATACTCAATTTTCAATAATGGATAGAACATCCAGAAAAACCAATAAGGAAACAGAGGATGTGAAAAACACTATAGACCAAATGTGCCTAACACACGTACACAGAACATTCCTCTGTGCAGCAGAATAGACATTCTTCTCAGGCACACTAAGAACATGATAAATCATATTAGGTCACAAAATAATATAAAAACTTAACAAATTTAAGAAGATTTAATCATCCCAAGTATCTTCTCCAAACACAGTGGAATGAAATTAGAAATCAATCACAGAAGGAAAACTTAAATTTCATAAATATGTGTAAATTAAACAACATGTTTGACCCAATAAGTCAAAGAAGAAATCAAAAGGAAAATTAAAAAATATTTTGAAACAAATAAAAAAAAACATTATGAGATAAAACAAAAGCAGTGTTAAGAGGGAAATTAATAGTGGTGTATGCCTACATTTAAAAGTAAAAAAGATGCCAAATAAGCAATATAATTTCCTAATTTTCTACCTCAAGGAATTAGAAAAAGAAGAATAAACTAAGCTCAAAGTTAGCTTATGGAAAGAAATAATAAAAACCAGAGGAAAAAAAATAAATGAAATTGAGACTTGAAAGGTCAATCTTAAAAAAATCAGCAAAACTAAGAACTGGCTTGTTGAAAAGATCAAGAAAATTAACAAATCTTTAGCTAGCTTAAGAAAAAGGGGAGATATATAAATAAAATCGTAAGTGAAAGATAGGATGTTGCATTAGATGCCACAGAAATAAAAAGGATTATAGAGACTCTTATAAAGAATTATATACCAACAACCTGGATAACCTAGAAGAAATGGATAAATTCCTAGGAACAAACCATCAAGATTGAATCATGAAATAAATACAAAGTCTGAACAGACTTACAAATAACAAGGAGGTTGAATCAATAATCCAAAACCTCCCAAAAAAGAAAAACCCAGGACAAGATGGCTTCACTGGAGAATTTTACCAAACATTTAAAGAACTAACATCAATCCTTATAAAACCCTTTTAAAAAATTGAAGGGGCAGAACACTCCCAAACCTATTTTATGAGGTCAGCATTACCCTGATACCAAAGCCAGACAAAGACAAAACAACAAGAAAAAGGAAACCAAAGGCTGATATCCTTGATAAATGCAGATACAAAAATTCTCAAAAAGAATCTAGCAAACCAAATTCAACAGCATGTGAAAAGGATCATGCACTATGATCAAGTGGGATTTATCCTTTGGGTGCAAGAATGGTTTCAACATACAAAAATCAATCAATTAAAAGAAAATAAAACCTTATATCAATTGAAGAAGAAAAGCATTTGACAAAATTCAATACAATTTCAGGAGAAAAACACTCAATAAAATAGGAATAAAAGGAAAGTATCACAACATAATAAAGGCCATTTGTGACAATTCCACCACTAACATCTTATTCAATGATAAAAAACTGAAAGCTTTTTTTCAATGATCAGGAACAAGGCAAGGATGCCCACTCTCACCTCTTCTATTCAACATAGTACTGGAACTCTTACCCAGAGCAATTAGGCAAGAAAAATAAATAATAGGCATTCAACTCAATAAGAAAAAAGTAAAGTTATTTCTTAGCAGATGGCATGATCCTATATATAGAAAACCTGAAAGATGACCAAAAAACCTAGTAAAACTAATAAATGAATTCAACAAAGATGCAGGATACAAAATCAACATACAAATAATTCAAAAAAGAAATTAAGAAAACAATCCCATGTACCAGAAATTTAATAAAACCCAGAATACTTAGGAATAAATTAAACCAAGGAGCTGAAAGACTTGTGCAATAAAAACTATAAAACATTGATGAAAGAAATTAAAGATTACACAAATAAGTGGAAATACATCCCATGTTCCTGGATTGAAAGAACTGATATTGTTAAAATGTCCATATTTGTAGATCCAAATAGATCTACAAATTCAGTGAAATTCCTATTACAATTCAAAGACAAAGCAATTCTAAAATTCATATGGACCCACAAAAGACTGAATAGCCAATGCAATCTTGAGAAAGAACAAACCTGGAGGCATCACACATCCTGACTTCAAAACATATTATAAAGCTACAATAATCAAAACAATCTGGTACTGTTATAAAGACAAAAATCTAGAACAATGTAGCAGAAATAGATCCCCAGATAAACCACCTGTACAATGTCAACTAATTTGATGAAGTGCAATGAAACAGGTTAAATATGGTTTTCGAAAATGGGGTTGAAATGCACTACACATGCAAAGAATGATGTTAGACACTTAAATTCACATGCACAAAATAAACTAAACATAGATTAAAGACTTAAACATAATACCTGAAACTATAAAATCCTAGACGAAAACATAAGAGAGAGAATCTTCATAATATTGGTCTTGGCAATGATTTCTTGGATATGACACCAAATGCACAGGCTATAAAAGCAAAAATTTTAAAAATGGGAATAGATTAATCCAAAAAGTTAAGCATAGCAAAAAACATCAACCTACAAAATAGACGAAAGTTTATTGAAATATAGGATACTGACAAACTTAATATTCAAAATAATAAGGAAATCCAAATAAACAAAACAGATCCAGAAAAATAAGCAAAGGGAATTGAAACACTTCCAGGACAAGTTATATGGCTTAAGGGAATAAAAAGAGGTTCAAAATTCACTTTCGAAAAATGAAATGCAAACCACAAGAGAAATCAAACCTCTTAGCCTCTAGGAGGGCCATTAAGAAAAAAAAAAAAAAAAAAGTCTTAAGGTGGAGAATAACGAAATTGTACTTGAAAAAATTAAACAATGATGCAGCCCAACTGTTGAAAACAGAGGATCTTCAAAAAATTAGAACACCATATGATCCAGAATCCATATTGAATTATCCAAAAGAATTAAGAGCGAATCCTAAAGATCATCAGTCACCATGTCATTGCAGCAATTATTCACATGAAGATGTGTGGGGGTAAAAAAATAATCCTGTGATAATGAATAAGAAATGGAATATAAGGGAATTATTTAGCTTAAAGAAGAAGAAGAAATCTGCATGATCCTTCAACAGGTTTAGAGGTTCAGTCATGCAAGATGAAACAGTTAGATCTATTGCATCAATGTGCATATAGTTAACTTTACACTTAAAATTGTTAAGAGGGTAGATGTTGTATTATGTGTTTTCTAACCACAACAATAATAGCAAAGAAGGAATGCAAAGAAAAAAATGGAGTGAGCAGGGGTTTCTAGGTATTGTTTATTTAGATACTCAGGTACCTTAACAAGATTTACACTCATTACTGCTACCACTACCAGGCCACTGTAGTGATAAAACAAATATCCATATGGTGATTTGGATTTGGAATTCATTAGCATTATGTAAGACCTCAAGGAGGAAATAATGAAGCACAATATTAGATTGTTTTACTTTAAGAAATTATTAAATTTTTAATAAAACATCTTGGTTAAAGTCTGATTTGTTTGAATATGGCTTTATGTATTCTTACAGTAAGCTGTAAGAGGAAAGAGGTTTTTGTATTTTGTCTAGTGAGTGATGTATCCTAGAGAGAACAGCATATACACAAAATACAAGACAATGTTTATAGATGACACATTAGCTATAAAATAACTCAACAAATTTGTAAAAAAAAGGAATCAATTATGTAAGCCAACTTAACTATGATGAGCCTGTATTGTATAGCAGAAAGGACGAGGGCTTTGTTGTGAAACAGATCTGGGGATATCCTGGTTAAATGTGACCCATTACAAATTAAGCTTCCCTTCAGTGTAGAAGGTAACTGTTAGATGATCTTTAAACTCACTACTACTACCACCTACTACCACTTACACACAGGGATGGACCAAAGAGTGTGTATTGCCTGAACCTGGCTCCCTGAACATTGGAACATTGTTGCTTGAACCAGAGGTGTCTTGGATATTTATGACTATAATCTATAAATTTTGAGTAAATAAAGATCTTCTCACTGGAACCTATATATTACCAGAGGTCAGCATAAATAACAGGTGAAGTCAGCCAGACACACACAAAGAGATGAAGAGAGGACGTTGAGAATCTTGATGACTTTCCTGGATGAGGTCCAGATAGACTCTTGTCCAATTTCTGCATAATAAAATTTCCAATACTCTACCTCTGATAAGTTTTACTCCTTCAGTTTCCTAATACTTAAAGATGCAAAAATGTTGTCTTACTACCTTGCATAGTCATTGTACAATGAAATAAAATAATCTGCTTAAGGATCAGGTAGTCCTCAGTGCAGTTAGAAAGTACTCGATAAATATTAGCTTTTATTTTTTATTTAGAAAGCTAATCAGGTAAAATCAGAATTCAGCTCAAAGCATTTAACCCCAGAAGGGACCTTAGAGTTATGAATCTGAGGCTGGAGATAATCTCTTATTCATCTAGTATTGCTGGAAAGTAATTATTAGGGTTGAGGGTATGCAGGTGGCAGGGTAGACAATAGGGGGATGTGGTCAAGGGCCAAGGGTCAGGACCAATAAAAACAGAGAAAAGAAACCACAACAGCAAGGACTTGAGATTAGGGACTTTTCCCAACTGGGAGCATGGGTGGAAGCTAGGAGCTTATGACCAAAGGTAAACTTCCCCTCATTAACATAGTAAAACTCACACCCCCTAGCACCATGACAGTTACAGAGCCAGCCATACAAGGACAGAAAATGAGAGGGTACATGATTCCAGGACTCTCCACCCACTTTCCCAAAAAGATATGAATATTCCACCCCCAGCTTAACATATTATTAGGGATTAGCATAAAGGACAGACCCTAACCCTGGGATGACACTGTTCCTTATTGGAGCAGTCTACTCTCTACTAAGCTTGAGAGTGTACTATACTTTCTATACTCTGTCTTTAAACTCAGGGTCATCTCCACTCATGGGTACAGACCACTTCCTCTCTCTAGAACTTCCTTTTGCTTTGCAATAAAAGCTGCTTATGTGGAAGTGCTTTGTGTCTGTCATCACTCTGTCACTCCAGCCCTGCTTGCAATTCTTCCAAGCAAGGAGCCAAAGAACCAGGACAACTCTCCCTAACCATACCTGACAGTAATCACAATAAGTTTCTTTAAATAATATTCTATAATTCAAATCTTATCTTCAAAGATAACTTCTGTCAAGTAAATATAGTCAGTGCTTTGTATCTGTGGGTTCTGCACTGGAGAATTCAACCAACCATAGATCAAAAATGATCAGGAAAAATAAAAATAAAATATAACAATACAGGGCTGGGCATGGTGGCTCATGCCTGTAATCCCAGCACTTTAGGAGTCTGAGGTGGGAGAATCATTTGAGATCAGGAGTTTGGGACCAGCCTGGGCAATATAGTGAGACCTTGCCTCTACAAAAACCAAACAAACACAAAAATAAAAATAATACAATTAAAAAATACAGTATGATAACTATTTACATAGCATTTTCATTGTAGTAGGTATTATAAATAACAAAGATGGAGATGATTTAAAGTATATGGGATGATGTGCATAAGTTATATGCAAATACTGTGCCATTTTATATAAGGGATTTGAGCAGGCATGGATTTTGATGTCTGTGGGGGTCCTGGAATCAACTGCATATGTTACTTATGAAAGGATTTCCATATTTAACTGCTTAATTTTCATCAATATTAGTTATTAAAGGATCATAGTTCATTATAATTAGGTTTTAACCCTTAAAAGAACAAGGATGTAGACCACATCTTAATTTTGCAATATGACTGACCGTCTTTCACTGTATCATTCAGGCATTAGAATCTGCAACATGATTCTCATGAAATCTATTTTTATTTTGAAAGGCAATTGTGACTTAAGTAGCTTCATTTCTTTGATTATACAGATGTAAACATATGTAAAAATTAATGAAAAGACTATTTAATATTTGTGTATTTTACAATATATGTTATACATTTAAAAACAAAAATAAAATAAAATGAAATATTTATTTAAAAGGAACCTATTCCTTACTAATGTTTAAAACCTACTCTTTAGTACCTACAACTCTGTTACACTTGAAGTATATTACATTATTGTATTCTAATATTTTACCAGCTACTCTTGGATAGAGAATTGAACCTGATAACATCAAGGTATTTAATGTCCCCTATCTAATAAATGCAATTATTAGCAATTCTGTGTTTAAAAATTTACTTCTAACCTACAGAAATCACCTTAGCATGCGAGTCATTATATATTTTAAGGAATTTTCCTACCTAGGCATTAAGGAACCTAGAAGAATGGACTATTATTGAAAAATCTCAGGGAGCCTATGTATACATACATTTTCTCATAAAGCCCCCATGATTTATATGATTGAGGTTTTGACATTATTATGATTGGGAGGCATTTCCAAAAACTGAAAAGAGAGTGATCTTTTATCTTTCATCATAATTTAGACCCATAACTTTGGCTTGGAATAACAATTTATGCCAATTACAGTGTCACCAATTTGAGCAGCAAATCAAGTGGGGAGAAGTTAGAGGAAAGTGTTTTATCAGAAATATTTTGAAGTAAACTGATACCCTTAGACAAAGATTTTGCAAACTTGTCTAAACCTAAGACAAACCAGTGTACATTTCTAAAAATTCAGAATCCCAGACCAAACCAGATGAGTATCACCATCAGTACATCTTGGAATCTATAACCCTAGAGAAGTGTTTTACAATTTATACTGTAAAATACTAACATATTTTTGAAAAAAAATAATAAACTGTATAATACTTACCAAAAAGTTAATAGTGATTGTTTCTTGAAGAGTTTAATTATGGGTGATTTTTTTTCTTCCTTATCTTTATACTTTGTAATATGTTTTTATATATGAATGACTATATATTACTTTTGCAATAAAAACATAAAATAAAATGAACAAGGAGAATGGTACTCTGGTCAAATTAATATCAGAAAGAACTGCTCAACATTAGTAACACTAAAACCAAAATATTTGTTCATAGCAAGCATTTTTCATGCTCAATACATAATACTAAATAATTCTACACAAGAGCTCTATTTATTCAATTTTTATGTAAATTATTCAGATGGGCTAATTGTCATTCCTTCCATTTATTTACCAAATATTCATTACATGCTCCCTGCAAAAAAAGCACTATACTAGATTCTCATTTGTTATTGTTTTGTTTCTTTTTTTGTAGTTTTAGAAACTCTCCATGCCTCAATAATCTTTTCCATATTTTTAACAATAGTGTCATGATACACAAGCTTGTGAGTATCCACGGTTAAGCAAAATAAAAATTAGGGATCTCAGTAAAATACAAACACTTGCCCATTATTTATTTATGTTTTTCTTAATTAGAGCAGATCAAAGTTAAAATATATACATTACTCCCAATAGTGTGTTGATTAAAATCATGGCTTCCAGCTTGAGTTTGAATCTCAGTTTTGCCACTAGTTATGTGACCTTGGACATGTTATATTACCTTTCTATATGCCTCAGGTTTATCATGCCTTAAAAAAAGTACAGGATTGTTATGAGGATTAAAAAAATTAAATGATAATGTAGTTCACTAAATGTGAAACATTTAAGTAGGATGTGTGGTATATACTAAGCACCATGTAAAAGAAGCTATTTTATTATTTTTACTCACCATGGAGCTGGATATTGCCTGAAATGTTAGCAATGTTGGTCATTTAATCATGTGGAAAATGATGGTGGGAATTGTGATTCTCAGACTTATAATTCCAGTTTAACTACTTGAGTACATCTAAACATAAATCTACATATTATGAATAATTCCAGCCTACTCCACTGTGCATGTGGGATATAGAATCACCACACATGATTGGTGTGAATTTTCAACTTCATCCTCTACATAGTTGATAATTCATAAGGATACCTTTTCAATTGTAGTACTTACTGAAGCTGGGCTTGACTTGGGATATTATTATTTCCACAATGACATTAATTATGTGTGTGAAACCATGATAATAGTCAATGAGATTTTTATTTAAAAAATGACTGATAGAGAGTATCACCAATCAATGTTATGTAGGACAGAAGAACATGAACCTATAAAACATATTACCTTTCATCCCATACCATAACATAAAACTATTTGAAACATAGGATTGAACCTTTCTAATCCCATAAAAATTTTGAAACATCTCCAAAGAAACTGTTATAAATATTTTCCATTCATTGGCTATCCATAAGCAACTCAATTCCATATGTCCATAACAGAGCTCATTCTGTTATCCCAAATTCTGCTCCTCCATGGGCTGTCAACCACTTGCCCAAGCTAGAAATATGGAAGTAATCCTTGATGCATCTCTCTCAAATGCCATTCCACCCAACTCCAATCAATTCTTCATAAGCCAAAAGGTTTTAATATTCTATATGTTTCTCAAATCCATCCCTCCCATAACCCTTACTTAACCCATGTCTCTCCAAGTTAAGACACTATCTCTGCTGAATTAAACAATCCTCTGATTGAGGTCCCTGACTTCAGTCTTGTCTCTTTCAAGTCAATCCTGCATGCCTTTGCCAGAAATATCTATTAAAAATGCAAATCTCTCATTTAAAAACCTTCAACTACTTTCTGTTGCCTACAATACGTTGGTCAATTTCCTTAATGAAGCAAATAAACTGTTCACTATTTGATTCAGCTTTTCTTTTTCTCCTCAGATAGAAAACTCAGTTATAACCGATGCTGCCTTCTTGAATCTGCTTTCCCCACCCCTTCACCCAACCACTCCTTCTGTATCCAACTCCACCCCCTACCCCCAACTCAGTTAGTTTAGCAATTCTATTTAGTCCAATTATACCCTGGAAAATACGACTATCATTGCACTTATTAAACTGAATTATAATTATCTGTTTTTCTGCCAACCTAGATGGTTAAATATTGTGAAAGGAATGATATATGTAATTATAATAAAAACTTTGAGGTCAAACAAGCTTTTGTCAAATTCTTGTTAGAAATTCACTACCTATGTAATCTTAGGCATGCATTTAATCTCTCTGTACATCAATTTCTGCATTAGTAAAACAGTTATTGTGAGATATAAGTGAGTAAAATATTGTGTGTTACTTATTTTAAAATATATCAGTATGTGCATGATGTTTAACTTTGATCAAAAATACACACTTACCCCCAGAGTGGTAAATTAGTATTTGAAAAATTCTAGTCAAACATCTGCATTCTACCTGTTGTAGCTACTCTAACATCTTCAACTACTTTTATATCTGCTAAGTATCAAAGAATTCACTAATAAGAATTTTAAATATTTGTATGATTTTTTGGTTGTTAAATGAGATGTTCAATATCTGCACATTAGAAAGATTGTTGTTTTAGAACTTGTACTTGCTATGCACCAGATAAAAGAATCCAGTGAAACCAATAACTTAAACCCTTTAGAAATGCATCTTAAGCTTAGGATCCTGATCCTATCTATAATCAAAGCTGACAAAGGAGTTTGTCAATATTTCTGCTAGAATATTGTTGCTTGTACCAGAAAAGCATTTCATGCACAGTGCTGATGGGAGCACTACAAGGACATAAAACTAGTTCTTCCTGGAGCTTAGAGAACAGGAGGAAGATTTTTAAAGACTGCTTGCCAGAAAAGGTATTATGTGGGCAAACTCTTTTCTGAGACTTGCATTCAATTGAAACATACTTCCTAGTAGCATGGCCACGGGTAAAGGGATGTAAAGCCTTGTCCATTGCTAACAACTGGAGGCTACTAATATATACCCCCAAAAAAAACCACATATAATTGTGAATGTAAACTCTTTTTATTAAATGTAAAATAGTTATGAAATAACATTAAAAATTAATACTAACGATGAAGCTTAGTATATACAGGCATATCTTGGAGATATTGAGGATTTGGTTCCAGACCACTACAATAAAGCAAATATCACTATGAAGCAAGTCACAGGAATCTTTTGGTTTCCCAGTTCATACAAGAGTTATATTCACACTATACTGTATTCTATTAAGTGTGAAATAGCATTATGTCTTAAAAATATACACACCTTAACTCAAAAATACTCTAGTGATGAGAAAAAAAGGTAATGATCACCTGAGCCTTCAGCAAATGGTAATCTTTTTGTGGGTGAAGGATCTTGCCTCTATGCTGATGGCTGCTGACTGATCAGGGTGGTGTTTGCTGAAGGTCGGGGCGGCTCTGGTGATTTCTTGAAATAAGACAACAATGAAGTTGGCCACATGGATTGACTTTTCCTTTCATGAAAGCTTTCTCTGTAACATGCAATGCTGTTTGATAGCATTTTATCCACAGTAGAACTTTTCTTTCACAACTGGAGCCAATCCTTTCAGGTCCTGCTGCTGCTTTATCAAGTAAGTTTATGTGATATTATAAATCCTTGTTGTCATTGTGCAATGTTCACAGAATCTTCACCAAGAGCAAATTTCATCTCAAGAAACCACTTTCTTTGCTCATCTATAAGAAGCAACTCCTCATCTGTTGAAGTTTTATCATAAGAGTGCAATAATTCAATCACATCTTCAGACTCCACTTCTAGTACTCTTGCTATTTCTACTACATCTGCAGCTACTTCCTTCATTGAAGTCTTGAACTGCTCAAAGTCATCCAGGAGGGTTAAAGTCAACTTATTTCAAACTCCTGTTAATGCTGCTATTTTGACCTCCTCCCATGAATCATGCGTGTTCATAATGACATCTAGAATGGTGAATCCCTTCCAGAAGATTTTCAATTGACTTTTCCCAGAACTGCCAGAGGAATCACTATGGCAACTATGGCCTTACAAAATGTATTTCTTAAAAAATTAGGCTTATAAGTCAAAATTACTCCTTTATCCATGGCTGCAAAACAGATATTATGTTAGCAGGAATGAAAAGAACATTAATCTCCTTGTACATCTCCGTCAGAGCTCTTGGATGGCAGGGTACATTGTCAATCAGCAGTAATATTTTAAAAGGAGTCCTTTTCTCTGAACATTAGGTCTCAATAGCAGGCTTAAACTATTCAATTAAACATGCTGTGAATAGATGTTCTGTCATCCAGGCTTTGTTGTTCCATTAGTAGAACATAGGCAGAGCAGATTTGGCATAATTCTTAAGGGCCCTAGAATTTTCAGAACAGTAAGTGAGCACTGGCTTCCACTTAAAGTCACCAGCTACATTAGCCTCATAACAAGAGAGTCAGGTTGTTCTTTGAAGCTTTGAAGCCAGGCATTGACTTTTCCTCTTTAGGTATGAACGTTCCAGATGGCATCTTCTTCCAACAAAAGGCTGGTTCATTTACAATGAAAATGTATTGTTTAGTGTAGCCACCCTCATCAATAAGCTTAGCTAGATCTTATGGATCACTTCCTGCAGCTTCTACATCAGCATATGCTACTCCATTTTGCATGTTTATGTTACAGAAATGGCTTCTTTCCTTAAACCTCATGAACAAGTGTCTGCTGTCTTTAAACTTTCTTCTGCAGTTTCCTCACATCTCTTAGCCTTCATAGAATTTCATACAATGAGGGCCTTGCTCTGTGTTAGGTGTTGCTTAGGGAAATGTTGTGGTTGGTTTGATCTTCTATCCGGACCACTCAAACTTTCTTAAAAAAATTACAATAGTAATATCAAAGATCACTGATCAAAGATCAGTATAACAGATAATATAATCATGAAAAAGTTTGAAATATTGCAAGAATTACCAAAATGTGACAAAGAGACAAAAAGTGAGCAAATGCTGTTGGAATAATCATATCAATAACAAACCTTCAATTTATTTAAAAAATGCAATATCTGTGAAGAAAAATAAAGTGAAATGCAATAAAATGAGATATGCCTATACTAGATGCAATTTTTACATATATAACTATGTTTTTACTTCAACATTATGTCCCTGTTGCCCACAGTTTTTCAACCTTGACACTATTGACATTTTGGGCTGGATGATTCTTTGTTGGGGGCTATACTTTGCATCATAAAATGTTTAGTAATATCTCTGGCTTCTATTCAATTGATGCCAGTAGCATTTCCTAGTTGAGACAGCCAAAAATGTCTCCAGACATCACATGTTTCTGAGAGGGACAAAATCACTCTAGGGTGAGAACTACTCCTGGTACTTATCACAGTGCCTGATCCATACTACAGATTCAAAAAAAATTTTAATTAGAACTTTTATTTCTTCAGGGGCTGTTTAGTTCACATGCAGCTAAATTACTTTCAATCCTCAAGTGTCCTAATGAACTTGGTCTTTTTCTGCAGCTTTTGCCATTACATGAAAATTTTATGCCATTGGCAATTGAAGGATAATTCTAAATTTAGAAGTAGTAAGCTTCAGAGGGAGAAGGGTGCATTTGTCAGAAGAAATTGAGACAAGGCACAAATTTTCCTTTTTTCTTTCCCTCTGTATAAATAAGAATTATTTCTAAACTTCTAACTCAAAAAGATTAAAAATATTACTGAAGAAATGTCTGATGAATGGGATGAAAAAAGACACTTTATGACAGAATAGTATCAGTAATTGATAGTGTCATTTTTTTCCTTGCTAAAATAAAATGTAAAATAATTATTTATACTTAAAAATAATCTAATATTATTCTGTGGCAGAAAAGCTCCCCGCCCCCCACTCACCACCAATTTACACATGCCAGGTTGGTAAAATCAGAGTGCACAGTAAATCCTGGCCACACATAAAAGTTAAAAGATTAAAATGTAACTTATGTGTTATTTATCTATAGTCAACAGAAAAAAATACATAAATAACATCTTTTTCAGGCTTAGAAGCTGAAAATGACTACCATATTTATCAAATATTTTATAGCAGAAGATGCTTAGAGCAGATTAATGCACATTAAATTTTTTTAAGTTTTGTGAGTTTTATTCCATCCAAGTTACATCCCAATGTTAAAAGTTCTTTATAGTATAATAAGTGCTTAATAAATGGTTGTTGTAGTTAATATTGTCATTACTACTTTTACTATTACTGTTATTATAATTATTATCATTATGCTGCATGGTCAATAAACCAACCAAATGTGCAAAAAGCAATCACCAAAGACCCACTGTGTAGTGGATACTTATGTTAGACTATACTTTCCCAAAATGACCACAACAATATATGTTTCTCTCCCACATGGTGTTGCTACTACATGAGTTTCATTCTTCCCAACAGGAGGTGGGGTCTATGTGCTGTGTTGGATTCGTCACTACTCTCACAAATAGATGTAGTGGACATGAAGCTATGTGACTCCTGAGATAACATCGTTTCTAATTAGAGTTTGAAACTCATAATATTAATATCAGTTGTCAACATAAAGATATACAGAACAATATATTTCATATATTAATAATATAATCTTTCATTCTTAGAGTTTATATTCTTATCATAAATATAGAACAAAGAGTTTTAAGCACCACAACTTTCCTTTGTGTAGTCATAAAATATAGATCTTCCATAAGAAAATAAATTTCATGCATGAATTAACTTTATGCAGTTCTGGTATTATCAATAATTTTCCTTTTCTCCCAAATACTAGCTTTACATTTTTAAAATGACTTGACTTTAAAGAAAAATGTAACTTTTATCTTTTATATCTTCCTGTTGTAAAATGTAACTTTTATCTTTTATATCTTGCTGTTGGCGTACCTGTTGTTTCCTTCTATATGCAAATCTTCAGAATCATTTGTATATTTGAAAAAAGTTTATTAAATATCTATTTTGTGGCAAACATTGAACTAAATTTTATAAAATTGTTGAGCAAGAGATTCAGAAGTTACCTTTGGTCACAAATCAGAAGATGAAAATTCTAGTCCATAAATTTAAAATTGTTAATATTATATATTACTTTTTATTATACTGTTATTGGAAAATAGTTAAGCACCTTCTTTGTGTCAAAACTGTGATTTTATGTACATTACATAATTTATATCCTCATAACAATCCTGTAAGAAATGTATAATCTTTATTTTAAAATGAGAAACTTGGGTGAACAACTTCCCCGAACTCCTTTTATCAACCTATCCAACGGGAATAGTGATTTCTGTAGTGGCTATTATCAGAGTTGTTGTGGAAACCATGCCCAATCATGGGTAAGAATGGCCGATGCAAACCTCAGGTGATATTGTTATGATGAATGATATCAAATAGTCCCTTTAAACCCAACAAAACCTTTAAAATTCAACTCAATTTCTTTTGGGAAGTAGAAAGCAACCCTCATATACATCTCAGCTCCTCTGAGACAATGACTTGTCCATTAATGCCCAGAATATTGTTTTTGTTGAGTGCCTCATGACTATCAGCCTATCAAGGTGTCCTGAGAGCTCTGACAGTATATTCTACTAAACTATTATGGAGAAGCAGGAATACAGCCAGGTCTGCATGCTGCTGGTTGTGTTCCAACCCAGGGAGGAGAGTAAGGCTTAGAAGCAGGTTTATGGGTTTTTCTTCTTAGACTGGAATTTAGGAAGGTAAAATGAAGAACCGAAGATGGTTTGGACAGACAATTACTTTCAGAAAGACTATATAATCTATTCTTAAGGGATTTCTCTTCTTGCTCTCATTATATTCCCATATGATGCTCCTTTTCTGACTTCTTTTCTGGATCCTTTTCTTTTTCCTGATGCATAAATGTTGGAGTATTCCTAGATATAACCCTGGGGCACATCGATTTCTCAGATGGTATCATAACTGCATCATGGCTTTAAGAATTGTATCATAACTGCAACGTGGATTTGACAATCATCTACACTCTGATGATTCCCAAATAATACCTCTTGTCCTCCTCTGGTCTCCAGACTGAAAAATCCAATTGTCGACTCCACGTCTTCACTTGGATGTTTAGTAGTCAATTCGGACATAATATGTACAAAAACAAACTTTAGAGTTCTGTTCTCATCCTGTTATCTAAACAAATCTGCTCCTTTCCAAATCGTCCACAACTCAGTGGCTAACATTGTTACAGTTTCTTAGATCAAAATATTCCCCTGGAACCTCATTTTGTTTTGTAACCCACATTCATCTATCAGCAATTTCTTTCTTCCTGCTATACTGTGTTACATATACATATACAGACTTCAACCTCTAATGTCACCATGTTAATCCAATCAACTTTGATTATTACAACAGCTGTCTATCCATTCTGTTTCATTTAAATATTTTTTATGCAGATATCAGATGTCACTCTTCTGTCCAAGAACAAGAGGTGCCTAGTCATTGAAGTAAGAGTAAAATCAAAGCCTTTAGAATGGTTTCCACTGACCAATACAATTTGATGAGCCTCCTTTCCTTTGTTACTCCAACTATCAAGGTTTGTCTTTATCATCCACACAATCAAAGATTTCCTTAAATCTCATCTTTGTTCTTGCTGAAAACTCTGTTTGGAAATTCTCTTACCAGACAACCAGTTGTTTCATTTTCTACAAGTCACTGTGCAGATGTCATCTTACCAGAGGAACTTTTCCTGCCACTTTATGCTATAGCAGCAATGTGATTATAGAAATGGTCATTTCCAGGTTACTGGGACATTTAAGTCTAAACTACAATCTGAAAACGGTCATGACCTTGCTTTATGTCACAATTTCCAGTAAACATGTCTGGAAGAAAGATTTGGCACAGTGGTTTAGATGAGCCACTACCTTTAAATATAAGTAGCCCCTGGGGTACTGCCACGAGATGAATTCTTATAACTTAGAGCAATAATTTTTAAGAAAGACAAATTCAGTAGTAATGGCTAAAGTCAAGGCAAGTGAAATCAGAAAATTTGGAAGTAATATGTCACCAGAAAGAAGTAAATCATGTTGACTATTTTGAAAATGTGCTTTAGAAGATATTTTAGAGTCAGAGAATTCTATATTCCAATGCAAGTATAATTTTTAAAAAATTATTTTATGCTTATTATGTTTTTACATTTGCTTCTTTGTATGCAATGTCAATGACAATTTAGACGGTCTTGTTTAGACAATTTAGACAGTTTATTTATGATGAACTTTCCCTACTTAGCCACCTTCCTACATGGTTCATTCATACTGTTAAAGACAGTCATGGTTAAAAAAAGGGTTTAATCTCTAATAACTGATATTTTTCAAATATAATTATGTACTGTTGTGATTATTTTTATCTTTTCCTCCATCTCCTCTGCCTACTTTGTCTTTTTAAAAGTTTGTTTCTCAAGGAAAATTTATCAAAAGATTTAAATGAAAAAACACTACATTGAGGATAATGTTGACAAATTTTTGTATTTTATATAGAAGTATCTGGTAAGGAAATAGTAAAATCTTTCATTTATCAGAACATTTTAAGTCTCCAAAAAAAAAAGGAATAGCTTGTACCTTTTCTACATTTGACTTCCAAATGATGATAATAAAGGTCAGATACATGTTTGAAACTAGAGAAATGTCCAGTAAAAAATCATTTAGAAAACTTTGTTACTTTTTTTGACCACTTTAGTGCTGAATTGATGGTCAGTGACTTCCAACAGAAGGAAGGAGAAGTCCATCACTATTATTAGGTTCTCAAATTGTTAGGAATTATGAAAAGGTAAAAGAAATAATGTAGATTATCTACATGATGCTTTTTATTTACAAATTTCTTTCACTCAGTTTTAAATGTAGTCCATAAACTCCTTCTGTTTTAAAATACCACTATTAACAACTAGTGAAAATGAGCCTATGTTATAATTTGCACATATAGGAAAACTGTACTTTGAATACTTCAAAAACAAAACCTTGAACCAGAAAGGATTGGCTGTCTGAGTTTGCACTGTGAGAAGTACACTGGTAATATCATTTCCAAACAGAGCAGGTGAATTTAATTGATAGGGGGAGGAGGAGAGGAGAGTATAATTAAAGAGCATATTGTTCTTAGAGAAAAGACTGCCTTACTAGCATTTTTTGTTGTCTTTTAGTCAACTTTATATAGCCATTATTGTCTGTAAAGAAGCACCAGGGAAGGAAAGACTAATTCAGTGGGTGCCAACAGTAGCCATGTTGTTCACACACTGCCTGCATCACAAAGAATTGCATTATTTGCCATTTTCCATCATGTCAATTTCAAATTTTTACATAGAGCTTCATTTGGCCCATGCCAACAAAAGTTCTCATTGCATTTTTTCCACAAAATGTGCTTTATCTTAAAATTCTGCAGGATTTTGTGAATAAAAAAATAACTTTTTAGTCAGAGAGCCAAGGATTGAAACTGCAAATCTGTCTCACTAGCAAATAAGAAGTTCAGTTAAAATACCTGATCTTCTATTATCACCTCTGAAAGGGGGTTTTAATTTTACTTGTTTTAACTGGTTGAAACTGGCTAATACTCATAAGATGAGTATTAACTGTGATGATATGTATAAACGTTGTTATGATAAATAGAGTGTAATGAATGAATACAAACCAGTGGCAATCATAATATACCACACATACAACTGGAAATTACAACTTTTCTGCAAATTAGTATTAAACACTGGACTGAGTAATCTATCTTTATGATCCTTTGCTATATAAGCAAATAATAATAGTCAAACTGCCAGGGATTAATCCTTGCAAATCAGTTACTTTTAAGGGGATATATATTCAAAGGCAGGTTCTTATGTACATACAACCTATGAAACACTCACATATTTATAGACTGCAATTTAAGGAACGGGAAGAATGACCATTATCAAATACAGTAAAATAATCCTACAGGAGAGAAATTTATATAAATATACATTAATACTACATACAAATTGAAATAAAAATAAATCCCAAAGATTGAAAAACAATATTTTTTTAATTTCAAAATATTGCCAGGGGAAAATTTTGTTTACATGTATCGATTTTGTTATGCTTGAGTCAGGGTTATACGTGTGCCCATCAGCCAGATAGCGTTGATCGTACCCATTAGGTAGGTTTTCACACACACCCCTGTTTGATTACTGCTGAGTTTTACTTTCCTCTATGCACATATGTGCTCATCAATTAGTTCCAATTTAATAGTGAGTACATGTGGTGATTGTTTTTCCATTCTTTTGATACTTCACTTAGGATAATGGTCTCCAGTTCCATCCAAATTGTTGCAAAAGGCACTAAGTCATCCTCCTTCATGATTGAGTAGTATTCTACAATAATGAAATATACCACATTTTGTTAATCCAATTTTTTAGCACTTTGAAAGTCTTCTAAAGGTGAAAAGAAGAATAAAATAAATCAGACATAGGTGGTTGTCATTGTAAACATCTGGGGTTTCTTTTACGTTCTTTTTATTTCCTGTGTTTCTGTTGAAATTCATGTACTTTCTAACACTTCTTTCATTAAGTGTGTATGTGGGGATGAAATGTAATATATGTATATCAAACTCTGGTGTTCTTTTATCACACTTCTTTCTTTAAAATAGTTTAAAAATTATAGGGACATATTATATTGTACTATTTTAAAATAAGTAATGGGAAACAAAATTTTGATCTCTTGTTTGATAATAAAAGTTATGATTTAATTTTATTAGATACATAAATCTTGATTTCTTCTTGACACCTTCTAGTAATAAATCTGGCAAAATATATTTTATAATTTTTTTTTGCTTTTTTGTTGGTCTGTTTTGTTTAAGTGTATTTGAGCACTAAAACTATTTTTGCCAGTTAGGTGATGTTGTGGATATTTACTGTAAAACAAATGAACTATATCTTTTTTAGTTGCCAAGTTTTCATAACAATACATCTGAACCATGTAATAATTAAATTATCAAAAATAATGTTCTATGAAAGGTTTGTTAAAACTAAAAATATTTTTATTGCATTAAGCCAGGTTACTCGAAATGAAAATGCTGTGTGCTAAATCTCAGTCAAGTGTTATTGGTGTATTTTTTAGACTTTGATATTCTCAATGATTCTATTGAATGAGTAACAAGTCCTTTTCAAAGTCAGGTGTTTTCAATTATTTGCTTTCTAAAAAAAAAGAAAGAAAGAAAGGAAATAAGACACAGTTTCTGGCTGAGAGAATTTTTTTAAAAAAAGATTGATGTTACACAATTATGTTTTGCTGAAGGAAACTCAGGAAATTTTAAAGAACTGAGGGACTACTTTCATAACAAAATTTCTTTTATCTTTTTATTTGTATAAACAAGACTTAACAACTCAAAAAATCTTTAAAGGTAAACATAAGAGTATAATTGATACTGAATTCTATCTCATTATATCGATAACTTATGTTCCCCCACAGATAATTGTAATTTTGGAAAAGAGTCCCATTAAGATCATTAAGAAATGCATATTCAATAAAATTTATTTTTTCATTCATATAATGTATATTATTATTAATAATTATTAATAATAATATACATTATATGTATATTTTGCAACCAGAATAAGTTTGCAACCAGAATAAGTGTTTTTAACACTTAGAGACTTAAAGAAAATGGAAATTTTAAAGAAATATTATTTCAGTTTATTTATAAAATTTTGGTGCTGAAACTCATGATAAATTGATCAACAGGGGCTTTCTGGCATAAAAATAAATAAAATTCCCATGGCAAGGGTAGGGGGATGGTAGAGCATAAATAAAAGTTCAATGAAAAAAAGGAGTACAATTTCCCACTGATAAAGAACAACTTGCTCATATTTTTATGGATGATGTAGTATAATAATAATAATCTTTTTATAAGTATATTTAATTATTTGGGTATAATAATATTTTCATTATGTGGAAATTATTAAATTTACAACTATTTAAGCACTCATACACATTTATAGATCTCAAAAGACTTGGAAGGGATGCATGGTTTTTCATTCTTTGTTACAGTAGGCTTGGGCAGACAGCTCTTGTCTACTCAATGGCACTGGTTCAATAGAAGGGCTTCATCAAAAGGTTTTTAAAAATAATAATTATTTTTATTTGGTTTGTGAGAGATGTGGAGAAATTATTGCTTGTTCTCTCTAAGTTCTCTTATTTCCTTCTCAAAAAGGCACCAGTTCTTTGTAATTCTACATGTCAGGTTTTCTATGGACCCTATAATATAAGTACTTTGAATGCAGGGTTTCCTCTCTCAGAAACCCTAAGAAATGGGAGAAGCAAGGGCTGCGAGTACCAGAGAGGAGAAGAGAGACTTGCCTTTTCTTTATACGGAGAAGTCAAGTGTCAGCAGCTCCTTGTGTGACTAAATTGAGCACCCTATTCTGTGCACTGGAGAAGAGGTGAGACCCCCAGAAGGTAAGGCTATCTGACACATTTAAGGAAGACAGACCAACCTTAGCCATAGGACTGTCCCTGGATTGCAACAGACTAGCAGACCTTCTTCAACTAAAGGGGCTCGACTTACTAGGTGAACGGTACCTATTATAGGCCTATAACAAGGGTAGCAACTCAGAGATTGTGCTTCACAACACCAAAAATTTAGTATAGCCCTGGGAAGTAAGAGAACCCTCATCAATGGCCGAAGATAAATTTCCCACTATTCTGGCAAATTAGGGAATAAGGGTTTATATTTAAGTTATTGAAAGAAAAAATATTAAATGCAAATATATGTGATATTAATTGAAGGCCAGATTTTGTGCACTCAATATCAAATGTATAACATGAACATTATCAACATAATAGCCATGATAGATCTTGGGAAATCAGATTTCCTATATCCATCAAAAGAAAACATTAATTTAAAAACCAGGAACAGTGGAAAAATAAGAGGCCATTTTTTTTATTAAAGCAGCTTTTGTCATTATATAATAGTTTTATTCTGTGATGATTTCAGTAAGGACAAACAATTATAACTGTCTCTCCCGAGTGAGTCCCTCGAAATAATATTGACATATAAAAATGATTGCCTACTCAGTTGAGTATTTGAAAAACAAGAGAAAGCATAATTTGAAAATTTCCTGCATTGGCATAAATTAACTCTAATTCATGAATTAATTCTAATTCTTCCAACTGAATCCCATTCACAATACCTGTCCCATCAACACACAGAATTGGTTCTCTCTGGTTCTCATGTTTTCCTTCTGCACTATTTTGTAGACATCAGTGCCCTAAAAACCTTTCTGGTATGGGACTAATTTTTTTTTAAAATGTACTTGATTTGAAATGTCTAAAGTTATAAATAACATTACACACACATACATACATGTATGGGTATGTAACATATATAAAGATTTGAAAAATAAACACGAGAGGAAATAGAAAGGAATTGTATTTTGTGCTATTTGAAATCACATAAAATTATCTGAACACCACAGGATTTCTAAGTCTTCCAGCTGTCTTGCCATTATAAGTCCAAAATCCACTAAAAATAATGTTACATATCAAGTCATATTTATACTATATGAGTTTTATTTGTCTTTCATTAACACCAAGTAAAATAATTTAATTATTTGATACACATTTTAAAAATAAATGCTAGTAATATTTCCATCTAAATGCCTGAGCTTGGTTGCAGGTTGTTCTGGAATGCAGTTGATTCTTTCATTTATACTGATATTTGCACCATCTTGACATTTTCCAGAAGTAGGAGAAGGTGTTTCTGAAATTATTAAAAAAAAATAAATTATTCTCTGAAACACTTCACAGTTTTGATATACGTGACTGGTGCTCACTTGGAGGTAAGGTGGGAGGAGCCATTTAAACACGCATTCATTATAAATAACAAAATCACTTTAGAACAGGAGCAAAATAGGATAGTGCTTTTCAAAAGGTGCTTCATGTACCACCTACATCAGATGTCTGTGAGGTATTTTTTGAATGTAAAATTCAAGGTCACATCTCAAAAATATTGAATTTCAGTTAATGGTAATAGGACCCAGGAGGCAAAATTGAAGCTTCTCTACATTACTGTGAAACAGATATGCTTTAATGCTTTCCTCCATTTTTCATCTTTTGTCACATGTGGCTACTGGTTACCATATTGGACAGTGAGGCCTATAATATATGATGTTATTTTAAATAGTAGTCTCTTTTGATGGTTTTTGTTGTTGTATCATTAATAAATATATATCAGTACAAATAGTACAACAGTGGAGCAAAAAAGGGTTAGCCTTCTTTATATTATGCTCTTACCTGAGACTGTTTCAGGTTTTTGCCTTGCTAAATCAGCAGTTAGAGCAGTTGCTATTATAGATACTATGGTTAAAAGGATGGTCAAGATAATTTCTAATCTGTTTAGTTTTGTGTTTGTAATCTGGAAAGAAAGAAAAGTTATGCTTTTAAACTCCAGTCTCTGGTAAGTGTTAATTAATTTTTTTATTCATAGGGTATCATCATTGATCATGAATATAAAATTTTTAAAATATGAGTGCGTGGCAGCTTGGAATCATGTATTATAAATAAGATTACAAAAGCAAAGTTATTAATAATTTGCATTGAAGCCACAGAAAATTAAAGTAAAGTGGTAAGAAAAGTACATAATACAACAAAATGGCAAATCAAAACAAAATGAGTCAAAAACTAATTATATATATAACATACATATATATAAAATATATCTAGATGTCTAAGCCTGCATGAATACTTTTCATGTTCTCTAACAAGTAAAATTAGAATAGATAATAAAGTTAGTAAATATTGAGTACAAAAAGCAAGAGCTATGCATACAAATTCTTTAATTTAATAAGATAATTGTGATGAACTAAATATTATCTCAAATTCCATTTACACCTGAAAATCTATGATTTTATAAAATAGTGAATCAAATGGATATTTGTAAACTTAGAAAATAAGCACTTTTTTTCTGCAAGTAAATCTGTCTCAGGGACTTCCTAAAAACTGAAGAGAAAAGACTTCCCAACTCATTCTATGAGGTAAGTATTACCTGGATATTAAAACCAGATAAAGACATCACAATAAAAGAAAACTACAGAACAATACCTCTTATGAATACAAACACAAAAATTATTCCCAAAAAAATACTAGTAAATTGAATCCAGCAGCATATAAAAACAATTATACACCATGACCAAGTGGGATTTATCCCAGCAATGCAAGGTTGGTTCAACATTCCAAAACCAATAAATGTAATATAACATATCAATAGAATAAATAACAAAAATCACATGATAATCTCGAGACACAGAAAAAGGATTGGATAAAATCTAATATGGTTTCATGATTAAAAAAAAACACTTAACAAGCTAAAAACAGAAAAGAAATTCCTCAGCTTAATAAAGAACATCCTGAAAATCTCACAGGTAACATCAGACTCAATGGTGAAAGATGAGATGATTTTTTTTCCTGTAGTATCAGGAACAAGACAAGGATGTCTGTTCTCACCACTTCTAATCAACATTGTACTGAAGGTTTTATCTAGGGCAAGTAAGCAAGAAAAAGAAAAGAAAGTCATCCAAATTGGAAGGTAACAAGTAAAACTACCCTTATTTGCAGATGACATAATCTTGTGCATAGAAAATCCCAAAGCATCAAATAGAAAACTATTAGAATTAATAAACCAGACCAGCAAGGGTGCAAGTTTCAAGATCAATATAAAAAATCCATTCTACTTCTGTATAGTCACAATAAACAATACAAAAATAAAATAAAGAATTCCATTTGCAATAGCAACAAAAATAATTAAAAAAAACTTATAATTTTGGTTTCTTTACTAAATTATTTTAATTGATGCATTATTATACATATTTATGGGGTACAGTGTGATATTTTAATACACATATACAATGTGTAATGATCAAATCAGAGTACTTAGCATATCTGTTACTTCAAACATTCATCATTTCTTTGTGTTGGGAATATTAAAAATCTTTTCTTCTAGGTATTTTAAAGTGCATGGTAAATTATTGTTAACTATAGTCACCCTACAGTGTTTTAGAACACTAGAACTTATTCCTCCTATCTAGCTTTAATTCTGTATTCGTTAACCAACCTCTCCCTGTCCTCCTACACCCTACCCTTTCCTGCCTCTAGTAACCACTATTCTACTCTATTTCTATGAGATTAACTTTTTTAGTTTCCACATATGAGTGAGTATGTGGAAGTAAATACTTCCACATACAGTATTTAACTTTCTGTACCGGGCTTATTTCATTGAACATAATGTCCTCCAAGCTCATCCATGTTGCCACAAATAACAGAATTTCATTCTTTGTTGTATAAATAAATTTAACAAAAGAAGTACAAAATTTACATTCTGAAAACTACAAAGCACTGTATAAAGAAATTAAAGATGATATAAATAATTAGGAAAGCATCCCATCCATGTTAATGAATTAGAAGATTTAACATTGTTAAGATGCCTATACTCCCCCAACTGATCCACAGACTCAATGCGATCCCTATCAGGATCCCAGCAGACTTCATTGTAGAAATTTACAAGCTGATTCTAAAATACATATGGACTTACAAGAGACCCAAAATAATCAAAGCAATCTTGAAAAGGAAGAGCAACATATGATGACTTACATTTTCTAATTTCAAAACATATTACAAGACAGTAATTAAGACAGTTTGGTAGTAGCACAGGATAAACATGTAGATCAATGGAATAAAATTAAGAGTCCAGAAATAAACCCATATATTTGTGATCAACTGATTTTTAATAATGATGCCAAGACTATCCAATGAAGAATAAAATGGTCTTTTCTACAAATAGTACTTAGACAATTGGAGATCTACAGGCAAAAAAATGAATTTGGACCCTTACTTAACACTATATATAAAAATTAAAAGTGAAAATGAATCAAAACATAAATATAAAAGCTATAACTATAAAATCTTAAAAGAAACATGGGGGTAAGTCTTTGTGACCTTGGATTTCACAAATGACTTTTAAATATGACACCAAAAAGCATGTGACAAAAGAAAAAATAGATAAATTGGCTATCAAAGTAAAAAAACCTTTGTACTTCAAAAGAGACATTCTAGGAAGTGAAAGGACATCCACAGAATGAGAGAAAATGTTAGCAAATCACATATCTGATCAGGGACCTAAATCCAGAATATATGAAAAACTTTTGCAATGAAATAAGAAAATACCCCATTAAAAACTAGGCAAAGTACGTGCATAGACAATTCTCCAAGGAAGATATACAAATGGCCAGTGAGCACGTAAAAAATGCTCAACATTATGAGTTCTCAGGGAAATGCAAATCAAAGACACAATGAGATACATACACACCTACGATGGCTAGAATAAAAAAGGCAGATACTAATAAGTATTGGCAAAGATGTGGGAAAATAAGAACTCTTATATACTATAGAAATGTGAAATGACACAGCTGGTTTGGAAAATAGTTTGGCAGTCCTCAAAGGAAAAATGTAGAGTTACCATATGACTCAGCAATTCCACTTCTAGATATACAGTGTATTCAAGAGAAATGAAAACATGTCCATGCCCAAACATGTACACAAATATTTATAGTAGCTAAAAGGGGAAAACAATGTAAATGTCTATCATGTATAAAGAAAAGTAGCACAAACTTTCAATGCAATAATATTTGGCCATAAAATAGAATGAAATAATGACCCATGCTGCAACATTGATTATGCTAAGGAGAAAACAACAGTCACAAAACACCATTAACTCTATGATTCAATTAATATAAGCCATCCAGAGCTAGGAAATCTATAGAGACAGAAAGTATATTTGTGGCTGCTTAGGGATGGAGGATGGAGAGTGGATGGGGGTTGGGGACTGTTAACTAAAGGCATGGTGCTTCTTTTTGAAGTGATGAAATAATCTAAAATTGACTGTGATGATGGTTGCACACATCCGCGACTATAGTAAAAACTACTAGATGGTACAGTTTAAATCGGTGAATGGTGAGAAATGTGAATTAGATCTCAATAAAACTGTTAAAATAGGATATCAAAGAACTCACTATAGTACTGCAAATATAGACTGTTAAATTGTTAATAAAGGAGATGTACTTTCCAAGATGTTAGCTTTATACCAGTATGTCATAGTGATTAAATAAATAGACCTGGTCAGAAACCTGGGTTTGTATCTTAGCTTTGCCACTTCCCAAATGTGTGGCTTTGATAACTTTTTACCTCTTTGAACATGTTTCCTCATATCTAACTGGGAATAATAATAGTCCTGAGGTCATAGTGTAATCCACAAAAAAAGTAAATAAAATAAAGAATGTCAGGTTCTTAGCACAGTGCCTAGCAAAAGCTAAGTGCTAAACAAATTTAACTACTTTTATTATAAATGTAATAAAGAAGAAAAATTCCTGGATTTTTCAGCACGGCTATGATATACTCATTCTTTTTGTATAAACCATATGTTTATCATAAATTAAAATCCTCAGTTTAAATGTCCCATGTTTATTATCTTAACTAAAATGTTATAATTGGCCTTGCAAAATGATCCCCTCCCTAAGTTATTTTTTGTTCTAAGCCCAATACCTCAGACTTTCAGATCATTCAAGCACAATGAGCAGAACATTATAATCTTCTTGCTTAACTGATGTCTCCACAGGACTTCCTGATGACACCATCCATCACCAACAGCTGACTCTTGAATCAGACCACCTGCAGACCCCAAGACTTCAAACCCCATGCCACCTGTCCTGTATTCCATAATCAGCTCTAAAAGCCCTTGCTCTCAGTTAGTCAGGGAGACAGATTTGAGAAATCTTTCCTATCGGATTCCAATCACAATAAAACCCTTTCTTCCCTGGCAAAACTCATTTCAGTAATTGGCTTTCTCTGTGGCGAGCAACTGGACTTAGGCCAGACCACATTTGGGTTTGGTAATAGAATTTGGTGCATTGACTCAGATTGGGTTCCTCATGGCTCAGTGGCCATGGAGCAGGGAGGTACCAAAAGGCTTTCTAGTTGATGCCTGGCTGAATTTCAGCCAGAGGTTTGTTTCGGACTTTCCTGCTGGCTCAACGGTCACCGGCCTTGGACCCATTCCTGATTGTCTTGGAATAATGGATCTCTGAATTTTGACATTTGTGTTCAGATGGCTGAGTGCTATTTAAAGTTGTCGTACAGTGGGGAACACCCCTCCCAGTTTGGAGAATTTCAAGGGAATTTCCATTTGTTTTGGGTTGGAGCAGCTACAACCGTTTGTGAGAGTGGGAACTGACCCAACTGTTTTGATTTGGCACTCCGCAGGCATATCTGTTGAAACTGTAGTTTGTTTGTTTAAAACCTCTTGAATTTTTGTTTATGTTAGTGTGTTGCCATGGGAAAACAGGATTTAATTCCAGAATGCAGCCCTTTGGGATGCATTATCCAAAATTGGCCTGAGTATATTTATGAACCTATGAAGAAAAAGAAAATGTTTTTTTTTTTTTTTTTGGTAGTACTGTTTGGCCCCAGAACAAGATCTTGAGTCTGGAAAAACTTGGCACCTCAATGGGTCATTAAATTATAATACTATCCTGCAATTAAATTTGTTTTGTCATCAAACCAGAAAATGGGATGAAATCCCCTATGTTCAATCTTTTCTGCTCCTTTATCAAAACAAGCCAGATCAGAGTAAATGTAAAATTTCAGTATAATGGACAGAGGCCTGTAAGAAGGTCAGGGAACAGGAATCAAAACCTAAAAACCCCGTCGTGCAATTAGAGGAAAATTCCTTCCAGGAAGAAGAACTTTGGGCGGCTTTGGTCACAACTCCCAGCCCTGGCTGTAGCTCCAGGCCTAATTGCAGCTTCAGCACAGCCCACGGCCCCTGCTCTGGCCATGATCTTACCCACAACCCAGGCTCCAACTCTGTTCCTGGTTGATCTGACCCACTCTGTCCCAACCCTATGGCCTTCTGGAAATCACTTTTTTAGTTCTCCTGCTACCTGCTATGAATCTGTGACCTCTACCTTGCTCCCCTTGCCCCTCCTATTTCATCTCCTTTTCTGAGGTCAGTCTTGAAAAGCCTGGGGACAAGATTTTCCCTCCCATACCTACTAGGGTACCAAATTTGGCTGGAGTCCTCCACCATTCCCAGCAGGGCAATTTCTTTTGAGACAGGTCCCCATAGGGGGATTAAGTGAAAATGAAAAAATCTTCCAGACTAATGTGAGTTTATAATCCATTCACCACTCCTAATTTATATAATTGGGAACAAAATAATCCTTTCCACAGGGATGACCTAATGTGATAACTGATCTCTTTGAGTCTATTTTTACCACACATCATCCTACCTGGGTGGAAGTAAAAAGCCTGCTCAACATTTTGTTGACCTCTGAAGAATGCCAGATTGTCTTAGAAAAAACCAAAAAGGAGGCTAATCCACTACTTGCAGAATACTTAAATAACCAGGTGAGGACCAGAGCTAGTCTGGTGGTCCTATTCATGACTCCAAGTAGAATCTAAACAGTGGAGATGAAGGTTAAGATGCAACACTTTTGGGAGTGCATTTTAGCTAGGCTCAGGAAAGTCACCCCTAAGATGTACAGATATAGACCTAGAGAACCCTGAAAACTTGAGATTAATTAACATGACCTTTATTGGTCAAAGCATGGCTGATATTCAACAAAAGTTACAAAAAGTGGAAGGTGCCTTAAACTTGCCAATATCTCACTTGGTTGAAGTAGCCTATAAGGTTTTTATAAATCATGAACAGACTAAAGAAAAACAAAAGGAAAACAAAAAATTGCATGAAATGAAACAGCAGGCTAAATTTTTGGCAGCAGCCCTGAAAAGAACCTCCAAGGCATCCAATCAAAGATCACAACCCCAAAAGAGGGAAAAGGGATTGGCCAAAGCCCCTCTATGAGAGGAAATAATCAATGTGTTTATTGTAAAAAGGAAGGTCATTGGAAGAGGACTGGCTTATGCTGAAGCAGAAGGGCGGTAGAGTGCCTGCCCTGCAATTGGCTGGGATAGATGGAGAAGATAGAGACTGAAGGGGCTCTAGGGTTTCCCCAAGCCTCTGGGAATTATATCCCACAATTAACATCTCCCACCAGGAGCTGAGGGTAATGTGGAATGGACGCTTACCATGACTAGCTCCATTTTGCTTCTGAACCTCTATAGTAATATCCTTTATTTTTTTTTATTTATTTTTTAAATTTCAAAATATCATGGGGGTACAACACTTTGGCCATACACATTGCCCCTGTTCTGCCCGTGTCAGAGCCACAATCGTGGTCATCCCCCAAACTGTGCTCCCTGCAACCATTCAGTGAGCGTTTTTCCCATCCCTTCCACCCCCCTCCTGCCCGCCCACCCTCAGATGAATGATATTGCCCTGTGTGATGTATGTGTTCATCACTTAGTACCAGTTGGATGGTGAATACCACTGGTGCTTGTTTTTCTAATCCTGTGACAATTCACTTTGAAGAATGGGTTCTAGCTCCAACCAGGATAATACCAGATGTGTTAATTCACTATTGTTCCTTATTGCTGAGTAATACTCCATGGTATACATATACCACATTTTATTGATCCACTCGTGTATTGATGGGCACCTGGGTTGTTTCCACACCTTTGCAATTGTGAATTGTGCTGTTATGAACATTCGTGAGCAGATGTCTTTATTATACAATGTCTTTTTTCCTTTGGATAAATACCCAGTAGTGGGATTGCTGGGTCAAATGGTAATTCTACTTTTAATTCTTTGAGGTATCTCCATATTATTTTCCATAGAGGTTGTACTAATTTGCAGTCCCACCAGCAGTGTATAAGGTTCCGATCTGTCCACATCCCCGCCAACATTTGTTGTTTGGGGATTTTTTGATATGAGCCAATCTCACTGGAGTTAAGTGATATCTCATTGTGGTTTTGATTTGCATTTCCCTGATGATTACAGACGTTGAAAACTTTTTTATATGTTTGCTGGCCATTATTCTGTCTTCTTTGGAAAAGTGTCTGTTCATGTCCTTTGCCCATTTTTTAATAGGGTTGTTTGATTTTTTCTTGTTGATTTTCCTAAGTTCTGTATAGATTCTGGTTATCAGCCCTTTATCAGAGGTGTAGCATGCAAATATTTTCTCCCATTCTGTAGGTTGTCTGTTCACTCTAGTGATAGTTTCCTTGGCTGTGCAGAAGCTTTTCAATTTGATCAGGTCCCATGTATTTATTTTTGTTGCTGCTGTGATTCCTTTGGGGGTCTTCTTCATAAATTCTTTGCCTAGGCCAATGTCCATAAGAGTTTTTCCAACGTTTTCTTCGAGAATTCTTATGGTTTCATGTCTTAGGTTTAGATCTGTTATCCATTGTGAGTTGATTTTTGTGAGAGGTAAGAGGTGTGGGTCCAGTTTCAGTCTTCTACATATGGCCATCCAGTTTTCCCAGCACCATTTGTTGAATAGGGAATCTTTTCCCCATTGTATGTTTTTCTGGAATTTGTCAAAGATCAGGTGACTGTATGAGGTTGGTTTTATATTTGGGTTCTCAGTCCTGTTCCATTGGTCTACGTGTCTGTTCTTGTGCCAATACCGTGCAGTTTTGGTTACTATAGCCTTGTAGTATAGTTTGAAGTCTGGTAGATAGATGCCTCCCAATTTGTTCTTTTTGCTTAAGATTGCTTTGGCTAGACGGGGTCTTCTCTGGTTCCACACGAAGCGTAGAATTATTTTTTCTAGATTGGCAAAAAATGATGTTGGTATTTTGATAGGGATTGCATTGATTCTGTACATTAATTTAGGTAGCAAAGCCATTTTTACTATGTTGACTCTGCCTATCCAAGAGCATGGTAGGGCTTTCCATCTATTTACATCCTCTGCAATTTCTTTTCTCAGTGTTTCATAATTCTCTCTATATAGATCTTTGACCTCCTTAGTTAGATATGTTCCTAAATATTTAATTTTCTTTGTTGCTATTGTGAAAGGTATTGCATCTTTAATTTGTTTCTCGGCTTGATTGTTATTAGCATATATGAAGGCCATGGATTTGTGTGTATTAATTTTGTATCCTGAGACTTTGCTGAATTCATTTATCAATTCCAGTAATCTCTTGGTTGAATCTTTGGGGTTTTCTATGTATAATATCATATCATCTGCGAATAGTGAAAGTTTGACCTCTTCTGCCCCCATCTGGACGCCCCTAATTCCTCTGTCTTGTCTAATTGCTGTGGCCAGGACTTCTAGCACTATGTTGAAAAGAAGTGGAGATAGTGGGCACCCTTGTCTGGTGCCAGTTTTAAGGGGGAATGCCTTCATTTTTCCCCATTCAGTATGATATTGGCTGTGGGCTTATCATATATGGCTTTAATAGTTTCTAGGAATGAGCCATCTATGCCCATATTGTTAAGAGTTCTTATCATAAAAGGATGCTGGATTTTGTCAAAAGCCTTTTCTGCATCTATTGAAAGGATCATATAATCTTTGTTCTTGCTTTTATTTATATGGTGAATTACATTTATAGATTTGCATATGTTGAACCATCCCTGCATCTCAGGAATACCTGCATTACACACTAAACAGAGCAACAGACACCCACCTATGTAAAACTATGCAAAAGCTAAAACTCCAGAAACCAGATTCCATAATGATGCAAGAGGTAAAACAAAAGACACCACCCAATAGAATAAACAGAAATCTACCCCAAATATCAATTCTCTCAATAAATGTAAATGGCTTGAACTGCCCATTGAAGAGACATAGGCTGGCTGAATGGATTAAAAAATACAAGCCAAGTATCTGTTGTCTTCAGGAAACACACCTTACACACAAAGACGCATTCAGACTCAAGGTGAAAGAATGGAATACAATTTTCCAGGCTAATGGAAACCAAAAGAAAGCTGGAGTAGCCATCCTCATTTCAGATGACATAAACTTTAAAGCAACAAAAGTAAAGAAGGACAAAAATGGACACTATGTAGTGGTGAAGGGAAAAATCTCACAAGAGGATTTAACAATCCTAAACATTTATGCACCCAACACAGGAGCGCCCAGGTACATAAAGCAAATACTGCTAGATCTAGACAACATAATAAGCAGCAACGCCATAATAGCAGGGGACTTCAACACTCCACTGACGGAACTGGACAGATCCTCCAAACAAAAAACAAATAGAGAAATAAAAGACCTAAACAGGACTCTAGAACATTTGGGCCTAACAGATATCTACAGAACACTCCACCCAAATAACACTGAATATACATTCTTCTCAGCAGCTCATGGAACTTTCTCTAAAATTGACTACATCCTAGGCCACAAAACAGATCTAAACAAATTCAAAAAAATAGAAATCATACCATGTATCTTTTCAGACCACAGCGGAATAAAATTAGAAATCAATTCCAACAGAAACTCACATCTTCCTCCAAAAACTTGGAAACTAAACAATCTTTTGCTGAAAGACTATTGGGTCAAGGAGGAGATTCAAATGGAAATCAAAAGATTCTTCGAACTAAACGATAATGGGGACACAAGTTATCAAAATCTGTGGGATACAGCAAAGCAGTCCTGAGAGGAAAACTTACCGCCTTAAATTCCCACATCTAAAAGACAGAAAGGTCACAAATCAGTAAACTAATGAATCATCTTAAGGAAATGGAAAAGGAAGAGCAAAACAATCCTAAAGCCAACAGAAGAAAAGAAATAACCAAAATCAGACCAGAATTAAATGAAATCGAGAACAAAAGAACAATACAGAAGATTAATGAAACGAAAAGTTGGTTCTTTGAAAAGATAAACAAAATAGGCCACTTGCCAGGTTGACCAGAAGCAGAAAGGAAAGGACTCTAATAAGCTCAATTAGAAATGAAAAAGGAGAAGTCACAACTGATACCATGGAAATACAAAGCATCATCTTCGAATACTACAGAAATCTCTATGCCCACAAACACGAAAACGTGGAGGAAATGGACTAATTCTTAGAAACATCCTACCTCCCTAGGCTCAACCAGGAAGAAACAGAATTTCTAAACAGACCAATATCAAGCACCGAAATTGAAGCAGTAATTAAAAATCTACCCACAAAAAAAAAAAGTCCTGGACCAGATGGGTTCACACCTGAATTCTACCAAGCCTACAAAGAAGAACTGGTGCCTATACTGCAGAAATTATTTGAAAATATCCAGAAGGATGGAATCCTCCCAAACTCATTCTACGAAGCCAGTATCACCTTGATACCAAAGCCAGGAAAGGACACAACAAAAAAAGAAAACTACAGACCAATATCCCTTATGAATATAGATGGAAAAATTCTCAATAAAATCCTTGCAAACCAAATTCAAATGTACATGAAAAAAATAATTCATCATGATCAGGTGGTAATATCCTTTATATTAAAAACTTCTTAGCTCTACACATACTCCAGCTAATTATAGGAAGAATTTAGTTTGTAGTTCAATCCTAAAAGAAAGATGATAAGCATCCCTTTCCACAACTAACTCCCATAGATTCACACAATACTCAGCTAAGTTTATAGAAAATTTGACTGACCTTCATCCAAGTTACTGGCAGAACAAGAGGTTAAATCTAGCTCACCATGCCCAGATATCTAATCATTGGTCACCTACTCATGCAACCCCCAACCTGTTCCCCCTTCCCTTTTTGTAAATAGGAGGCTAAAGTTCATTCTAACTGACGACGATTCTTTAGGACAGTAGTCTTCTGTCTTCTCAGTTTGCCGGCATTCCGTAAAATGTTACTCCAGACAAAGATTCCTTGCTCTTGACTAATTAGCTGCTGTTAGTGAGTGGTATAGCTGAATTGGTTACATACGCAAATAGTTGGTCTCTGTTGATATTTTATTTTTTATGGATATGCTTCAATGTACTTAGTTATAAATCTCAAGTTGGCAAGGATCACTAAAGACTCAGTGTTGGTAAGTAAGGTGTCTGGAGAACCTTTTCAATAATATTCTCTCCAGCCATTAGATTGTGCTTACAAAAATTCTTTCTTCACCCACAGCTTCCTTTACATGCCAGAGCGCCCTCTCCCATTGTTGGGTTGAGATCTTCTCTCTAAGTTGCAGGCTCAAGCAAACTTTCAGAACAAATAAATACTTTATGGAGTTCCTCCAGAATATGCCTGTAGGTCTGCTTGCAGCTCCCTTGGCTATTTATCAATCTCTGCCCACCAAAGATCGTGATTAAGTCAACTCTGAGGTATAGGCTACTGGATGACCTGGAAGGGCACATGTGGACCCCATCCATATCACGGTAAAACCAAGAATTTCTCCCCAACCCCCATCTCAGGCAGTACCTGCTAAAACTTCAAGCTAAGGAGGGTCTTTAAACCCTAGTTTCAGTCTTTTTGAAATATGGATGTTTCAAAATATGTTGTTGTTCTTCTTACAACGCCCCCATTCTACAAGTCAAAAAATATGGAACCCAGGAATACCAGTATGTTCAAGATCTAAGGGCAAGAAACCAAATAGTAGAGGATATTCATCCTATGGCACCTAATCCCTACACCCTCCTCACAACTTTGTCTGGAGATTTTGCCTGGTTTTCAGTAATAGATTTAAAAGATTCTTTCTTCTGCATTCCCCTTGCCCCTGAGTCCCAAGACCTATTTTCTTTCAAATACCAGAAAGTAAAGACCTATATTACTAAAAGAAATACAAAGGCAGACTTAGTGGCCAAGAGAGCAGCCCAGGAATTGTCTGACAAATTGGCCTTAATCCCCTCCCTCCAGTTGCTCCCTCCAGCAAATCCCTCCATGACCCCAAATACTCTGATATGGATTTGGAAAGGGCTAAAGAATGGGGATTTGCTAAATATATGGACCAAAAATGGCTTATAAATGAAGAAAGAAAAGTCCTTCTTCCTGAAGTCCTCATCAGACCTGTACTTGAACAAATTCATCAGAGTACTCATTTTGGGTGAGATGCCACTTTTCAGTCAAACAACCTTATCTTGCTGGGCCCAACCTGCAGAGGACTATTAGAGATGTAATCCTGAGCTGCCCCATATGCCTAAGAAAGAACCCAAAACCTTCAGAGGGATTTATAGCCACCACTTAGGGAAGGGACCCAATGAAGAGGAAATTTTCCTGAGGAGGATTGACAAGTAGATTTTACCATTAGGCCACAAGTCCCTGAAAACTTTCAATACCTATTGGTCTTTGTTGACACTTTTATAGGATGGGTTGAGGCCGACCTAAATAAGACTGAAAGGGCCTTCAAAGTCACTGAAGTTCTTTTAAAACAAATAATTCCCCAGTTTGGACTTCTTCAGACTCTTCCGATAACAGAGCTGCCTTTGTTGCAAACATCGCTCAGGAAATATTATTAATTTGGGGGATTGACTGGAAATTACATTCATTATGGAGACCCCAATCCTCAGGAAAAACTGAGTGGATGAATAGAATCATAAAAAAGACTTTCTAATGTCTGCCAAGAAACCAACTCAACCTGGGATAAAATACTGTGCCTCGCCCTGTTGAGAATTCAGGTGGCCCCCAGAAGTAAGTTGGCACTTGGCCCCTTTGAAATTTTATATGGGAGACCATTCCTTTGGGCCTCTAATCAGGTATTCTCTAATGATTTTCTGCCCCCAGAAATGGAGGTTCATTCATATGTAAAACAGCTAGGTGAAATGCTAACTAGTATCTCTAAGTTTACTTCCAACAGCCTCCAGTTGCTGATGGACGTGCCCCTCCACTCACTGAAGCCAGGAGACTGCGTGCTGCTAGAACTGTGGAAGAACCCACAACCCAAAGATCAGCTGAAGCCACAATAGGTTGGTCCCTTTGAGATGCTCCTGACCACCCATTCATCAGTCAAGCTAGCAGGCGTAAAACTGTGGATTCACCATACTCAGGTAATACTTGCCCTCTCTGAACCCAAACAAAGAACCGCACCAGTCCGGTCTTGTGAGCCATTTAGTGATCTTAAGCTATCATTTCAAACTAAGCCTGCTAACAAACAAATAGATGCATGGAGACTGTGAGTGCTTTCAGTTACAGGTCCAATGCTGTCATTCTTCGTCATACCCCAGCTATGTTGCACTTCAGCAGTAATCAGCCAGAGTCATGCCCTGATTCCTCAAGGTTGAGGAATGAAAAAATAGAAGGGGGAATTGTAATTGGCCTTGCAAAATGACCACTTCTCTAAGTTATTTATTGTTCTCTCTCCCACACCTCAGACTTTCAGACCAGTTAAGTTTAATGAGCAGAACATTGTACTATTCTTGCTTAACTAACTTCTCCACAGGACTTCCTGAGGACACATCATCCATCGCCAACAGCTGACTTTTGAATCAGACCATCTGCAGATCCCATGACTTCAAACCCCACACAACCTGCCCTGTATTCTACAATTGGCTATAAAAGTTCTAGCCTTTCACTGGTTGGAGAGACAGATTTGAGAAATATCTCCTGCCTCCTGGCTGATGCCAATCAAAATAAAACCCTTTCTTCCCTGGAAATACTCATTATTTCAGTAATTGGCTTTCACCCATCAGCTAAGACAGCCCAGTTTTGATAGACCTCGTTATGTAACACTTGAGAAAAAGTCAGAGACAGGTGTTGGGTCTAAGCAAGCCATGAAGAAGCTACTCGAAGAAAGAGAGTAGTGAAAATCTGGGCCAGATGCCTAATGATTGAATAAAATAACAAGTGAAGAGGAAAACTGATGAAAGAATGTGGTCCACACTGGTTAGAAGCAGTCAGAATCTTATGCTCAGAAGAATAATATTTTTGGAACCCAGAGAGACTCTCCACTAACCCAATGGCCCAAGGTGTTCCCTCCAGGCGCCACCACTCTATCACAACACATAAATGGTAATTGCATCTTAAAAAGTGGGATTTATACAGGCCATAAGAATATCAGTCCTGTTTCCATTTCCTTTATTCTGTTCTTTTCTTATCCCACAGGTAACAGTGAAAGTCCTTCTCTGGAATTTCATTTTTTACTGTTCCATATGTTTTGTTTCAGACATATATTTGAAACAGAAAAAAATAATAAGCACATGGATAGCTTAGCTGATTTTGTGCCTATAGACATAAAATCCATTGACTACTTCTTCAATATGTCTATAGAGAATAACCTTGGTATCTAGGAGCCAATTTACTATGATAAAAATCACAACTCTATATGGTAAATACCACCTCTGCAGAATCATGGTATGTAATAAAGTCATCAAAGAGAGACTCCAGATAAGGTCTCCATTTAGTGTGAAGAAAACTGGGGCTACTTAGAATTTAACTTTACGTGCTTTAATAAGTGTCATTACAATCATTCCCAGTCTGAAGAATACAAAAATAACAATCACAAATATATATTTTTAAGCTAGGTCAAAGCCTACTGTATTTAAATTAGGACACTCCAACAAAAAGAAAATAAGGGCAGGAAAGATGAAAAAATAGTGATAAAAGTTTATTAAAGACAAAGTCTTATATGCTGGAGGTGGTCCACAAGTCCAATTCTGTGCTTTATGAAAACCATATCAGATATTTGCATAATTAACAACATCCACAATAGAAAATAATTCAGATAAACAGAAGTACCACAGCTATTCCTGGAACAAAGATTAAAGATAATTTTTCCCCTGTGGTCACTGAAAAAGAACCCAATGTGAAGAATATTTTGAAAACTGTGAATTAAAACAGTAAGGTTCATATAGCTATTTCTTATCTCTATTTAGATCAATTACATCATACCAAAGGATAGTTCAGAAAAATTAGTTCTGCCAGTAGCCATAATGCCGTCCCGGGTATGCAGTTTTTCATGAAATGGCCTAATTCAGCTTTAGAGTATAGATGAATAGAGAAACTGCGTGTGCTTCAAGTATCTTCATAGGTATTATTTTCCTTACCTGAGGACAGATATATGGCTGCCCTGCACTATATGTTGTGTTTTTAAGTTTCAAATGAACTAGACTTTGGAAGGACACCTCCTTCTGAAAAGTGAAGAGGCTACTATGAGATATACCTAAATCTAAGTCTATCCTACATCTACTCAAAAGTAAGTGAAGGGCCAGGTGTGGTGGCTCACACCTGTAATTCTAGCATGTTGGGAGGCTGAACGGGAGGATTGCTGGAGGCCAGGAGTTTGAGACCAGCCTGAGCAAGAGTGAAACCCCATCTCTACAAAAAAAAAATACAAAAATCAGCCAAGCATGGTGGTGTGCACCTGTAGTCCCAGTTACGGAGGCTGAGACAGGAAGGATCACTTCAGCCCAGGAGTTTGAGGTTGCAGTGAGCAATGATGAGCCACTGCATTCTAGCCCCGGTGACAGAGTGAGACCCTGTCTCAAAAAAAAAAAAAATTAAGGGAAGTGTTTCATGGTACAGAGGAAAGACTTTCCTCAAAACAATTTTGGGTCCTCTTCAGCTTATGTAAAGATGAAAGGCTGAAGTCCTAGACATTTATGCCCTAAAGTATGATCACAATAATAACAACTAACATTTTTTTCTACAAAAAGAACTTACCAAATTACTTTCTTCCCTATTAAAAAAGATCTCAATAAAAAATTTTTACAAAATAAGTATTTGCTATGATACTGTACCTGGAGTTAAGTGAACACTAAAATTTTTACTTGTAATTCATTTCAATGTGGAGCAATATCTTCTGAGAATTTTATCTGTTTATTTGAAATAGTTGATCTGAACAGAATATTTTTGTCAGTAATGAAATGTTGACTTGCTTATAAATTAGCCTTTTATGTAAAATTTCAAGATAAATTACATTCTACACCAGTTTCTCAACTTCAGCACTAAAATATCTTCTGAGAGACAAAATGATACCCAATTGGAGAACTACTGTATTATACCAAACCATAATTTTTTTTTGCAGTAGTCAATGCATGCATAGTAATTTAATTAAAAAATGACAAGTAATATATGCCACAATTTTTTCAGAAAATATATTTTGTTTGAAAATTATTTTTCAAAATGTTTTTGCAGATTGAAAAGGGCAGATTATTCCTACTAGTCTATTAAATTAGCACAGTGTAAATTGATACATAAGATTTGACTCATGCCAGTTGAATAGGCCCAAACTTCTATAAGTTCACTACCATAAATTGAGCAATGCAGATACAAAGTGTCCTTCAGGAGAACAAAATAAAAGTGACAAGCTTACCTCACAGAGTCAGGTTTTCCCAATATTTTGTCACTCTGAACTAAGGCTGCCATAATGATGTTCAAGCAAATAACTGTGTGTGTATATTAGCAGTTGGCATGGTTTTATTGCTTTGTTATCCAATTTAACAGTGGAAGTGTAAACATTTTCATCATGAAGATTAAAATTTGTCGTGGCACCAAATAAGGCCACCATGGATGAATCAGTGAAGAAAGCTTCGCAGTGTTCACTGGACTCATTTTTCTTCTTAGCTATGTTTTAGTTATTGATTTACTAAACAGCTGTTCTTAAAACAAAGAATATGGTTTTACATGCTTTCCTTTAAAAAATGGAGTTTCTGAAAGTCTTATTTTGCGATCATAAACAAATAAATGAATTTATTAAAAATATCTTTATGAATAGTAAAAGAAATATTTTACTTAAAAATGCTTTTACAACTAAATTAAGCAGTCAGTTTAAATTCACTTCAGAGTGAGTGGGAAGAGAGTGGGGTAACATTCTTTATTTGGAATCTCAACCATGAAAGAAGAGTTCAAATGACTGGGTACAAGTTTTTACACCACATTGTCTCAAGCTAGATACACATGATATTCTTCCACAGAATGTGAATTAGCATTTGTTTATTGAGGGTAGATCAATCTATTTCCTTTTAAAATCTCTCTTTCAAGATCCATACAGAGAACAACACAGCCATTTTCATAATTACGGCTCAAAAATTGGTGGTACCTGTGTCCTTTTAGCTATTCACATTATGTAGAAACCTACCATCTCAGTTAGTGACTACAATGTTGACACAGAAGTATGATTACATCCTGAAAGACCTTCTTCATTAAGTAATTAATCAATTAACATAATTGACATGGAATGTGTCCCAACCATGTGCCCAGCACTAAATTATTTCAGAAGATTTCTGGCCTTAAGCTATTATACATTTCTCATTCCAGGACATTAAGAAAGTGGCTTTGTCTTTCAAAAACCAGAGTGAATCTCATATTTACACAGTGCCTACTTTCTAAAACACAAATTTTATTAATTGCTTGGGTTAAAAGAATTGAGAATCTGTCCAGGATTTTCAGGATAAAGCACAAAGTTCATAGTTAGATACACCAGACCCTTAATGACCTAGCTTTCTTTTCTTTAATTTCAGAATATTATGGAGGTACAAATGTTTTGGTTATGTGGATTGCTTTTGTCCTGCTTGAGAAAAAATTACAAGTGTGCCCATCACCCAGATAGTGTACCTTGTACCCATTAGGTATGATTTCTCCCCACTATCACCTACTTGATTTCCATTGAGTTTTACCATTGGAGTCATCTTCATAAATTCTTTGCCAAGGCCTATATCTACAAGAGGTTTTCCAACATTTTCTTCTAAAATTCTTATGTTTCATTCCTTGGGTTTAAGTCTGTTATCCATCTTGAATTAATTTTAGTGAGTAGTAAGAGATATGCATCCTGTTTCAATCTTCTACTAGTAGATGTGGCTATCCAATTTTCCCAGCACCACTTATTGAATAGGGATTATTTTCCCCAGTGTATAATGTTGTCTGCTTTGTCAAAGATCGGATGGCAACACATGGATGGTTTTATATCTGGGTTCTCTCTTCTGTTCCATCGGTCTATGTCTCTATTTTTGTGCCAGTACCATGCTGTTTTGGTTACTATAGCCTTGTAGTATAGCTTAAAGTCTAGTAAAGTGATGCCTCCAGATTTGTTCCTTTTGCTTAAGGTTGCTTTGGCTTTTTGGGCTCTTTTCTGGTTCCAAATGAAGAGTAGAATTATTTTCTCTAGATCTACAAAAAATGACATTGGTATTTTGATGGGGATTGCATTGAATCTGTAAATCACTTTGGGTAGTATGGACATTTTAACAATGTTGATTCTGCTAATCCATGAGCATGGTATCTTTTTCCATTTGTTTATATCATCTGCAATTTCCTTCCTCAGTGATTCATAGTTCTATCTGTAGAGATCTTTCACCTTCTTGGTTAAATATATTCCTAGGTATTTTATTTTCTTTGTAGCTATTATGAAAGGTATTGAGCCTTTGATCTGATTCTCATCTTGACTGTTGCTGGTGTATAGGAATGCTACTGATTTGTTTATGTTGATTTTGTAACCTGAGACTTTGCTGAATTTATTTATCAATTCCAAGAGTTGCTTGGTGGAGTCTTTGGGGTTTTCTGGATATAAACTCATATCATCAGCAAAGAGTGATAGTTTGATCTCCTTTTCCCCCATTTGAATACCTTTAATTTTATTCTCTTGCCTGATTTCTCTGGCTAGGACTTCCAGCACTATGTTGAATAGAAATGGTGACAGTGGGCATCCTTGTCTTGTTCCAGTTCTGAGTGGGAATGCTTTTCAACTTTTGCCCATTCAGTATGGTGTTGGTTGTGGGTTTGTCATGTATGGCTTTTAAAATTTTGATGTATGTTCCATCTATGCCTATTTTGTTAAGAGTTTTTATCATAAAATGGTGCTGTATTTTGTTGAATGTTTATCTATTGAGATGATTTTGCTTCTGTTTATGTGTTGAATCACATTTATGGATTTACGTATGTTGAACCATCCTTGCATCCATGGGATGAAGCCCACTTGGTCATGGTGGATTATGAATTCAGTTTGCTAGAATTTTATTGAGGATTTTTGCATCTATATTCATAAGGAATATTGTTCTATAGTTTTCTTTTTTTGTTGTGTCCTTTCCAGGCTTTGGTATCAAGGTGATACTGGCTTTGTTGAATGGTTGGGAAGGATTCCTTCCTTCTTGATGTTTTGAAATAATTGGTGCAGTCCCAGCTGCAGTGACATAAGGGAGTTCCCAAGTACCTCCTCTCCCAACTCCAGCAGCCCAGCACAAAGAGGGAAGGAAGAGAGTGACACACTTTGGTGACCTAGGGAATTCTCCTGTATCTTAGTCAAGTCTGCCAAGGTGGTACCAACAGCAGTCTGCAAGAGTCACAGCATTACTGGGCTTGGGGCAACCCCAGTGGTGATATGGCTACAGTGACCAAAGACTTAGATCAAACTTCCCTTTTAATATCTGGAAAGCATTCTCAAGAAAGACTGGTTCAAAGAACCCAGACTGCAAAGATTAAATACCTGACTCTTTAATGCCATAGTTCTTCATCTACAAACATGAGGAACATCAAGGAAAACATGACCTCACAAAACTAACTAAATAAGGAACCAGTGCTCAATCACAAAGTGAGAAAGATACAAAGAATTCAAAATAGCTGTCCTGATGAAGGTCAATGAACTTGAAGACAACACAGAGAAGGAATTCAGAAGCCCATCAGAGAAATTTACCAGAGACTGAAATAATAAAAATATCAAGCAATAATTCTTGAGCTGGAAAATTCAATTGACAAACTGAAAAATGCATCAGAGTCTCCCAAGAGCAGAAGTGATCAAGCAGAAGAAAAAATTAATGAGCTTGAAGACAGGGTATTTGAGAATATATAGTCAGATGAGAAAAAAAAAAGAAAAAGAAAGAAAGAAGCATGCCTAAAAGGTCTAGAAAATAGACTCAAAGGGGCAAATCCAAGAGTTATTGGGCTTAAAGAGGAGGGAGAGAGAGAGAGAGAGAGAGAGATTGGGGTAGAAAGTTTATTCAAAGAAATGATAACAAGACTTAACAAACCTAGAGAAAGATTTCAATATTCAGGTACAAGAAGGTCATAGAACACCAATCAGATTTAACCCAAACAAGACTACCTCATGGCATTTAATAATCAAGTTCTAAAGGTCACAAATAAAGGTAAGGTCTTAAGAGAAGAAGAAAAAAGAAAAAAATAACATATAAAGGAGTGTCAATATGTCTGACAGCAGACTTCTCAGGGGAAATCTTACAGGCCAGGCAGAGTGGCATGTCATATTCAAAGTGCTGAAGGAAAAAAAATCCTTAAATCTAGAATATTATATCCTGCAAAAATATCCTTCAAACATGAAGGAAAAATAAAGACTTTCCCAAAAAAAGGTGAGGGATTTCATCAACACCATGAATGTCCTACAAGAAATACTCAAAGGAGTTCTTCAATATGAAATTAAAAAATGTTAACAAATGAGACAAAATCACCTGAAGTTATAAAACTCACTATTAATAGTAAATACACAAACACAGAATACTCTACTCCTGTAATTGTTGTATATAAACAACTTATATCTTGAGTAAGAAGACTAAATGACAAACCTACCAAAAATAATAACTACAACAACTTTATGAGAGGTGAATAGTATAAAATGATATAAATGGAAAAAACAAAAAGTGGTAGGGGATGGAGTTAAAGGATAGAATTTCCTTTACATTTCACTTTGCTTGTTCATTTATTTGTTTGTAAGCAGAGTTAAGTTGTCATATGTTTAAAATTAATGGTTTTAAAATGTTTTGTGCAAGCATCATGGTAGCCTCAATCAAAAAACAAACAAAAAAAAAACCCCAAGAAATTAAAACACACTACCAGAGAAAATCACTTTTAACAAAGGAAGACAGGAAGGAAGGAAGAAAGAAAGAGAGGACTACAAAACAACCAAGAATCAAATAACAGTAGGAAGTCCTTACCTATCAATAACACCATTGAATATAAATGGACTAAACTTTCCATTCAAAAGACACAGAGTAGCTCAATGGATAAAAAAGAAAAAGCCAGCTATATCTTGTCTGCAAGAAACACACTTCACCTATAAAGACACACATAGACTGAACACAAAGTGATGAAAAAGGATATTCCATGCAAATGAAACCAAAAAAGAGCAGGAGTAGCTACACGTCTTTCAGATAAAATAGATTTCAAGACAAAAACTATAAAAAGAGATAAGAAGGGCATTATACACTTATAAATGTGTCAGTTCAGCAAGAGGATATAACAATTCTAAATATATATACACCCAACACTGGAGCACCCAGATATATAAAGCAAATATTATCAAAGCTAAAGAGAAAGATAGACCCCCAGTACAATAATCAAAGGAGACCTCAACACCCCACTTTCAGCATTGTGCAGATTGTCCAGAGAGAAAATTAACAAAGAAAAATTGGACTTTATCTGAATTATAGACCAAATGGATCTAATAGATACTTTCAGAGCATTTCATCCAACAGCTACAGAGCACACATTCTTCTCCTCAGCTCATGAATCATTTTCAAGGATAGACCATATGTTTAGGCCACAAAACAAGTCCTAAAAAATTTTTAAAAAAATTGAAATCATATCAAGTATTTTCTCTGACAACAAGGGAATACAACTAGAAATCAATAACAAGAGGAACATTGGAAACTATACAAACACATGGCAATTAAAGAATATGCTCCTGAATGATGAGTGGTTCAATAAAGATATTAGAAAGGAAATTTAAAAATTTCTCAAAACAAATGAAAATTAAAGCACAGCATTTTAAAACCTATGGAATACCTCAAAAGCAATACTAAGAGAAAAGTTTATAGCAATATGTGCCAACATCAAAAAAGTACAAAAACTTTAAATAAACAACCTAATGATGCGTGTAAGAGAATTAGAAAAACAGAGCAAAATTAACCCTAAAATTAGTCGAAGAAAATAAATAATAAAGATCAGAGCAGAAATAAATGAAATTGAAACAGAAAATACAAAATATCAATGAAAAGAAAAGTTGGTTTTTTGAAAAGATAAATAAAGTTGGCAAAACTTTAGCCAGACTAAGCAAAGAAAGAGAGAAGACCCACAGAAATAAAATTGGAGATGAAAAAGGAGACATTGCAACTGATACTGCAGAAATTCAAAAGATCATTAGAGATTACTATAAGCCAATAAATTGTTAACCATAGAAGTAATGGATAAATTTCTAGCCACATACAACCTATCAAGATTGAACCAGGAAGAAATCCAAATCCGAATAAACCAATAACATGGAATAAAATCAAAGCAGTAATTAAACAGTTTTCCATCCAAGAAAAGCCAAGGACCCCATGGCTTCACTGCTGAATTCTAGCAAGTATTCAAAGAAGAACTAATCTAATCCTACTTAAACTATTCCAAAAAATCAAGCAGAAGGGAATACTCACAAATCATTCTATGAGGCCTGTATCAATCTGATAACAAACTAGAAAAAGACACAACAAAAAAAGAAAACTATAGGCCAATATCTCTGATGAACATAGATGCAAAAATCCTCAACAAAATACTAGCAAATTGAATTCAACAACACTTTATAAATATTATTCATCATGATCAAGTGGTATTCGTCCCAGTGATGCAAGGATGGCTTAACATACACAAATCAATCAATGTGATATATCATATCAACAGAATGAAGGACAAAAACAATACGATCATTTCAATTGATGCTGAAATAGCATTCAATAAAATTCAACATCCTGTCATGATAAAAACTCTCAAAAATGGGGTATAGAAGGATCTTACCTCAACAGGATAAAAGTCATCCTGAGAGACCCACAGCTAGTACTACATTGAATAGGGTAAAACTGAAAGCTTTTCCTCTAAGATCTGGAACAATACAAGGATGACCACTTTTACCACTGTTATTCAACATAGTACTAGAAGTTCCAGGTAGCGCAATCAGACAAGAGAAAGAAATAAAGAGCATCCAAATTGGAAAGGAAAAACTCAAAACAAATTTTCTTGTTTGCAGATGATATGATCTTATATCTACAGAAACCTAAAGACTCCAAAAAGACTATTAGAACTGATAAATTTAGTAAAGTTTCAGGATACAAAATCAACATATAAAAATCAGTAGAATTTCTATATACAAACAGTTATCAATCTGAAAAAGAAGCTAATAAATTAATCTCATTTAAAATAGCTACAAATAAAATAAAATACCTAGGAATAAACCAAAGAAGTAAAAGATCTCTACAATGACAATTATAAAAAACAATAATGAAAGAAATTGAAGAGGACACCAAAAAAATGGAAAGATATTCCTTATTTATGGCTTGAAAGAATCAATATTGTTAAAATGTCCATACTACCAAACCAATCTATAGATTCAATACAATCTCTATCAAAATACCAATGACATTCTTCACAGAAATAAAAACAAAAAACCTAAAATTTGTGTGTGTGGAACTATAAAGTACAAAGAATAGCCAAAGCCATCCTGGGAAAAAAGAACAAAATTGGAGGAATAATATTACCTGATTTTAAATTATACTACAGAGCTATAGTAACCCAAAACAGCATGGTATTGGCATAAAAAACAGACTCATAGACCAATGGAACAGAATAGAGAACCCAGAAATAAACCTATGGTGAACTTATCTTTGACAAAGTTGCCAATTTCATACATTGGGAAAAGGACAGTCTCTTTAACAATTGGTGCTGGGGAATCTGAATATCTATATGCAGAAGAATGACACTAGACCCTTATATCTCACCATGTACAAATATAATCAAAATGAATTAAAGACTTAAATATGATACCTGAAACTATGAAACTATTAAAAGGAAACCTTGAAAAATTGCCTCAGGACATTGGTCAATGCAAGCACTTCTTGAGTAATACCACCAAAGCACAGGGAAACAAAGGAAAATTGGACAAATGGGATCACATGAAGCTGAAAAGCTTCTGCATAGCAAAGGAAATAATCAACAAAGTGAAGAGACAACCCACAGAATGGAAGAAAACATTTGCAAACTACCCATCTGACAAGGAGTAATAACTAGAATATATAAAGAGCTCAAAAAACTCCATAAGAAAATATAAAATAATCTGGTTAAAAATGGAAAAAAGATATGAATAGACATTTCTCAAAAGATGACATAGAAATGGACAACAGGGAATGTTTATAGCAGCACAATTCACAATTGCAAAGATTTTGGATCAACCCAAGTGCCCATCAATACATGAGTGGATTAATAAAATGTGGTATATGTATACCATGGAGTACTACTCAGCCATAAGGAATAAAGGTGAATTAATACCTCTGGTATTATCCGGGATGGAGCTAGAGTCCATTCTTCAAAGCAAAGTATCAAAAAATCATCAGGAGTTGGGCAGGTGGGAAGGGGGTGGATGGATAAACTCACACCTAATGGGTGTGGGGCACACTGTCTGGGGGATGGGCACAATTGTAGCTCTAACTTGGGCAGTGCATAGGCAATATATATAACCAAAGTGTTTGTACCCCCGGAATATTCTGAAATTTTAAAAAAATTAAAAAAAAGAAATGGCCAACAGGTATATGTAAAAATGCTCAATATCATTAGATATCAGAGAAATGCAAATCAAAACTACAATGAGATATCATCTCACTTCAGTTAAAATGGCTTTCATCAACAAGACAGGCAATAATGAATGGTGACAAGGATGTGGAGAAAGGGGAACACTTGTACACTGTTGGTGGGAATGTAAATTAGTGTAACTACTATGGAGAACAGTATGGAGGTTTCTCAAAAAACTAAAAATAGAACTATCATATGTCCCAGCAAGTGCACTGCTATATATCTATCCAAAGCAAAGGAAATCAGTATCTCAAAAATAATATCTGCACACCCATGTTTATTGAAGCACTATTCACAATAGCCATGACTTGGAATCAACCTAAGTATCCATCAATGGATGAATGGATAAAGAAAATGTGGTGTGTATACACAATGGAATATTATATAGCCACAAAAACGAATGAAATCTTGCCATTTGCAACAACATGGATGTAACTGGAGAACATTATGTTAAGTGAAATAAGCCAAGCACAGAAAGACAAATCTTGCATGTTCCCACTCATATGTGGTTGCTAATTATTAGAACAATTGATCTCATGGAGATAGATGGTAGAATGATTGTTACCAGAGTCTAGGAATGGTAGCAGGAAGGGGGGATAAAGTGGGGATGACTAATGGGTACAAAAATATAGTTAGATAGTTAGATAGAATGAACAATATTTGACAGCACAGCAAAGTGACTATAATCAATGATAAGTTAGGGTGTACTTTACAATAACTGAAAGAGTAGAATTGGAATGTTCCTAATAGAAAAAATGATAAATGCCTGAGATGATGGATGACCCAATTACCCTGATTTGATTAATACACATTGTATCGATATGCCTGTATCAAAATATCACATGTATCCTGTAAATATATACAACTATTATATATGCATAATAATTAAAATAAAAAATAAATAAAAATTTAAAAATGAAATAAAAACAAAATACAATGTAGATATGTAAATAAAAAATGCACAAAATAGCATAGATAGATTGCAATAAAGATGGGAAAAACAAGGGTGAGGACAAAGTTGAATCAAATATATGTCTAAAATTTACATTGTTCCATGCCTCTACCTGTCATTAAGTGTTGTGAACCAGTAAATAAGTCCCCAAGCTCTCCAGAAGTTATGGACTCCCTGTGGCTGATAGAGACTCCCCAGTTAAGATAATAGGAACCCAGTGGCCATGGTGAGTAAGAGAAGGGCAGTCAGGCATCCAGTTGTTCCTGGAGAGGGCAGCTCCTTACAAACACCCTGTTTGCACTTCTGAGCTAAGTCAATTCCTGTAACTGGAGCTGAAACACCATTGCTGGAAAACTCCTCCCACCAGCCACCTGAAAGCAGTGTCCAACAGAGACTTCTGGTTTGGGGCTTGGACACTACCCAATCGGGACTCTTTTTTTTTTTTTTTTTTAACCAATTGTGACTGAAGGAGTTTGAATCCTTCTTTTGTATATATGGACCTGATTAAGGACTGGGGTGGGAACTTTCACTATTTAAACCCAACCCCTCTTTGTTCTCCCTAGCATGCTTTCCTTTGTGCTGGAGGCTACATCCCTCTGATCTGCAGATTGCTTTTTATGGAAAATAAAACTCTCTTTTTTTCCTCTGCAGAGCCAGTCTTTTATTAACAGTGTACATTTGGTACCTTTCCTTTTAACAATGTAAAGGTATAACTTTGCAGAGATACAAGTTCTATTTTTACTGAGATAAAATATATTAACTGTGCAGAAGAATTACATGTATAGGAACAGAAAAGATATTTTCTCAGTGATCCACATAAAAGACATAATGTGATATAATGAAAAATATCTCTCCTCAACATCCATGAAATAGACATAGCTATTTTCATGTAGGGCTTTTTATCTTCTAATTGGACTCCATGTAGGCTAATAGTATTCACCAAGGCACATTTTAGAAAGCTATTCTGAGAGGTATAATGATGCCCTACTCCTAGCTACCTGGTTTCCATAACACCCTGTTCACCAGACACTTTTGCAGACCTACAATACCATTCTACAGTCATTGTTTCCCTTGATTGTGTATCCATTAGACTGCACAGCACTCTCCTTGAAGGAACTGACTGTATTTTATTATACTTGGTACCACAGGCACATGGACAGAGTTGGGAAGAGGCTTAATAAGTCTTCAAAAGATATAAAACATTTGCTGTTTAATTTCTTCATATATAAAATTTATAATCACAAGAGACTTTGGGTAAAAGAAATAATACTTACTAATTAATTTAATAACTTGTTTCTAAGTTTTTAATAATAGAAACTTGCTTTCTATGCCTTGAATTTCACTTCCCCAATTCACCAACTCAGGGAAAATTCCATTTTCTTAATAGAACAAAATACACTTTCTCTATCATCCAAAGTCCAGCCAATCCTCATATAATGGGTTAATGAAAAAGCTAGTTGCTCTTTTATCACTTTTAACTGCCCACACCTGGCCTTTACTATCAAAAGAACCAGTATAAACTTTCTTTACTCATTTGGTCATGAAATCTTAATTTTTGGTTAAGACGTATTCTCTACCCACTCTGATTACTGCTAAAGAGAATTTAGTTTCATTTTAAAGATCTCCTTATATATTGGCTTCTAGTAACACTAGGGCATTAAGGAAAACTCCATAAGTCAGTCCAATATTCAAAATGTATCAAATCTATGTATTTCAGTATATTTTTAAATAAATAAAGTGGCAATAATATATATAGTTTCCTTATTTGGCTTTCATCCTTAATCAATTTCAAGTTTTATTTTTTAAAATAGTTGTCCTCTCCTCATGAATTTGGAAAGGTATGTGCTATATAATGAAAGCAATGAACATAGGAATTAATTTTGAGTGCCATATATTTATTCAGATGTTATAGCTGTCACCCTAGTAAGGGATAGACTCTATTCACTGTCACAAGCTGGCAGTGTGCTTTCTCAAGGTTCATCTGGAGACAGTGTAGGTAGCTGAAGGTGATTGGACTGGTTTTGTCTAATTGGGCCTTAAAATCATTCAGAAAAGTTAAATAATAAAATGTATCTTGAATAGTAGGTTTAATTTATTTTTAAAATCAATTTTTATCAATTTTATAAATTATTAGGAGAGATGAAATTTGAACATTATTGTATCACCTCACTTTCCTTTTCCCACCTGCTTAGTTGTAAGTTTTGGATTATGTCAATATTAGCCCTTCCCATTCCATACCCACCATATCATGTTATCTCCGTATCCCACTTAAATTTTCTTAACATTTATCATTACCTGAGATTTTATTTTATACTAATTTTTATGTTTGTTTATTTTTTTCATGCCTTCTTGTAAGTTCCATGAGGACAGGGATTTTTCTCCTTCCCTGCTTTATCTCTAACACCAAGAAATACCTGAAAATAACATTCAATAAATACAGCTTATTGCTGAAGCTGGATCTCCATATGATTTACATTTTTTTATTTTACCATTTTAACATTTTTTCCTGGAATGTAACATAGTGTCATTTCTGAAGTCAATAATTCCTTTTTCCTCCATTTTCTTAATTTGTTAGGTACTTAAGAATTCTTCCCAAACTCTACAATAGAATTAAAAAGCCCATTCCATAAAATATTTAACATGATTGAATGTGTCAGGTAATCTCTCTCTTTCTCTGTTTCTTTTTTTTTTTTTTTAACAATATTAATCCTGATGCTCCATATTTATTCTTTGGTCTAACCCAATTTCTCAATATGCCAGATGTACAGTTGTTGTGGTAGCCATATTGGGAATTTCTTTTCCTATTCCCTTTGTCGGATCTCTTGGGTCCAGAAAACCACATGTTCCTCTTTATTCCCTTGCTTTGTGGAGCACACTCTCCATTTTACCTTGGAAAAGAGCCGTGGTAAGTGTGGAGAACATGTTCTAGGGTAGCCCCCATGGTCCCTACCTCCTGGTACTCCTGCCTTTGTGCAATCTTCCTCTTGATTGTGTACAGGACCTGTGACTTGCTTCTAAACAATGGAATACAGCAACAATATAGGATAATGTCACATTATTACATAAGGTTCAAGCACCAGTCTTGCTAGTGTGTCTCTCTTTCCTTGCTGGATTGATGAAGTGAGCAGCCCCGTTGAGAAAGCCCGCATGGCAGGGAACTGTGAGCTGCCTCCAGGAATTGTGGGCAGCTTTGAAAAACTGAGGTCAGTCTCTGGCAGAGAGTCAGAAAAAAAACTCTGAAGTTTTTAATCCTATAACTGTGGTGACTAAGTGCTGCCAACAACCACAAAACTGGGAAATTGGATCTTACCTAGCTTAGCTCACAGGTGAGAAACAAGCACTGATTAACACTTTAATTGCAGACTTCTAAGACCTTGAGAAGAAGATGTAGCTCATCTGTGCCTGGACTTCTGACCCATAGAGACTGTGAGATAATGAATATGTGTTGCTGTAAGCTGCTAAATTTGTGGTGATTTGTTACACACCTTAGAAAACTAATACAGAAAGTAACTTTGTGAGTCCTTTTGCATCTGAAAATTTCTTTTTTTTTTACCATAACATTTAATTTTGTTTCGGCTGGGCTTAAATTCTATAAAGTAATTTTCTCTCAGAACATCGAATGCGTTGCTCCATTGTTTTTAGCATCCATTGTTGAAATTCTATTCTAATTTTCAATACTGGTTTTATACTTTCTCCATTTTACTAAGTCAGTAATGATCTATTTATTTACATCACATCTTCCAAAAATGTGTTTAGACCTCTTATATGATGTTGTCTATCCTTCTGTTCTGCTTGTTATCATGTGTTCATAAATTTATAACTTTTTATGTTTTGGATTAGTATGGAGAAAAGTAAATGTATTTAATTCCTTTGTCAAGCAAGATAGTTTAGATACCGCTTTTAGATAATTTATTTTTGGACCTATCTCGGTCCTTTTGTATGTTATCAATAACTTCATTTTACTCACTACTTTCCGCACAAATTTCTTGTAAACAAGAGCAAGTCAGAGGGCTCCCTTTAAGAAGATGGGGAAAGGTTAATGCCTCAGATTTATCAGTACTGCCTACCACTCGAATTGTTTCCTTTATTTATGCCTTTGTCATTGTCTATCCTATTCACTTTCATGTACTTTATTTCTCTCTGTTTCTGGTTTTTATACTGAATATATCTTCTTTTTCCCACTAAGGAAGATAAGAGTGTATAAGAAGCAAGAACATTACAAACCCAGGTGCAGAACAGCAGTGTACTCTAAGAACACATTCCTCAAGACAGTCTTAGTAACCACTCTACCACAATAGCTACACTGCTTAATTTCATTAAAAATCATAATGCAAGAAATCCAAAGATGTCAGCGTAAAGAGATTCTACATTTGCTTATTCTGGTAGGAGAGAAAAAATATTTTTTTCTTTTTTGAAAATTTTAAAGTTTTAAACATTTGATCTGGGTAGTTCACTTTCAATTATCCATGTTAAACTGAATAATGCTATAGCTCCTCTAAATGAAAATATTAGACAATTCAAGAAATATTACATATAGCCTGCTGCAGTTCCAGAAATAACAATTATTATTATTTTGTTCATGTCCTGATGATCATATAACAAGAAAATAAAGTAAAGATACTTGTATTTTGGAGACAGGAAGTTATTAGGGGTAAATATGGCAGAGCAGAAGTAGAAACAAGCTATAAATATTTCACACTTATAAATTCTAGAGTTACTTATATTTACTTCAAAAATATTAAATTCATCACCAGCCTCCAAAAAATAAGTTAACATTATCCTAAATAGTACAGATAATCACCTTTTCTAGGAACAATTTTCCTTGAATTTTTGGACTATTTTTCATAAATTATTTGGATGATTGAATGTGGCATATATATACTGTGGAGTACTACTTAGCCATAAAAATAAAAGAATTAATACTGTTTGTAACAATCTAAACGGAACTGGAGACCATTCTCCTAAGTGAAGTATCGCAAGAATGGATTAACAAACACCACATGTACTCACTATTAAATTGGAACTAACCAAACAGCACTCATGAGCACAGATGGAAATGAAACTCAACGGAAATCAAGCAAGTGGGAGGGGGGGGTGGAGGGGGTGGGTGAAAACTTACCTAACAGGCACAATGAACACTATCTGGGTGATGGGAACACTTATAACTTTGTCTCTAGCATTACAAAAACAATTGATGTAACCAAAACATTTGTACCCCCCTAATATTCTGAAATTAAAAAACAAATCCCTAATTCTTAATAGAGCTTGGGTTCCTTTTACACAAAATATATTCTGAATTGTCAGTAATCATACTACTTCACACCTAAATAATGATTGAAATAATGCATAAAAATTCATGTAACACATTTTAAGATTCCCAGAATGACTCTTGCTTATTAAATTTTGATAGTAGCCCCCCACTTCTAATGTCATCCTTTAGTTCCACTTACGTTTATTTCAATCATCAGCTTTTCTTATGTCAGACATTTTTTACTCTTAGCCTAGATTCCATCATAATATAATTTCAATTTGTGTGCCCTAAAGACCTCTCATTATTCTATTTTCCCATCTTATTTTGTCAGAGTGAAATTAAGATGTGAAATTATTTGACCCAAGTCATACAGTGAATTATTGAACAAGGCTTAAATCTGTGACTCATGTCCTGATCCATTTTATCTAAACTTTTAAAAGAAAATACCCCATTCTTTATCAAAGCATTCTATTACTTATCTCCCCCAAACATTATCTGTTCCCTATCATTAAATGCTGTAGATAATTACTACTTTGCACAAAAGCTATATTTTACTGTTTTTTTTAAGAGGATTTCATTTGTGAGTGATATTTGACTTTCACTACTATGACCTTGTCTTTTCTACCATGAATGTGTATAGACATTGTAGGTTATTCTATACCCTTTCTTACCAAATGTACTGCTGTCTTGCTAATTACTTTCTATTCTTAAGGTTATTTCTGAATGTCCTAAAAAGTATCGTGCAGACTACACAAAATATTGAAATAAATGTATATATAAATTCTTTCATCTTCAGAATTTGCAAGTAGTGAGAAAACATGAAAGCTGTATTAGGCTATGCATGTCATATACTAAAGTGCATGACCATTCCCCTAATTTTTTAGTGTATGAATCTGAAAAATCCTTGAAATATTATAATGAATGCACGATTGCAATTATACAGAAGGAATAAATAATTATTTAAGGTGATGGGTACGTTACTTATCTTGATTTAATCATTTCACACACTATACATATCATAACGTCACTGTGTGCCCAAGAATAATATGGGTGTACACTTTGTCAAAATAAATAAATAATTCAAAATAAAGGAAAGTGCGATAATTGGAATCTTTGTCCCCTCCAAAACTTATGTTGAAATTTTACTGACATTGTAATAGCATTAAGAGGTGGAAATTTTAATAGATGATTAGGCCATGAATGCTCCATTCTCATGGGTGGGATAGGTATCATTATGAAAGGGTGCATTTGGCCCCTTCTTCCTCTTTCTCAGCCCTTCTGCCTTCAGTCATGTGACCATCCAGCCTTCCTTCCTTCTAGAGGTTGCAGAGGAGTGCAGGGCACCATCTTGGAAAAGGAGAATGGCCTCGCTAGACACTAAACCTGTGGCACATTGACCTTGGACTTCCCAGTCTCCAGAACTATGAGCCAATACATTTCTGTCCTTTATAAATTATTATCACAAATATTCTGTTATAGCAGCACAAAATAAACTAAGAGAGAATCAAGGAGAATTAGGAATAACTTAAATTTATCTTGCTACAGTTTTGCCTTAATTCATAGGCAAACCTAGAACAACATAAGTCACACAAAACATAGTTTAACTATTACTACAGTAGTGTTACTCTTGGGTACAGAAAAAAATAAAACTTACGACAAATTTTTGCAGAAAACCAGTCTGGAAAGTGTTGTATCTTTTCTTTTTGATGCTAGTATTTCTTGCTATTCATCTGAATTTCTCTCCTTGGATTTTAAGGTCCTTCTCAATTCTTTCCCATCTTGTCTAAGCAGTCATCCTTCCACTCTCATAATATGTACTCTCTACTCTATTGAGGTCAATTTCTAGACACCCTCCAGCCCCTGAGTACACTATAGTGAATATCTGGTGCTCTTTTTGTCTCCCTGACATCTTCGCCATTTGGGAACTTCATTTTTCTAGCTATTTGAGCTGTAAAATACATGGTCCTGGTTTCCCAAAAACTGGGCTGACCACTCGACAAAGATTAATTACCCATTAAATCCTATCCACCTTGTCACACTGATTGGTTCAAGGAAAGAATGGTTAATTGATCCAAGTTGAGTAAATCAGTCATCTCCCAAAATTCTGCTTGTGCCATTAAAAAATGTATTTTTCCCTGAGATTATTTACCTATAAGAATAAGAAAAGACTTGAGTTACTGATGGCCTCTTTTTTACTGTCATGCAGAGAAAAACCTACTAAAATAAAGCCAAGAAAATTAGGAATGCAAAACAGAAATGACAAGAGGGAGAAAAGGAAGAAAATGAAGGCATTTCTTGAGTCCATGGATCTTTGTCTATATGTTTCTGTTATGGGAACAGACAAAATCATATGATTTATTTTGGGCATAAGCAAATTTGAGTTGTGTTTTGTCACTTAACAACTGAAAAGTCCTAATCAATATGCTATGCTGATTTACATCTATACTTGCAGTGAACATAACTCCTCGCTTGCCTGGGAAAGACCAAATTAAAAACTGTTGTCCTAGCATATCATCACATTTGGTATTTGTCCCAAATTTTTCCATATCTTTAATGAAGTTGTATTATTAAAAGTTGCACTATTGAATACCAAAATGGATTTTGTAGACCTCCATCTTATATTTTCAGCTTTTACTGTGGACTCATGAGAGTGTGGGATGCCTGTACAGTGAATAGCTTTTGTACTTTAACATTTGCTTTAATCTGAAAGTTGACCACCAATAACTCTCATAAATGTTCCTTTGTTTTTCAGACACAATGCGATGAAGAGTTGTACTTTCAAAGACAGATTATATACTTGTTGATAAACTGAATTTTCCACCTATGCAAATGCTTAGAGATATAGTTAACTCAACTGGTCTCAGGTGGCAAAAGGAAAAGTATTCCATACTGCTGCCTTTGTCAATCACTTTTTATGTAATAGAAAGTTATGCTATGGCCCATGTTATTGCATGCAAAATATATAAAACCTAAGATTACATTGAAAAATTTGGGAAATTGTGATTTGGAGATACATAAAATATCTCCAAATATCTTTGTCATGGAAACAAATGCTCAGAGTTCAGCTATAGAGAGTCTAAAGAGTTAGTCTGACTATTCTTTATATAATGTTTTATTTTCTACAATAATTTATTTTATGATTATGGAACATATTTCTTAATTAAATAAGAATGGTTTAAAATGCTTGTTTACTGAAAAATTCTATTCTATAATTTTGCAGAATCTCAGTTTGGCAAACATTCAATGGAATAATGAATAAAGAACTTATTTGAAAAAGTTGGTCTTGTAAAAATATTTATGGAAGAAGGGCACTCTGAGTGGGGGCAAAAAGCAGTACCTGTGGGAAATATTTGTGCAAAAGTATTTATACATTTTAATGCAAAAAATAGAATTAGTTATATATTCCATTTAGCAGAATTGGCTGAGTTTACCAAATTCCTTAGAACCCAGCCAGGAGTATTGTATAAACTAAAAGTGCTATTCTCTGCAGAAAAGTCCATAAAAGAAGTCAAAAATTTCAAATTTAGAAAATAAAATGTATAGTGATTAAATCAGTGTAATTAGCATATGTATCAGATCAAACATAACTTCCTTGTGTTGGCAACATTCAGTATCCTCCATATAGCTATTTGAAATTATGTGATATATTCTTGTTAACTATAGTCATTCTACAGTGCTACAGAACACTAGAACTTATTCTTCCCATCTAGCTGTAATTTTGTATCCTTTAACAACTCCATTACATGTATTGCAACATCACTATGTACCCCATAAATATGTACACTTATTATGTGTCAATTAATTTTTTTAATTAAAAATAAAAAAGAATTTAAAGATTAAAGCTATTTTAAGCATAAAAATGATCTTACAATGTTTTGTCAGTTCTTCAAAATAGCATATTTCAATCTAATATAACTGAAAAAAGAAAATAAAATTTAATATTGAAAAATATTGCAGGAAATTTTATGAAAAATTTAAACAAGATTGTGATGGTTTAATTTATGTGTCAACTTGCCTAGGTTATGGTTCCCAGTTATTTAATCAAACACTAGTCTAGATGTTGCTGTAAAGGTATTTTGTAGATGGGATTATCATTTACAACTAGTTGACATTAAATAAATGATATCACTACTCTTGATAATGTGGATGGGACTCATCCAATAATTTAAAGGCCTTAAAAGTTAAAACCTAAGTTTACAGGAGAAAAAGACATTATTTCTCAAGACTGTAACATAGAAATTCTGCCCTAATTTCCAGTTTGATGGCCTGCCCTACAGATCCTTCAAAAAAATCTCAAGAAGCTGAACAGTTTATTGTTGTTTAGAATATGCCCTAAGAAAATCTTACAGACATTTCCTATGTCCTAGCATAACATGAAAGAAGCAGAATGATTCCCAAGTTTTCAAGCATAGCAAGCTATAGCAGAGACTAGAAAGAGCTCAACAGACCAAAAGAGAGAAATTAAAAGCACATAGGGGGATACTTTTCTCAACCAAAATCAGGAGAAGGTAGGTGACTGGTGGGTGTCTAAAGGGACAGATGACATATATTTCCAGATGGATCCACCTCCAAATGCCTTTATACTATGACACTCCCCAAAACTTAGATGCTGCTTTGGAGAGAACAGAAACTGAAATTGTTGCGAATACTGTTTCCAACTGACAGCCAAAGTTATGGCTCAAAACAGAAATTAAACTAATTTAAAGATAATTCAGTTTTATACTTATACATGAATTTATAGATAGTATTATGTAAGGAAATGTATGTTCTATCCAACTCCCATTCATACTGGAAAAAAAGCTTTCAGAAAACTAGTTATAGAGAGGAACACTTTCAACTTGATAAAAAATATGTAAAAAAAAGAAAAAAGAAAAAGAAGAAGCCTGCATATAACATCATCCTCAATGGTGAGAGAATAGATGTTTTCCAACTAAGATCAGAAACAAAGCAAGGATATCCCTTTCATCACTCATATCTAATATCATGCAGAAAATCCCAGCTAATGCAACAAGATAACAAAATAAAATAAAAGGTATACAGATTTGAAAGAAAGAAATAAAACTGTCTTTGTTCATGATAAGAAGATTGTTTAGGAAGGAAATCCCAAAGAACCAATAAAAAGCCCCCGATACTAATAAGTGATTATAGCTAGGTAATGGGATACAAATTTAATACATAAAATCAATTGATTTCCCACATACTAGCAATGAAAAATTGGAATATTAAATTTTAAAAATAATACCATTTATATTAGCACAAAAATGAAATTCTATATGCATTAGGTAAATAAAGTCTATATGAAGAAAAGTACAAAACTCTGGTGAAAGAAATGAAAATGTCTAAATAAATGGAGATATATCCCATATTAATAGATACGAAGACTCAATATTTTTAAAATGTCAGTTCTTTCCAACTTGATCTACAGACTCAATACAATCCCAATCAAAATCCCAGCAAGTTACTTTTTGGATATTGACAAACATATTCTAAAGTTTATATAGAGAAGCAACTTGATATATTTATCTATTCTTTCACCGATACAACACTGTCTTGACTACTGGAGCTTTATAATAAGTCTTGAAGTTGGGTAGTGTCAGTTCTCCAACTTTGTTCTTCTCTTCAATACTGTGTCTGTCTCTGTGTCCAAATTTCCCCTTTTGATAAAGACAACACCATAATGGATTAGAGCCCACCCTAACGACCTCATTTTAACTTGATTACATCTGTAAGGACCCTGTTTCCAAATAAGGTCATATTCTGAGGTGCTGGGATTTAGTACTTCAACATATCTTTTGGGGGGACACAATCCAACCCATAATAATATCATTATTCCATCATTATATTTGAAGAAGCAAGGTTAAAAGAGTGTAAATGAGTAGAAAGGAACTTAACTTGAAGGCTTTATAACACATCTCAACTGAGAATCACAGCAAGAACTAAAATCAGCAAAATATCATTGAAAAGTTTAATATGGAATAGATAAGAAGGCTAGTGTTGTCAAGAAAATTTATAGGGAGTATAAGAATTAGTCACTTCAAGCTTTAAATATGAGGATGCATGGACAGCTGTCCCAGGAAATCATATAATTAACTTTTTCATTGGGAAGAAGAAAACCTCTTCCATACTCTCCTATGATTTATATATTTAAAGTCTTTTTGGCATATAATTTCTATTTTGATTTTCACAGATCTATTGTGAAAATTATGCACATACATCGAGCTCAATCACTGCAATTTTCCCTAAATTTGACTATTCTTTAAAAAGAAAATAACCTCAAATTACCATGATTTACTATTTATGAGTTTCCATATCCACTTCTGAATATATTCTAACCCTCCAGCCATGTGTATCTCCAACTCTATGGTATTATAAATTTTGTTTTGCCATAGGAATCTAGACTCATGCTCAAGTCTGTTACATTGGCTACTTCTTTAATCAAGCTTTTGATGTTTTATAGATATATCACTTAACATTTTCCCAAATATGACTAAATATTCTCCGTGTTCTTTTAAAATGTTCTTTATTGGCTATCTGCATATTTTAACCACCAAAAAATAATAAGGAAAATAACATATGTCATCAACAACTTAGGATATTCTATATACCTTTGCTATGATCTGAATGTTTTGTCTCTCCCAAAATTCATACTGTTGTCTCTTGGTGTCTGTAGGGGATTGGTTCCAGGAACCCCTGCAGATACCAAATTCCATGGGTGCCCAAGTCCTTTAAATAAAATAGTGTAGTATTTGCATACAACCTGCACCCATCCTTCTGTATACTTCACATCATGTTTGGATTACTTATAATACCTAATACAATGTAAATACTATGTAAATAGTTGTTATATTTTTAGTATTTTGTATTGTCATATTTTTTAATTTTTTCCCTAATATTTACTGTCCACTGTTCATTGAATCTGTGAATGTGGAATTCAAAGATAACAAGGGCTGACTGTGTTGAAATCCTCACCCCAAAGTGATGTTATTAGGAGGTGAGGCATTTGGGAGATGATTAGGTCATGAGGTCAGGGCTTTCGTGAAGGGGAGTAGTGACTTTATAAAAGAGACCTGAGGGAGCTTGTTTGCTCCTCCACCATGTAAGGACAAAGTGAGAAGGCACTGTCTGTGAGGAAGCAGGCCCTCACTAGACACTGAATCTGCTGACACCTTGAACTTGGACTTCCAGCCACCAGAACTGTGAGAGTTAAGTGCTTGTTGTTTAAAAACCATTCAATTTATGGTATTTTGTTATAGTAGTCTGAATGAACTAAGACAACCCTCTTCTAGTTGTTTTAAGCATATCATAAATCTTCTTTATACTCACCTTTTTTCCCTTTCTGTTAACTTACATAAGCATTTCTAATTGTCATTTTAATTACAATAATGAATTTTATAGGCTACTAAGATATTGTCTAATTGCTAAGAAATATTTTTGGTTCAAATCTAATTTTTAAACAGATATAAAAATAGTTACTTTTTTGAGCTGTATTTGTGGGTCATGGTAATAAATGAGGAATTACTAGGCAAAAAACCCCACTAATTTATATGCCTCTTTCAAGGAAAAAGTGTGTTTCCTTTCCCACATGTGAATATGCCTTGAGTTTTTTTTTTTTCTTTCTGATAAGTGATTCTGCTTTAACTGTAATTTCCAAAGATTTCTACCACTGTGTGTATTTATTCAACTGTTTAAGCAATCATCAAATGTAGGCTTACTATTTTAAATATGAATCTGATTATAACCCTCCCATTTCCCATTATAATTAGAATAAATACATTCTCATATCTGCAGCCCAAAAGACCTTACCTGAAATGGCCTGTCCTTATCTTTTCCACATCCTTCTTACTCCGTCCTCCTCATGCATCCCTTACCAAACACACTGGCCTTTCCAGTTCCCAAACACCACAGGCTTGTTCTCATCTCAAGACTTTTACTATTCCTGGTTACTCCAAGATTGTTGCATGGTTACCTCCTTCCAGGTATCCATTTCTCATTTCAAATACCATGTCTTCCTGATGGCTGGGATAGGAAATAAACATCATGTTATCTTCCATACTCTCCAACTCTTCATTGCCCATCTGTTCTTTTTCACTCAAGAGCTAAGGAACAAAAACACAGTTGTAGCAAGATTCCTGGGACCACTAGCTTCTCATTTAAGGGTAAATTAGGATATTTTACAACTACCTATACATATACATATCCTATTTTACAACATAAAAAGGTGCAAAACAATGGATAAACTTAAATTTTGGTTGAGAGGAATTACTTAAAAATAATAAATAGTCAATCAATATGAAATTTTAATGAGAGTGAAAAAAATCATTATATAGTAAATAAAATACACAATGCAATGGGTTGTTTCTAGTTCCTGTGTACAAGATATAGAGAGAAAAACCTCCCTATCTATCCATTTATCTGTCATTTATCTATCATCTATCTACAATTTGATTAAAAGAAAAGAATTTAAAAATTAATTGTGGTTATCTCTGGATGAAGGAGTGATAGAGGTCCATACATTTACCATTTTACTGAATTTCTTGTAATGCGCATGAGATACATTTCATCTAAGAATTTTAGACTCTCAAAATATATTTCAACCTAAAGTAGTTTATGTTAACATGTCCACCAATCAAATAAATTTGTCAGTGTATATATGTGTATATATGCTTATATATATATTTAAATATTTTATTTTTCCTTCCAGAATTTATTAATTATTGTATACATAATGTTTGGGGTTTTTCTCCACTTAAGTTCTAAAGATCTTTAGATATTACTAATCTGCTTTATGTGGATAAATATTACTTAACATTAACTTTATTTATTTTATATTCTCTCAATTGGACATTTCCCCATGGTATATTTATACTCCATGGTATACATATACCACATTTTATTAATCCACTCGTGTATTGATGGGCACTTGGGTTGTTTCCACATCTTTACAATTGTGAATCATGCTGCTGTAAACATTCGGGTGCAGATGCCTTTATTATAGAATATCTTTTTTTTCCTTTCGGTAAATACCCAGTAGTGGAATTGCTGGATCAAATGGTAGTTCTACTTTTAGTTCTGTGATGTATCTCCATATTACTTTCCATAGAGGTTGTACTAACTTGCAGTCCCACCAGCAGTGTCTGAGTGATCCTATCTGTCTGCATCCCCACCAACATTTGTTATTTTGGGACATTTTGATATAAGCCAATCTCACTGGAGTTAGGTGATATCTCATTGTGGTTTTGATTTGCATTTCCCTGATGATTAGAGATGTTGAGCAGTTTTTCATATGTTTCTTGGCCATTAGTCTGTCTTCTCTTGAAAAGTTTCTGTTCGTGTCCTTTGCCTCCTTCTTAATGGGGTTGTTTGATTTTTTCTTGTTGATTTTCCTAAGTCCTGTATCGATTCTGGTTATCAGCTCTTTATCAGATGTGTTAAAACCAAACCTTGCAAATATTTTCACTCATTCTGTAGGTTGTCTGCTGGCTCTAATGATAGTTTCCTTGGCTGTGCAGAAGCTTTTTAATTTGATCAGGTCCCATTTATTTATTTTTGTTGCTGCTGTGATTGCTTTGGGGGTCTTATTCATAAATTCTTTGCCTAAGCCAATGTCTAGAAGAGTTTTTCCAATGTTGTCTTCTAGAATTCTTATGGTTCCATGTTTTAGGTTTAAGTCCGTTATCCATGATGAGTTGAATTTTTGAGAGATGAAAGGTATGGATCTAGTTTGAGTCTTCTACTTGTGGCTATCCAATTTTCCCAGAACCATTTATTAAATAGGGATTCTTTTCCCCAGTGTACATTTTTGTCTACTTTGTCAAAGATCAGATGACAATATGAGGATGGTTTTATATCTGGGTTCTCAGTCCTGTTCCATTGGTCTATGTCTCTGTTCTTGTGTCACTATCATGCTGTTTTGGTTACTATAGCCTTGTAGTATAGTTTGATGTCTGGTAGATTGATGCGTCCCCATTTTTTGCTTTTGCTTAAGATTGCTTTGGCTATATGGGGTCTTCTCTGATTCCATATGAAGCATAGAATTATTTTTTCTAGATCTGTGAAAAATAATGTTGGTATTTTGATAGGGACTGCATTGATTCTGTACATCAGTTTAGGTAGTATAGACATTTGAACAATATTGATTCTACGGATCCAAGAGCATGGTAGTGTTTTCCATCTGTTCACATCCTCTGCAATTTCTTTTTTCAGTGTTTCGTAGTTCTCTCTATACAGGTCTCTCACCTCCCTAGTTAAATATGTTCCTAAATATTTAATTTTCTTTGATGCTATTGTGAAAGACATTGAATTTTTTATTTGATTCTCAGCTTGACTGCTATTGGCATATATGAAAGGTACTGATTTGTGTGCATTGCTTTTGTATCTAGAGACTTTGCTTGAACAATCCTTTATTTTTATGTATAAATAATTTAGCTTGGGGAGTTCTATACTTGATCTTGCTTGCTTGCTTTGGGTACATCTTTTCAATATTTTCTTTTTGCTAAAATTATCAGAAGCTATTATATGTTTATCGATGCATTCACTGGATGTTTAATGAATTCCCACATGCCATTCACTGTGCTAGTTAGGACCTCACTTTAGTCTACATTCACTACTTGTTTCTATTTCAGTTTTTATATATATTGACCTGAACCTCAAGATTTCCTTTGAATTTTCTCCTTACCTTCTTCCAGAATACTAAGTCTTACCTTTCTTCTTTAGTGAACAATTATCTGATTCTATGTCAATTTTTCTTTCTGTTTTCTTCTATATTCAATATACATAACAGCATAATCAATATGCCTGAGAGCATCAAACTTGTTGTTTCACTCCATTTGTAAATATTTATAAATGTCAACATTTTAGAGGCATCACAAACAAAATGTATTTCTTCTGGAAATAACTGTTTTAGGTTTATAGAAAAGTGAAGAAGAACAGAATTTGTGAATATTTATAGATGAGTTTGTGAATTTTCATTTCCAAGATAAATTAAAAATCCATTTCTTTGGTAAGTGTGCTCTATGATATAGTTCCTTATTATCATAACTGTTTCATGTCTATTCAATATATTTCTTTCTCAGAGGGCTTTGGTAATGGCACAGTCTGATTAAGAATTTGAGGAACTAAGTATTCAGAGATGAATACAACTACATTCTATGTATTTGTAACCAGTTTCTAAACTCCTCACTAGTGTTCTCCTTCTAACTTTAATACATATACAAGTTAGAAATAAAGTCTAGTCTTATTCACTTGTTCAGACATCCTATAAAGTGGTCTGCACCGTAGGAACTTTTCCCATAGTCCATCTATAAGTAATTTTATAGCAGGTATGTTTATGTGCATGCACACACACATTGACTTTCTGAATATAAAACAATACACAACTTTATATGGCTATAGAAGAGAATAGCTGGACTTGAATTTTACCATGCAGTACTGTTACATTATAGAAAAGTAAATAAAAATAAATTAAAATAAAGACCATCTATATTTTGTTTTCAATAACAATATAGTCATATTTGTCAACCCATATTTTATTAAAAAATCCAAAAGAATGTTTCAGCTTATTAGAAGATCTAAAGCAATGTGACTCATGATATTGATACTTTACAGAGTAACAAATGTGTCTTAAAAGTATGATTTTATGAAGTGTTTCTAATATCTATTTTTAAAACAAATTATTTTTATTTGCATTTAATTATTTATATTTCATTTTCTAAATTCAGAAAAAGTTTGGTAATATAATAAGAAATGATATTTGCCTTTACTAAGGTGTCCTCTGAGGGATTGAGAGATACTGGTTTGTAGATAATGTTCCTTAGAAGAGAAAGAGAGGGAAATGGAGAGAGAAAACAGGAAAAAAAAAATCCGTGGTTAAATTATCCTGGAAACAGACACACAACAGAAGCATAGGTCGAAGAGAGCATATTCAAACTTCTCAGAAATCCTAAAATTTTTAAAGTTTACTCTTTTAAAATCAATTTTCTTCCTTTGTTAAAAAAAGAAGCAATACTGGGGACTATACAAATCTGCCCAGGGAATACGAATCTTCATACACACTCTTCATACTTATCATATGGTAACAGATTCCCATAACACTATTCAAAGACTCAGAGTGAAATTATTGTTTTTCTATCACAGGAAATCATTTGAGTCTAACAGATGGAATGCATTGTCTAATATTCAATGGTAATGAGGAATAACAAATTTTAATTCAAAATATAGTAGGAAATATGTATCTAGAAATATACATTAGGAGATTATATCTAGGAACATATATTAGGAGATACATATCTAGGATCATATATTAGGAGATATTTATCTGGAAACATATATTAGGAAATATATATCTAGGAATATATATTAGAAATATATATCTAGGAAATAAAATGAGAAATTTCAGAAAATGAGTTACCTTGCCTCCTGAAAAATTTTTACAACTCAATTCCAAGGAGAATAAGTAAATTTTAAGAAGAGGACTACATCAATACCTTACTAATTATATTGTTTGAGACAATAGTGCCACTAAATGTTAACAGGTGTTATAGAAAATAGATTTCATGAACATGTAAGTTTGGAAATCATTGCATAAACTAATTTCTGTAGGTTTTTATATTTTGGGATTTCATGGTAAATTTCATATTCTAATGAAATTTTTAATCTTCATAAAGAGTTTTATACATAGTATTTCTCAAATTTTTCCAGGACCATCTCCTAAGACAAGTATTCTGATTAACCATTGTTTATCATTTGTGTAGCTATATTAGCTTAGACAATTGTTCTTATGTTTAAGGATCAAAAATTTTTAAACAATTACATTTTACTGCAGAACTAGAAAATAAGCAAAGGATCTTTTTTGCCTTAAGTATTTTAAGAAATAGGACAGTTAGTGTTGCTTATGCCTGTAGTCCCAGTGCTTTGGGAGCCTGAGGCAGATGGATCACTTAAGATCAGGAGTTAGAGATCAGCCTGGACAACATAATGAGACCTGATCTCTAAAAAAAAATAATTAAAATATCTTAAGAAATAAATCCTACATATTTAATTCAGCACCATATAATGTTATACTGCAGATAAGAATTTCAAAATATAAGCAATGATTAGAAGTTACTTTTATTGTAAAACCTGAACTCACTCACACATAGTAGATATTGAAATATCTTTCCCCAAAAGATAACCATTTTGATTCCCAATCACTTTTCAATATTAATGAGTAATTTAATTATTACTAGTGTTTGTTAACATGGAAGTTTATAAATTTCATGGAGTAAAACATTGCTAATATAATAGCCAGAGGAAATAAATCTAAACCAAAAAGAAAATGAAGTCTATTTCTGAAATTTGAGTTAATTTCCCTTTTTCTTCATTATAATTTATCTATATTTTTTTGCTGGTATAGATGGACATTACAGTTTAAATGGTATACTTACATTGAAATATATTAACTACACAGAATGTAAAAGAGGAAGTCAGCAATCTGGCCTGGCTAATTTGAAGTTAAGACACTGATGCATCTTAGCAGTTCTCTTACCCTTAATGAAATTAAATACAAGCTTCCTTCTTCAATAAATTAATGTTTTGAATTTTTCTTGGCTGATTATGATAAAGATGACCACAGTATTTTTGTCTGTAAACTGCTTGTTTGGGACTTGAAAATGCTGATTCTCAGAGAAGTTGGTGATACAGCTCAGACTGAACTGTATCTTTTAGCTCTCGGTCCACTTTTGTCCTCCCACCCCATTATTTCATTAAAGAAGTTGGATAAAATATTTTTATATTTCCTGTGCTTCTCTAATTTTTTTTCTCATATCAGTTTTGGATTGTTTAATGCCTTTGATTTCAGGAGATTTCTCTCTCTGTTTCTTCATCTCATCCAGAACATCCTAACTGATTTTCAAAAGTTCCTTTTATTATCCCAAGTACTAAATATTGATCTTTCTGAAAGTTCTGCCCTTAGTCCATTGCTTTTTTAATGTTATATGCTATTCAGGGGTTGTTTCATTTATACACATGAATTTAACCAGTATACTGGTTAACAGATCAGCTTTTGAGCCAGAAATGCCTGGGTTTGATTATTTCACTTCACTACTTCTAGTTGTGTGACTGAGTAAGATGCTTGATGACATTTTACCTGATCCTCTCCTTCCTTGCATGTCAATGAAAAGAAGAAAGAAAGAAAGAAACAAACAAACAAACAAAGAAAGAAACAAAGAAAGAGTGTTTGAAAATGTTTGCTAATTGTAGCACATGCCTGTTGAAATATCTGTCCAGCAACTCCTCTATATACTGAAATTTCCCCACATTTCCCCACATCATCAACTTAATAGCTCAGTTGATGGTATCACCATCTTCCCAGTTATCCAAACCACATAAGACAATCACATAAGCATCAAATGAGCCAGCTCTTTTCCAGACTGAAGATGGACTTAATCACTGCTGATTCTTCTGATGCCCTGTTCCTGGCAACTGATCCTTTTTGTTCTGCAATTCTTTATACCACTGAAACTCTCATTTCTATAAAGTAAAATATAAAAAACTATGTCAAAATAGTTTCTAAAAATTCAAAATATACAGATATTATTAATCTCAGAGCTAGCAGACTCTATGCTCAAGCACAATAATAAATTCATTTGATAGTTTACCGTGCTAAAATTTAAATGCACATTTTTGAGATCTCTGGTAAGAAGAAATGTGCTTGTGGCGATACAGAGAAACCAGTATGTGTAGCCACAAGTTGATGCTGCTTTGTTGAACTGCTCAAGCTGCCAGAACCAGAAGCTGCCAGAACCAGAAGCTGCCCAGCAATCTTGCAAACATAGAAGAATGATTTTTATCAAGTCACCAAGAGGGGCTTTATCTTTCTCAAGCAGTCTGAAAAGTAAGAGTTATAGCCTTCTTTAAATAATTCAAAGCAACTCCTTGAAATTCAAGCCAGAAGTGCAAATATAAATATCTGAAATGAAATGTCATAAAACATTTCATTTCCATTTTTGGTTTGGGCAATTTATGAATGACTAGGAAGTTCTATGACATTGCAATTTGCAACTTTGCAGTGGCACAAATTTTAATCATACACATACTAGAAGTCCTACATGTGGAAGGGAGGCATTTATTTGGGATATAACCCTGGCTTGCTACATAGCATCAAAAGTTCAGTGCGATTTCCCTGTTCTTCAATTCTGTCTGCTCTCTCAATAACCTTAATGCGGATCTGAAGGATATCACCTAAATTTTTAATTTACACACTTATAAATTTTCAGGTCCAATTAAAGATAAGAAATAAATAAACCCATCTCTGAAAATAAACAGTCTAAGCAGATTATTACAAAGTGACAATTTCAAATAAAATTGTAGTGTGGTAACCCCTAGAATTTCAAGTTTACATATGTTTCTAAAATAATATTATTTATTAAATATATAAGAAGAACAGAGAGCAAGATATAGAAGCTATTAGAATTTTTTTGCTCTGACACTAAAACTGAAAATTAAATACTTCATCAAAAACAGTTTTTGTTGTTTCTCTGTAAATATTAATGTTGAGATCTCTAGAATGATAGTCATCAAATGTAAAATACAGTCATTTCTTGGTGATATAATTTGGGGTGATTTAAAATTTTTCATCATTATAATTTTGTTTGATTTAAAAATGGCAATGCACTATAATTTGGTTAAATCATATATGTAATTAAGAATAACAAAAACCTTTCTAATACTTTTAAAATATTATACTAGGCATTCCAAAGATGATTAATTTTACCATGTGTTTTATCATGCTCTAAATATAGTAGAAAGCCAAGGTTTCCACTCAATTTCATTTAATATGCAGTACTATTTAACAATGATGGGCATAGGAAGAAAATGCCCGCCATGAATTATTTATTTTAACATCACTTCTCAAGAAAGCTGGATTCACAAACCTTGCTTCACATGTCATATATTTTATACTCAGCTCTCATCTGCTGATCATAAAGATTAATTTATCTGATAAAAATAGTTATCAATTTAAATTTATTATTTGTGATAATAATTACTAATAATACTAGTGACTACAATGTATTGATCATTTATGACTAACTAGCCGTATGTTATCTATAGGTGAAAGTGTCTACATTTTATAGTTGTAAAAGGTAAGAGTTAGAAAATTAAGCAATTTGGCAAATGTATTCAAATAATAAGTGATATAATAATCAGGTTTTAAATCAAGGTCCACTTGACTCTTGTATTATTAATACTATCTTCTGAAATTAAAACAGAAGTAGTTAAATCTACATTAAACTTTCTGTATGTGTTAGATTTTCTTTAAATTATTTCCAAGAATAACTTCCTTTAATCCATAAAAATATACAAGGTAGATACTACTATTATCACCTTATTACAGATGAAAATAATTATATGATGTGTCCAAAGTCGAATGGTTACTATTCCCATAATGCCTATTGATATTCAATACTACGTTTGTCTAAGCTTTCATTGCAGGGGCATTAGGACAGTAAACATTTCTGAGACTTTATTGCCAAAGAGTTCCTGTTAGAGAAGATTGTGTTTGATACAAAACCCAGAAGAGAAGTCTTTATTCCACGGTGACAACTATGGGCAGAGGTATAGATGTCTTCAGATAGTAGACATGGGGTTTTCCCTACAGTGGTAGTGCATTTTCCTGAGAGAGAGTTACAGACTTAATTCTAGATATATACATTATTAGTGCTTCTCCTCTAAAATATTACTTAAAATTCAAAAGTTCTTTATATGAAAATGACAATAACAACAACCATTCTGAGTGTCATTTCAAGTTATACCTTAAAATCATTGTATTAGTTTTCTACTGCTGCTATAATAAAATATCACAAACTTAATAGCTTAAAATGCCACAAATTAATTATCTTACAATTCTAGAGGTCAGAAGTCTGAAATGGATCTCACCAGCTAAAATCAAGGTGTTGGCAGAGCTGCATTCTTTCAGGAGGATTCACAGGAGAATCTTTTTGTTAATTTTTCCAATTTCTAGAAGCTGCACATACTTTTTGTCTTTGAAATTTTCTGTCTTCAAAACTAAAAATAGCCAACTGCATTAATCTAACACTGACTCTCTTCTGCTTCCCACGTCCACTTATAAGAAACTATGATAATTTCAAGACTACTTAGCTAATTTAAAATAATCTCCTCACCTCAAGGTCACTTGGTTAGAAACTTTAATTTCATCTGCAACTTTAGTGTTCCTTTGTCACATGACCTAATATATTCATAGGTTCTAGGGTTTAGGGCATAGACATCTTTAGGGAGCCATTATTGTGCCTCACACAATTGAGTATTACAATAAACCAAAGATTATGGTTTCAGATCACCAAACTTTAACCTGATGACTATATGATTCCTGTGGTCTTGTGTTTGAACATATATACCCAATTTTTCCAAATAAATAATGTATTTGCTGTGATAGTTGTGATGGTAGCAGTGCTAGTGTTTGGTATTTCTTGGGATTTCACTATTATAAATATAGAATTAAGCACGCAGTTTCCAAAGTTTTTATTTTATAAAAATAATGTTCCTAGCAAGGAAAATTTTGAACTTTTAAGGAAAAGTCTATTTTAAAAGTTAATAATATTGGAAGAGATAAAACACATTTCTGAATCCCATTTTAAACCAATTTATATCTATTAGGATGTGTTGAACTGAAAAAGCAAGCATCCAAAATTTTGGTCTGTCAAATGCAAATGTTTCCTGTATTTTGATGATTGAGTTTTGAGAATGCTCCTCAGGTAAGTTAAATTTTACAACATATATGGATAATTAAATATAGAAATACATAGGGCCAAGGTTAATACTACTGATTTTTGTTTCCTCTATAAGATACACCATTTAAAATAGATAGAAACTAGGAAATGGAGTGTCTCAGGAATATCCATTTAAAATAATAACCATTCTGTTAAAGGAAACACTTTCTCTTCTGCCACTCCAAATTCATGCAAGTGCATGTCAGGGCATCGAATCAAACTACATTTTGGCCAAGTACTTGAAACTCTAATCTTTGCTCTTTCACTTTCTTGCTGTCTGCCTTTAACAGTCAGCTTCCACATTTTTAAAATAGAGGTAAAAATATGAGTTCAGTGTTGTCAGGAGAATTAAATAAAACCAATTAGTTCATCCAAAAATATTTATTGATTGCTTACTCATTGATAGGCAGTCTTCTAAGTATAAGGGATATGGCAGGTAGCAAATGAAAAAAATCATGCTCTTGAAGAGCTCATGTTCTGGGGGTGGGGGACATCAATATGTACATCAATATGTAATTAAGATGTACACTGTGTTTTATGGTAATAAGTGCTAAAGATGGACCATAGACGGGGGATGGGGAGTGCAAGGGTGTGGTCAAGGATAACCTCTTTGAGAAGATGACTCTTGGCAAAGACCTGAAGGAAGTGACAGAGCGAGATGTTCTGTTATCTGTAGAACAAGAAATGTTCAGAGGGAAGTGAATGTCCGAATACCTCAAGTGGAAAGAAGCATGCCATTTCAAGAAACACAAAACAGGCAAGCGTAATTGAAGCAGGGAGAGAGAAGGGGACAATGTCATAGTTAAGTGTGGAGAACTAGGTCCCCAATAAGTCAGGAAGGCCCTGGGAATCATGTTGTCTTTCTTTTTGCCTTAGGATTGAAGGGAAGCCATTGACGGGTAAGCATAGTGGTGATATCATTGCATATGTGTTTTTATTATATAGCACTTTGACTTCTTTAAAGAGAATAAATGAGGAGGGAGAAAAAATTGAGGAAACTGAGGAAGGCAGAGTAATTACTTGTCTATTGTCATGTTCCAGATGAACTATAACAATGGCTTGTACTATAATAGTGGCAGGAGTGATGAAGAACAGGAGATGAAGTGAAGAGAGTTTAAGACCTAGAACCCATAGGATGTGGTGGCACATTAGATCTGGGGTATAAAGGAGAAGCTACCATCAGAGATAACCCCCATAACTTTGTCATGAACTACTGGGTGGATGGTGGTGTCATATTCCAAAATGAGAAAGAATGAATGAGGGTCTAGTTTGGCAATTAAAATGGAGTTGGGAAGGTGAGCAAGATTATGAGTTCAGTTTTTAATATTCACATTTGAGGTGCTTGTGGGATGTCCAGCTGTAAAGGAGGGAGTTGAATATGTGAGTGTGAGGCCATAATAGAGATCTGGCCTGGAGCATAAAGTTGCTGAAGTTTGAAATAATAAACAAGCAGAAAAGCAGTGTCATCAGGGTTCAATCAGGCTTCAGCTAAAAACAACAAAATGTGTTAAAGGAACTTTTGGAGGGGAATTTGAAGATCCAAGCATTTACTAACTGTTATAACCTCTGTATACTGGTAATAAGTTTCATATATTAACTAAATATATCAGATGAAATTTAAGGATAAACATGGTAAATGCTACTAAATCTTATTATACTTCTAAATCATTATTTTCCAAAAACATTATCACATACTATGATTGTGATATTTTTGCATATTATAGTATACTCATGTATCTCAAGTGTCAATTCCACCTAATTGAGCTATCATTTTTTTTTCCAAACTTACTATTAGGAAATGTGACACCAGTGGATGATAAGTACAAAGTCCACAGTGATAATGGGACTACAGTACAGTAATATGTGTTTTCTTTTCAGTTAATCTATTTTATTACAGTCTCATTTTAAAGTAAAACAGTGTTAGTAAGTGGTCACTATATATTATTAATAATCATATCAAAAGTAAACCAATATACACATCTATAGTAAATAGAAAGTAACATCAAAGAGCCTTAAAATATTTACTAAGGTTACATGAAAGATCATGAATACAGTAATGTGTCATAGGAGGAAAAATCTTAAACAGACAGATGTTAGAAACATAAGTGAAGAATAAAATGTGAGAGTCCTAGATGATTAAGAGAATAATTATGTGATTGAAAGACTAATAAACTCAAGACCTACGTGATATCTCAAGTTAAAAAAATCACCTATATACAGCTAGCCAGATAATTTCCATGATTATTGAAATACTTAAGGATATTACAAGGAGACATAGAAATGAACAAGGAACAGAAGATACAGAATTTTAAGTAAGAATATACTTTGAACAATTTCTCCACATTTTAATTAGGCCTGAAATAGAAAGTACAACAATATCATTTAAAAATATAAAAAGAAAAATATTTAAATTTTGAGAGAACACAATAAAAATTAAGAAAAACATATGAAGGAGTAACTGCAAACAATAGTAGCTAGTACCTATAAGATACTACACATACTTGTAAGAGGGGTTTTGAGAAGATGTGTTTATTAATTAGCTTGTCATTTCATTCAGTCTCTGGGGTGTAAGAGTTTTATCTTGAAAAATAAAACACATTATGGGCTAATAAAAAATATTTTATTTCCCCTAATATTATGACACCTATATTAATTTTGAAACATATGTCCATAAAAACTTGTAATGACCGAAAAGAGAAGCACTTTAATCTTCACTGCAATCCTTCAAACTGGTCAAAAGATGAATCTCAACACTTTCTAGCTAGCTCGACCAGAAGATCTCCCAGGCAGAAAGTCATTTGTGTCCAGTGTGCAGCTGCTCTCATACCATGGACACAAGTGAAAAATATTAACTTCAGGTAGACTAAGTTAAACACATTGTATCCCCAGCAAAGAGCATGATTGATACTGATTAGCTTGTCCCTTTCTTATTCTTGGATTTCTCCTCATGACTTTCTCAAATCTATGCAAAAAAACAAAAAACAAAACCATTTTCTCTTGTTTTACTTATTAAATATCTAATCTATTTTTCTCTAAGCTATTTCCCAGTCAACCACTATTTTTATTTACATAAAATAAAAATTTTCCACTTGGATGACTTAATAATAAGGCCAAAATACATTGATTTAATTAATACCCCATTTAATTTGTAAATGGGACAAATTTAGAAGAAAACAGAAATATGTACAACATTAACATAGCTCAGGCTTGATTTTTACTTAATTGCCTTTTTTATTTTTATATTCATCTCTTGTTCTAATCTCTTTAACCTCAAATTATTTAGAGGGATGACTGGTAGATACATAGAGTATAAATCAATTTGCCGAGAAGTAACTTGCTTAATATATATGATAAGGCAAGTTTTATAAATATAAATCCCAGTGGAGATTTACAGGGGAGACAATGAAGATTTTCAGTGCCAACAATGAAGCAAAAGACAGAAAGAGAAGCTGAAGGAAAAGAGTATAAAACTCACAGGTCTGGTAGCTTGTTAACAAAGATGGCCATCATCAATTTTCCCCTCCTTTTATATGCCATTCTTCCATGGAGAGAATGTATTCCTTCAAACCAGGCTCTATAAAACTGTGCTGGTTTGTGATTGTTTTTACTAACGGTGCCATGTCCTACCTCTTGGAGCTGTGAGCTTCCACATAAGAAGTCCAAGCAACCCAAATGCAGAGATAGGCCAAATCGAGCACCATAGAGAAAGGATTATAAACCATGACTAATCTGAGTTTATTTCAGAAATGCAAGGTTGGTTTGGCATCCAGTGAACAACCAATGTAGTGCATCATATTAATATAATAAAGAACAGAAACCACATGATAAACTGAGTAGATACAGAAAATGCATTTGACTAAATCCTATACATTTTTATAGAAAAGTACTCAATAAACTAGAAATAGAAGGGAAAATCCTAAACCTGATAAAGAGCATCTGCCAAAAACTAATAGCTAACACACTTAGTGGTAAAAGACTGAATATTTTTTCCTTCAGATCAGAAATAAGACTAGGATGTCTATTCTCACTACTTCTATTAAAAATTGTACTAGAGGTTCTAGCCAAGGCAATCAGGCAAGAATAAAGGAAAGGCATACTGATTGGAAATGAAGAAATAAAACTATCTTTATTTGCAGATGACAAAATATTTTAATGGAAAATCCTAAGTAATTCCTTTCAGAAAACTATTATAACTAATAATATACAAAAATCAATTGTATTCCTATACATTAGCAATAAATAATCTGAAAATGAAATTAAAAAGCAATTCAACTTACAGTAATATTAAAAAGAATAAAATATGTTGGACTAAAATTAAAAAAATAAATACAAAATTTATGCACTGAAAATTTCAAAGCATTGTTGAAAAATATTTTAAAAATTTAAATAAATTGAAAGGTATCTCATGTTTATGGATTGGTATGCTTAATATTGTTAAGATGGTAGTACTCCCCCAAATTAAGCTAACAGTCAACACAATCTCTATCAAATTCTCACCTGGCAAGAAGAAACTGAAAAAAAAACTCACCTGACATTTTGGTAGACAATGGTTGATCCTAAAATTTTTAAAAAACAAGTTTATCCTAAAATTTATAAAAATAAAATTCAAGAGACCCAGGATAACCAAAATTATTCTGAAAAAGAACAGAATTTGAGGATTTGTACTTCCTGATTTCAAAACTTACTACAGAGCCAGAGTAATGAAAGCAGTGTGGTACAGGCATAAAGATAGACATATTGATCAATGGAATTGAATTGAGAGTTTTTAAATAAACCCTTAAATTTATGGTTGATTGAGTTTTTAATTTTTTTTATAAATGACATAAAAATTATACATGTTTTTAGGGCATAATATGATGTTTCAATACATACATACATTGTATAATGAACAAATCAGGGTAGTTAGCAAGTCCATCAACTCAAACTTTTATAAATTCTTTGTGGTGATAACTTTCAAGATCTTTTGTAGCTATCTTGAAACATACAGTTAGTTGTTATTAGCTATAGTCACCCTACTATGTAATATAACACTTGAACTTATTATTCCTATCTAACTGTAAATTTGTACCCGTTGACCAACCTCTCTCCGTTTCTCCCTCCTCTCTCCTATTTTCAGCTTGTAGTAACCACTACTCTGCTCTCTACTTCTATGAGATCTTTTTTAGATTCCATATATAAGTGAGATCATGAGGTATTCATCTTTTTGTGCCTGGCTTATTTCACTTAACATTATGTTCTCCAGGGTCATCCATGTTGCCACAGATGACAGGGTTTCATTCTTTTTTATAGGTGAACAGTATTCCATTTTGTATATATACCATATTTTCTTTAATCATTCATCCATTTATGTGCACTTAGTTTGATTTCATCTCTTGGCTATCGTGAATAGTACTGCCATAAACATGGGAATGCAGCTACCTCTTCAACATAAAGATTTCAAATTTTCTGGATACCTTCCCAGCACTGGAATTGCTGAGTCATATGGTAGTTTTGTTTTTAGTGTTTTGAGGAACTTCCCTACTTTTTGTCATGACTGTACTAATTTACATTCCCACCAACATTGCATAATGGTTCTGTTTCTCTGCATCCTTGCCAGGATTTATTATTTTTGGTCATTTTGATAATAGAAATTCTAAATGGGGTGAGGTGAAATTTCATTGCGGTTTTGATTTGACTTTTCCTGATGATTAGTGATGTTGAGCATTTTGTCATATACTTGCTGGCCATTTGTATGTCTTCTTTTGAAAAATGTCTATTTAGGTCTTTCGCACTTTTAAAAATTGGATTATGACAGTACCATGCTCTTTTGGTTACTATAGCCTTGTAGCATATAAACAATGGTGAATTAATTCCTCTGGTATTTTCCTGGATGGAGCTAGAGCCAATTCTTCAAAGCGAAGTGTCACAATGGAAAAACAAGCACCACTGGTACTCACCATCAAATTGGTACTAACTGATCAATACTTATATGCACAAATGGAAATAATATTCATCAGGCATCGGGTAGGGGGGAGGGGGGTGGAGGGGATGGGAAAACTCACACCTAATGAGTGTGGAGTGAACTGTCTGGGGGATGGGCACACTTGTAGCTCTGATTTGGGCAGTGCATAGACAGTATATGTAAACAAAGTGTTTGTACCTCCATGACATTCTGAAATTTAAAAAAAAATTTAAGAAATTGGATTCTTTTTTTTTGCTATTGAGTTGTTTGATACCTTATATATTACGGATATGAATACCTTATCAGGTGGATAGTTTGCAAATATGTTCTCCCACTCTGTAGGTTTTCTCTTCACTCCATTGATTTTTTCCTTTGCTATGCAGAAACTTTTTAATGTGATGTAATCTCATTTGTCTATCTTTCCTTTCATTGCCTGTGCTTTTGAGGTCCTATCCCGAAAAATTCTTGCCCAGACCAATGTCATGAAGCATTCCCCATCTTCTTCAACTAGTTTTATAGTTTCAGGCCTCAGATTTAAGTCTTTAATCCATTTTGAGTTGATTTTTGTGTATGATGAGAAATAGGGATCTAGTTTTATTCTCCTGCATGTGACTATCCAGTTTCCTCAGCACCATTTATTGAAGAAACTGTCTTTTTCTCAATGTGTGTTCTCGGTGCCTTTGATAAAAATCAGTTGGCTGTAAATGCATAGATTTATTTTGGGACTCTATTCTGTTCCATTGGTCTATGTGTCTGTTTTTATGCCGGTGCCATACTGTTTTAGTTACTATAGTAGCATTGCAGTATATTTTGAAGTCAGATAGTGTGATGTCTCCAGCTTTGTTCTTTTTGTTCAAGGTTGCTTTGGTTATTTGGGGTCTTTTGTGCTTCCATATGGATTTCAGGAATTTTTTTTTCTGTTTCTGTGAAAAATGTTACCAATATTTTGGTAAGGATTGCATTGAATCTGTAGATCACTTTGGATGGTGTGAACATTTTAACAATATTAATTCTTCCAATCCATGAGCACTAGATATCTTTCCAATTATTTGTGTCTTCTTTAATTTTTTTCATCAATGTTTTGTAGTTTTCATTGTAGATATCTTTACCTCCTTGGTTAAATTTATTCCTAAGTATTTTTATTTTTGTAGCTATTGTAAATGGGATTGCTTTCTTGATTTCTTTTTCAGATAGTTTGCTACTGGCAAGTAGACATGCTACTGAATTTTGAATGTTGATTTTTTATCCTGAAACTTTTCTGAATGTATTTATTAGTTCTTATAGTTTTTTGGGTGGATTCCTTAGCTTTTTATATTTATATGATCATGTCATCTGCAAACAGGGACAATTTTCCCTTCCTTCTTTCCAGTTTGGATATTGTTCTTTATTTCTCTCTCCTGTATATAAAGCAAAGCTAGAAAAAGAAATTTGGATTTCTAGACTGACGTTTGTATCCTCCAAATTTATACTTTGAAACCCTAATCCCGAAAGCCATGGTATTTGGAGATGGGACACCTGGGAGACAATTAGGTCATGAGAATGGAGTTCTTATGATGGGATCAATGCCCTTCAAGGCATGAGAGAGCTTGTTTCCTCTCTATCTCTGCCATGTGAGGTTACAAGAAGATAGATGTCAGCAAACCAAAAAGAGTGCCCTCATCAGACACTGGCTCTACTAATGTCTTGGTCTCAGACTTCCCAAATTCCAGAACTGTGAGAAATAAATAGTTGTTGTTTAAGCCACCCAGTCTATGGTAAATTGTTATAGTGGCCCAAACTGATTAAGGCAATTACCTTTAGGAAAAGAAAGAAAAAATGCACACTTTATATAATTATATACTTTTTAATTTTCTGTTTTCTAATTAAATGTACATACTAAGAAATAATTAAATCTTGTGACAACTGTTGTTACATATCTTAAATCTACTAAACATTGAGAAACTATTGTATACAATTTACAATTACATAAGATTTCACTGAATTTAAAATCACCTGTTTAAATTATATCTTAGCTATACATATACATACTTAGTTACTAGTTTACACTTAAGCTGATACTTAACAAGGGTAAATAGAACTATTCAAATTCTATTCCACATGTTTTAAAGAATTGAAACCAGGATATACTAATATAAAATTAGCACTACCATCCATGTACACTGTGCAATAACTTTTAGATACATGCTATGAAAATTATATTTTATAGAATATAAGAAGCCAGTGAAGTAGGAAAATGATAAGTACTGTAAAAAGTAAATCCATGTATTTCTTTCCCTTTGATGACTGGAATTGATGGTGATCTTCAAGACCAGGAGATTTCTATTGGTTCATCAAGACTAACATCATTCATGCTCAGGTCAATATTTAATATCTAAAAAAGTAAAATGGTAATTAATTGTTTAATCAGAACCACATTTTTTTTATTTCTGTTTTAGTGAAGACTATTTCCACAAAAAATGTTCTCTAAGTAAATAATATATACCTTGTTTTTTTTTTTTTTTTTTACTTTGATAAATTTTTGCTCTGGAGAGTTTACAACCATTTCAGCCATAATCTCACCAAATTGACCCATTTTACAGAAGATGAAAATAAATCTAAGAGAGGCGGAGTGAATGTCAAAAGACAGTAAAAAACCAAAACTCTTAACCAATTATATTCATTTCTATTATTTTCATTTTTCCACATGATTACTACATATGGAGTTATTTGTAACTTCACTACATGGATTTCTATGCTTCTCTTCCTTAAATGTTATCCAGACATTATCACCCAAAGTTTAGATTTAGAAGTATGCATTATTTTACCTCAATCACAAAGAGTTTTGTGATGCTTAATTTATTGCCAGTTTGTTACAATTTTATATGTGTTACTTTCTTTCACTGGAGACAATCTCAATTAGACCGTATAGGGCTTAATCACAGAGATGATCAATTGCAGCTGTAGTCAAAAGATCATCTGTCATATTTTTATGATATGACAATTTCAGGAGACCTTACTATTGCTACTTTTTCTCCAATACATTTGCAAGACTCTCTGTGCCTTAGCTCAGAAAATTTTGGATTCAATGATCAAGTATGCAAGAGAAGGGGAAGTAAAATCGACATTCCTTTGCTGCTAGCACACACCAATCACTCTAAGGGCTTTATAAAATTTATCCTTCTCTAAAGCATAGCAATTTTGTATTAATACCACACTTTATAGAAGAAGAATTTAAAAGGTAAAAGTTAATAATTGTTTCAAATATTAAACCTAAACTAGCTCCTTTCATCAAAAGTGAAAAGCAACAAATACACCACTTAGCTTTTAATACCGTGTACAAAAATCAACTAGGCATAATGTTGCTAGGAAAATATTATAAAATTGTATTGACAGAGCAATTAAATCATCTGTTGCATAAAGTGAAAAGCAACCAGGGTAGAGAAAGAAATTGATCATTCTCTCCTTTTCCTATGTATATATGAAGGCTTGGAAAATAGGAGATGCTCATAAATATTTGTTTTATTTAAATGCACTTAGAAAGAACTGCCCATTGTTATTGGTTAAAGTAAATATCTTCTTTTGATATTATTGAGGTAATAAAATATTGCCAAAGAGTTTTTCTTACTACTTAAAATTCTTTGTGAATGTGTTTAAAAAAGTAGAATAAACTTTTTAAATGGTCTGTTTTTATGCCATGTATTTGATCAAAATGAACTTGAAATAGCACTTGACATGTTAAAATATCTTATTTGGCATTGTTTAATTGACTTTATTTACTTTATTTTCATAGTAAAAGTTATGAGTTTTATTTTTCACCATTGCAGTAGTAAATAAAGAGCAAAAAATATATAAAGCAAACTATCCTTCTGTGGTCTAAATCAACATTAAACAATGCAACAAAACTGATTTCTAATTGTGATTGATAACTATTGACTATTCATGGGGAATAAATTTTTCCTTTTGGGGACTCAGTTTCTTGGTCTACCACATAAGACTACTGGACTAAATCTGTATTTCCCTTACTTTGGAATTTTATAAACAGTAAAATTTTTAAAAAAGAAGAAAAATTAGTGAAAGGCACTAAGTCATAAATCTTAATTTTACAAGGGAAGGGCATTAACTGTACTAAGCTGTAATTTTTCAACCTTGTCATAATTTAAAGAAATAAAGAATATTTTAATGCGAATGTGGTAAGAAAAACACAGTTCCATGTTATAGAGCAAATCCCACTTATGTACAAAAACAGCACTAACAGTAGGATGGGTGTTAAGTCTCAATTGGATGGAACAGCTTTTCAGGTGCTGTTTAGCATTCTATGAAATCTGCAGAGACCAAAGAGTGTGGCCAAGATACAGTATTTTTTAAGTTGAAGTCAGTCAAACAACTATTTTGTAAATTAATTTCATCTAAAGTTATTGATCAATAGCTCATTGTTTTTATCCAAGTCCAAACACAAAAGGGTGTGTGCATATATACTCACACAGTTTCAGCAGTGTATACAAAGCCTGAAACTTAGATCAACTACTTACAACAGTTAGCTATTTTCTAGAATATATGTTGCTTCAAATCCACCTTTACAAGCCATAGATTCACAGAATTTAGGATAGGAAAGAGGTTAAGAGATTGTTTACTTGTATATTTTTTATTCAATTGGGAAAAAAAAGAAGGGCTAAAATTATTTGTTCAAAGTAAAAGGCTAATTACCGGCAGCAATGAAACTCTAACACAAGAATCTTGACTAATTGTTTAGTGTCTGTATCGTATCTCTCATACTCCTGTATTCATGGGTGCTAAGAAATAGTTCTATATATTTTGCAAGAATTTTAAAATACATATTTATCTAAGACATATGCAATGTTATTTTTAGACACTTTATTTTGAAAAAAATAGTTTTCGAGGCACTTTACCATACAAGGATAGCAGTTATTTAAAAGTTTAATTTAATTTAATCTTGCTTGGATTGTATGAGGACAATAATAAAATAGATGTCATTAGATTTACAGGTTACTAAAGATAATATTCGGAAATAAATATAGAAATTTAATGAAAATGAATATATAAGGAATGTCATAATTGGTTCATAATTATGTTTCCTCAGGGTTGAGAAATATAAGAGTTTTATGTAGGTGTTTTGAATACCTACATTTAAAAAATATTTCTTTATGTCACTTACCTCCTTGTCTGGTTCTTGGTTAAAATTAAGTAACACTTTATTTTCATTATATATTAGATTAACCACATTGACAACACTGTTTCCTTTCCCCCATACATGGATGGATCCAAGCCTCATTTCATTTTTATTTATGTAACCATTTTTCAAAATAGTGCTTGTCAAAGTGGTCTGTAAAGATAAAGAAATAATTTAAAACTTTCATTTCCAAAAGCAATTAAATCTTTGAAAAATATATGTCTGTTAACCAAAAACATATTTCATAGTATAGCAAATTGTTTAGTCAAATATTTGAAATGAGGTATTTTATATTATAAACATGAAATAAAACATCAAATATTCTTTAAAAATTGCATATTAGTGATATTTACACACCTTGTTTAAATTAAATTGTACCAAGAAGTATAGATCTCTTTCATAGGTGTCTGCAGAGAGAGAAAAAAGATGATACATTTTTATTTGCAAAGAACAATAGTAAATACTAGTATACTTTGCTTCTCTTTCCAGTATAAAGGGAAGCATATAGTATCAATGCATAACAAACTTTTCTCTAAGGTTATTTAACTTCTTTAGACACAGTTCAAGAAGCACTGGAAATGAAGGATGAATCACCAGAAAAGATCCTAAGAGGTCAAGGTAGATTGGGGTGTGTGTGTGTGTGTGTGTGTGTGTGTGTAGGAGAGTAACCCTAAAGCAGTGATAGGCCTAAAATCACTTTAACACACATCTCTAGAAAGGTGGCACGAAGTGCACAGAAGTGCAAGAATTGGGTGGTGATAGCAGTGAATAGTTACTTGCCACCTCAGTGACTGACAAAATAATAATAATTTTAAAGGAAAAGAAACACAGTAGCAGCACATTGTCATTTAAGAAAAAATTCAATTATTAGATATTGTTGCAGGTCAACTAAAATCAAACTGATAGAGCATAACATTTATATCTACTGTTTGATCTAAACTATAAACCTTGCCATATTTAAAATAAATTTTAAGAATCTTACAGCTAAAACTTATTAACAGATTACTCTGACAAATTCTTAGTACTTTTCACAACTACTCTAAGAGGTATGTATTGTTATTATGCCCACTAGATAAAAGAGGAAAGTGAGTCTAAAAGAGGTTAAATAAATTGCTGAAAGTGAAACCACTAATTACTGTCAAAGTCTGGAATCACGCCCAATTTTCCTTGACTTCTGAGATTGTGTTGATATGTAAAAAGCAAAGAAGCATGCATAAGACAGAAAGGGAAAAGCAGAGTCAAATGAATGACTGAAACAAGTATTGAGGTAACTCTGAAAAAGCAATGTATTTTAACTCTTCTCTACTTATACATCATTGCACTCATTAATCCACTAAAATTAATTTGCAATTAATTTTGCCTATGCTAAAATTAATATTCTGCCTAAAACTTTTTCTACACATATACCAATATATGCATGACTAATTCATTATGCATTATGAGGCATTATCTTAAATATTTAGTTTTAATTTTTAAATATACAATTTTAGCATAAGTTTTTATGAGTAATTTTTAAGTACAGAATTCTGAGATAAACAGAAGTGGCAGCTCTTAGGAGGATATGAACACCTTTGTTGTTTTTAATGAATAAGAGGTAGATAAGGGCACACACATATCTATTTCATTAGGATAAGTAGGAAAAATTAACATTTCACTAAGCTACACATTTATTAAAAGCTAGAATGGCCAACATTTATTTAATGTTCACAAGTTTTATAACAGGTACATCTTGATGTATCTTCAATTTTTTTTTGAGAGAAAGAATTTGTTAGCACCTTATATCACAAAATTTGAATGTATGTGTTTAAAAGGAAGGAATCATTTCAGATGGGTGCCCATCCCCTAGATTGGTGTGCCTTGTTGTGAGAGAAAACTTCTTTGGAGATTGTGATCTAATAAATCCAGAGAGGTAGCACTTGCTGTATATTGTTGCTGTTAAGTGAAGAAATTTCAAGGGATGAATCAAAATCTTTACACTTAATTATATCAAATATACTGAGATTGTGAAATATAACAAAACAAGCAGATGTAATTGGCTAAAACAATTTTGTACACTTGCATGAAGAGATCATAGAAAAATATTTGAATTATACTCAGTTACTTTCCAGTGGTGATAAAAATCTGTCATGAAACATGAATAGGATGAAGGCCATACCAAGTTATTTCATCTACATCTTAGTTTGATAGGAAGAACTGGAGAAAAAATTCCAAGAGAAGATTTTTGTACCTAACTGTTAGAATTAATTAATTCAATTTGTTAAATTGTGAGATTCAAAGATTCCAAGACAAAGACGCAAATTATGAATACTTCAACTTTACACCCATGGGAAATATTAAAAGTAGGCAAATTCAAAGTGCATCCTACTGGGCTCACGTGAGAAAGAAAGGCTGCAAGCTTTGTAGAATCTCAGTTAACATAGTTCCATCTATGTGGAACTTCAACTCCACATAGATGTTAGTCTTTATGACTAAAGTTTGTGTCAAGAGAATGTTCAGAACACTCATCTAGTAGAACTGGCACCATTAAATGGCAGTCAATATACTTCATCTTCTACCAGTGTTTATGTACAACATAAGAATCTCCTGGGGGCATTTTACTCAAAGGAAGATTCCTGGGTTTCTCTCCAAACTAAGGAATGTGGATGAGCCCCAGAATCAGCATTCTTAACAAGCTATCCCGGTTGTTTCTGATGCCAATGGTCAACAGAGCACACAAGGCTGGGAGCTTAGCAGTTCAGTCTGGTATTGAGGAACAGTTATGGATGTGGTAAACATAAATCTAAGTTTAAGGATGCCCTCTCTTGTAAAAAAAAAAAAAAGTTAAATATTAAAAACAAAACCAGCCAAACAAACAAACAAAAACAATAGCCATAAAGTACAAGAGACCAAAGTTACTTGAGTTTGGTTTCTGCACTATCTCTTTGTTTTAGAGGCATCCTTTGTGCCTTGTTGGGACTCAAAAAGTGATATCCCAAAATAAAGGCTTCAGAAGTAAAGTTTCTCTCTGATCTTCTCCTGCCCTCCTGCCTCTTGCCCCTCATTCTCTAGTCATAGAAACAAGAACCTTTTCCCCCCCTAAAGCTAGCCATAAAGCCTAAGAATATTACTCTAATCTTCCTCCTGCCTTTCTGTGTAACAGCCGGCAGGGGGAAGGAAGAAGATCTTCATTCCAAAGGGGTTCTACCTCATACCTGGGAGGAAGAAATGCTACAACAAAGAAGCCAAGGCAAGGAGAATCTGAGCAGACAGATATTGCTCGGTTTCCCCACTCAGTCTATTTCCATTAGCTCATACACTTTTTGTCCAATCACATTTCTCCATGGCTGTTCCTATTTAATTGAATCTAAACATAAAATCAGATAACTTTCCCTGTATCTTTGGGTCTTTACTTTGAAGGCCTCCCATGTCACATAAAACTGTGATTAAATAAGTTTGTTATGCTTTTCCATTGCTAACTTGCCTTTCGTTATAGGGGTGTCGGCTAAGACCCTTATGATGGGTGAGGAAAGGGATCATTGCATTCCTCCCCCACAGCATCAATATATTCACATGGTCCACGACTGTCGAACTGACTAAAGTCAGTGTCTATCATGTGAAAAGCACTGTGCTATTTTCTGGAAGTACAAAGATGATAGATATATAATCCCTGCCCACACAAATTTTTAGTAATTCAGACATGTACCATAGGGATTAACTATATTTGGGATAAGGTAGGTCTTTAAATGTTTGTGACATTTTCTACCTATTTAAGTTGATTCTTTTAACTTTGAATAGTAGTAATGCTTAATACTCAGCTTCCAAAGAAAAATAATCGGTAACATAAAATTAATGTTAGAGAATATGTATATCACCAATTATATTTACCTACTAAATGAAACACTTACCTATACTCTCTCCATCATCCCAAAACAGAGATCCTTGTGCCATCAGATTATCATCTGCAGCAACAATGAGCTTCATGTAATTTTGTCGACTATAAGAAAGAAATATATACTTTTACCCATGTTTATAGAATAGCATATGTCTGGTTATGATATAGCATCCATATAATTATCCAAAGGAACACAAATAGGAATAGAAATTAAGTAGAATGCAAACTGACATAGGATATAAATCATAAAATCCTTTATATTTAATAGAAAATGTCATGCATGTCTTTTGTTCTCAAGAGTTCACCTACTGTGACAAATAAGAAGTGGCCTCGTTTACAGTAATTAAAACCACATTAAGTTTATTGATATATTTACTTATTCCTCTCTTTTGTAATCCTATCATTGGCCATTAAAAATTAAGCTATTTTAATAGCGCTTTTGATCTCCTATGATTTGGGTCTTCCTCACATTTCCATACATAAATCACTGAATTATCTTTGGCCATTATTAATAAGAATGTATACAGCAACCAGCAAGTTCTAAGTTCTATCCTTATAATAGACAATACCTCCCAAGCATGTGCCTACATAGGCCTATTTATGAACTAAATACTTGCTTCCATGTTCAATACCCACCAATTTATGGGACACAACTTGTTTTAGCAGCATGATATTGTTAAGGAAGGATTTCTCAGACAAATAGTTTTAACTAGCTGCCTTTTCCAATCACAAATGTTGAAGGATGTACTGTTATGGAAGTCTCCTAAAATATCCCGCATCTCTGAAATTCAGATCTCCACAATAACTTGCTATTTTCCAGGCAAAAGATGTTAACATGCCTTAGCTGAATATATATATGTATTTCAGTTCACAGTCACTGGGGTAAAAGTATAACTTAGAAACATTAAAAATCTGGTTTAATCTGCAATTTCCAGATATATATAAAAACTTGAGATTAAAAAGAGTTTCACAATTTTTATTCTGCCATGTACAATGGTCTCTCTCCTGTCTCATAAAAAAAGCAAGGATTCTTCAAGGCATAACTTATGAATGGTTTCCTCCATGAAGCCCTCACTTATCAGGTGCAATCATTTTTCTCATTTTTAATTGACATCAGGAGAGAATATTGATAGAAATGGAGCTGGGTGGTTCCAGGAGATGAGAAGAGTCTATTCATGCCAGCTGCGGCTGTCAGTATGTAGATTACCAACAGAGTTGATATAGCATGAAAAGAAAGAAAAATAGGGACTGAGTCCTCTAGAATCTGAATGTGAGAGCCAGGAATTTTGGCAATGGAAATAGAGACTCTGTGCCTGGTATAAGAGATTCACTCTTGCATCAGTCACAGAAGACAAAGGAGACCATGGTCTCTGGCATATTGCTGAACAAGAGGAAGAGAACACCAGGTAGAGGTGCTCAGGCAAGGAAGAGACGGTCCTGGCCAGATCATAAATTATGAAGGGTGATAGAAAATCTGTGTTATCCTTAATCTTTATATGGGACAAGGCCACTAAGAAACAAGTCCGGTTCTTCTGTGGACAGCAGGTAACATAGTAGTTTGAAGGAGTAGTGATATTGTCAGTGGATATCTACATTTTCGTGGACTATAATGAGTCTGGAAATATATCACAAAGCAGTCAGAGGAAGGCAGAGAAAAGGAAACAGAAAAAAGATGGGAAGGAAAGAGAAGTCCTCCATGCAATATTGACTTAAAGTTTGTAAAAAGGGTCACAAAATGGAATATCATTCAGTGTCAAAAAAAAGAGACACTAAGCCATGAAAAGATATGGAGGAAACTTAAATGTATAAGGGAAGAAGTCAGTTTGAAAAGGCAACATACTGTATGATTCCAACTATATGGCATTCGAGAAAAGACAAAATGGTGAAGACAGTAACTATATACTGTCGTTGCCATGGGTTGGAGGATGAATAGATGGAACACTGAGGATTTTTAGGGCAGTAAAACTACTCTGTGTGATACTACAATGGTTGATACATGTCATTATACATTTGTTCAAACCCACAGAATCTACAATACCAAGAGTGAACCCTAATGTAAACTATAGACTTTGGGTGAAAATAATGTGTCAATGTAGGTCCAACAATTGTAACAAAGCTACCACTCTGGTGAGGGATGTTGATAACAGGGGAAGCTACGTGTGTAGGGGGTCAGGGAGTTTATGAGAAATCTCTGGACTTTCCTCTCAATTTTGCTGTGAATATAAAACTGCTCTAAAAAATAAAGTCTTAAAGACAGGTTCTAAAAAATCATGTTTTCATGAACTAAATAATAGTTTGTTCCACATTTTAGAGGCAGAAAAAAAAGTGAAGACTTTCAAAATACAAGACTTTCATTTGTCAATACTTCTGCATATTATATACAGAGGTCATAGAGTTTTAGTTTATATTTTGATCTGAGAAGTTTTCTTACTTTAAGATGGGATGTCTTGTTGGAAGACAATTTTCCATGAGTCTTTTGCATTACTGCGTATCTTACATGCAGAGACCCTGACAGCTTTTCTTCTGAACTTTTTCCAAGACTATTTTAAAAGTGAACACCATTGGAAGACAGGGAAAAATTTAAAAAACATATTATTATTATTTTACTGTTCAGTACAGAAAAGATAATGCCTTCCTTCAAAGCAAAGAAAGGATGGGTTTGCTTGTAGCACTATAAAAGATTGGTTTTTTTTAAACTTGGGGTTCCTCAGCTTCGACACAAACCTCCTATATGTGCAGCATCTTCCTGGGCCACTCCATGTCATCCTCATGGGATTTGGGGGACAAGAAAAACTGATGTTAATATGAGGTTCCTCTTTCTTGTTATGCCATAAGTAATAAAGACTTTTGTCTCTCACCAAGCATCCGTGATACTGTGGCAGGCTACTACTGTACTAGCTTGCAATTGGGGTAAAATATCAGACCCTTTCTAGTTCCTGACAGTTCTAGCATGATGTATCTCAAAATTTAATGTGAGCTCTGAAAACATTTTACTTACCTGTAAAATGTGTTGTTAGCAGGCTCTTGACATGGTAAGATGTAGCCGCCACGGACATGTAAATTTATTGTATTAAAAGGAGCATCAAATTCATGAAATTGTCCTCTGAGACCAATATCTTGGCCCTGGAAATGAAAGGGATGGAAAGAAGACCAAAAGGAGTAAGAAGGATAATCATCAGCAATATTGGTAAGTGAAGGGACACATTTATAAAATCAAACAATACACTTTTCAGTTAAAAAAAAATTAGAAGTATTTATTCAGGATATCTTAATTGGAGTCACTATAGTAATCACTTTACTATTTATACGTATACCATAATATCATAGGGTATTCTTAAATATATACAATAACATTTATTTTAAATATATATTTAGTTCCTAGTTAAATATAAGTCCTTATGATAGCTTTGAAAGTAATTTATAGATACTTGTTTTTGTGGAGCTCACATGCAGAAAATGTGTGAATTTTTGAAAGGTCACGAAAGCTGTTTCTGAGTTGTCATGTACATTATTCTTGGAAGGACTGCACTACCTTTAATGATCATTTTACATATCCAATAAAAGGCAGTGACCTTTTTGTTTGTTATGTGCCCTTTCCATGTTTATCTGCTAAAATAAATCAATGACTATATAACAAACAATAGCAGAATAAATTAACACTGTTTCACTGTGTGTTAATTTGATTCAGCTATAAATAGCAAGAAATAATCTTACTTTTTTAAGTGGAAAGCAATCATATGCATCATTAATGAAAAGGTTAGGACCAAACTGTCAGCCATTTCTGCTTAGTTAATTTCCCAGAATTCCTTAAATACTTACTGTATGGTAGTCAAACCACCGAGCATTAGGGACATAAGCATGTACAATTTCAGCATACTGCAATTTAAATACATAGTCATTAAAAAACACATAAACCAAAGAAAAATTATTTTGTGAACAAAATTATGTGGTAGGACTTACACGTTCCAATACAGGGGAAACCATAAATGCTGGACCCCATAAGAACTGCTTAAATATGTCCCAGGTTGGCTTTTCATTAAAGAACCTTAACAAAATAATTACAAATAATTAAATTAAGTCAAAGAACTTTATCTCTTCTGAATACCATAAAATAATATTCAAATCACATTTTTTAGTATGGACTTTTGTGGATTAAAATGAAAATCAGTCAAAAAATCAAAAACAATCCTATCACTTGGAATTCAGTGTGCAGTAACCATACTTTATGAATAACTCTGGTCTATGACTAAATTTTCTGAAAAAATGCAGAGAATTGTGATGAACGTGTAAGACGAACTGAATGAGAAATCATCTTGGAAGAGAACTCATAGAGGTACAAATATTAACTTTACCTAATGTATGATCAAAAAACTAGGAAGCAAATATTAAATACCCTGGAAGAAAATTGTGAAACATGTGCTATAAGAATCTTAACCTGTTAACTTTAAAAAGAGTTTGATTATTCTACTCTACAGAGCTGTTTAAATACTGTATTTACGTTTGTAAAGGTTTTTTGGTATGCAAAGAGATCTCTGAATTTGAAATATAAATGGATAGAAAAAACAAAATCTGTTTTTATAGTTTGAGAATAGTCACTATTAAATGCTCACATTTCTTCTCCAACTGAAATGAAAAAATTGTTTTTTAAAAATGTGTTTGTTATTTTATTTTCATTTTGTTTTGCTTTCTTAAAAACTGAGATTAATGCTGAATTGGACAGCTGGGTTTACTCTTCCACGGACTTCCCCTGAGAACCAAGGCCTAGGCATTCTCAATAGGACAAGAATCTGCCTAATTAATAATGTTTGTAGTTGGGGACTCAGTCCAGAGCTGTTACTCCAATTATTCTGGGAAGTTTATAGGAATAAGACAAAGGGGGAGAGTCTGTAAATAGAAAAGGAAGGGGATCAATAAAATAAAGAAGGGATTATGGCAAATAAATTAATAAAGTAACTAGAACATAATTTGAATCTAGAAAGAGGTTTCTTTTTATTTTAAGAAAACTGGATTTCTTATACTATTATCAAAAAGAAGGCATACTGATCAATTTATTATTTTGGTAATTTTATTTTGGGTACTATTGCTTTAATTTTGGTAAATATTTGCCATTGTCTTAGTGGTATATCAATAGTGAAATCTAACAAATCACTTCAGTCATTTCTTATGATAATATAAAGTACACAAAAAGCTAAATATAATGATTATTTAGAGTTTATTGTTTTCCTGTTTGATTGTGTGTTTAGTTTGTTTTTTGACATCCACAATATGAATCTGCTTGTATTTGTATTAAAAATAGAACAAGTTAAAATGTTTGCAACTATCCTCCATGTAATAGAATTTTCAAGGTTTGGTCATGTATTAGTTGAAGTTTTAAGGGTGAATCAAAAAAAAATTTCTAAGGAGAATGATGGAACTGTTAAAGCTTATCTTATTAGCACACCTCAAGGAAAAGGTGAAATGGTCTTCTTCAGTCAGACATCTATATATGGTAGATTTACTTAACTGCAGTATACCTCAATTAATTAAATCATAAGGGACAATATTATTTCTCTCCTAGAAATTTGTAAAATATTCAATGAATTATGTATATAAAACATCTGAAATATTTGGTACACAGTTGTTATTCTTAAAAATTATTACTTTTTAATAACTGATTAAGGTGTTTCATTCTTTAATTGCACATATTATTCTATTTATTAGTAGATTTATTTAAGTAAATGCTTTATTAATGCAAAATGAATGCTAAAATAACAAAAAAAGTTTCCAATCTAAAATATTCTATATTGCACTATAGGAAATTATTAAGTAAATTAAATGAAACCTAGATCTTTGTGGAAGAAAAAGACAAAGAAACTTTGTACTTACTCATGCAAAAGGGGTCGGATAACAGTGCCACCATGAGCATGAATTTCATGCATCTGTGTATAGAAATAGGGCAATAACGTGTATCTAATATTTAGAATGTTCCTTGACATAGTAGCAAAAGTTTCATTCCAAGAAACAGGATCTTGTCTCTGAAACAAAGCAAAATTATATAGCCATAAGCCCTTGCCCTTGTTTAAATCATAATATTCAAATATATATTCGGAGGAGAAAAGTAGGAAATGATATCAATTCATTGTCTTGTGCCATGTATTATACTTTCTTCACAAAAATCTTATGCAATAATGTTTCTATCATATGATAGAAAGAGAAGGCATAGAGTAATATTTTAATAAGAAAAAATCAAATTAATTTCATGATTTGGTTTAGTTTAGGTAAACATGCAGAAAGAATAGTTCACACTTTGAGAGATGACAGGTATATTGGATATATTGTCAATTAGGTGATACTCAGTGTTGGGGTGAGACTTCTAGGAGAGAAATGAAATAATGTGCTATACAAAAGGGGACTGAAATAAACACAGACGTGCAGAGCAAATCATAGTGACCTTGTACATTGTGAGTCTTCGTGAGAATGAACAGATTATGGCACTAAAGAATTAATAGTATAGATAGAGTAGGGGACCTAATGGTGAATGAACGGAAAGAACAAGCCCATGTTTGCTTTGGCGTACACACTCCATCTCAAAAAACTAAAATTGAAAGTGGAAAATTAAAAGCCCATAAAAAAGTGTTGGACATATTAGTTAAAAAATAATAAAGGAAAGTGACTAGTTTTTATATTTTAATTTGTACCAGGGGAATCAACAAGGCTATCACATAACTCCATGGGGGTAAAACTTTCAATGTTTGTTGTTAATATCAACAAAACTGGGGCTCCTTAGAGCTGTCATATCTATGAAGATTCCAACTTTTCTAGATTTCAGGAATAGTAAAGTTTGAATGAGGATTGAGTGTCATCACTGTTGTATGCAGTATTAGAATGGGCAAAACCTTGAAAGTAAAAATGGTCCAAGAAGTATTAAGCTATATGTGATCCCATTGCTAGTACATTCAAAGCTAAATAAGAAGAAAAAGACAAAGATCACATCTGTTGCTTACTGAATTCATTAATATGATTCCAATTTTAAAATGTTGATATACAAGCATTTAATTCTAAACCATACATTCCTAAGTTCAATTAAATTAACTTATATTTAAACTTAAGTAGAGGTTTCTGTCCTTTAGATTTTTATATACAAATACTTCCTCAGCCTTTTCCTCCTTTTACATTTCAGTTTTCCTCAAAAACTACAACCATATTATAATCTTGCAGTATTTCACTTTGTTCCTCCCACCTTTTCCTCCTCCATATATTTATATTGATTACTCTTCCCCTTCTCCTAACTCTGCTCTAATGTCCCTTCATCCAAGCCTTTTCTGAGCACCCCTTCTAAAACAGAACCCCTGTAAATCTCTATCACTTTAGCTTATTCTATGTTCCCTTATACACATATATTTACTGACATATTGTACATATAACTGTCTGCTATCTCTATCTCCCCTTAGAATATATAAATCATTAGGGCAAAGATTTTGTAAATATTAAATAGTAGACTCTCAATAAATGCTTGTTTAGTTTAGTGAATCCCTGCCCAAGCTTTTATTGACTCTTGCTCCATCCCCACTATATTTACAGCCTTCTAAATTGCATTATTGACAGCAAGTTTTCCTGTTAAAATATTCCTGTTCCATCAAGTTACGGCTCTACTATTCAACTTTCAAATGCTTCCAAATTGTGGTTCCATTTTGCCTTTTATTCCTGTATTGCAGCATTTTCTAAAATAAATCCTTCTATTTCAACTGAAATTTCCTGTGGGTGGCAAAATTTCACAGCACATCATGAGCCCTGCTATTCAGTTACTATGGCTGGAACACACCCTTCAAAGAGCAGCTCTGTCTTCAACTCCTCCATGGTGTGCATTTTGCTAATTTATCTTTTTTCTGAACTTTTTCATTGAAAGTATTATGAAATTTTGTGCTTAAGTATTGCCTCTAATTGTTCATACTTTTCCATAATTTTTAGTATTGTTTCCCCAAATACTCAAAAATTCCTCCAGACAATTTAGTAAAGTGGATGGTTGTGCTATCACACAGAAATTAGTTCTCATGAATCCCTTTTCCTTTTATTAATATATTTTCTCAATTTCTCAACTCATTGTTTTAACTTTTGCATTTTAAATCTGTTCATTTCATGCACTGATATGAATAACTTTCACTTCCAATTATTTAGTTTGAAGCTGATTTCTTTATTGCTGTCTCAGTTTGGAAGAGGCAGGCTTTTTTTTCTCTCAACTACTAAAAAATTACATAGAGCAGCAGTAAATATGCTACCTAACCAAGCCATGTATCCTAAAGTATAATGAAGTATAGCCCAAGTCAGAACATTCTCAAAGTAATGGTTTCGGATTTCCTCCATAATTATGAAGAGGTTAAAAACATTCATCCAAAAGTCAGCCAAGTAGGATGCATTCTATTAAAAAATTTCTAAGGTTGGTTGCAGGAAAAGATTGAAAGTAAATGCAGTAATTACATACTCTAGTAAATGCAATGTTGTGATTTCTTGAGTATGGATAAAATGCTCCAAGTTGCATCCAGCGGGTACAGAGATGATATTCTGAATCATTGAAGAAACCACAGATGTCTGCTCCAGTCTAAAATATATTGTTATATTTAATTAATTTTGAATAGTTTGTTTCTTAATATTTATAATGTAGGAAGCTAAAAGGAATAAAGCTACTTACATATGATATTCCAAAGAGACTAAATTCCATCATACCTAAAAAATTAGGAAAAAATTTTAGAAAGCTACTATTTCATGTATTTTAATATTTTTTATTTCTATTCATGAGGATACTCTCTTTCTAAAATCAAGCTCCAATTTAATGAAACATTTTTTATATTATTAATATACTTTTGCATCACTTCTCATAATGTTCATTTTTTTACTTTATAATGTTAATGATATTTATAAAAATAAGACACTATAAGCTTCCTTGACACTTGCAAAATGACATAGTTAGAGCACAAATTTGTTATTGAACACATTATAGTGTGATAAGAAAGTGGTAGTGGTTTCCCAGTTTCATTTTTGAAAATAAAGAGGCTGTTTCTGCAATTACATAATAATAGGTCTTATCATTTGAGACAAATTGAATTATCTTTATTTCATGAACTCCTCTTAAGGAATGATCACTTCAATAAAATAGAATGCATGTGCTTTCTGAGCTCTTCTGTTAAAGGAATATTTCTAAACATTAACTGCTTTTCTTGACTCTATTTATGAACGGTAAGGAATTTTTAAGACTTGAATGAAGCATTAAAGTATCTATTTTTCCTTTAAAATGATAATGTTTTATTTACCACTTATTCAACTATTGTCACAAAACCCTTTCAAAATTCGGTGTGAAATGTTTCCTATCAGTAATTCTTATTCCCTAGAATTTAGAATTTCTATTCATTTCTATTTCTTAGCTCTAGATATTATCTTTCCCAGATCATGCCCTTTCAACCAGAAAACTTAGGCCCCAGAGGAGAACATTATTTTCTCAGAATAAACTAGTTGGACGTGATTAGTTTCTACACAGCATCCTCAATCCTGCTTCCTGGCCCACTGCCTTTTTCTGATGCTGTGTTTCGTAAAATATGATGCCAAAGTATAATTCTGAGGACTTCTAAAGTATACAAACTAGCACCAGCAAAAGTGAATACTTAATAGAAAACACAAAAGGATAATGATAAATAGGGTGACTCTCACTTACCAATGATTGATTTGTCCAGATTGTCCCATCGTGCATAGTTGTCTCCAAGCCAGTGTCCTGCCCACCGTCCACCGGTAGGATACGTGGAACGAGAAATAACAATCCCTCTTTTGCCAGTTGCCTTCTGTAATGCACTAATAAAGATAAAGAAGGATTTTGAGTTTTTATGTGAAGTATGTTCTTCAAATATTGCTACGTATGTCCACTTTATGGAAAAAAGTGTTTGATTTATGGTATTCAAGTTGTCTCTTATTCCAACTAGGTCTTACTAAGTGCGTCTTCTCTCATTGTGCTATAAAATCCTCACAGTCATGAAGAACATTTTTCTTTCCTCCCAACATTTACCAGAGTGACATGCAGATATTAAGTGGCCTTTATATATTTCTTCAATGAATACAAGTTAAATCAACTATTAATAGCATCAAATCAACTAATTAATTAAATTGAAAACTTTTAAAATCTACTTACATGTGTTTTTAATAAAGGGCTAGGCTCTAACTATTGATCACTCCTATTGTTCTCAATTACAACTTGTCAACACTTAATGTACATGTTACTGTGCAGAGAAATCCTGCTATAATACTTCCTGTTTTAGAGGGTAGTTTAAAGAGAGAAAGGCTTTCTTGGGTCTTAAAAATAAAGTTAATGGTCTTATTTCAAGCATAAACTCTAAATCAAGTAAGATATCAACAAGAGTAAAGATTATGTAAATGATGTTATATTTTTTCTTTTCTCCCTTCCTTAGCCTTTGGAGAGTGACTTTAATGATTTATGCATGTTAAAATATATTATAGTTTTAGGGATAATGCAATAATTATTTTATATTACCTGTGTCTCTTTTCCTCTATTTCCTTTTCTCTGCCCTCTGTCTTCCTCTCTGCCTTTCTCTCTCTCCCTCCTTCTATCTCTATGATTTAGACTAAGATTACATTATAAAAGTATAAAAAAGGAAATATATTTTGCCATTATATTAATTGGAAATAAAAAATTTATTTTTATATTACTCAAATAATTTGTATATGAATAAGAACTACAGAACTATTAAGAAGATACCTCAAATACCTAATTAGACAGACTTTACTACTCACTAACATGTTGTCAACACTATTGAATCATTTCCTTGTTATAGTGTGGACCACAGTGTTTTTACTCATTTGTTTATATATAAAGGTTCCTCCATGAAATCTTGAGATTTCTGTGGTCAAGCATCACGCTTTAATTTTCCTTGTATCCCTTATACCTAATATAGTGCTTGGCATGTAATAGTAGCTCAAGATATTTAAGGTAATGAATATCTCAAATCAAAAGTACTGGAAACTAAAACTATATTAGACGTAAGATGATATATTGAACCACATTCTGACAATAGAGACAATATTGTATTCATTAACTTAAAACTTCCTAGTTGTATGTTATGTCCCTTTTTAAAAAGATCATATGAGAAAACCATCTTCATTGCTTAATTTCACCATAACAAATATGAAGGGGTCAATATATATGGAATATTAATATTTTAAATATATATCACATATATTTGCTGACACAATAAGAAATAAATGAATACTTATAAAGAGAATAAAATACTTGATAAATCTATAAATCTATGTGAAAATATATTTTCTGAGTTTAGTTAAATTGCAAACAAAATTAATTTTATTTAAATAATATAAAAATTATTTGCAAAGACAAGGTTGTCTCAAATTCCTCTAATGTATTCATACGCAAGGAAATCATATTCCTGAAGGATTTCTTTTTTTTTCTGTTGTATATCTTACTTCCGCAAAAATTCTTCACTGATGCTTTGAATTAATAACTGAACACATGCCTTCTCAGATTTTTCTGATTGAGAAGGATTTTGCATAATATATTTTCACACAATAAGTACAAAGGTACAGTTAGACAAAAAGAATATGCTCCATTGTTCTATTGCACAACAAGGGGATTATAGTTAATAATAGTATATTATATATTTCAATTAGCTAATAGAGAGGATTTTAAATGTTCTCACCAGAAAGAAATGATAAATATTTGAGGTGGTAAATATGCTAGTTTGCTCGATTCAATCATTCTACATATATGTATCAAAATATCACATTGTACCCAATAAATATGTACAATTGTTATTTGTCAATTAAAAATATAATAAAACTATAAAAACAAATAAAATATTTTTACAATAATTTCCTCCTGAGGGAAAACTAACTTACATTAGAAGAATCTCCTCTGTAATCTTTCACATAAAATATTTATTTACCACCAATAAAGACATAAAGTCCCATCACTATAAATGTATTCTAATTATTTCCAATAATGTTCCAACATTATAAACGGTTTAGTCTCAAATAATTTAGCTTAATTTGTAATTTTTGAGAAACACTTTTCAATCACAAGACTGTTCGTCCTCTGTTACCAGCTATACTTGGAAAATTCAGCTCATACAAAGGATTTTAATGTTGTGTTACAAAGTTATTTATGTTATGTATTTATTATTGCCCATGTGAGCATTTTCTTGAAAAGTATTAGAAAACTTATGAAAATATCTTCAATTTTTATTTTAAATATGTTTTCTAAAAGGAAAGCAATATTGAGAAACTACATGCATATTACAAAAGTACAAGATGTGAAGAGGAGAATAAAAAATTGAAAATTTTAAAACATATTTTAAAGCTTCCATCAATAAATGATTATCTTATCCTTATTTTAGTTATGGTTTCCAAAAGAAAACAATTTCAAATTAATTCACTTGATCATTGTCTTTAATACTGATGAAATCAATTTATAAATATGCTCTAAGCCCTTCTATCTTATGATTGGGTGCTATAAAGTTCTTTTAGAATACAGAATGGTATCACATAGAGAAAAGAAAATTATTACAAGGTTGTGTTTCTCAATTTTATAAAAGCAACTACTTGGAAGCTAAAGATATTTTATTGAATTATTTTCAAAAAGCAAGACATTCAGGTTTTTTTTTGTTTAACATCCATTAGAAATAGAAACTTGCCCAATTCACATCTCAAATATTAGATGATCAGAAAATGAAATGTTAGTTTTAGTTTTACACCAGGACAAGTATTTTGTAAGTTAAAAATTTTCATTGTTTTTGAACACATAATAACTTAAATTTGAAATTTTCTTTAGTGAAGTCTTTAAGCCATTGAAATAGGTTCATAGATTAAGATCTAGATTTTTTTAAACATTGATCCACCAGCTGTATCAATGTTCTAATCAGCCATATCATTCAGAATGCAATGTCTAGGAGACATGTTTTCAGTATCTGTTCAGGTGACTAACAGCTAGTTGATAGAAAGTTACAACTGTAACTAAAATAACTTCCAAATTAGTGGGAAGATGAGCTGCATTATGTTTGTTTTTACCTATACTAAATTTTTTCATTTAAAAAATGCAAAAAGAGACCACTTCCTACAATACACAACTCTCTCACCTGAAAAGGCACTCTTATTTTTCCAAAAACTTACATTGAACATAGCAAAGCAATATAATTTTCCAAGTTGCTAGTTAGCTAAGTCTATAAGAATACCTGACAAAGTAATTTATGTCTATTGACTTTTTTCATTCCATTCTAAATTATGATTATAAAAGTTGGGGGCACTTATTTAAAAACTAGACAATAAAACACAACCTAAACATCCAAAGGGAGTCAAAGAATTTTATTTCTCTAAATCCTCTCTAATGAAAAATATGTAGTAATTTCTAAAGTCTTTCAAGGTATTGTTGAAGATGAAAATACAAAAGATATAGCTATTTAATCTTTGAATATCTGTCTGAAATTTGAACACACAATTTGATGTAGATTTTTAAATATACTTCTTCCTATATTTAAAGGATAGGCTTTATTTCAGTATAACATTGAATTTTATATTATAAGAGGAAGACATCAATTGAAGATGGAAAACTTTTTGTATGGGATTTCTGTATAAAACTTTTTTATTTGCCATAGGTATCCATGGTTCTTTCTCTAAAACTATTTGTAATTTCTCAAGCTGATGACGTCTGTTTCTGAATTCACTCAATCTTTTTTTTATTGGGTTCCTTAATTTGTTTATTATTAAGTGAAGAGCCAGTAGCAAGAAATAGTTGAATGTCAAATGTGTGGCAATTTTTAGAAAGGAAATAAATAACAAAAAGGGACAAAATGCTGTGGTCTGGATGATTTAAGGAAAAAAATCATGTCTATAATTTGTACAGTTTTCGTCAGTGATAAACAGAAAAGCCTTTACTCTTCATCATTTACTTAAATGTAAAATTTAATTTATTTATAGTGCCCCTTTATATTTCTCAAGGTCTTTAAACATAAAATGAGTACATTTAATCTCTAAAATTATCTGAAGCAGAGTTCACTTTTTTCAAAACTGAAAAAAATTAAAAAATTATTAAGAAATAATCTGATACATATGAAAAGTCTAAAGCTATGTGTAAATTAGGCTATTTAACTCAACATTTGAAATGGATTAATCTGTTTAATTTAAATAACAAATGTAATTGAAACTTTTACTGGAAAATGTTATAGACAAGAGCAAAATTAACATTATTAAATAAATATATTTTGCTTTCATATTAAAGAATATTTTATGGAAGAATGTGCTAACTTATTCTTCATAATTTTATTTAATAGTGGAAATGGACCTTAAATATTCTTAAATATCTCTGTATGTCAACCAGTTAGAAATTTACCTACATCTACCTTGAACTTATCCACACAATTTTGATACCTGTACTTATAACAGGATAATGATTGATTTATTTAAATTTATTAAGAATGCACAGTGGGTCAAGAACCTTGCTGGACTCTTAATTTACTGCCCTCTGTGGAGAATATTTTTTTTTCAATCTTCCTTAAACTACACACTTTCAATTCAAAGCCCATGATTTTTGCTAATGAGATCATCAATCAATTCTCAATATTTTTGTTCCTTTTAATATCTATACTTTTAGATGAAGTGAATTTAGCTGAGGCTAACTGTGCCCCAATTATTATGTTCCAGTAGGATTAATTAAAAGTAACATTTGCCCCAATACAAAGGCATTGTTGAAGACTGGTTTATTCACTCTTAAAATGACTTAGGATCCCTACTTTGGGATTTGGTGAAAAAGTCTGTGGTCATATACTCATGTAATAATTTCTTAATTCACCTATTCTGAGTTAAATAAGAGGTGCTAGATATAAGATAATCATGTTTTACTAAGTGAGGAATTTTATCCATACACTTTACTAGAAAATGCTTTTCATTCTTTTGCCAACTTCAGTAATTTGCTACAACAGTGATTTTCAACACTGGATGCTAATTGTAACTACCTGGGGAATTTTTAGAAATTCAGATGCTTGGGCTGCAGAAGAGAACAACTAAATCAGCACCTATCAAAAATCTCTAGGTGATCATGCCACATAATTATCAGGCAGCCAAAGAAAACACGAGAAAGGTACTCCTTTGAGCAGTAAGGTGAAAACAGAAGGTAACCTACAGAGGGAAACCTATCAGATTAACTGCAGATTTCTCAACTGAAACCTTACAAACCAGAAGGGACTGGGGAGCCATCCTCAGTCTTCTAAAACAAAATAATGGCCACTCCAGAATTCTTTATCCTTCAAAACTAAGCTTCTCATATGAGGGAGAAATAAAGACTTTTCCAGACAAGCAATCACTGATAGAATTTTCAAAGACCAAATCTGCCCTGTAGAAATTACTAAGACTTGCATTGTACACTAACCTGTGCAACAGACACCCATCAGTGTAAAACTACCCAAAAGTTTAAAGTCCAGAACCCAGGTATCACAATGGCTCAAGATGTAAAACAAAACAAGAGTCTACCCAACAGGAAAAACAGAAATCCACCCCAAATATCAATTCTCTCAATAAATGTGAATGGCTTGAGTTGCCCATTGAAGAGACATAGGCTGGCTGAATGGATTAAAAAATACAAGCCAAGTATCTGCTGTCTCCAAGAAGCTCATCTTACAAACAAGGACTCATTCAGACTCAAGGGGAAGGGATGGCATACAATTTTCCAGGCAAATGGAAACCAAAAAAAAGCTGGGGTAGCCATTCTTATATCAGATATCATAGACTTTAAAGCAAGAAAACTAAAGAAAGACAAAGATGGTCACTATATAGTGGTGAAGGGAAAAATCCTACAAAAAGACTTAATAATCGTAAATATTTATACACCCAACATAGGCATGCCCAGATACATAAAGCAAATACTGCTTGATCTAGACAACATAATATGTAGCAATGCCATGTAGCCGGGGACTTCAACTCCCCACTGACAGAACTGGACAGATCCTCCAAGCAGAAAATAAGCAAAGAAGCAATGGACCTAAATAGGACTCTACAACATTTGGGCCTAATGGACATCTACAGAACACTCCACCCAAATAACACTGAATATACATTCTTCTCATCAACTCATGGAACTTTCTCTAAAATTGATCACATCCTAGGCCACAAAAGAGATCTCAACAAAATTTAAAAAAACAGAAATCATACCATGTGTCTTTTCAGACCACAGTAGAACAAAATTAGAAATCAATTCCAACAGAAACACACACCTCTATCCAAAAACATGGAAATTAAACAATCTATTGCTGAATGACTATTGGGTCAAGGAGGAGATTCAGATGGAAATCAAAAGATTCTTTGAACTAAATGATAATGGGGACATAAGTTATCAAAATCTATGGGATACAGCAAAAGCGGTCTTGAGAGGAAAACTTATCACCTTAAATGCCCACATCCAAAAGACAGAAAGTTCACAAATCAGTAAACTAATGAATCATCTCAAGGAAATGGAAAAGGAAGAGCAAACCAAACCTAAACACATCAGAAGAAAAGAAATAACCAGGTTCAGAGCAGAACTAAATGAAATTGAGAACAAATGAACTACACAGAAGATTAATAAAATGAAAAGTTGGTTGTTTGAAAAGATAACCAAATAAACAGGCCACTTGCTAGATTGACCAGAAGCAGAAAGGAAAGGACTCTAATAAACTCAATTAGAAATGAAAAAGAAGAGGTCACAACTGATATCACGGAAATACAAAAGATCATCTTTGAATACTACAAAAATCTCTATGCCCAAAAATATGAAAATGTGGAGGAAATGGACAAATTCTTAGAAACACACTATCTCTGTAGGCTCAATCAGGAAGAAATAGAAATCCTAAATAGTCCATTATCAACCATCGAAATTGAAGCAGTAATAAAAAAAATCTTCCAACAAAAAAAATCCCTGGACCAGATGGGTTCATGCCTGAATTCTACCAAACCTACAAAGAAGAATTGGTGCCTATACTGCAGTAATTATTTCATAACATCGAGAAGGATGGAATCTTCCCAAACTCATTCTATGCAGCCAATGTCACCTTGATACCAAAGCCAAGAAAGGACACAACAAGAAAAGAAAACTACAGATCAATATACCTTGTGAATATAGATGCAAAAATTCTCAATAAAATCCTAGCAAACCGAATTCAAGTGTACATCAAAAAAATAATTCATCACAATTAGGTGGGCTTCATCCCTGAGATGCAGGGATGGTTCAACATATGCAAATCTATAAATGTAATTCACCATATAAATAAAAGCAAGAACAAAGACTATATGACCCTCTCAATAGATGCAGAAGAGGCTTTTTACAAAATTCAGCACCCTTTTATGATAGGAACTCTTAACAGTATAGGCATAGATGGCTCATACCTCAAACTTATTAAATCCATATACTATAAACCCATGGCCAATATCATACTGAACAGGGAAAAATTGAAAGCATTCCCCCTTAAAACTGGAACCAGAAAAGGTTGCCCACTGTCTCCACTTCTATTCAACATTGTGCTGGAAGTCCTTGCCAGAACAATAAGACAAGAGAGAGGAATCAGGGGTGCCCAAATGGGGACAGAAGAGATCAAACTTTCACCCTTCACTGGCACTATATTATATCTAGAAAACCCTAAAGATTCAACCAAGAGACTACTGGAATTTATAAATGAATTCAGCAAAGTCTCGGGATACAAAATCAATGCACACAAATCAGTAGCCCTCATATACGCCAATAACAGTTGAGCTGAGAAACAAATTAAAGACACATTTCCTTTCACAATAGCACCAAAGAAAATTTAATATTTAGGAACACATTTAACTAAGGAGGTGAGAGACCTATATAGAGAGAACTAGGAAACACTGAGAAAAAAAATTGCAGAGGACGTAAACAGAAGGAAAACCCTACCATGCTCTTGGATAGGTAGAATCAACATTGTTAAAATGTCTATACTATGTAAAGTGATTTACAGAATTAATGCAGTCCCCGTCAAAATACCAACATCATTTTTTTCAGATCTAGAAAAAATAATTCTATGCTTCATGTGGAACAAGAGAAGAACCCATCTAGCCAAAGTAACCTTAATCAAAAAGAACAAATTGGGAGGCATCAATCTATCAGACTTCAAATTATACTACAAGGTTACAGTAAGCAAAACAGCATGGTACTGGCACAAGAACAGAGACACAGACCAATGGAGCAGGACTGAGAACCCAGATATAAAACCATCCTCATATTGTCATCTTATCTTTGACAAAGTAGACAAAAAGATACACTGGGGAAAAGAATCCCTATTCAATAAATGGTGCTGGGAAAATTGGATAGCTAAATCCACAGCTCTCACCTCTCACAAAAATAAACTCATCATAGATAACAGACTTAAACCTAAGACATGGGACCATAAGAATTCTAGAAGAAAATGTTGGAAAAACTCTTATGGACATTGGCCTAGGCAAAGAATTTATGAGGAAAACCCCCAAAGCAATCACAGCAGCAACAAAAATAAATAAGTGGGACCTGATCAAGTTAAAAAGCTTATGCACAGCCAAGGAAACTATCACTAGAGTGAACAGACAACCCACGGAATGGGAGAAAATATTTGCATGCTGCACATCTGAGAAAGGGCTGATAACCAGAATCTATACAGAACTTAGGAAAATCAACAAGAAAAAATCAAACAACCCCATTAAAAAGTGGCAAAGGACACGAACAGAAACTTTTCCAAAGAAGACAGAATAATGGCCAGAAAACATATAAAAAATTGCTCAACTTCTCTAATCATCAGGGAAATGCAAATCAAAACCACAATGAGACATCACTTAATTCCAGTGAGATTGGCTTATATCAAAATGTCCCAAAACAACAAATGTTGACAGGGATGCGGAGAGATAGGAACACTCAGACACTGCTGGTGGGACTGCAAATTAGTACAACCTTTATGGAAGGTAATATGGAGATATCTCATAGAACTAAAAGTAGAACTACCACTTGATCCAGCAATCCCTCTACTGGGTATTTACCCAAAGGAAAAAAAGACATTCTGTAGTAAAAACATCTGCACTCGAATGTTTATAGCAGCACAATTCACAATTGCAAAGATGTGGAAACAACCCAAGTGCCCATCAATACATGAGTGGATTAATAAAATGTGGTATATGTATACCATGGAGTATTACTCAACAGTAAAAAACAATGGTGAATTAACACATCTGTTATTATCCTGGATGGAGTTAGAGCCCATTCTTCGAAGAGAAGTATCACAAGAATGGAAAAACAAGCACCACTGGTACTCACCATCAAGGTAGTACTAACTGATCAATACTTATGTGCACACATGGAAATAATATTCATCAGGTATTGGGCAATTGGGAGGGGGGTGGAAGGGATGGGAAAAGTCACATGTCATGGGTGCGGGGTGCACTGTCTAGGAGATGTTAATGATTGTACCTCTGAATTGGGCCCTGCATAGGCAATACATGTAACCAAAGTGTTTTTACCCTCATAATATTCTAAAATTAAAAAAAAAGAAAATCTCCAAGTGATTACAATATGTAGTCAAGAGCTAGTGATCCACAGCTTCACTGTGTAATATATTAGTTGTATCCATTTGTCATCTATTATTTTATGTTTAATTATTTAGTAATATTTAATTAAAATTAAATAAATAAAATTCCATTTCTGAGTCACTCTAGCCACATTGTTCAACAGCCATATATAGCTAGTGGGCACCATATTGGGCACTCAGAATTATACAACATTTCCATTATTTCAGAAAGTTTTATTGGACAATACTAATAAAGACTTGGTATTCACAGAATGGTATGTGTTCTATTATCATTGGTCTTACATAGGAGTTTGTTAAAAATGCAGATGATTAGTATGAATATTAAAGTTTGAGAAGCTCAAGATCATTCAGAAATGCTCTAATTTGCTAATAATGAATTTAAATAACAGATTTAGCCAAGCTTTAATTTCCTAATTAATGACTTCAAATTATTATGTTATTTCCTTATTTATACATTCAACACTATTCATTGAAACCCGCTATTTGCCATGCACTGTGCTGGGTACATGGTAGGGAACAAAATAAAAATGATGATTCTCTTTGGAATAGGACAAAAATGAAAAACAATACCAAGATAGATAGATAGATACACAGTTTTTCTAAATTCTGTGAAGGAAGAACTAATTGACAGAGAATATTGGCAAGGAAAAGCCTACCAGATAAGGTCAGTGGGACTCTTAAGATAGGCACCACTAAATTTAAGGTATATAGGACAAAAAAGAGCCAGAGAAGGTAATTATGAATGCTGCTTACTCATAAGTAGGTTTTATTTGTGACCATCCATATAGATTGTGAACATCATAATGCAAAACTGATGATCCGTCACTAAGAATCTGCTCAGTTTCCATGCACATTGTTCTGAAATGTAATCCATCAGTTCTTTTTGTGAGTTCTGGGAAGAATCAATGAAAAAATATAAATATAGTATATAATGCCATGTATTGAAATGTGTACCACATTACTACATATTCTTTTGGCAACAAGAGTAATCATTGTTTTAAAATAACTTGATTTTTTAACCATTTGTATGCTTTGTCTATGCTAATTATAAATTAAAAAATTGGTCTATAATTGTAACTATTATATGAATTAATAAAAACTTGCAAAATAAGTTCACTCCTAAATGTCTATTATTTCTAAATGCCTTGAGATGGACACTACTAAATAAATAAATTTTTATTAAAAAAGCCACTTGGTAACATAAAGCCTTGAAATTAAGAGCTAGGTAACTGCTGTAGCACTGTTTTTTAATCCACTTTTTCTCAGTTTAAGATGTCTTTTTTCAGAGCTTTGTTGTCCCTTTGTATATTAATGGTTTATAAAGGTTTCTGCTTATACAGAGAATGACGATGAATGTGGAGGGTCTGGCCCTTTCCCTTCTAGGTCAGGGATAAGCAGAGAAATATTGTTAGCATTCTTTCATTTATCCTGGGTAAAGAAAAAATTTAAAACAACTTTTTAAGAATCATTTTATTTTTTATCTTAAAGAGTATTTACAATTTTCACATCTGGAAAGATTCTTAAGAAAAACAAAATAACAATTTCAAACAAATTCAGAATTGTGTTCATATACATAAAACATGTTTCTTAATTTTTCTGAAAGTGGTGTTGAGTAATAGTGGTAATGGGTCAAGATGTGGTCCAGTGTATGAGAGGGCAGTGAAAACTGGGAATGTGAGTCTTACTCCTTACATCCTCAGGTATATATAAATTGATTAATAAATAATAATAACACAATATCAAATTCATAGCAACAATATTGTACCTGGGAAATAAGGTGGATAATTTAGCTCTACATTCCTGCATTCATTAGTAGTTGTTCCATTTACAAAACTTGAAGGCTCATTCATATCCTTAAAAAAGGTGAAAGAGAAAGGAAAACAAAAAATAAATTTAGAACATATATTCTGAAAAGAACTACTTCCTAAAGTGAGTAAATTAGAGTAGCATATTTGAATAATACTACATTTACTCACTATTATAAAAAACAAAAACATAGTACATCTCAATGACACTAAAGAATTTAGTTTAACTCAGTGTTTCTTAACTTTTTTTCAACCTATGGCTTCTTTTTAGAAACACAAAATGCCCTATTTTTTCTGTTTTGTGTATCGTACATATAAAAGTGAATACATTTTTATATTTCCAAGAATAAAAATTAAATTACAATAGTGTATGTCCCATCACTGCCTTCCCCTCCATTCCTGCCCTGAGCCTGGTAGCAATTGCTTTTATTTTTAAAATCGTAAGATATTGTTTACAAATATGGAAACTTTCAAGGAATATCTCTATTGAGCACATATCTCAGGATCTCAGTAGCCATGCATAAAGGGACAATGATCTAAACATATAAATTAGCTACCATTTAAAAGTGACTGTCTCTACCTGAAAACAGGTTATTTTATCTGGATCAAGGTATCATTCTTAGGATACACTTAAGAGAATCTCTTATTGTACGTAACTTTATACATCCAATAAACACACATGTCCCATTAATTTTTTTTAAAAAACTATTCCTTATATAGTTTTATATCTTCAAGGCTCCTACATAGTGGCATTTCTATCAAGCTATCTTTAATCTAAAAAATAGTAAATTAATGCCTTCCAGTGGAAAAACCAACAGAATAAGAAATTTCACTTCCAGAAATTTAGAGAAGTATTATATAAAATCTTCTGTACTAAATATTTCCTTGTGGTAACGTAAATTCTTTTTTATGCTCTCTCAAAATTATATTACTGAAAATTTTACTACTAATATTTTAAAATTACCTCTAAAAAAGAAACTGTTTGAAAATAATATTGATAAATTTATGGGATTATTTCTTACACAATAGATAGTTATTTGAGCATGAGATTTACTCCTACATTAAATGACAATAAAATAATGTTTACATGTATTTATTAATAACTAGAATAAGCAGTTACATGGGTTCTTTGGTCAAATTGAAAATGTCCAGGAAATAGCATCAATAAACATAAATCGAATTGTTAAAACTTTATTTTAGTAGATTTTGCATAAGAAAGTCCTATGGAAAGGAATGAGTGGGCTAATTTTTACAAAGAATATTTTATTGACATTATTAGAGCCTAGTAAGAACTTTGCATAATCAATGCACAATAAATAACTTAAAAGATAAATTGTTCAAAGCTTACTTACAATCCACAAGCCATCAAACTTCATCTGGTCATTGTAGAAATCTATAATTTCCCTTGTCCACCACTCTGCTGTGGAACTCCTGAAGAAATCTGGAAAAGCTACATGAGCTCTGGAAGCCTTTAAAACCAAAATTCAGACCCACATGTAGAAAGCCATGAGAGAAACCATATGTGTCTAAATCTAAGTTTATCTTTCAGATGTATAAGTCACACATGAGTGATAATGAAGGCAATCTGACAAACTTAATTATTAATACATAAATGTATGTGATTTTCTTCTAACCACCTCAGCAGCCCAGGGGAACAAAAGGAGAGAGAGACATATACCATACATGGAGAGAAAAGGTCAGCCTTGGGGCCATGTGTGGATTATAAAGAAATAGTTCAGAACACACAGAAATATATTTCTAGTGCTTCCTAGACTGATAGGCAATATTTTTCTCTGTATCTTTAGAGCCCTATACTTCAGATTTATCTTTGTACAGAATGGGGGAAGCAAAAAAAGCCTGAAGTAAATCCTGTTTTTCTGATTGGAACATTACCATGGTTTCTGAACCCCCAGAAATAGATCGTCATACCACCCCAACCAACTGCTTTTCTTTCTCTCCTACATCTAACCCTTCCCATCCCAGCAAAGAAGAGGTGTTTTATTCCATTCCCTACTAAGAAAATGTTCTACTTGCCAGTCCACACATATAAGTCCCAAGGTCAGAGTAACTGTGTGTTTGCAAAAGATTGACTTTCTGCAACTAAATCAACTGGAAATGTCTCAAAACATGGCATAACCTGAATGCGTTTTTGGCACATTTTTAAAGTCTATGTAGTAACAGCTGGGACAGTCTTCTCCATGAACAGGATATGGGAGGGCAATGTGCATAGAGAAAATGCAGAACAGGGAATACAGAGATTTGCAAAATATGTATCATGGATATTTTTAAGAGTTGAAAGGGACTTAATTTTATCATCTTATCCAAAAATTATATTTTACTCATTAGGACAGAAGGCTTAGTGGGATTATACTGAATGAATATTTTCTATACCAGGACCGCCTCCAGATCACAATGATAATTAAGAAGAAAGGGAGCACCAGATCTTATTTCTTAACTTCCACTTTTATGCTTTTTCCATAATTCATTTTTCTGTTTATTTTATTCTTTTAGGTGAATGCTTTTATCTCTTAAGTACAAATCATTGCTTAGATCCAGAAAATTAATCCAGTACACGTGGTCCAACACTCTTTATATCTTTTGTGGAAGATACTCCCACAGAATTCTACATAAGCCATTCTACATAAATTGGAACTGTCCTCCGACATGTGTATAAGAGTCATGCCTGTCTCTCCAGGCACTACTACCCAAGAGTAGTGAGTAGAACTCAAATTGAATTAAACTCTGGATTTTTCCTTAACAACATAATTAAGTATGTTCAGTTCTTTGGCTCTGCATTAGAAGTTGTTTTTGGAAGTTTTAAGCTCCCTAATTTTTTACACTTGCATGAACTTGTATGATTTAATGATTACAATTTGTTCTACCTAAAAGAAAGATTGTAAGCTCTCCGTTTTGTTTATTTTTTTCTATTGATTTTGTATTCCTTATTTTGTTATTTTCTGCTCTATTCTTTATTTCCTTCCTTCTGCTAACTTTGGGCTAAGTTTGTTCTTTTTTTTCCAGTTCACAGAGATATAAAGCTAGGTTGTTTATTTAAGATCTTTCTTCTTTTTAAATGTTGGTGTTTATCATTATAAACTTTCCTCTTAGTACTGCTTTGTCGCATCATAAGTTTTGCTATGTTGTAGTTTCACTTTTGTTCTAAGAAATTTTGAAGAAATTTTCTAATTCCATTTTGATTTCTTCTTTGACCCATTGGCTGTTGAATTGTGTGTTGTTTAATTTCCACCTGTTTGTGAATTTTCCTGCTTTCCTTCTGCTGTTGATTTCTAGTTTAATCTCACTGTGGCCAGAAAAAATAATTGGTATGATTTCAATATTCTTAAATTTGTTAAGACTTGTTTTGCGACCTAACGTGATCTACCCTGAAGAAAGTTCCATGTGCATTTGAGAAGAATTTCTATTCTGCTGCTGTTGGGTACAATGTTCAATATATGTCTGTTAACTCCATTTGGTCCCTAGTGTTGTTCAAGACTGTAGTTTCTTTATTAATTTTATCCCTGTTTTTTCTATTTATTATTGAAAGTGGAATATTAAAGTGTTCAACTATTATTGCATTGCTGTCTCCTTTTCCACTCCCGTTGTCTGCTTTATATATTTAGATGCTCTGATGTTAGCTGCATATATAATTGTTACGTCTTCCTGTTGAATTGCCCCTTTTATCATTATGTAATGATCTTCTTTGTCCTTTGTAACAGTCTTTGACTTAAAATCTATTTTCTGTGATATAAGTATGGCCAATCCTACTTACATTTGTTTATCATTTGCATGAAATATCTTTTTCATTCTTTCTGCTTTCATGGATGAACCTTGAGGATATTATGCTGAGTGAATAAACCAGTCACAGAAAGCCAAATGCTCTATGGTTGTACTTATATGAGGTATCTAAAATAATCAAACTTATTAAAGAAGAGAGTATGCTGGTGGTTGCCCAGGACAGGAAGTAGGGGAATATAGGGAGTTGCTAAGTAATAGGCATAAAATCTCTATTATGCAAGATAAATAGTCCTAGAGATATGCTATGCAACATCACCCTTATATTTTATAATATTGTATTATACATATAAAATTTTAAGAAGGTAGATCTCATGTTAAGTGTTATTACTACAATAATTTTTTAAAGAATGATTGATTGGATTAAATAAAAAATATAAAATTGCTTAATAGAGTGACTGACATACTTGGTTATTTGGCAAAAAATAGACAAATTTGACCTAAGCATCCTCTGATATAGAGAATTAAAAATAAGCCATCTATTTTTAAGGAAAGTATTCAAATTGAATTATTGATTAAAATGATCATTAAGTCCACGTTCTGAATTTCTTTTAGTAATATAGTTAATCAATGTAAAACTTACATTAACAGCTTCATCTTCAGTTAGAGTTGCATCTATTGTTATATTGGGCAAATCTGGCCAAACCTACACAAGAGAAGAAGTGGATAAACAGTTCAAAATAAATTCAATATGATATGATTATGATATCAATAATGTGTAATGGAGCATTACAGGTCTATTATAGACTCAAGATCTCCAGATCTGTAATCCCTTCAATTACCTATTTTTTTGCGTATATATCATTCTCAAATTATTGCCACTTTTCATATTAATCTATGCTTTTATATGGCAAATAAAAAAAGAATTGCCAACCTTTGTGGTAATTAGTGATTTTGAAAACAATGCATGTAACCAAAAGGTCTGGTAAAGAAATAATATGAAATTTGACATACACCAAATTTAATTTAATGTGGTATATTAGAACTATTTCTAGAATCACTCCAGAACTGAAAACTAAAAACAACAAAGACTTGTATTTGGAAGGAATTGAAGATCTGGTTTGATAATGTCATGCTGATTAAAAAATCCCACTGATTTTGACAGTAAGTACTAAATTCTCATCTCCTTTCACCACCACCCCACCACACTCACTACCAATGTTTTCCTCTACTCTAACAGGAAATACACAAAACACAGCCCAAACTCAGTCATGCTGAATGCTCTCGGAATTTGAATCTGTGTTGTAAAAGTTAGAAAGCTCCGTATAACAATATAAATAATTCCCAAAGACTAATTATTTATAAGGGATTAGTTTCTAGTAGAGAATAGTGCTCTAAAGGAAGGGAAGAAGGAGTAGAAACCTGAGAAAATGTGTAGAAGTATGGAATGAGGAGAAAGTAGGAAGGAAAAAAATTCCCCTCTACGGCCAATATAGCATACTTTATATTTGAATGTTTCTTAAAATATTATGATGTCACATTTATGTATCATAAGATTTTTTCTACTTTATTTTATTTTTACCACTTTATTTTGAAACATTTTTAGACTTACATAAAAGCTGCAAAAATTGCACATAGAGTTTATCTATACCCTTCACTCAGTTTCTTCTAATGTTAACATATCATATAACTACATTATAGTTATCAAAACCAAGAAATTAATGTTGATACAATACAATTAATTTATATAATGTGTTTTAATTTTACCATTTTTATCACTAATGTCTTAAGTTTGCTTCAAAATCCAAGAAGAATCTCACATTGCATTTAAATATGTCTCCCATCATGGGATTTTGTGGGTTTTGTTGCTGCTGTTGTTCACTCTAGTTATGACTATTGGATTTTTCTTTATTATTTTATATGAAAACCAAATCAAAATATTTTTATATTCATATGCTCAGATCTGAATATTGATTATTGATTATATAAAATACAGTGAATTATATTTCTTGATCCATCTTAGAACTATAAGTGCAGCTCTTAAAAAACATTGTTCCTTTTATTAATGAGATCTTTTTAAGAGAAGTACAAACATTTAAATGATTCTTGCAGTATAGAAGAATGAGTAGCCATCTTATTAATGGTCGTTTTATAATAAAACACAAAAGGTACCAAGAAATATAACAAAATACCTTAAAGATGAAACGAATAGTATTTGGACATAAGATGTGTATGCATTCTTTCTTTGTGTCTAATAATTTGGATGGAAGTCAAAGAATATATAGCATTTTATTAGTTGTCAAATCATTACATTTCTGTATACCCCTATATCTGAATATGTTTTTAACATTTTTAAAAAATTAAATGAAAATTTTCAATGAGATGGCATTTTTACACATATTCTATTTCAAGATATAAATTTAGTACCTTTGCCCAACAAATATCACTGGTGTTAGGCCATTTGACAAAGACATCTTTCTCTTGTCCTCTGTCAAATGCAGGGTAAGGTTTTGTTTCATTTCCTGAAATTGCTGGATCCTAAAATTAAAATGAAATACAAACAAGGTATATATGGAATAAAAGTATAGACACCTGGAAAGCCATTATGAAACATAATTTTTCTTTATTACATTATCATAATATTGTGCTCTCACATGGACTGACAAATGTTATAAACATCAGTATTCCAGCTAGATTGTTTTCTAAATTCCTTAGAAGAGAATTCTAAGGACTTTTGAAAATGTGTAGGCTATGATTTCAAGCAAGATTACTAGGGACTTTTGTTTTGTTTTTATTTCTGTGGTGATATTTCTGGCTATGTAGTTTGCTTCCTATAAGATAGTGATAAAAAATTCTCCCCACAGAATCACAAACCTGAAGGCAAATTTTTAAATATGAAAAGGATCAGAAACAATCGTAGAGAATGGCTTTAGAATTGCATAGAAATAGAAAATCTATAATTACTTTTTGATGACCTCTATAAATTGAGGCCAGTTTGTAGCTATCATAATAGATAGAAAACAGCTTGCCTTTGGCTCCCAGCATTAGACTTAAAGCTTTAAGGATATACCTAAATACAAATGTAGCTTGTGGCAGCCCATGTAAATGAAGTGCTAAAAGAAGAACATTTTTGATTTGGAGTAGAATCCAAAGTTATATACTGCCTATTTTGAACCCCCTCCTCCCATTTTAGGAGAATTAATAAAACCAAGATAATAAGACTCAGACAAACACTGACCAGGATAATAATGTATCTCATTCCGTCTCCTCTTATTTTGTCAACAAACTGAGGAAGGTCATAGAATCCTTCACCAATTGTAAAGTCTAGTTGCCTTTCCATGTAATCAATGTCTGTGTATTGAACATCCTGAAATACATGGGAATCGTGGCAGTGGAGTAAGAAACACAAAAGGGTAAGTGTATCATATTCCATCATACTTATAAAAGTAACAGCAGTAAGAAAGTTTCAATTCCTCTTTACTAGATCCTAAAAAGAATTAACCACCTAATTCAGTGTTCATGGAATAAAAGTAGCACATAAAGATGCGAAATATTCTAAGAACAACTTCCTATAAAAGTTCAATTTTGTTAACAGTTTATTTAGTAATTTTGATTTACAAGTAAAAATTCTTTTAAATTAATACATATTATCAATTCTCAAAGGAAACAGGAAGAGACGGGGTAAAAGAATTTATGATGCTATGAAATTATGTTAAATGAAAAATCAGAATTTTGTATAGTGTATACAGAAAAAGGTGTTGTTCCATTTCTGGGAACTATAAAGTAAATATGGGATAATTTCAAATAATTTTAATATTGATAAAAGGAGAGAAAGGAGTATTAGGAAGTTCATCAATTATTATATAATTTTTCTTGTATTACCCATCAAAGCCATTTTTAGTATAACAACCTAGCTTAAAGAAGCAAAGTATTATTTACAGGTAGGTACTTGCAAATATGTTTAAACTAATAAATGTTTGAATTTTATAATGGAATCTTCAATTAAGGCCTAAATAACAAATTTGTTAATTATTTTCCATTAATTGACATTAGCTTGATTTCTTCTTCTAGGTGTTATAAAAAGTATGGCAGATACAGTGGGCTTAATAATGTAAAACCTCCCTTTTGATAATAAAATTCCACTTGCGTGTTTCTATATCATCAACCTATACAATTAATTTTCCCATAATAGTATATTTGGGGATCATACGTTGGATTCTAATGTAAATACCAATGTCTTATAATGAGGTCTTTCTGATTCTTCTTAAAATCAAATCATATACCAAGCATTCTATAGTTCAATATTTAAGTGTTACCAGCTGGACCCGTGGTATTCCTTAATCTTCCTAAAAATTAAAGTTGCAGGGACTGATTATGTGTGGATACTTTGGAATATTTATTTATTTATTTTTATTTCAGAATATTATGGGTGTACAAATGTTTTGGTTACAAGGATTGCTTTTGTACTGCTTGAGTGAAAGTTATAGTGTGCCCATCACCCAGATAGTGTACATTGTACCCCTTAGGTATGATTTCACCCATCCGCCCCCTGAATGATTTCCATTGAGTTTTACTCCATCTGTGCACATGAGTGCTGATTGGTTAGTTCCAATTTAATAGTGAGTATGTGTGGTGTTTGTCTTCCATTCTTACGATATTTCTTTTAGGAGGATGGTCTCCAGTTCAATACCTTGTTGCAAAAGGTATTAATTCTTTTTTTAATGGCTAAGTAGTACTCCATGGTGTACATATGCAACATTTTATTAATCCACTCATGAATTGATGGGCATTTGGAATATTTAGTTTCCTGAACATTGAGGGAAGAAACTATTTTGCAAAGCCTCTCAATCTGTACTATACATTGCAGCTATTATTTATTCTGGGGGAAAAAAAATCACCCAACTTGTTCTCTGTAATTTGTCACATTTGTTGATGATACATATTCCTCTGAACTCTTATTCTAACATAAAGAGAACACACAGAATATGTCTGATTACCTATGCAACCCAGAATTTATGAGAGAAACGCAAGTGCATGATTACTTATTTAGCACAACTCAGGGTCATAGAATTGGGGAGAAAGAAGGAAAATAAATGGTACTATCCTTTCTCCTTTATTAACCCAATAAAAACATTGTGTATAAATCTCACATTCGATTAATAAGTTGCTACAAAAACTAAGCTTTATTACCAAATGGTTAAATTAGTTTTAAAGTATATGTGTTTAATTATTCCATTCTTTTTATATATTCCATACTTAACATTGTCTTAAAAATTAATATACATACATAGGGGATCTTAGCAGCCACCATTTCATCATATAGTTGCTGAATCTCTGAAGTATTTCTGTATCCATAACGACATAACTGGAATCCTAAGGCCCAATAAGGTGGCATGACTGGTTGGCCAATTACCTTTAAAAAAAAAAATGTATGTGTGAACTAAGAGAATTACTTTACATTTTTTTTAAACTGTGTTTTTAAAAAGAAATATGCGATCATACTTCATGGTATTGCTTTGTTGCAACTTCTGGAGTTGGGCCCAAAAACATATAAAAATCCAAGATTCCTCCAATTATGCGGTAAGTTAGAGCAGGAGTTGGCTGGAATGTAACATCTGGAAATGCAAAATATGATTCCATTTTTGTCTGTGTATAAGATATCAGTACATTAAAAAGTCACAAATAGGAGGAATTCAACAAAAAATTGTTTTACCCATTGCATTGCTGTTGAGTAAGAGAACTCCATGAGCATTGCCCTCCTCTTCCAGAGCCATGTAATAGGGATGAAATCCATAGGAATTAAGTTTATACTGAAATAAAAAAAATTAAGCACAATTTATGTTTAAATAATAATAGCATGTGAATTTAATTGATGCTGTTTTAAAATTCATTATAAGATTGACCCTGGGGATTTAAATGCTACTTTTTTGCACATTCAAACTATGCTTGAGTTAAAATGAACGTATTTCCCTTAGAAAATAATTTATCGTTTGATCTGTTATGGCTTTAGAGCACACAAATTAATACACAAATACGTAACACCCACAAATACTGACACATCAACTGAAGTAGAATGCCACTGGCATTAGAGTAGTTGGGTTTCTTTCCAAAGGCTATATGTCTTATGCACTTCTTTTTCCATAATAAACTGTCCTAGGAATGATTAAAATGATGGAAGTAACCAAACTGTCCAGAAAATAATGATATTTTAATTTTATATATTTATGTATATAAACAAATTTTTATATTTATAAAATATTGAAACCATTGTCCTATATTTGAATCCCAGTAATTTATGAACATGTGAAAGTAATTTTATATATTGAGAATCATGGTTATATTTATCTCATAATATCTATACCTATGCTGAAGGGTTTTTAAGAAATAAATTTTGGTATAAATGTTATAAAAATTGGTATAAATGAAAAATAGCCTTCAACAACCTGTGTCTGGACTATTACAGTACAAACAAAAGTTGTTTCAGCACCTAACAATAAAAAAATGGTTGCAACGGTACCTACACTTATGGTGTGTTACTGAATGGATACCTTAAGTACACATAACATGTAAACAATAGAAATGAGATCACTTTTATTGAAAAGTATTTTTGTGATATGTTTGGAATAATTATAGTTACTATTTTATGTACAGTGCATTAAATATTCATAAAATCTGTTGCATTAACAAGACAACACTTTGAAAAAAGTGTCATGAGTATATAGGAACATTTTCTAAAGATATAATTGGCAGTTTGGCCTCACAAAAACACACAACTACAGCTGTGGGTTATAAAGGAAAAAAGTTAGGATCAAATTAATGTCTAAGAAGAAAAAAAATCAAAGAGGGTCCTAGACAGTTATTTTCTAAAAGCTGGGAGTAAATGTGGATGTGATAGGGAATACTGGCTTAGTGTGTTCTTTCTTTGCAGTTGAAATGCTTTGGGAATTGGGTCACAACCTGGCTTCTCACGCTAGTCAAGCAAGTTGTTATCTGTCCATTCCTCTACTTTCACCTGCAATTTATGGTGACTTTTTTGTTTGTTTTTCAGAAAATCACTCTAGCTGCTCTGGTGATCTCTAGCCCCTTTGACATTGCTTCAGTGCTGAAGTACAGTCCTACAAAGAAGTGGCTTGGATCCTAATTGTCTTAGTTGCCTCATGGGGGTAGTCAAATGTTGGTACCTACACCAGGGGGCTGGTCTCTTGTAAACATTCCCCAAGTATGCCAATTCAGATCTCGCTTAAATGCTGTGTGTTCCACTTCCCCAAAACCATAAACATATTCTGATGGCAGGCGAGTAGATATTTGAATAAACTGATCATTAAAAGCAAATCCAGGCAGGCGAGAATCCCAACTGAAAGCAAAAGAAAATAATTCTACTGAATTATTTAAATTTTAAATTATTTTTAAAAAATGAATTTTTTACAAAATGACTTAGCTTCTCATCCTTTTGAACAAAAATATTATTATAACAACAAAATTATTAAAACAATTCAAACATAGTTTTATTCATTATTTGTATCCATGCTGACAATACCTGAAAACATCCTGACAACATCATCTAAAGGATGGTGTGGCAAGCTTACATGGCATAAATGTATATTTTATTATACTATAGTTTGTAGAGCTTTTGACAAAAATGAAGACTACAATTTTTAAATTAAGTTTATTCATTGTAACATAAAAATATATCTATATTTATGTGTGTCAATTCCTTTTCATTAATACCTGACAGAGAAATTATTAACTCTATCAGTCTCTGGCTCCAATAAACAATTTGAATAGTTCTAATAAAATATTTGCTTCACTCATTTTCAGTTAGTTATTTTTGTCAACACTTATCATGCAAGAGGAGTCTTGGTATAGTGCTCAACTTAATTAGAAGAATGAGTCTGATATTTAATTATGAAATTGATCACATCGAAAGTGTAAATAAAATTGTGGACAAATCCTTTTGGTAGTCCCATGGGCACACTAATTGTTTAGGTTAGAATTATTGGAATAGGGAAAAGTATTTAACACAACTAAATCTTTTCGTATGTTGCTACTCTAGCAAAATGAAGGCTGTGAAAATATGCATCTTACTTTTCCCTTCCTAAGATAAAATTAAAATATCCTTCTTAGCGAATAAGTCAATCACTTACATAACTTTTCCACTGCTTCTCCGTCGAATCTGAATGCCAAAAGGATTTTCCTTGATTTCAACATCATAAAGTCTGTTTTCATAAGTACTTGTTGGAGTGGTTGGAATGTTTAATGGTACTGGAACTTCATATCTCTTCATTTGGGCATCATAAATCTATTGCAGGGAAATAATAACAATAGATACAGTATACTCTTATTGCTGACATAGCATGTAAATATCATTAAATAATTTAAATAATGGTTCAAACAAGAGTATTAAGTATTATATGAACTGTTGTTCATATAATTCCTAATTCTACATCCATGGCCCATATATCTATATAGAATTCCATATACACATATATGGGACTAAATTGAGTACTGAATTTTTATACATTTTTAAAAATGTTTTTGATTCATTTTCTACACAATAAGGAATCAAAGATAAAACTTTCAGAGCCAAGTATTTATTATATGGATATACTAAAATTATTTATCGTTCCATGATTAGACATAGAAGTTGTTTCAATATTTTTTGCCATACATGAGACTGTACAATAAACATTAATGCTAACATTTGTTTATTTCCATCTTTAATTCTTCTGTACGTTTCTTAGAAACGATACCACTTAGGTCAGAGTGTACAGACATTTTTAGGTCCCTTGAGACCTATTGGGAAACTGCTTTCCAGAATTATTGTACCAATTAATATTCTCACCAAATTGTGTATTCTAATGCTAATTTGTGTCCAATTAAAAGTATTTTTTAAATTGTTAATTATTTCCTTGCTGATGAGAATGAATCTTTTTCTACATGATCATTCAACATTTCTGTTTCCTCTTCTTTGAATTTGCCTTTTGTTCCTGGAATTTTTAATGACTGCAAATATGTTAATATTCTATTTCCCATTTTTATTTCTTCTTTTAAATGTCTGCTTATGAGGTATTTTTTATTTTTAATTATTTTGTGTACATAACAGTTGTATATTTTTATAGGGTACATGTGATATTTTGATACAGATATACAATGTGAATTAATCAAATTAGGGTAATCGGGGTGTTCGTCACCTCAGGCATTTACCATTTCTTTGTGTTAGGAACATTCCAATTCCACTCTTGTAGTTATTTTAAAGTACACCCTAACACATTGTTGATTATAGTTTCATTGTCGTGCTATCAAATATTGTTCATTCTATCTAACTATATTTTTGCACCCATTAGCCATCCCCACTTTATCCTTCTCTCCCCACTACCCTTCCCCGCCTCTGGTAACCATCACTCTGCACTGTCTCCATGAAATCAATTGTTCTTAATATTTATCTCCTACACATAAGTGAGAATATGAAAGATTTATCTTTCTGTGCTTGGCTTATTTCACTTAACATAATGTTTTCCAGTTCCATCATGTTGTGGCAAATGGCAGGATTTCATTCTTTTTTGTATCTATATAATATTCCATTATGTATATGTACCACAGTTACTTCACTCATATTTTTCTTGATTGCATGAGTTGAAATTGCTTTCCTTATGTCATATCAGTATCAGATATTTACCTATTTTTTGTCTTCTAGTTGTTTATAGTGCTTTTTGGTGTGGAAACATGCTTAATTTTTATAGAAGAAAATATATAGATTTTTATCTATGGGATTCATATCTTTGTATCTATGGTTTGACAGGCCTTTACTAGCCAGATATAAGATAATTACACAGCTAAATTTTGTTCTAGGCTTACGTTTCATTTACTTTTCACATGCAAGTCAATCTAAATTTCATTTTAGCATATGATTTGAGACAGACACTATTCTATATAACTTATTAAATGATCTGTGTATTATTAATTTGTGAAGCTTGCTTTTTCTGTTATAAAATATATATGGATATATACATACATGCACACACACATCTTTGCTTTTGTGCCATCCTGCCTCAATAAACTGTTAGTCAAATCTGGCTCCGGTTCCACAGTGTTTTAATTTTGTGAATTTTTATCACCTCTACCCCTCTTTTTCAGTTTTAATCATTGCCGTATGTTTATTTTTCCAGATGAACTTAAATGTTATCTTATGAAGACTCAAAATATATTACACTGAGATTTCTATAGAAATACTTTTAAACCATCAATTGATGTAAAGTGAATTAACTTTTAAAATATCATTTAGTCTTATTTAGAATTTTTCAGTACTTATTTAACATCTACCAACACTTTTTAATAGCTTTTTTCCTTATAGAATGTCCACTTTGTCTTATAATTTTGATATTTTTCTTGTTTATTTGATTTTTTTTTAGAGACAGGGTCTCACTCTATCCTCCATATTTGATATATTTTTCATTTCATTTTATTAATGGGATTTACTGCCATTTCAGCTTCTAAATGGTAAACAACAGTACACACAAGAAAATATTTTTTGGAGATATTATTTTACATCCAGTCATTTTGCTGATTGTTCTTATCATTTCTTAGTTTTCTTAATGGATTTCCTTGGCGTTCTAAAGTAAAACAAAATTTGCTAACTGGAAAAGTTGACAGAAAGTATTTATTTTGTACGTGTTATGTCATTGCCCAGAAAATTCAGGCCATGGTTTAAAATAATGGAAATAGTAGTCATCCTGTTTTATTTCTTTTAATGGAACTATCAATATTGTTCAATTCTAAGTTACTTATCTATTTAGCAAGAATTTAAATTTATTGTTTTAAATCACCACTGTATGTTTATTCAAATGAACAAAAATGAGAACCTTCATTTATTGGGCACCTAATTAAGGGCTGTGGAGGAAAAAATGTTTTATTTTTATAGAATAAAAATGTTGTCAAGCCAATTAATAACCCTTAATATTATACTAAAAATAGAAACACATAATCTATTAAAAATCTTTAATTTTGAGAGATGAGTTAAGCATTGGGATAGTTTGTATTAAGCATACCTTAAACTGCAGCATATCATTTTTGTGATATTTCACCTCCACACGAAGAGTTGAGATGGGTTCAGAAGGTAGCTTTATTCTAGCATTTGCAGTATTTAATTGGAGGTCAGCTGTAATACCCACTGATGAATACCGAGTTGACTTGACTAAATAAGGGTTATCTTGTCTTGGAAAATAACATAGAGGTGCTTTGGATACAAGAGGAACCTAAAAACACAATCGAAGTTCATTGCCAGAAATTGTAAGCGTCGTAATATTTGACTTTTTAAAAAAATAAAGTATGCTTATGTTTAGTCACATGTTCTATGATTTACAAGTTGTACTGTTTAATACAAAAGTAGAATAGCAATCACAACACAAAATATCTATTATATGATCTGAAATCCCATGTACTAAAATGTTACATAGAATATTTATATTTTGACTCTACGGAAAGAAAATTAGAGCAGACGGAACAAATGTCATAGATCTTCTTACCAAAAAATAGAATTAGGTTGTATTATCTGTAAAAATTAAGTATATTACTCATAAATTTTGATCCAATGCTTGTTCTTACTCTTTATATCGTTGCTTTTTGTGTATAAAAATGGCTCCATAACAACCCTCAAAAGGCCATGTGCTTAAAGTTCTTTTATTCACTTATTATGAAACTATATCTTTTATGACTTTTCCTTATACTGGTCAGTTACATCCTAACTAGGATTTGCAATAGGAATTGTGGCTGAGGGTCAGAGCTGATTGGTTCATATAGGGTGAGAGATGGGACCTAAGAAAAAGAATGATAAACTATGGCATTGATGGATAGTTGCCTTACCACAATCTATTCTCCTTATTTTCCTTATTTGTTAAATTATCATATTGTTGGGAGAAACAATGTGCCAATCTATATTTCCCAGTCTCTTTTGCAGAAGTTGTATAAGTCCCCAAAAAGCTCCTTGAAACAAGGGGTATAAGCTGATTAAATTGAAATGTCCTTTTGGATTCGCCTTCTTTGCTGTGCCTGAAGTACAAATATAATGGTAGAAGCCATGATGCAGCCTTGCAGATGAAAACCAACTAGAACACATGGAGGAGCCTGGGGCATTGATGATATTGAAATGCCAGCATGTTGGGCCTGGGATTCTTTTTTGTAAGAGAAAAACATATCCTATTTTGCTTAACCTACTCAGATTTTATGTGTCTGATACTCTCAGCTTAAAACAATCCTTAACTGATATGAATACTACAGTACTCATTCCAAATACAGTGCATTAAATGAGTGCCAATAGAACCAGGAATACGATCAACTTTAGAAAATCGCAAAGTATGTCTATGACTTCCTCATAGCTATCTTTCTGCCCAGTACTACTTCCCCTTTATCACTCGACTAATTTATCTTTCTTATCGATAGTTCCAATCAGCATTGCTATTTTTGTGGCTAGCATAATAATATTCTGATTATTTAATTTTGGGAAATAGGATAAAGACCTATGGGTTAAGTATTGAACAGATAATTTTTTAAAAATTGGATTATCTAAGTAAAATCTAATTGATAAAATTTAAAATATATCTTTGAGTAGTTTTTTTAAAATACTCAAACCTGCCTATCTCCACATACATCTATATATTTTAGAAGTAGAGAAGTTACCAACTGGAATATCACTTCTGAGGATTTTAGATCTGAAGATTTCTGATGACATTAGACCATACTACCCACAGTACGATTAGACCATAGTACACATGTGATTTGTTGTCAGCTTTAAGTACAAATGTTAAATTAGGTGAATATAGGGATAATTTTGATGAGTCAGCAAGTCAAAGTTCTAGGCAAAATCTTTTTTCTAAAATTATCAGTGATTTAGAAAATGTTAATTATTTCTTGCTATATTAAGTCTTGGGAAAAGATAATTCTTTTTTTATGTTTTCTTTCTTATCAGAATAAGCAAATTAAGGGTTTATACAGAGTGACCACAACCAGGGTAACCACACCATCTAACCCTTACTATATTTGTCCTTCATCCCTTGATGTCTTTACTTTTCTCCTTAAGGAGCTTATTTCTTTTCTCAATTGCTTAAATTATTCTTCTTCATACAATCTCCATCAATATGTCCCTCACTCACACTCTCATACCCAGGCGCAAAACCACAACCCTGGAAAAAATCTATCCTCTGTCTTCTCAATGACTGCAATTGTGTAGTTGAATGTGGCTTGAAAAATACAAACAACCACGCTGACTTCTCTCACATTATATAATCATGAAAGTCCCGGTGGGTCCTAAAGATGCAATCACACACTATATTTTCCTAGTTCATTCACCATCACATTGCCCTATATGACATTTTCCTTTCTTCTCCAAGCACCAACAAATCCTTTCCTATTTTCATCATTGTCTAATGGTTTTCCTTGTTATTTTAGTATGAAAAAGGAAAGCAACCACAACAAAAATCAGAAGTAAATACCAAATCTACCCACACACCCACCTTTTGAGCTCTTGTGACAAATTATGTACTGTCTGGCTTCTATGCAAGGTAAATTATTTCATTTATGTACCCAATTCCATGCCTCTTTACCTGCAAAAAGTTTCTCCTTAATTCTCCACTCTCTCTGCTGAATACTAATATTATAATCACTGTAGGTTATCCTTAACAGCATATACTTATATTATTTCTTCTATTTTAAAAAAAAGTAAATGTTATCTCACTAACTTCTACTACTACAGGCCCATTTTTCCACTTTACAGCAAAACATAGAGGAGTTCACCATACTCACTATCTCCAATTTCTCTTAATTTTTACTTGAACTCACTCTAACCAGGCTTTTACCCCCCAGCACTCTATCAATATTTATTTGTCAAAGTTACCAAAGACTTCCATGCTGCCAAATTCAGATGTCAGTTTCCAGTCCTCATCTTACTGATGTATAAGCATAATTTGCACAGTTCATTTCCCTATTTTAAAATGCTATGTTCACTTGGCTTCCAGAACCCAATATGTTCTTTGTTTTCAACCTAACACTTTTGCTATTCTTTCTCAGTTTCATTTCTTGTTCCTCTTCAATTTTCTGACTAAATGTTGTAATGACCCCAGAGTTTAATCCTTAAACTCCTCTCATGTATTAAAGCCCATTACCTTCATGATGACATCCCATCAACAAGTTAAGTCTTTTGCCTGACTTTCTAATATTAAAGTTTCACTTACTTAACCTAAGAATCTATAAGTGCTAAAATACTCATAGTTCTAAAAAAGGTAATGTTTTTTTACATTTTCATGTTTAGAAGTTATTTGTGCCTTAGTGAAATGAATATCCTTAAGATATGTTTTGATGATGGAAGTAAGTGAGCATGCTCTGAATACAATGGAGGTTGGTTCGGATTTTACTAGAGTGCTGCAATTTAAAGGGAAGATGGAAAAATGTAAAACACTGTGTATAGGCTAACACTAAATTTTACATACTACCTGTGATATAAAATTCTCATTTCCATTAGTTTAAATACATCTCACAACTGGACAGTTGCATTTGGATTTCTATCGGGCATCTCAATTTTAATTTCTCCAAAACATAACTTCCCATCTAAGTTCTTTTTTACCAGTGGTTCAAGCCAAAAACTTAAAGTCATTCTTTACTATTTCATAATGCACAATCAAAGAACAAAATATTTTGGCTTTGTCTTAAAAATATGCACAAACTCAATCACTTCTTATTAATTTTACCATTACCACTCTGGTTCAATCTGCCAGTATTATTTTGCCTTGATTGTTGCAAAAGCCTCTTTACTGATTTTCTTGCCTTGATTCTCTAACAGTCTATTTTCAACACAACGGCCATTAAAGTCCCATTAAAATGGAAGTTCAATTTTGTCACTTATCTGTTCAAAACTTTCCAGTAGCATCCTCTGTCAAAGAAAAGCTTATAATACTAAAAACAGCCTAAGTGATTGATCTAAATTATTTGTTTCCATATGTCTATGACGTCATTTCCTGCTGATATTTCCCTTACTAACTCTATTTCAAAAACACTGGCCTCCTGCTGTTTGTGAACTATATCAGCTACATTCTTACATCAGATGCACTTCAGGTTAATGTTAATATCCTTCTGGAATATTATTCCATTCATTTCTTTCCTTCATCTCTTTTAACAAATGTCACCTTCTCAAAGAAACCTTTCCTGTTCAATCATTAAAATTACACCATTGGTATTCATCCCTTCTTCCCCTTCCCTGCTTTATTTTTCTCTACAGTATTTGTCTAACATAACATATAACTTTTTTTTTATTATTTGTTGGTTTTCCCACACTATAAAATAAGCTTTTTCAGGAGGGGAGAGTGGTTTATTTTTTTCATCTAGTACAGTGACTAGAATATATTAAGTCCCAATAAGTATTCACTGAATGACTAACTGAGGAAACAATGTGGTCTAAAGAAACACAAGAAAGTATATCTGTACCCTAAATCATCAAATTTAATTGCCTTCTTTTGCCTGGCGTCCTAACATTAAAGTTTTACTTAATTAACCTAAAAATCTGTAACTGCTAAAATACACTTCTGAAAAGGTAACTATTTGACATTTTCATGTTTAGAAGTTATTTGTGCTTTGGTGAAATGAATATCCTTAAGATGTGTTTTGATGATGGACGTGAGCATGCTCTGAATGCAATGGGGGCGGGGTCTGCATTTGATTAGAGTGCTGCAATTTAAAGGGAAGATGGAGAAATGTTAAATACTTCACTATTTGACTTTTCTTGATTTCAGAATCTTTTTCTTGTCTTCACTTTTTCTGTTCAATTCTTTCCTATCTTCACTAATGGTAAAGGTTATGCTGCTTTAACAATCAGTAGAGACAAATGGGGTCAATTTCCCTGGAGGCAGAGATTCTATGTATCTCCTCACAAAAATGCAGACATTTCTGGAAATTGCTTGACTCTCTTGAGTCTCTTGACTCTCTTTAGTGACTCTCACTAAATAATTAAACACATGCATTTAATTATATGGTTATATGAAATAATTTTTTTTTTTTTTTGCTGACAAAACCTAATAATGTAACCAACAGCCTAGAATTTGAAAATAAACATAGCAAGAGGGGATATTTCTCACATCTCTTTCCTGTAACATTGGTAAAAATAGCTGCCATCCACAGCCATCATCATTTTTTTGATATAATAGCCAAAATAATTGACCAGAATTATCACCTCTTAGTGGAATAAAACTATCCACTCACCTTCATAAGTTTTAGTAATTTTAGACAATGCTTTTGAAAGTCTGTCAACTACTGGCATAATATCTTACCAGAGCAACAAACAGTATAATTTTATTAAATAAAGTTACACTACCCAAAGTGCCTGGAAAGCAACTTACACATTCATTTAGCCTGGTATTTACTAAACTACTTCTTTGGAGAATTAATAAGATAAAGATAAATTGGCTATCAGAGATGCTAATTTCATATTCCAAATAATTCTCTATATGAATTTAGTTTATATGCTGCAGAATAACAAGTATAATATGTAAAGGTTACATTGAAATGCTTATGTAAAAGTCATATCATGAGTCATAATTAAAATTATTATTACCGTTTGCCATAAACAACCACGTTCTTTACACTTTCCTTCAGTTGCAGTGTCTGCATCTGGATAACAGGTAAATGTTTCATTTTCTGAGAAAATTTGATTCCATTGAACATTAAAGCTTTTTCCAAGGTTTAATTTGAGATCCTTAATTAGGAGAATCTTTGAAGACAAAAAAAAAAAAAAAAAAAACATTAAAGACTAATCCTCACCATAGCACAATTTAAAAATATTTAACATTTTATAAGATGTGGCAACAACAGTTTGAAATAAATGTTAGTTTCCTCAAGGAATACACAGGGAAGAAAATGTCGACCACTTTAATTGATATTGAGGATCCCAGAGTTAGAGAAGGGAAATATATATTTCTTTAACTCTAAAACTATCATTATTCACTACTTACAATGTTTGAAAGACAAATTGGAGAGGAGAAAAATTGGCATTATGCAAAATACAAAAAAATGAGAGGATATAGATATATACACATGCAGAAAATTATTGTATTGTGTATATATATTACATATATAAAAATTGTGTGTATATATATATACACACACACACAATTATTTCTGTTATTGGGATTGCAAAGTTATGTTTGATTATTGCTTATGTACCTTGGGAATTAACATGGGCAAGATTTACCCAAACTAGATTTTCATCTGAATAGCTTATTCTTTGATACCCACCAAACATACTTTCAAAACTCTACTTTGAGAAATGAAAATTCATATAAAGATCAGTCTAAGCACAGCAGAATTAGGAAGGCATACTACTAGTGTCTGTGTATATATTTATTTAATTATAAAAGTAGACATAAAAAAGATACAGATATAAATTGATTTGCACACATAACCAAGCAAAATTAATTTTGTATTATGTCCTTTTGTAATCTTCATTAGAGTCATAAAGTTCTCAATAAGCTTGCAATTAGTTTATTTATATTAATTTATTCTTATAGTGCTAGGAATATATAAATTATATTATGCTTACTAGATAAAAAATAATTAATCATTACATAATTTTCTGAAAATTGCTAAGTGAATAGCACTGGGCCAGACGGCTTAGGAGATAGATAAAAATGTTATACGAAAATGCTCTATATCTTAAACAATTTAGACTTTATCTATGCTGATATTACTAATAATTTAGTATTATATAAATGGTGGGAAGGTAAATGCCCCCAAAATTGTTTCATATTTTAAATTATTACTTTCTGTGACATTTCAAATACATTAATTTACTACCCAAAGCAATATTATGGCTTAAATATTACATTTTACAGATGAGGAAGCTGAGATAATGACAGATTAATTTAATGTGCTTCAATGCAGGGCTGGAATCAGAGCCTAGTTCTGTGAGTCTTTTTCCCTCACTACTACACCTTTTAAAAGAGACAAAGATAAGGAAGGCCTTCTATGGGAGGGAAAAATGTAAATAAAAATGTGAAGTCAGGAAAGTACAAGATACAATCTGAGGACAGTGAAAGTTCATAAAAGGAGGAATAAGGAGAATGATTGAAGAAAGGGATTGAATAAATATGTGGAGGAAGCTTAAATAAGCAGCTAAAACATTTGGCATCTTTGTTGTATGCAATAGGTAGATTAGAGTTCAGAGCAAGAAAATGGTATGAAAAACTATTGGGAAGACCTATATAAGTGACATCCAAGAGAAAATGAAATAAGAAGGGAGTAGCAAGAAGTTCCATTCATGTTGATATCTAATTACAAATTGGAATGACCTAAAATGAAATATTGGCGGCAAAAGGGAAGAAAAGAGAAAGAAGAAAGAAAGAAAGGAAGGAAGGAAGGAAGGAAGAGAGAGAGAGAGAGAGAGAGAGAGAGAGAGAGGAAAGAAAGAAAGAAAGAAAGAAAGAAAGAAAGAAAGAAAGAAAGAAAGAAAGAAAGAAAGAAAGAAAGAAAGAAAGAAAGAAAAACAGAGAGCGAGAGGCAGGCAGGGAGGGAGGAGGAGAAAGGGGGGCAGGGAGTGGGGAGGGACGAATGGAAGGAACACATGTCATGAACAAAAAAAATAAATAGAATAAACCAAATGCCTGAATGGTTATATAATGTTAAATGTGAGAGTACGTGACAGCTAAAACATTTTAAACGATTGTATTTACCTGGTTTGAAGCATCATAAGTGAAATTGTAGTGAGCACTCATTGGTTGATTGTTTTCTGCCACTTGAACTTCTGTAACAGTGTCTGTCAACCCAAGGATTTTTATAGTCTCAAATGCTAAGGTAGTTCCTTCCTGGTATGATGAATGTGTGCATGTAATACTCAAAGTGTTCTGGGAAAAAAAGTATATAATATTATATACTAAGTCATCAGATACAAACCTTAAACAACAATAGAGGTGTGAAATTAGAGAAAAAAACAATCATCTACCTCTCTATTCCTACCAACTCTCCCCATCCAAGTAGCATATATAAATATACTCATTAACAACTCTTTTCATTTTTTGTATATGTGCCATAAAACTTTATTTTCAGAGGTAATCTAAATTACTCATGATGCAATGCATATATACACCTTCTTATTCTAGCCCTAAGATTGCTAAAAAAATAGCTTTGGCAAAAAAATATATATATAAAGAAATCCAACATCTATGAAAATCATTCCTATTAATTATTCAGAATTTAACTTTGCACATAGGTTTTTCATCCTTAACCCAAATCCACACCAGTTATTACTGTGACTGATACATTAAAACATTTTCAAATACGCTGAAATTATTTTCCTAGACCATGTTGCTTGAAACAAGACATAACACTTTAAGAAGTCTAAAGTCTCCTGTGCATCAATTTCATGGTCACAAAGTCATCTATTACACTTAAATTTAAAATTTTAAGGTAACAATTTGCTTATAATTTAAAACTTTAAATTTAACAATTTAATTTAATAATTTATTTCATTACATTTCATTGAAATCTGGAGGTAAATATAATATAAACATCTTCTCAAAAAATTCATGATAAAAGAATAACCTAGACATTAACAAAGTATACATTTAACTATGTATCCAAGGGGAATGCTTACATTAGAAGCGGAAAATGTATATAAAATGTAGTTGTCATTTTTTATGGTATCTGAAATGAAAAAAATTAAGTTATTAGAATGAAGTGCAATGTTAAAATATATGCTCTTTTTTGCTAGTTACATTATAAAACACAAGACATTTGAAAACATTAGACACTGTTTATTAATTGGGTATCCTTAATTAAGTTTTTTAACTGTCTCTAAACAAGGTAATCTTGGTATTTTATATTCCCTGTAGGTAAAGGCAATGAATATATATTTCCCTAGTTTAATTTTTCAAAGACTGCTAAAATGTTTCTGGAAATTCAGAGAAAGGAAAACTTATAGTACCAGGTAAATAATTATAAATTTATTTTTGAGTGGTACCTTATTCTCTCTCTAGTAAACCATGGAACATGTACATTTTCCCTAGGAAGACATGGCACACTGTAATTTTATTTTGCATCTTTTTGTTTATTTTTTCATTATTTTTTATTATTTGGGGAAAAAAGAATGAATCTGGAGACATGTTAAAGATTGAAATAAACTTTATTTTGCAACTGAAATAAACTTAATGAGAACAACAAAAAACAATGATTTTTTTTGTACCATATATGTAATAAAACTTTTTATCAACATACCTCTTTAACAAAAACTGAAGATTAGAACTAAAATAATTTAGAGGAAAGAGAGTGTGAAAAATGTAAAAAGAATCTTAGGATTTATATAATACTTTCAACAACATTGCTTAAAACTCTAATCCTAGGAAATAAAATTGTAATCAGAACTTAAATTGAAGACCACTTTATTGCTTGTATGTTTGCCTACAAATTCATTACTCAGAATTATGATTTTCTTTAACTTTTTATATGCATGTAACTATATAGATATCATAAGATAACTAATTAACTTATATTCTTCATATTCTTATCCACCTACTTACATGAAAATATATTATTAATACAAATTTTTACCAGAAGAAATAAAGGGATGTATATGGAAATATGTACATAATTCGAGAAATAGGAATAACCTTAAAATCTTGCCCCACAGGCTACCAATAGAGGTATTATGTCAACAGTATAGTTTGATTGATGACTGCAAGTAATTAAGGCTCACCTGGAATCCACCTTTACAGAACTTCTACGTAGTAAGTGCTGGGAACCTATACTCATGAGAAAGCTCACCTTAGTGTGCTTAAGCCCCCAGGTGTCTGAGAAAGAGCAAAAAAGTTGGTTTGCTAAAACAGAATGAGAAATGGACAGTAGTTGGGGATAGTGAGTGTGTGTGCGCGCGTGCACGTACGCAACATCACAGAGTACGGATCATGGTAAGTTCTCTAGATATTGGTAAAGACTTGCTCCTAATTGAGTAAAACGGGGAATCATTAGAGGGTTTTGAGCAGAAGTGTGATGATTTGAGTCATCTTTTAAAAGGATTATTTCACATGCTGGATTGTAATAGAATGCACAAAGGGATTGACAAGAACTATAGACTTATAGGTCAGTTAGGGAGCTACTGCAGTAATTAAAAGAGAGTGGTGATAGTGGTGGAGTTGATGAGAAGATCCAGATCAAGGTAGGAGCAATAGAAATTCATAGATTGTGAGAGAGAATAGTCAACTCCAAGGTGTTTGGCATCTGTAGAGATGAAGTTACTATCAACTCACAAGGGGAAGACTATAGGCGGAGCAGATATATGGTGGTAAGGTCTGAGTTCTATTTTGGCAGGTTACGTTTTAGATGTTCGTTGCACATGCAAAGGGAAAATTTAAGTACACAGAGGTCTGGTCTGGAGATATAAATTTGGGAGTCAGGTAAATGGTACAAAAGACTACACTTAGCAAGGGAAAGACTACAGGTGAAGAACAGAACAGAGGACATTTATGATAAATGGCTGTGAATGCTACATCTTAATTCACAGCTTGCATCAAGGAAGATCTCCTAGTGAATTGATTATTCTTTAGAATAAAATTTATTTTGAATACATTGATATAATACTATAAATAAAAGTTATTTATTTAAACAAATATTGTTAACTGGGTGTGATTATCACAAGTCTTATGAGATAATTATTGAATCCCTGTGGTAGTTTTAAAATAACTATATTTTCATAAATAGATAAGACTAAAAAAACAAGATTTTTTTTTATAGATTCCATATTTTCAGATTGAAGGAGAGTACACCAATACATAGACCACTTCTTGAAGTTAGGTTAGAAATATTTGAATGTTTCATATACATTTATAGGCATTTAGGATATTCTTTCATGCATCTGAGGAGTAGTGAGTGAAAATAGAAGCTAGACTGTAATTTTTTGTACACACATATAAAACATATACCTAAGAGCCCTCTGTTAAAAGAAAAAAGATTTTTAAAAACCCTTAAATTTATGAAGAAAATTGTAACTGACCTATTAAATCCAAACAGACATATTTAACACGGCACAATTACATATTAGCACAAAATAGCTCATTTTTTGATTTATTTGGTATGCTGAATTCTCAGGTTTGGGGCTTAAGAAATAAAACTAAAGATACTTAATATGGAAATAAATTGTGAACCATCATATGACATTTTCACCTCAAATTACTTAACATTAATTACCTAAACCTTTGTATGTTGTTTTTTTTTTTGTTTACAGTAACAAAATTTTAGTTTTAACTACTACAATAATTTAAAACAGTTAAAATATGATGCAATCTGTCCATCTGGGAACTTGTTAACCATTGTAATTTAAAATATTAATCTAATAGATAAAGACAAAATGTTATCAAAGATTTTTACAACAAACCAATAGACAAAACTAGATATACTAGTTATTTTAATTAAATATATACTACTCAAATAAAAATGTTAAATTTTATAATGGAACCTAAGGGCCTACAACAGATAAAAACAATAGGAACTAAAAATGAAAATTTGTGATATTTTAAAAATAGATGCCACTTATGTAAACAAAGTCAAAATTTCCCATCACCAGAATGAACATTTAAAAGCCTATCACTTTGAAACTTACCTTTAGTTTCTCCATCATCCCAGAAAAAGTCTCCTGTTGCTGCGTTATTTTCATCTAATGCAATTATAAGTCCTAGGGGATTCTTACGGCTGTTAAGGAAAATTAGGTGCATATATGACTAAAAACAAATATATTATAGTAAAACATCCTATAAAGAAGTCCATTTCAACCTATTTTATAATAAATTTGTATATATGTATTAATAATTTTTAATATCAGTGTTCTTATATGAATGCAGAAATAATTTATATACTTAGACAATAAAGGAATAAATACAGTACTGGATTTTTTGAAGGCTGAGACACCTGCCAGTTGAAACAGTGTAATATTTTAATTCAAAAAGAAAACTTAAACGTGTCCTATGAATGCTCAGTTCAACTTGTATAACCCTAAATTGCAGTGCATTAAGTCTACATCTTATGTGTAAAACAATGAAAAGTATGATATCAAATTTTTTAAAAAAAATTTAGTGGAACCTCTAATGACCTTATAAAGGAAGCTACAGGAGAAATGAGACATGTGATCGATCGATAAAAATTTTTTTCTTATTTTTATATTACCATAAAATAGTATCCCTGAGGCTGTACGATCTAGGCAACTTCTCTGTACAGAATATATTCCTTCCAGCATTCGTTTACCAAGGTGTATGTTTCTCCTTTTCAGTACAGCTCCAGAGTACAACCAATTTTTTTAGTGCATAGTCATGAAACAGTTACATTATGAGAATAGTCAATTCTAGAATGCCAAAGTAATTAAATTACTAACACACATCCATTCCCTCGTTAATTTGTTCCCTCAACAAATACAGGAAATAGAGAGCCTATTATGGGCTGGGTACCGTTATAGATTGGGGGATAAAGCTGTAAAAGGTCAAGTCCCTGCTTTTAGGGAGTCTATAGTCTAGGTGACGAGGCACACTACATACAAGAAAAAGTACATAATATAATTTCAGATATTCTTAACATTATAAAGAAAATACAGCAGGGTAAGGAATAGAGAGCAACTACCTGTTGGGGTGTTGCAGAACATAGAAAAGCATGTGAATTCAATATGACACCTTCTGTGTCCTTGTACTCAGAATGAATGCTGCAAAATGGAGCACCAAAATTTTCGTTTCTTCTATTTTTCTAAATATTTTTGAGATTTATTCCTACTGAACAGCTTAGTTTCTCTTTTGCTCTTTACCTAACCTAAAATATCCACCTATTTTATGAACTTAAACATTTTAGCAGAAAGAAAAACTTTGTGACTTATTTATGTATAGAAATTCAAGTATGTAAAAATCAACACATTCTTTTCTCAATTACATAGAAAATATTAATATTTCATATTTTATTAAGTTTCAAAGATTATCTTCAATTCTGCATATTCTAAAGAAAATATAAGTAAATTTTTGGTACAGGAAATTAATTTCTAATGTAATTATATTCATTAATTTAATTCAAGACATTTGTAACAATATACACAATTTGATTATTTTTATAACAATGATGGTTACAGTTAAGTATTACTTCTGGGTGTCAACTATCTTCTGATGGTAAAGCTAAACATTAAACTGAGTTTCTTAACAAAAATATAAAATAATAAAACTTGAATTTTATTTCAGATGTCAGTTAATGATTTTCATTTTACCTTGCTGTTGTTGTTACATCTGGTTGTTGAATGGGGATGATATAACCTCCTCTAAGATGTAATCCTATTTTGTCTGCTGGAAGATACATATCGACACGTTGTTTTCGCCATGGCCTTTTTGCACCCTAATATTGGAAGATAAAAAGATTTTTTTGTTATTAGTGAAGACTTTAAACTCTGTTTTATAAGAATTAAAATTTACACATGGAAACAATTTTTATCATGAGCAATACATGCTATCCAAATGATATGAATATGTTTTCCAACTTTTACAGAGAATTCTTTTTTCTGCTTACTGAACAAAGCAAAAGAAAATAATTTGTCAAAAATACAATTGACATAAAGGAATCCATTTTCTATCTACAATAATTAACAATATCTTTAATTAGCTCCACTTTTTATTCTTTGTTTTGGTTTAAATTTAACCATGTCTTAGAAAGGATTTTCTTAAAATCATCATTTCTATAAAAATAAAGGGTCTGCTTAGCAAAAATAAGTGATATGCAAAATAATACCTTTTAAAATAAATACTTCTCAAGAGGTCTCGGTCAATGGAAAAAATAGATTATGTGTATAAATGCTGTTATCTTGCCTTTTCAAGGCTGAAATGAAAAGACTTTTCCAAATGTTGGGATGTACCATATAAAAACAATATATAAGATTAGCTTAGTACTCAATTAATTCTCTGTCAGTAAGATAAATATGTAAAACAGGAAAAAGCATTAAAATAAGTTACAATTTCTTCCTAAATTACTGCTGACCTTTTACTTCCACAATTTAAAAGTGAACAATATATCCTTATACTAAAGAATATAATTTCATATTAAAGTCTAGTTCCTATGTCACAAGAGTATACTTACAGAAATTTTTACACATTCTCAAATTTGAAATTATTGTTTTTTATAATAGTAATAGAAATCCCAAAAATAGACACGCTACGTGTTGGAGCTAAGTTGTCATGTGCAAATGTTTAAAAATATACCTGTAAGTCCGTAAGTCTATAAAGGTTACTTACAGTTTCATAATCATACCAAGTAGCATCAGGGATATATGCACTCACTGTATCTGTTCCCTAAAGTAAAGCAAGATAATACATATATTTTTTATTTCATTTTTTAACAGAGAGAATCTTGTCAAATATTAAGTTGGGTTTTTATAGTCAAGGGAAAGAGAACTTCCTTTACGTTGCTAAGCTCCATATATTTCCTACAGATCATAAGGCTGTTTTTACTGGCTTTAGATAATACCATAATGTAAAACATACCAAAAGCAAAGAGGCAAAGATGAAATTAATTGAGTTGGCAATTAAAATTAAAACATGGCATGCATGTTTATTTTTATAAGCCACACAGTCATTGTGAATGTGAACATGTCTATTTCTGTATACCTCCATGGACAGCTACTTTTAAAAAGTAGGTAATAACCTCATATCACACTCCACTATTTTTCCAACATTTACATATGATCACCTGGTTTTCAAATTACCCTTTATTTATACTTTTGTGTGGATTTGGTTATACAAAGTTCTGTTTAAGCAATAAGTTTATTAAACTTATAAAACCTACCTGTTTTAAAACAGGAGTAATAAGTAACGAGGGGCCCCACAAAAACTCGGTGTCCTCAACCCAGCTGTTTGTATCCTCATAAAACCTAAAAACAATGACAATGCTTAAGATGTAATGGGAAAAAAAGTGATCCAAATTCCTTGTTCAGTTTATCTTTTTCTGTTTTTTCTGGGAAATATTATTAACTTTAATTTTATTTATTTGATATGTCATTTGAATCTATAGTTCTTATGTCCTTTACGGTTCACCTGACTCTCAAGAAGGAAGGGAGCAAGGAGGGAGGGAGGAAGGGAGGAAGAAAGGAAATTATCTGGTACTCAAAAAAACCTATCATAGATGATAAGGTTACTTTTTATCTGTAGTAAACAACTATTCTGTTTAACTATTTTTCTTTTGTAAGACAGGTTCACAAAGTACCAAAATTCTTGCATATTCTACTATCTTCTTTTTAAACTTCTTCATTATAAACTCCTGTTTTGACCTGGATTTGAAAGGTTTGGAAAGACCTTTAAGCCATTTCTTGAGGAAAGGCCTTGCTCTGTTGACGATACGCAAAGACAAGGACAAATCACTTTTTTTGTAATTACTATAGTACACTCTTGATCTATATTTAGATGACTTTCTCAATATTTAACTTGATATATTTTCAATAATTCTATGCTTAATCCTTACTGATATTAATTTCCTAACATATTTTGCATATCTTTTTCCTTGTGAGTTCTATTAATTTTCACATTTGTACTTATTTTTGTCCAATCCACCAAATTAATTATATTTACAACTATCATTATATACCTCATCAAATCATTTATACCAATGTAAAAACAAGCAGGAGAAATCTGCTTGACATCTTAATTTATTTCCATTAATCTTTTCAATATATGCCTGAATATACTTTAAAAGGTATCATAAATCTTGTACATAGTACTCACTCGTGAAGAACTGGCCTTGCTACTGTTTCTCCAAACATATGGGCTTTATAAAACAGAGTATAGAGGAAAGGCAATAAGGTATAGCGAATAGTTAAATAGTGCCTCGATGAATTAACCAAAAGTGAATTCTGTCCAAAAAATGCAGGATCCTGATGCTGTGGGAGAGGAAGAGAAATTAAAATAAGAAAGCTAAAACATGAATGAAAATTAAAATAGAAGCATTTTAATCTATTTTTAAAAGAAAATTGTATAAATTTTAGCTTATTTACAAAAAATTAAACATCCATATTTCATCATAAAAGGTGTCTTAATATATCTAGTTTTTGTGTTTTCATTTGGTTATATGTTTTAATTAAACTTAATTTTGAAGTGGACATTTCAAGATATTTAAAGCAACATAATTAAAGTGTTGATTTAAATATACGCACTTAGAAAAAATGAAATATTTTTTAACAAAGTTGATATTTCACGTTAATTTTAGTAGAATGAATTATTGAATTATGAATTATTTTCATGCTTCCTTGAACCCACAGCCTTTACCATGAGACTTGTTAGTCCCTACTAAGGGACTAACATGAAGGTAAAGTGTACCTTCCCACCTCTTGACTTTGAGCTCAGCCATGTGACCTGTTCTGACCCATGGGATGTTAGTACATGTGATGTATTCAAGTGAAGGCTTGAAATGTACTGGCCTGAGGAATTGCTGTCTTTGCTTTGCCATTTCCATTAGAAAAATAAGCCAGGTAGTCTGCTGGCTGAGGAACACAGGGATCAGAGCTGGCGGGCCAGCCTACAGACTTGGCATTTGAAGTATAGCCTTCCTGCTGAACTCAGTCTGGATGAGCTGACTGCCTCATCTCAGGTGCACTGATGCGAGCAAGGTTGTTTAGATCTCCTGCTTATAGTTAACAAAACTAACTGAGGATTTCAGCTACCAACTCCCTGAATCCACTATTATGTTTGCACTGAAGCCATGTTTACCTCTGGCTGCTACCAGACGCTGAATAATCGAGGTGAGAATACTATGCAGGCTCTTTCCTGGGAGATAAAGGTAAGTTCAATGGCCACCTTTGCCTTGGGGACTCCTCACTGACCAAGCTGAAACTTTGTTAGAACTAGACCGTAGTTTGTAGTTCTCCCTACCAAACTGCCTTCCTTCCCCATCATCTTTACTAGGTTCAGACCTGAATTGTGGTCTGAAGGCTCTCCCCACTTTCTCATGCTCTGTCCCCTTCATCCTACAAGGTATTTCACCAACAAATCTCTAACATATCTAATAATGTCTCATCATCTGCTTTTCAGAGAACACAAATGAATATAGAATGCAATGTAATTAGTATCAGAATACTCTGTGGATACAGATTCTTGAAAGTATCATTTAGGTGGATTAGGAAGTAACTTAACTCTCATTTGTACCTTTTAATTCTGTTCTATCATGCCTCCTTCCAGGCTGAGCTGAGTAGTTGTCCCTCTTCTCAAGCAGAATAGCAACCAGTATGTGAACATTGAATGATTTCTTAAGCGACATGTACTTAATTGCTGAACAGAATTTCACCATTCCTTCTAAAAAATATGCCTAAGACAGCCACAGCATGTTGAATGGCCAGTTCTGGTAGAACAGGTCTGTATTCTCTTGTATTTCTGCTCCTACTAGCTCAAATTCATGTTTTTAAAGTGTTAGTATTATTTTGCCCTGATATATTTATTCAAGCTTTATTTATAATAGGAAGACTCTGGACTCAAATTGCTTTGAAAATGTCTTTAATTTGTTGTTTTTCTTTAACAAAACAAAAACTGGAAATCCTTGATAGTACATATTTTATGAGAGAAAATTATATGCAACTTACATTGGTAGAATCCAAGAATCCATACTCAAAAATCTTTGACTCTGATTTAAAATACTGGTGATTTAACACACTGTACAGTATATGCTTTAGGCTTAAATAAAATATTTAGGTTGTGAATTCATTTTTTCATGATTTCCTTATTTAACCCTTTTTTATATACAAAATATATATAGACCTTCAGAAGAGGACTTTTAACTATTCTTTAAAAATCATTCTACAATCTTTCAGATCATATCTTCTATAAATTTAATATGAGTGCATTGTTAAAAATATGGTAGTGTTTTATTTCAAAATATGGAGAATAGGAGGCACTTACTTCATATACATCACCATTATGGTTTCTGGAGAATGGATAAAATGCCCCAAGTTGCATCCATCTTCTGCAAAGCTCTTCTGTGGTATCACCCACAAATCCACAGATATCTGCTCCAACCTAAATAACAAATATATCTACTATTTATGGTGTTAAGATTCTCAAATTTTCCTAGAGCCTCACATTTTATGCCTCAACTGATTATTTTGCATTATTTGCTGTCTGTTTTATTGTCTTTATATACACTTCCTTAACTCAGTTTCTTTATTTTCCATTTTTTTCCACCCTTGTCTCTAATTCCATAACTTTATATACTCTTTTCTTCATTGTCTCTTTAAACATTTTCCTAGTATCATGTTTTTATTTTTTAATTTATTTTCTCTTTTGATCTGATCTTTAATTCAATGATAAAGATTATATTATTACATTAATATGTGTTGTTTCTTAATCTAAAACTCACATCCCTTGATTTGATATTCCTATTTAGAGTATAATATATTACTGCAGGAATAAAATAATGAAAAATTATGACTATGTATTCATGTTGAGCTTATGAAATACATTATTCCAAATAAAATTGAGCTTTGCCCAGTGTGTACCAATATAAGATTGCATTACCCTTATTCCAGAAAATACTATCCTGAATTTAGTATTTATTACTTACAAGAATTACTTTATTTTGTCTACATAAGCATATATATATATATATATATATAAACAATATATAGTATTTTTTGCATGTTGATTAACTTTATATAACAGTGCAATTTGCTTTTATTGTATGAGATTCAATTACATTAATGTTCCTCTAGTTCTTTATTGTATGGGAACTCATGACTGTAAAAAATGCTTCTATGAAATTAATATCCATGTTGAGCATCCCTTGAAAATGCAAAATCTGAAATGCTCCAAAACTTTTTGAGTGCTGACATGGCACCAGAAGTGGTAAGTTCTATATCTGAACCTCATGTGATGGGTTACAAGCAAAACACAGTCAAAACTTTGTTTCATACACAAAATTATTAAAAATATTGTATAAAATTATTTTCAGGTTGTGGGTGTAAGGGATATATGAAACATAAATGACTTCTGCATTTAGACTTGGGTCCCGTCTTCAAGGCATCTCATTATATACATGGAAATATTTCAAAATCTGAAACACTTCTGGTCCCAAGGATTTCAGATAAAGGGTACTCAACCTGTATAGTTTTCCTTGTGACTATGTTAAAAAAGAACTTAGTCTTATTCTACAGCATATATACATAGGATTATTTTTCTGGTTTATTGGTAATGTGTATTGTTTAATTGGAACTGGTTGTAACCATTTACAAGCACTATAACAGAACATGAAAGTTCCCATTATCCATTTTCTTACCAACTCTTGATATTTTCAGACTTTTGATTTTTATCACCCATCTACATGAAATGTATCTCATCAAGTCTTTTATTTGCATTTCTCTGATTCCTAGGGAAGTTGAGAATGCTTTCATATTTTTATTGAATCCATCTGGGTTTCTCTTTCTATAGAATTACGTTTATATTATGCCTTACTAATTTTTCTATTGTTCTTATTTTTTATATATTTATAGTAGGCACTTTAAATTGAATATAAATTATTTATTGGTTATATGAACTGAGAATATCATTTCCCTGTATGTAAGTTGATTTTATTTTTAACTTTTTCAAATTGTCTTTTGATGGACACTATTCATTTTGTTGTAGTCAATTTATATACAGTTCCTTAATGATTTGTGTTCTGTTTACAAAATTATTCCTCTGACCTCATGTCATAGATTTACCCTCTTATATGTTCTTCTACAATAGATAAAGTTTACTTTTTACACGTAGGTCTTTAATCCATCTGGGATTGATTTTTGTATATGGTGTGAGAAATAGCCCCATTTTATTTTGTTTTTTAAATGGATAATCAATTGTCCACATGAATAGTTGATAATTTCCCCACTAATCTACAGTGATAGCACTGTCATTGAACAAATTTCTATATATGCATGGACTTGTGCCTTATTTTTGCCATATTAATCTCTTTGCATAGCCATAGTCCAGTATCATTGTGTTGATTACTACAGCTTAAACTAGCAAAACAAATCCTTGGTTTTTTTCTAGTTGTTTAAAATGTATCATCTACGATATGAAGTTTAGGATAATCTTTTTATGTTCCTCAAAGTCCCTTTTATGGTTTAAATTGGAATTCCACTGAATTTGTATAACAGATTAGGGAGAATGAATATTTCTAATATATTGAGCTGCCTTATTATAGACCATGGAACATCTTTAATTTATTTATTTATCATTTAAATATTTCTCCAAAAAGTCCTATATTATTTTTAATATATATTCCTCATTATTGTTTGTTAATTGGTTGCTATAATAAATGACACTTTATTTTAAAATGCATTCTAATATCACTTTTTTCTTCTTTCTTGAAAAAAACAGAATTGGTCCAACAAAATTGGTCCATTTTATTAAAATTTTCAAAGAGTGACCATTGTATTACGAATTTTTTATTTTTTTGTCTAAAGACTTTGCTTTCATTACATTAATTTCTTCCCTTATTTTTATTACCTACATCTTTCTTTAGGTTTATTCCATTTTCCTTTTCCCATGTTTTAAATTCATGCACTTGACTCATTAATATTCAGCCTTTCTTTGCTTTTGATTTAAGTATGTAAGGCTGTAAGTTTTCCTTTAAACACTAACTTTACTGAAATTCCAAGATTCAGTAATTGATAAGATTTATTGAAATATTATCAAATTACAAGATTTGATAAGAAGTAAAATTGTTAACATTCAATTCTAAGGTTCTTTTCAATTCAACTCAGTTTATTTTTTGACTCATGAATGATTTGATAATATGTTTGTTAATTTTCATATGCAAGATTGTGTGTGTGTGTTTGGTTTGTTGGCTTTAGTGTTCATTTTATTGTGCATATGAAAGAAAAAATAAATGACTCACTACAATTTTCTAATGTATTTTACATTTTTTTGTTAGGTAGTGGCTCCCTTTAGTTTGGAATATCAACATTGTATACTACTTTTTTGTTTGATATAATTAGAAAAATGACAGATTTCTCATGTTTAGAACTTCCTAGTATACATCATCTCCACTTTTGAAATTTTGAACATTTTTTTCTGTCTATCTTTTATATTCTAAACAAAAGAAATTTCTTATTTTAATCTAAACCGATAATCCAGTATTTTAAATAGATTTAGATTTCTGAAATTTATTTTATTATCATTTTCATTACCATTTATTTATACTTATTTTATAAAGTTTTTGTATGCTTTGCTTATATTTGTTTTCCTGAATTATTTTGTTTTGATTAAATTTTATTAATTATATGTTCCCATTCTAATGATTTGAATATTATAGACATCTTCCTTGTTTTTTTCCTCATAAATTCCTTATGAATAAAAATGGAATTTTTGTTACATGCCTTTTAATCATTTTACCAAAAATCATTAAGATGATATTAAAAATGTAAGTGTAATTGCTGCTTTGATAAATAACACTGTATGAAACTGCCTTACCAAAGGTATTCCAAACAAACTGAACTCCAACATTCCAGCAATAGACCATTCCATTTGTTCCCATGAAGCAGTATTGTCTCCTAACCAATGTGCAGCATAGTGTCCAGATCCAGCAAATGTTGACCGGGTGAGAATAAAGCTTCTCTTATTAGGAAAAACTTTTTGTATAGCTCTAAAGATAAAACCAATTTAATAAGAAAGATTTATTTTAAAAATAAGGTTGGAATTTATAAATTCTAAAATCTTAATTTCAAATGCATATTTTACACTCCCAGAGCCAAGCCATAATATTTGCAACTGTTTTGTCAACATTTTATATCAATTTTGTATTTAGCTGTCAACATTTACTTATTTAAATACATTCTGATAAAATACAGTGAAAGGAAATCTTTTAGAAATGACAGAGATTTTGAATGACTTCAGTCATCTTTTACCAAATTAAATAAACATGGGCTTTTGGTATCCACTCAATATTCATTTTGGAAATATATGGTTTAAACTCACTGAAATCCTTTTATAAATATAATATTTAGTAACCTGAACTTGAACCCAGTACACTTTTTGTAATGCAGTGACTCTCATTTTATCTTAATTTCTGCATTTTAGAATATTAGCAAGAAATGTTGGGATTGAACTTACATATTTAAGAAGCATTTTCTTGTTTTAGTTTCTAGAAGTTAACTACCATCCACAACTACTAACACTATTCATCTCTAGTGGTACCCAACTATTAGTGATAATTTTTCCGTAAATGAGAAATAATCAGGAAAATACATAAAAAAATAAATCAGTATATAAAACTATCGAGACTCCCCTAGTAAAAATATAATAACATTCCCAGGCACTTTTGCATATCATAATCTTTATCATACTGAATTTTTTTCCTTACATAGAATTTATTGACTTAAACACTGCAATATATGATACTCTACTGAGTTTAAGAAGTAAACACACATCATGAAGACAGGGTTTAAGAGTTTTTGACATCACGGTGTGATTTGGGACCAGAAAAACATGGGTGTAAGTTAATACTTACTCATAAATGTTTAATTAAGAGAAAATTACAAATACATTGAGGCCAAGATCTGTGTTTTGCTGACTATCGTATTATAGGACGGGACCTTAAACGATGCTTGGAAAATAGCAGATAATCAACATATGATTGTCTCCTTCTTTTGTTTTGTATCATGGTTTGTAACACATTGCATGAGAAAATTAGTTAGGGGAATGCTACTTAGTAAACCACATTTTAATTGAAACACTAGTTTTTGAAAAATGGTTGTATTAAAAAAAAGACCTGTTCTAGGAGAAATATTTTTCCGGGCCAATTGTCAAGTTCATGCCTAGAACACAATTATATTGAGAGATGGCAAACTGAATCAAACTTTTAGAGCTAGGGTCCCCAACCCCGGGCCCGCAGATCTGCATGGTCCGCGGCCTGGCAGGAACTGGACAGCACAGCAGGAGACGGGTGAAGCCCCACCCGCAACCACAGCCGCTCCCCATGGCTGGCATCACTGCCCTTCGCCCCCGCAACCCTACTGTCAGATCAGCAGCGGCATCAGACCCTCATAGGAGCACGAACCCCACTGCAAACTGCACATGCGAGGGATCCATGTTGTGGGCTCCCCATGAGAACCCAACACCTGATGTCTGAGGTGGAGGACACCCCCTGTCCTGTGGAAAAACTGTCTTGCACAAAACCGGTCCCTGGGTGTCAAAAAGGTTGGGGACTACTGTTTTAGAGGATGATTTAAATCTATGAATTAAAAAAGAATCTCAGTTAAATATATAACCTGTAATCCTTAATAACTGAGTTCCAAGTTTATGAATATTAGTAAAAACTGATACTTTCAATGTCATTTATTTTTAGCATGAAAGTATTCCCCTTGTTTTCTTTCTTATTCTGAATATTTCCTAACTATATTGATAAATTATCAAAAACATTTCTGGACAATAAATATGAAAAGATTTTCTGAATGAAATTACACTTACCTCTCTGTGGCTATAGCCATGCTGTATCCATAGAGGCTATGAATATCATACTGTTTCCCCCAGTACTGCACAGAATCCATGCAAATTGTTTTAGAATACAGGAGTTTGTCAAGAATATCTTAGAGAAAATATATAAGAAACATTTCTTAAGAGACAATTTTCCATTTTAAAGTTTATATCCCATTTTATGATGTGCTATGTAATACTATACTTAGTCAAAAATAATGAAAAAGGACAACAATTTAATTAAACTAAGTTACAATTAGGTCTTCACCTTCCACTCCTGTTGAGCTTGGAATAACTATTAGAGTTACACTTACGTTAATAATTATTCTGCTTCCTGACTTCAATAATAAATAAACCTATAAAAAATAGCCTTTAATAGACATATAGAAATAAAACATATATATTGTACATCATATACCTACAGACCCATTTTAAAGCTTTATAGTAGATTACTTTACCTAAATATAATCCTAGGTGGGAAATATTTTGACTGAAAGAAGAAAAAAACATTGATTTCAAGATTTCAAAATTATACCAAAGATCATAAATTAGAAATATATGCTAGAAATTACCAGTCAAGAAGAAAATTATTGTCAATTAATGGTAGGTATATAATCAAATGAAATTTACCTGGAGTAAATGGTGGATAATTCAACTTGGTGTCAGTGCATCCTTTCTTTGAACCTTGAATAAAGCTGGAAACTTCATTCATGTCCTGAATGTATATAAAAGAAAGAATAGCATATCTAAAATATTTACAAATCATATAAGCAGAAACTCTTTAGTTGTTTGAAAATGTTTTATATAAGGCAACCATGATGTTACTTCCCTCCTAGAAGACAAATATAAGCTACCAAACCTAAAAATACACTGCATGTATATAAATCAGATGACAGAGGTATCTTAGATGGAATTGAGAAATTTTATACAGTTAATATGTATTTCATTTACCTAGTTTTAATTACACATATAAGACATTAATTATATTATAAGTACTAAGCAAGTATCTTTTCTAAATAGTTTGTTGATGATCTCACTGTGAGTCTATCATTATACACATTCCTAGCACATTCATTCATTCAACTTATTTTGTTTGGATGGCATTTATCTAGCCCACAGCTCCTATACTCTCATGCGGGAATGAAGGTGAAAAAAGATAAATAGCCTTTAGTATTCTAATTAAAATAATTGTGACTTAACACAGTCCCTGAAAAATTCTCAAGGAAACAACCCTAGGCCAGCTCGACCATATTCTGAGAACTAGTGACCTAAGCATTTTTTGGAGAAATTGTGATAGGATATTATGGTCAAGTATTTTCTAGCAATTTAAATCTAGGCCCCAATCTTCTCTCACCACTCACTAGTTGTGTGATCATAACCAATGAAGTAGAGTGTTCATAATAAAAAATATATAAAATCATAAATCAGAACACACATGCTCAAGAAATATGTATTTCTTCCTCCTGTGCTAGTTACACTGGGAAGTTCTATGAATTTTTAAGTTTTGTTTTCCACATCTCTTTAATATAATAAATTGTTTCTGTTCTCATAAAGGCATCACGCAGTCACAATTTTATTTCTGTGTTAATTTTATTCCCCTTAGAAGTATATTTTATTTACTACCCATCTCTTCTCCCATCCACATTGCCTGTATTTTAAGACCCAAACCAATTTTCGTCTTCTTGAGTCTTCCCTCTCTTATTCTAGCTTTCAAGCATCTCCTTTAACCTTAAAACTTCTGTATTAACTTTGCAATAGTTGGATCTATCTCTTGTACTGCTTTCTGAACCCTCTCAAATACTCAGTAAATATTTATCAGCATATTCAAAAGTGTTCTAACAGACTGACAGTGTCATTAAAAAGACTAACAAAAACATTTTTTCCAAAAATGTAAAAATGAATCACTTGTATTATAGTTAGACATTATTCTTTTCATGAAATTGCAATCATAACAACTAGATATATGAATTTAGTTTGTAAAGCCTCCCTGAATATTGGCTTCTTCTGACCCCATTACACTGAAATGATTACTCATCTCTATTATTCTTAAAACAATCTCATGAAAGTGTCCAGATTATGGATGTGAAGAGAATCTATGGTAACTCGTCACGTGGAATTAAAATGAGAAATTAAGGGTGCTCAAGGTTTAAGAAGAATAGATTTATCATTGTGTTGCAGTTTTTAAAGGTAAATATCTCCATTTCCCAAATATTTTCAGAATAGCCAGGAATGAGTGAAAATAATGTAGTCATTCTAAAGCATAAAAATACCTAAAGCTACACTGGATTTATTTCTTTGAAATTACCTGAATATTATACTCAATTTTGTTTGCCTGTGTCCAGTAAAAATTAATAAAGAAACACTATGGTTAATAAAGAAACACAACCAATAAGTTTAGGTAAACATAATTATTGTTTTCTTCATGAGTCTACCAATTAAATTGAATTTAAAAAGAAACTACTGAAATTTATAATTTGGGAATAATGAGTTGCATTATTTTAATTTTAAGAGAATCCTTTTCTAAACCATTTTAACATCTTTTGTGTATAGTATAGTTGAGAAATTACAAGGCAAAACATTCAACTGTGAAATTAATGTTATTTCTATTTGAGCCATATATGTGCAAAGTTGCCATAAAATTTATAAAGTTTTCCAGCAATCATTCAAAGTAGACATTATTATGCAATTTAAAAAAACACAATTTTTAGAAAAATTAATTGATTTCACATGAAGAATTAATACAAAATATTTAAATATTTAAAAGTTTAATCATACAACCATGTAAACATGATTAGATCAGAATGTGATAATTTTGCCAGTTCACAATATGAGGAAAAACAGTCTTCTGAACTCAGGATAAATTATTAACCTACTAAAGGAAAAATTAAACATTTTACATGGTTTTAACCATATTTTACATTAAATGTGTCATTTAATATTTTACTATGTTTCATTAAAATATGTCTAAAGTATGTCTATTTAGCAAGATTGTACTACGTTGTACTTACTACTTATATTTTAATAGAATTTGTATCTTTTAATGTATTTTGTAAGTTTATCATTTTGAAAATTCTGAGAACATTTTTCTCAAACTTATCTAAATGACTTAAGTGAAATGACAGTTATTTAATATCACGTAAAAGTAAGTTCACCTAATATTTTAAATATTACAACTAGTAGATTCAAAGCATTGTAGTTGTGAGGCAAAAGCCTCAGTGGATCGATAGTAATAAGTACACCTAAAAATATTCAAGTATCATTAAAATCATTTTAAGTCTACTAATGACTATTTTTAGGAATTGTCAACTCTGTTTTGAGGATGTTTCCCATGGTTCTTTAAAATTCATTGAAAATTGTGTGTAGTAATCTGATGATATTTCATACCTTCACATTTAAGCTAAACCTAAATAAATATAGCCCCATTTTTTAAGGAATTTGTGTAAGAATTTCATTTTTATGAGAATTACATGAAACGTAGAGACTATAACCAAATAAGTTAGAAACTTATTTGGTATTTTAATATACAAATGCATCTGTATATATCTTCTTAATGAATTTTATGTTTCCAAATACTCTATGTTAAACTATTACATTTTTTCACTGAAGAATTCTTATTAGATTTTTAAGAATGAAACCCTAGTAACAACATAATATCAAAAATATGCCTATGTATCCAGAAAAATAAAAATGGCCTTTGAATTTTAAAAATATTGACTAATGATTTTATTTTGAAATCACAGCTCCAGTTTTAATTATACCAAATACAACAGGCTCTTGTTTCTCAAGTATTAGGAGGTTATCTGGAGAACAGTGAAGAAAAAAGAGAATTCAAGCTTATTATATTGTATATGCAAAAATATACATTTCCATGACAATTAAGCACCCATCATTTCCAAAAGTGATTTTAATATTTACGCTTAAAATTTTCAAAAACATTAATATGGAAACCAAATTACAAATGTAGTAAATTATAAAACTATTTTTAAATTTGGCATAGAAATAAAACCTCATCAGTTAAATAAAAACATTTCTTTTCACTGAATCAGGAAAAATAATCTCAAGAAAGTGAAAGAATAGATATAAAACTTAACAATATGATTTGTCAATTATTTAAGTAAAAGCTAGAAGCAGAATATCCACTGCTTACACATAGTATGTATTAATTCACTGATATTTAGTGAGCCTTGAAATTATACCATTTTTTATGTAGTGATTTTTAATTTGTTTGTTTGTTTAAGGGCTTAGTCAAAATGCTTTTGTATTAGTATTGGAAAAACTCTGCCTTTCTCAGATGATGTTTTTCCTTTCATCCCATCCCTCTTTTTGGAGATGAATCAAGCATTTTAGTTTTCAATGGAATCAGGGAATGGAGTATTCTCTCTTCCTGTATCACAGAGTCTCTTTCACTTAAATCCGAAAGTGTCATTTTATACCTGTAACTCTGCTGGAATCAAAATGTTTCCTAAGTAGGAAAAAAAAAAGACTAAAGAAACTTTTAATTTTGGTTAAATAATTTAAGAGCTAGAATTAAAAGTAAAGCTCAAGATCAGAGTGCAATTTTTTGGTTATTTCCTCCAGTTGTTAGGTATTAGCACTGTTATCTCACTGATTTTGTGTTAAATAATTAAAGCCTCTCCATTTTCATTCTGTTACTACCATCATAGAAATTCTGAAGATTATGCTCACTTTTTACTCAATTCCCTCTTATCAGCAGAAAACATAATTTTCCTATTTTTGTATTCCCTACAACATACCTGACATACACATGGTGCAAAATAAACACTTTCTAAGTAAATGATTGATTGAATAAATAAATGAATAATTAAAATAATGACAACAAATAGTAATCCCTTTAGGAAAATAGATAGTGTGGATGTAAACAGCCAAAGAAAACATAGTTATCACTAGGGTGTTCATAATGTTTTTTTCCAAAATCCTATGCAGTTGTGTATTACTTTTGAACAAAATCCTGGCATTCTGTGTTTGGGCTATCAGACTTTTTTTTCTAAAATATAGCCTTCTCAAATCACCAAGTATTTTCATTTCTGAAATATGTTATAGTTACCTAACGAAAGGCACTAAATCTTTGACTATCACCCAGTACTATTCTCTACCATAAGCCCAGCATCAGGCTATCAACAGCTAGAGATACAAAACTTCATTCAAGGAAATTTCTAAACATGTATTTTTCCTTAATAACTTTACAAGTATTTTAGGTTTTTGTTTGTTATTGTTGTTGTTTTGAGATAAAAACACTAACCTATTGTCAGTTTTGGTTTGTTATATTGATAGCTCACTAAAAGAAAATCTCTAAAGGGTGGGGCCTTTTTCAGATTCATATTGCTGCAATTACTTAACTATTGTAAACTTTAATAAGTGTCTTTGGAATTGCACTGCTATAGGTTTATCTCCACATATCATTAACTGTTTTTCAGATAAGTTTCTTGTCATAAAGATATAACACCTTAGTTACAAAACTTATTCTATGAAGTATATTACTAGGGAAGGAAAAAAAATATCAGTTTGCATTTTTGGATCTTGATTCTTGTTCTTTTCAATGAACATGAGAGGTATATTTATACATATTAGAAAAAAATTATGGGAGCTTTCAATTTTATGTTATATACATCAGAAAAAATATATCTTATTGACTTAATAATTTTTATGGATAAATAATTTTATGTTCATTGACCAAAATCACTGGTTTAAAATAGCTACTTACAATCCAAAGTCCATCATATTTCACTTCTTGATAGAAAATACTGCATTCATTTGCCCACCAATCTATGCAGTTTGGATTAGTGAAATCAGGGTATACTGTTAATCCTGGCCATACCTAGAAGGATAGATCATTCACATATACATAAACAAAAGGAAAAATAAATAAATGGAAATTCAAACTAATTGAGTTGAGAACAGTAAAAATCATTAAAGTTATGATATTGTACTTCTTTAGGTACATGTGACTTATACACTATCAATAATCTCGGGGCTACTTTAATATGTATTTAAAGGAGAGAAGTTAAAGTAAAACAGAGTGGGGTAATGAAGTATTTGGGAAGAGAAAAACATAAGAACATGGGATTAGGCTGCCATTTGACTGCAACTAAATTTATTTCTGAGCATTCTTGTAGGTTAGGTCAATAAACAAAAAATACTATATAATATATTCTTTGTCTGATAAAAGAAAGCACATCAGTTCATTTCCAAAGGTATTTGCTTCCAAGAAATAAAAAGGAAAAATCTCCTTTTATATTTATTTTTCATTAGTAAAAACAAATATGACATGTATACTGGGTACTGTTTCAAAGACTTTTATGATTATTAACACTTAATCTTCATTAGGACTTTAGAAGGTAGGTACTATTTTTATCACTACTTTACAGGTGAGGTGGGGGCTATAATTATACTTATTTTGCAGATGAGAGAAGTGATGCACAGAGAAGTTAAAAAAGTTGTTCTAAGTCACACCACTAATAACAGGCACAGCAGTAATTCAAACCCAGGCCATTTTATACCTGAGTCCATGCTGTGAAACACTACATATACTATAATGTTATGATTTATGCTTCATCAGATTATTTTATATCATTTTACCTATTACTTACAACATTAGTCAAGAAAAATTCAATTTCAGATAATTTGAGAAAAGTTATTTTGTTTTTTATACAAATAATCCATATTGGCTCTCTGATCTATCCATACCCATCACAGCAGGCATTATAAACATGAATTCTGTGAAATACTAATAGGATATTAAGGCTAGGAAAATGTGTGGGTTTTTTTTTTTCCTGATGAAGCTCATAATCATTTGAAAAAGACTTTCACCAGAAATTTTAAGTTTGATGAATGCAATCAGAATGATGTTGTGAAAATTGCTGTAATAAACATGTTTTTATATATTGATATTTTCTCCTTCTGTTTTATTTCTTTTTATTAAATCACAGATGTGATTATGTCTCAATGCCTACACCCAATGTGTGCAGACATTTTATGATTTTAATATGTTTTACGAAGTTGCCTCCAAAAGAATATTTATTGTGGTTAAAAATATGAATTGGAGATCTGGGTAGTCTCTTTATTCTGCTCCTTATTAGCTCTGTGTTCTTAGGAAAGTTACTTTGCTTCTCTAAGATTCAGTTTTTTCACCTGAAAAACAAGAATTTTTATCATAGCAGTCTCATAATTTTATTGTGAGGATTACATGTAAATCATAAAACTTAGTGCCTATCAAATAAGTACTTAATTTATATTTGCAATTATTTTATATCAAAATCTGCATAGACTTTTTGTTATAACAATTTTTGTTATTTATTATATTTTGTTAGCTTTAGTTTTGTTTGTAGCATTGAAAATTATCCAGTGTCTGTTGTTTACTCTCTGTATGACTTCTTATAAGAACTGTTTTAGAGATATTTGGATATTTCCTTTGCCCAGAATTTCTCTCCCCAATTAAAATATCAACAGCAGAGTTGAAAGCAAATATATGTACACACACACACATTCTCAGAGAAACTTTGTTATTGCAGAGTAGAAAACCTGAACACTGCCACTTTAATGAATATCATAATTTACCTCTCCAATAATTGCTGTAGATCCATCTGACTCATTTACCCAGACACCTGCTGCATTTCCCCTGTCATAGGTTTCATATGCTGCTCCATTGCTACGTTTATCTATGGAAATTGCAGGGTCCTAATAATAGAAAGAAGAAACTATAGAAAATCTATTAACTTACAAGCATGTAAATACTAAAAATATATTAACATATAATCAGTCATTACCAAGATGATGACATATTTCTGTCCATGGTCATGCAAATCTTGAACAAATTCAGGGAGCCCTTTAAATGCAACTTCATCATAAGTAAAGTCTTTCTTGTCTTCCATATAGTCAATATCAGTGACCTGTGTATCCTGAAAGTTAACACAGTGTATTTCAACAAATAATACTGAAAGAACCCTCTAATCATATTAACTTCTAAGCCCAATGAACTTGTGTTATAAATATAAAGATTAAAAGCTGGGGCAAGATGGCTCATGCCTGTAATCCCAGCACTTTAAGTGGGCGAGGGGGAGGGATCACATAAGCCCCAGAAATTTGAGGCTGCAGTGAGCTATGATCGCGCCACTGCACTCCAGCCTGGGTAATAGAGGGAGACCCTGTCTCTAAAAAAATAAATAAATAAATAAAACTGTATTCCTTCTCTTTCATTAAAAAAGCAATGCTATTGTTTATAAAACTAGTTTTTTTTCTAACTCTTAAGTATAAAAGCATTACATGATTATCCGCATTTTTTCAGTGATGATGAGTAGATATTTATTTTTTACATGTGGGTTTCATTGTATACAAAACAAGACCTTACACATTTCAGAAAATTACTTTAAAATATATAGGCTCTAAAATTAAGATCTATTTAAAAATCTGAATATGATTTTATTCACAGTTAAACATGTATTCTGTTCTAGTATAACTAATAATCAGTTCTTCAGAAGTATGTATTTTTATCTTCCAGAAGGCATAGGCATTATGTATGAAGATAAATAGACTTTACAATTAAAAAGCAGTTTATAATTATAAATATATAATATAAAATACATCAGATATTCCTGAAAATTTCCTACAATTATTGTTTGACAATAATTGATATATGTTCCCACAAACCCTTTATTCTACTTACAAATGGTATGCCAGCTTCCCGGTTTCTTTTTACCACTTCTTTCACTACATCTAGTGACCTATAATTCCAGCGACTCAGTTGGAATCCAAGACTCCAATATGCCGGCATTGCTGGTAGTCCAATGAGCTTGAAGTAAATGGACATTTAATTGGTTTCGATACAGGGAAACTAATTAAATGCATCTAATGCATTTAGCATTAGTAACTAATATTAATGTGCTTCTTATTTTTTATATCTCTAGTATTCATTTAAGCTTACATATTTTAAACAAAGATTAATGTTACCTACATTCTAAAATGGTTCTTAGACATTCTGTTCAAATTTTGCTATGAAACCCTTAGCAAATTTATGTTTTGTCCTTAATATTTTATTTTGTTTTAAAAAATTAGAAAGTGCAGCATTCCAGAAAGCAGTATTTGTTAAGATACATTTTGTTCAGCATGGAAAGTTAAAGAAGAGAATGAAAGAATAGCAAAAAAGAAATAATGAGATGGAAGGGAAATTGTCTCATGACACCTCCACATTCTATAACCAAAAAAGTCATCATATAAGAAACAAAGATGTTGAAAAGTGCACAGTCTCTATTCCCTTATACTTTGGCAGTTATTTAATCTCCAGGTTTGCAAAAATGTTGGTAAAATATGTGTTCTCCAATGCTCCCACCCGGTCATTGCACAGGGTTCTTTTCTCATTCTCACGCAGGGCCTTCTTCCCTTCCCCCTGTGGACACGTGGATCACCTTCTCACATCCCTGTGGTGGCCCAAGCAAGCTCAGCGCACAATGGAAAAAGAGTATCAGTTATCTCAGAAGACACAATTTTGCACATGGAAATTTAGATGTTACTGACACCTTTTTTTTCACTAAAAACTGAGTATTAGGTAACATAAAGACAAATAATCTTATTTGGCATAATCAATTTTCTTTGGTTTAGGCTTATATATATATATATATATATATATATATATATATATATTTTATTTCAGAATATCATGGGGGTACAACACTTTGGCTATACACATTGCCCCTGCACTGCCCATGTCAGAGCCACAATCGTGGTCATCCCCCAAACTGTGCTCCCTGCATCCATTCAGTGAGAGTTTTTCCCATCCCCTCCACCCCACTCCTGCCCGCCCGCCCCCTGATAAATGTTATTGCCCTGTGTGATGTAACTGTTGATCAGTTAGTACCAATTTGATGGTGAGTATCAGTGGTGCTTGTTTTTCCAATCCTGTGACACTTCTCTTCGAAGAATGGGTTCTAGCTCCAACCAGGATACCAGATGTGTTAATTCACTATTGTTTTTTATTGCCGAGTAATACTCCATGGTATACATATACCACATTTTATTAATCCACTCGTGTATTGATGGGCACCTGGGTTGTCTCCACATCTTTGCAATTGTGAATTGTGCTGCTATGAACATTCGTGAGCAGATGTCTTTATTATAAAATGTCTTTTTTTCCTTTGGGTAAATACCCAGTAGTGGGATTGCTGGGTCAAATGGTAATTCTACTTTTAATTCTTTGAGGTATCTCCATATTCTTTTCCGTAGAGGTTGTACTAATTTGCAGTCCCACCAGCAGTGTATGAGTGTTCCTATCTGTCCACATCCCCGCCAACATTTGTTGTTTGGGGATTTTTTGATATGAGCTAATCTCACTGGAGTTAAGTGATATCTCATTGTGGTTTTGATTTGCATTTCCCTGATGATTAGAGACGTTGAGCACTTTTTTATATGTTTGCTGGCCATTATTCTGTCTTCTTTTGAAAAGTTTTTGTTCATGTCCTTTGCCCATTTTTTAATAGGGTTGTTTGATTTTTTTCTTCTTGATTTTCCTAAGTTCTGTATAGATTCTGGTTATCAGCCCTTTATCAGAGGTGTAGCATGCAAATATAGGCTTTTATATATTTTTTTGAATCCATGATTTCTCCACAATGTATGTCTAAAAAACTATAGTGTAAAAAATCAAGGAGAAATTACTCATGTTGAGTTATTATTTTCTATTCAAATCAAGTATTAAACTTATTTTAAAAATAACCTGATATCAAATAAAGCTTTCTAAAAACCAGCATTTTCAAACTATATTCCTAAAAACCTTATGATCCATGGAATTCTTTACACATTTGGGCATGTGATTGAAATTTCTTCTCATATGTGTGTGAAGAATTGTTTTCTCTATATAAAAACAATTATATACATAATTTTTATATATATGTATGTAACATATTTTATATATTTATTGATGTATTATTTATTTTATACTTTATATCTACACATTGTCTTTAAAACTGATTAAACTGGAACTAACCAATAAGCACACACATGCACAGAGGAATGTAAAACTAAAAGGAAATCTAGCAGGAGGGAGGGGTAGGAGGGGAAGGGCAAAAACCTACCTAACGGGTACAACACAATGAACATTATTTGGGTGGTGGGCACACGCACAGCCATGATACAAGTATTACAAAAGCAATCCATGTAACCAAAAACATTTGTACCCCCTTAATACTTTGAAATTTAAAAAAAATTTTAAAAAATTTAAAAAAAAGAAGGTAAAAAATCATAAAACAATCTGGTCATTCAAATTAATTATGTTTTAATTTTAGTATATTGACACCACTAATAAGTTAGCTTATTATTATAAGCTTATTATTATAAGTTAGCTTATAGCACAGAGGATAATTTGTTTTTCTTCAGATAAGAAATAAAGTTTCTTCTGCCTACTCTCTACACAATTTGAACCTCATTTAAATGTAGCAGTGATTAATAGTGCTACTTTTTACACCAATCTTTCACTTTATTGCTTAGCTTCAGACCTCTACAAGTGTACCTATAAAATGTTGTAAGCAAGTACACCACTATACTGTATGTATGCTGCATTCGTGTGTCAAACATGATTCAAAATCAGCTACTGGTAACCACAGACTTTAATTCAGCGTGTGATATGGTACAACTATGCGAACAAATGTTTGACCAATCAAATGTCAAATTCTTTCTAAAAGCATATCATCTCTCTCTTTTGTTATCACGGGATAACCATACACAAAGGTTGTACATAGGCCAGCCCCGAACTGTAATTGTGATTTTATATTACAGAGACTGGAAATTTTGTGTGCTTTTTTTCTAAAATTCACATTTATGAACAGAAATTTGGTAATTGTTATACATCGTAAACCATTCAACTATGTAAAATTCTAGCTACACTAATTTCAGGTTTTTATATCCTAACTAAAGAAATTTTTTGATGGTAAATACTTTGAGATTACTTTTGGAAATACAAATTATATGTCAAAAGCTAAATTAAGAAAATAATATTTTTTTAAATAGACATGATCTTTGAATCTTACATCAATGAAAATAATTTCCTTTTCCATGATAATACTAGGAATCATATATGCCAACAACAGTTACAGGAGAACAATTATATGGGAGGAACTTTTAGAATCAGGCTCGATGTAAGTCCTGGATTCCTCACCTGTCTAAGCCCATCTTGGGCTCAGGCATACTAAGATGTTACTTACTATGTAAATGAGAGTTGCTTAGACAGTTTCTTAAGATGTAAGCCTTCAGACTAGGTTTCAGACTCGACCCTTTCTCGGCCTGAGGATGAAAGCCAATTTACCTGAAGTTTACCAGCTATGCATTTCTAGTAAGTTTTACTGGGCTTTCTCACAACTCAATTACCTCTAGGATTTTGATTAAAAGAATATACGATCTACACATCCATTGACTATCCTCAGTGGTGAAGATACTTCCCTTTCTTTGCTTTATTCCACCAAAGTAAGCTATGAATAAGTAAAGATTTACTGTGCAACATCTCAAAGAAATTCAGCTCTTGAACCCAGCAGCCTGGAGGTAAGAAACCATTTTGAAATCAGAAATACAGGCATTTAAGTATACACAAGGTTCACCGTATAGGGGAAAAAATAAAAACCATCTATTCATGTCTTTAAACTGGCAAGAGCTTGAAACCTAAGAGGTCCCTGATATGTAAAATAAAGTTAACTAAATATGTAAACATGTTAGATGAAAGAAAAATATAGCAGAAAAGAATTTTATAAAATAAACCTAAAACACACCTCTTGATATTGTTGAACTACTTGTTCTGGTGTATCTCCTAGAAAGATGTAAAAATCCAGAATGCCACCAATAACTCTGTAAGTTACTATTGGAGTAGGCTGGATGAAAATCTCTACAAAATAAAAATTGGAAAAGTATATGTAAACAGTAAAAAGGTACATAGTAATAAAATAATTGTAGAATCTATTTAAAGTACTTTATATTAACCACATTATTTTACACTATTTTTAAATAATTGAGAAGAAATAAGATGTTGATTGTAGGAATAACTCAGGAGAAAAGTAGAATGCCCCCATGTATGAGTCTTATAATAGGATATCTCAGATATTTCCTTTTACAGATGTTGGCAAAAGCTCCCCTGGATACTTTATTGCAAGGGGTAGATAATTAGTCCTCTTACAACAAAAAGATTTCTTTCTAAAATGGCATTTCAATTAGTTATTTTAATTGAAGAGTCTCTGAAAGATCATATTATCACATATTAATTTCTAAGAAAAAAACAAACGTTTTAAATTTAACTTTTCTATATTTAAGACATAGTAATTGACTGGATAACTATGTAATAAACTGATCCTGCTGAAACATTACTAATTTTTATAATTTTTCTTATCATTGATTCACCTATTAAATAAGTATTTAACTCACAATATTAAAAAACAAAAGATTCTACATTACTTGAAATGTGATAAACTAAAAAATTACTCTTCCTTCTTCCTATTCATATAGAAATCTTTCTCTTTTTTATCTGTAATGGCACATTAATCTATCTTGACAAATGAGGTTATAGGAATGAAAATACTCATTGGCATGAATGTGTTTCAATTTTCCTCTCAAGGGAAAAATAAAGTGCCTGAATGGCATAACATAGCATACTTTCTCCAAAATAGAAGCACTGATATGCAAAAATTTATTGACTCACTAATTTCAAAACCTACTTATAATAAGTTCATATGCTAAAATCATTAACAGTAGAGTTTACTCTGACATACAATATGTATGACTGGAATAAAGACAGTAGTTAAAACATTTCAAGTTATATCTCCTTTAAACACATTAGCAAATAAATTAGTCTCACCCATTGCATTGCTGTTCATTAAAAAAACACCAAATGACTTTCCAGTAGTATCTTCAATGCACATGAAGAATGTTTGATGGCCATATAAATTATTATTATTCTATAAGGTAAAAATTTGAAAATAAAATTTTCAAAGTGCATTTAAAGTAAGTTATTTTAAGTGTCAGGTAAAATAAGTGTATTTAAATAAATTATATATGTTAAAACGATCTTTACAAATTTATTTATATCTACAACTTCTCATATTTCTAATATTAATTTTCTTTACTATGTGTACTTGTACGCTACATGTACACTGTAGCACAAAAATATCTAACATTTTAATTATTAATATTATATTAGCATATAAGTTATATGAAATATACATTATACTAGTAATAGGTTATTTAACTTTCCTTCATGTTTTATTATGATTAAATGAGTTTTGATAAGCTATTCATTATAATAAGGTAATGGCATGTTTGTCAATTATGCCCCATATATGAACTGCAGTGAATTCCAAGACAATGCCCATGCTCATGGAACTTCTGCAGTATGTTTGTTGACAGCTGATGAGGAGCTGCAATCATGGAAGCTGACTGGAGAGACACTGATGAGGTGAAAGGAAAAAGACTTCCTGACTGAGTGGATGTGGAGGCTTAAAGGAAAGAATATATGGAAAATAGCTATGAGGTTCTCAGCCTGACATTTATTACAGATAGTGATGCTGCAAACAGACACTGGTAAAATTTATTAAGAGTTTTGTACCAAATGAGGCTCTTTAAAACAGATACTCATTTGTTTATTTTGGGGAATGAAATAGTTACCACTGGCATTAAAAAACACAAACGTTTGACCCAAATCAATCATGAACCAATAAAAAACAATTTTAAAAAAATGGCATGATCTTTGTCCTCAACAATCTCACATTCCAGAAGAAGAAAAATATATATACAAGAATAATACACTGTGATGATTGCCATACTAAAATATAAATAAAGGCTTAAAAACATAAAGACTAATTGCTCATGAGTGAGTTTGGGAGAAGTTCTTATGAGGTGAAACTTCAGATGAGCCCTCAGTAATGTATTATATGAATGATAAAGAACCATAAGTTTCAGTACTTGCAAAGAAAACCAAATACCTGTGCAGATATTTGAATTTCTGGAAGGTTATCATATTTTTGAACTAGAAGGAGAAAGGCAGAGATGTATGAGATAATATCCAATAGATAAGCAGACACCATACCATGTGAAGACATGTAAAATATGATAAGTGTTTGGAATTATTTCAGTGCAATGAGTAGCCATTGATGGGTTTAAGTACAAGGGTACTTAAACAAAAAAGGAATGATAAAATATGGAAATGAAAGTCAAAAGAAAAAATTCATAAACTGGAAATGCCTGCTCAGATAGTCATACAATCTGTTAGTCACTGAGTTAATTTAGAACTTAGCAATCAATTCCCACCCCTATGATAAACAAGCTTCTAGATTATGAATCACTGACATCCAAATAGTTTAATCGATAATTTCAACTAAATGATGGTTTGAAATAAGCTAAAACTATTACCTGCTCCAATATACTGATTTTATTTATAACAAGAAAAATGTTCCTTACATCACCAGGGAGTTGATCTCGAGTAAAGATTGGCCATGTTTTCCAATATAAATCATGACGAAATCTCTTGTGAATATGTTCCCCAATACCATAAATATATTCACTAGGAAGTCTGGTTGAGATCTGTAAATACTGGTCAGAGTACACCAGGGGACCAACGCTGGTGTCAAACCTACACCATAAAATAAATTAATAAATGATCTATAGACATATATAAAATGTTCTACCATATGGGTTTATGTTAACATCATTCAGAATATTTCATTTTAAAGATGTCAGTCTTCATCTGTGGTCACTTCTTAGAAACACTCAAATTATCCCATAACCAGAACTTGTTCATTTTATCAGCACAATTTGCTTCATCATCGCCAATACCTTTCATATACATTCCCTCCTCTAAGCTTCATCAGAACCTTAAAGTCTAACTACCATTATCAATCCCATTTCACAGATGACACAATTGGAAAAATTAATTGTTTTCAAAGGTCATAAACTGGTAAGCAGCAGAGCCAGGATTCAAGCCCAGTTCTTCCAGGGACTGAGTTTTAAAACATACTATTATACTGGTTTCCACACATCTAACATTTATGTGAAAATTAAGTTCAAAATGATTTTTCCAAAAGAGAAAAAAGTTATATATTTTATGCAGACCAAATATATACTATAAGAAATATTAAACTGTATTTAACATTTTTTGTTTTCATTTTTATTGACAAGTAATAATTTTATATACATTAGGCCCTCTGTATCTGTGAGTTCTGAATCTGTGGGTTCAACTAACTATGGAAGGAGAATATTTGGGAAAAAATGGATGGTTACCTGTGTCCTTTACGTGTACAGACTTTTTTTCTTGTCATTATATCCTAAACAATACTGTATAACAACTATTTACATAGCCTTTACATTGTATGAGGTGTTATAAGTAATCTAGAAATCATTTAAAGTGTACAGGAAGATGTGTCTAAGTTATAGGCAAATACTACACAGTCATCCTAGAACCAATACCCCAAGGATACCGACGGATGACTGCATTTATGGAGTATTTATGGGATGTTTTGATATATGTTATTGAATTTATTGAATTTTTAAATCGAGATAATTAACATATCCATCAACCTACATATTTTTTTTGTGGTGAAAACAGTTAGAATCCACATTACTCTGTTAGCAATTTTGAAATATACATTAAATTTATTATTGACTATAGCCATTATGCTGTGCAATAGATCTTGAAAAATTATTCCTTCTGTCTAAGCCTTTGACCAACATCTCTGCATTCTCTCCAACCTCCAGGCTCTGGTAACCACCATTCTAGTCTTTACTTCTACGATTTGGACGTTTTTAGATTCCATATGTAAGTGAGATTATGCAGTATTTGTCTTTCTGTGCCTGTTTTTTCACTTAGCATTTAATCTTTTTATAGTTTAACACAAAGGCAATTGCAAAAGTATCAAAACATATTTAATAAAAGTAATTGCTGACATTCAATATTGACAATTGCTTTATTAACATTTCTTGAGAATGAAGAGCATTTATCTTGACAATATTCACAGGATATGATTAATATCTTGTACCAATACCCCCACAAAACATTCATAATGAAGGTATTCAGCTTTTATTTAATTTTTTTATATATATATAATTTTAGTATTACCATGATAATTAACCCTTCTCTGAATAATAACTATTTGGTCCTACAAGTTGGTAACAGATTATGATAAATAAGGGGGGAAAAATACGACAGGAGTTCTAGGTATGCAAAAATTACACAGGCTATAATTGTATCAGTGATGCTCTCCACCTTCACCTTTGGTGTGCCCCAATTTGTGTATTCTCATTCAAGTTCTAGCACGTTTCATCTACAGGAAACAAAACCTCTTTATCCTCCTAATCTTTACAAAGATGTACACCCACCCTCTTTTTGGAGGAAATTTATTCTTTCCGAAAATACCTTAACATTAGGACTTTCCTATTCTATAATAATAGAATAAAATTGACCAGTTATTTTATATAAATGTAAAATAAGATAATTACTTACAAAGTTCTGCTATTGCTTTTCCTAACAACTTTGATGCTAAATGGATTTTCAATAACCTGCACATCATACAGTGTCTCAGAAACTGTGGGTCCAGTAAATTCTTTTACAAACTGATGAGGAACTTCATATCGTCTATTATTTAGATCAGTAATCTGCAAAGATTTAAACAAATTAGCATTACCTGATTCTAAACTATTATTGAATTTTTAAATTCTGAATTAATTGTTAAATACAAGCTTCAAGTAAAAAAGAATACATTTAAAAATTTTATCAAAGAGTTACTAATCTACTCATAACCTTTATTTTAATATTGTTGAATGGCTATGAACAAACCATAGAAATTGTTAAGGAATAAATAGAATTGGTTGGTTACAAAAGCACCATACATACAATCCAGTGTAGATTTTTATTGACTAATATAGAAATATCAGTGATAGTATTACCAAATATTGATTATTGAATACTAGACTTTTATGAATTGAATTGTTCTCAGTGCTTTTCAGTGTTCACCCCTGTAGATAGTCCCACAATAATTTTTAATTTTGTTTTTAAAAAACCTTTAGTTCCTTTGAAATAACAATTTTTTGCATTTACACAGCACTATTAACACTTTTCTCAAATTAAAATTTTATTAAATCCTTCATCATAGCCTGCAGTTTAAATAATAAAAATTACTGATGTTTATTGAATTTTAATTCTCTTCAAGACACTATGTTAAATATCTTACATTGACTATATTATTTAAATTCTTCAAAAATAAGTGCTGAAGGAAACATTATTATTATTGTTATATTTGAGGAAACAGGCTCAGAGAAGCAGAGTCTAATTAGTCCTTTGCTTTGGAATAAATATTTCGCAAGAGGGAAAGTATATTGGTAGTATGGAAAGTGTGTTCATAAAATGTATTTTACTATGAAAATGTTCTTTAGAAATCTCAAAAACCAAACCTTGAACCGGAAACGATTGGGAGTCTGACTTTGAGTTGTGAAAAGAACATTGTTAATGTCATTTCCAAAGAGTGTAGGTGAAGGTATCCTGTTTAATTTGGCTTCAAGTCCTTAAAGAATGAAAAAAAAAAGCTGGCATGAGTTATTTTAACTATAAAGACTAACAATTATTAAATATTTTGTATATTTTCATAACAGTACATTTTTTATAAGTGAGTGCTTTTTAAATTAGATACAATCATGGAAAAAAGAAATCTTTTGGATAACAAATTTGAACATTCTTGTGTTCATGCTTGTCATTGATTACATTTAAGATTTTTTCAAAGAAAATATTAAAACACATTTTTTTTTCTCTTAGAATATACCATATTGAACCATTATGATACAGCACTTCTCACCAGTACTTGTTGTTATCACTCCTTCGGCATTATAGCCATGGTTATCTACGAAGAAGCACCAAGGAATAACAGAGTAATTCCATGGCCTCCAGCAGCAGCCTCGCTGTGCACAAATTACCTGATAAAATAGTTTTTTAAAAGGAATAATGTGATTATTACTATTATCAGATGTTTCAATCTCTATTTTTTCAATGACAGAATGTTTTAAAAACAAGCTTATTTCTTCAATATATAATATGTCAAAATAACATTTGTTCTTTTGCTCCCTTTACTTGGAAGAAATATAAATAAATATTTGATTAATTTAATTAACTACAACCTCTCAGAGATTTATGCTCAAGTTGTTATTATTAAATTCTTGTATCAATACAAATCTTTGTTTTGTTTTGTTTTTCTTTTTGAGACAGATCTCGCTCTGTTGCCCAGGCTAGAGTGCAGTGGCATCATCACAGCTCACTGCAACATCAAACTCCTGGGCTCAAGAGATCCTCTTGCCTCTGCCTCCCAAGTAGCTGGGATTACAGGTGTGTGCCACCACACCCAGCCATACACATTTTTGTAAGCTCATGTGTTTTAAAGGCTCCAGCCCTCTGGGCAATTTGATTCTGTTCTCATGGTGTTGATGCAGAGAACTGAAGTATTTTATTTGTACTAATTATCTGTGAATCTGCAGGTTAAGCTACAAAGGTGAAGATATTGCCCTGGATTCAAGCCTACATAAAATGTTTAGGATAGTTATTTCCACCTGTTTATTAGTTCAATATTTGACTATTTAAAATTTCTTTACTAGTTTATGTTTCAGGTGTCACAAATAGTTGCTGCAATTGCATTCAGTAAATAAAGGAAAATGCTAAATTCTCAGTAATTTTATTATCTATATGAAAGACGTGAAGTGGAAGAAAAATTACAAGTGTTAATATAAAATGCTGAGCAACACGGTGGTGCTATGTATTAGCAGTGGTATAATTATAAATCTAAACATTTAAATTTAATAGTGTGACACACTTTCATAATATGAATACCCTGTAGAGTTTTCCCCTCTTGGCTATTTACCATGAAAATAAGTTAAAAGCCTCCATGTTTAGTCAATTGAAAACATACATTAAACTTTCTCCTATTTTCCCATCAAATTAAAATGGTATCAGATACACACACACACACACAGATGTACACACACATATCCATTTTGAACAGGAGTATAATTGGATCTGATCATTCTGGAGGGTCATTACTTATCAGAGTCTAAAATGTATGTGACTTTTGATCAGGCAATTTTATCTGCAGTTATCTAAACTATAGAAATACTCCCAGAAATACAAAGAGATAATTTGTACAAAAATTATCATTTATACAGTCTTTATAAAAGAATTTTTTAAATGTTAGTACAAAACAAAGAGGTAGAATTAGACATACATGTAATGATTTGGAAAGTATAAAGGTGCTAAGTTTAAAAAACAAGAGAAAAAATAAGCACAGTATAATCACATTTTGACAAAATAAAAAATGTATAGTAAAACAGGCTTACATTAAATTCCTTAAAACATACTGTATTAGTTTCCTAGGGCTTCCATAATATCTATGAAAAATGTGTCTTAAAACAACAGAAATTTATTCTCTCACAGTTCTGGAGGCTAGAAGTGCTAACTCAGGGTGTCAGCAGAGCCATGCTGCCTCCAAAGGCTCTAGGGAAGGGTTCTCCCTTGTCCATTTCTAGCTTCTAGTGGCTTTTGGCAAATCCTTGGCATTCCTTGACTTACAATCAGTGAGCAAGCTATAGGCCTTGCTATTCCTAATGTTGCCCTAAGGAAAATCTCATCTATGTGTAATTTTTCATGGCAAATTAATCAGAAAATTATGTAAGTATGATGTAGCAAAGATGGGACTACATTTTATAGTTGATTTAGTTATTTGTTTGTGGTAGGGGGGAGTGGGAAAGTTGAGATTTAGATGGGCATATTATAATATTTGCAAATGCAAACATTTGCAAAATGTCAATATATACAGTCAGCCCTCTATATCTGTGGACACAGTAAACTGTGGATAAGAAATATTTGAAAATTAACAATACAACAATAAAAATGGAGCAAATAAAAATATAGTACGACTATTTGCATAGCATTTACATTGTATTATTTTAGGTATTATAAGTAATATAGATATGATTTAAAGTATATGGGAAGATGTGCATAGGTTATATGCAAATACTATGCCATATTTTATAAGGGACTTGAACATCCACTTCCACAGATTTTGGTATCTGCAGGGGTCCTGGAACTAATCCCCTGTAAATAGCCAGGGAAGACTGTATACACACACACACACACACACACTCATTGACCTTTATTCCCAAACAGGTTTATGAAGAAAAAGGAAGAGTCGATTTAAAGTTACATGCATCCAATCAGTTACCCTTAATTTTCACCTTTTGATGTTCCCTCCTAATTGTCATATAATGAAAAATAACAATTTTCAAAAAGTGAGTATTATTTTATTTTCCACAGGTACTTCTTAATGCCTTCATTACAAACACTCTAATGAAGCAGAGATATTCTCTCCCCAGTGTTCTATATTATCACAGGTAGAAGTAGATTTGAGAGGGTACAATTTCATAAAAGTTTATAAAATTAACAATAACTTGTTAAGCATGGATTAGTATTAACTTGCTAATTTGAATTGAGCAGAGACACAGAAAAGCAAGCTAAGTAACTTCTCTTATCTATCATTTGTTTATATAGAACTACAATAAAAAGATAAATGCAACCTATTAACATTTAGATCCATAATAATATGGGATTGATCCAATATTGAGCAATTATATACATTATGATTTATATATTTATAAGAATATTAAAGACTTTTGTTGCAGACCTGTGTTGGAAATTGTTCTGGAATGCAGTTTATTCTCTCATTGACAGGATCATTTAGCTCATTTGGACATTTTCCTGAACCAGAAGGATAGGGAGTCGTAGCTGGAGTTGAAGTAGAATCACTAATTTCTGGGAGGGGAAAAAACTCAATAAAATAAAACGTGACATTAAATTAATTTTTTTCAGATTTTTCAAGTAATTAATACTTCATGAAAGAATGCATGAATTTATATATGATAAAAATTGAAAAATATATTTTGTATTAAAAAGACTCACAAATTCAAGCCTTAGTTATCAAAAGGAAAAGATCCAAATAATACTTAGAAATTGACAGTGCAGAATTCTATTGTCTGTTTCTTCAGAAAAAGTACATTCACAGAAGGTCTTGGTGTAGATTCAAAAGGAAACAAAATATACATTCACACCACACTTAGCATTTGTGTTTTATAGCTGAAAAAAGAAGATAGAGAAACATGGATTGGAAGAAAAGGTGTAGAGAGGAGACAAGAAATTAGAGAAAAGAAAAATAGGAGGAAGAAGATGCTTGGAATGGAATAGTTTCATAGGTGGATAAGAGAAAGCCGGAATAACAAAGAAAAAGAGATCCAAAATCCATATAAAGAAGAAACATTCTAGGAATCACATGTGGGTAAGACAAAACCGATTGCTTCACAATACAGTGAGCTCTCAGCTGCTAGAAGAAGGTGAAACAAAAGACTAACAGCAATAGGAAATGCTAACTACAGTTAGACTAAAAGACAGTATGTAACATACTTTACAATTCTGATTTCATCAAGAGAGAATGATGAAAAAAAAGATTCGGTAGTCCAGAGTAGTACACACCAAGATAAATTAGGATTGAAATATTTAGGAAAAAAAAAACACCTCAAGCCTATTTTCACCTTCCCTCTACCTGCCTTTCCCATACAACCTCTCCTTAAAAAAAAATTGAGCCAGACAAATAATATTCATCAAAATCCTCATCTCCTTTGCAAGTGTCTGAAGGTCAGAGCAAAAACCCAGCTTTTCCCACTACTGAGAAGAATCTTACTGGCAGCAGCGGCAATCGTTCCACCTTTGGTGACAACTTGATCCCTTTGCCTCTTTGCTCTTTCTTAAGTAACGTAAGTAGGAAAGGCAATTAATGTCGGTGCCTGTGGATTCCTTAATTACAATGACTATTCATGAAAATAACTGGAACATAATTGACAGAAAAATTTGGAAAAATTGTGTAACTTACCCTAGATCGTTCTACATCTGTTTCATCTAGCATAGATTATTTTTAAAAATCAATAACTATTGTGGAGTAACTTTCTCCTAAATTCGCTATAATGTATAGGTAGTTTTAATATTACTTACCTTCAACAGCAGGCGTCTTAGTTGCTAAAACAGCAACTAGGGCAATTGCTATTATGGTAACTATGGCAAAGAGGACAATCAGAGAAATTTCTAATCCACTAAATTTCTTTCTTGCCATCTAATGAAAGAAAAGGATATATGTTTAAAATGTAAAATATATACCTATAATGAACCACTATCAATTATCATGAAATTATATTCATTTTTTTAAACAAGCACAATGTAAACAAAGCTGCAGACAGCTCTATCAGTTAATAACCCGAAATAATATACATTGACAAAAATGTAAGCACCACATGTAATTTTAAGTAAAAAGAATGAATTAGTGATGCAATAGTACACTAAGATGAAAATATAGAGGGAAAAAAGTATTTCCAAGTAGATGTGTCTTGCCCTCTCAATTTAGAGCATTTTGCAAGTCAATGACTTCCATTTGCACTATGTTTTTCAATTCTCCCAACAACTCTATGAAGGAGGTACTGTTATTCACATTTTATTGATTAGGAAATTCAAGCTTAAGAGAGAATAATTTATACATCAAAGTCAAAAAATTCAGTTCTTCCTATTGAACTCTCATCGTTCCAATTCCGATACTACTTTCTATGACAATATTGTGGAAAAAAATACAAATATATATATTTGGAAGGAAAGTATATATTTGGGAGTTTTTGCTCAATTTAAAAACATTTTGGACTATATTATCACCAAGTTCCTCCATGAGACAACAAATAAAATATACCAAACTCTCGTATAAAAAATACATATTGATTTTTAGACAACCTGATGCATTTGAATTAGCATACACAGGGTAGCCAAATGTAGACTGGGAGAACCCCTCTCTAATAATTACCTCAAAGAATACTTTTTAATTTAGTTTTGACTATACATCTTCTCTTTTTCCTAGTTTTCAAGTTCTCATGAATTTTCTGTATTCCATGGTCTTTATATAAATCCTCATTCAAAGGCATATACTGAGGTAGAATCTAGAATTTCTATGGTAAATGTTTTAATAAATTGCTGGTTTAATCCTTTTTTTTTTTTGGTCTCATAGTGGTCCCTCTCCTGTGACTATGTCAGTTCATATACCAAATTGTCCCAATCTAAAAACCCCTTTTCCCTTCCTCATATTTTTCCACCACATTGAATCATTCAATAAGTCTTTTGAATTTACCTGCAAAATATTTTTAGAATCATAGCCTCATCCTATCCTCAACACTGCAGCATATTTTTTGGATAGCATGTCTCCTTTGGACATGCTATTCAATCTTACTTCAATCTCTCCCCATCTACCCTTCTAGGTGAATTCTAATTGATGTCTAGTTCAAATGTCACTGCCTCTATGAGTCCATTCCTACTCTTAGAGGCAGAGTTAAGCTATACTTTCTCCATTTTGCCATAGCACATAACATATCTATTGCAATTATTCATGTGTATGTCAATTACCTTTATTAGATTGTTACATCTTAATAGCAAGAATAATGAAAGTAGTTCAAAGACTGATATTGAGTAAGCACAAGCTTAATTTGTAATATGCCTTATGAATGAATGTTTGAAGATTAGCATTTAATTTTAGCATATAATTTCCTGTTACAGATATGTTAGCTGTTTATTGTATCAGTAATCTTCAAAGAAACTGAATGTAAGCTAAACTTAATAAAAGCAACAGGGAATATACAAAGCTGTTTGGAAAATAAAACCCAGTTGCTTGATGTTATGTGAAAAATGATGTTACAGTTAATGTTCAACTTTAAATAAGTATAATTCTCATTTAAAGCAATATCCTACTTTGGTATTAAGAAGCCAATAACAAGAATTGCGCTTTTCATATCATTAAGGGAAGCCTTAAAAAATGCATATTGCATGAAACAAACTCTCTTTTATCCAGAAATATCAGAGCAAAATTAATGTGCTAAAATTAAATTACTCATGTGAGCACTCATAAACAATCAGCACTAAAATTTTTCATACTCTGTAAATGGTAATTATAGTGATCATTTTGGATTACAGTAATTTAAAGCAAAATTTACTTTTGGAAATTGTATATTAATATCCTTTATCTGCATATTTGTTATGGAAATGAATAATACTTTATTAGATGATAGCTTGATGAAGATCTTTAAAAGATCTACTAGGACAAAATTAATGCTTTATAAATGTAATATTCTACTCTGCCTATTAGATTTTGTTAAAATATATTTAAGCATACTTATTCCTCTACTTTTCAAAATATTTTTCAGCCCATTTTTCCATATAGAGCAATCACCAGCTATGATTTCACCTAAGTCTGACAAAAACTATAACAAAGAGCTGGGCAAAGAAAATATTCCCTTTTCTTAAAAAAATATAGAAATATTTTCTCCTGTTTTAGTACAAGGAATTGACAATATATTTAAAATGGCAACATAAAATATATGATTTTGCTATTTTAAATAAGTGCAGATAGATGGGAATATTGCTAACATGAATGAAGGAAAGCATAATTATTTGGAAATATGAAAATAACAACAGAAAATATGATCCATAGACTTACCTTATTTCATAGCCTGTTCTGTTTGCTATGCTGTACCAGAGTTGGGTAAGACTGCCAAAATAATTATCAGGAAAAATTGCTCAGCTATATATTGACCTGCTCATAAAGTTTTATTGCACCCTTACCAGCCTATCAGTATTTAAAAATCTTCTGTTCAACATGCAATTGTTAAAAGCCTTAAACCCTGAAAGTAGTTTGCATAAACATTTTTCTCTGAGAATCTAAGTTAATTAGTAATTGTCCTATCAGATAGTCCTTCATTTCTAGAAGTTATGAACTATCTTGAGAACGTAAAAGTAGTTATTTCAATTGGTTTTTTTCTATCTTAAAAATTATATTTCTTTCATTATCTGGATGTTACTTTAATAACTGTTTTGCCTCATTGTGTGAAATTTAAATTCTGACTGAAAGGTGGAAACATATTCAAAAGATAGAATTTGTAAAATATTTTCAGGATCTAACAATTAGAAGATAATATTTTATTCAAAACGATTAAATGAAATTTATCTCCTGTGTCTTGTTTTTAATCTTAAGGTTGAGGAACTGACCAAATCCATAAGAATAGAACATAAAGCTATACGTGTATAGATCAGTAATTCATAAAAAAATCAGCATTTTATTTTTCTATTTATTATGTATAGCACTAATTTAATTATCAAAAATCATATTGTCAACATTTTTCATTTTATATAGTAAAATTTATACAATCAATTACACTTCTGGTTTAAGCCACTATTGTGTTTAAGAGCAATGGATTTGACATAAGAGATCTGGCCATAAATGCCAGCTCTACTATGTATACCTGAGAAACTGTGGGCAAATTTCTTTACTTCTTTAAGAATAAGTCTATTTATCTATGAAGTGTTAATTAAAATATCAATCCATAGGGTAATTGTGAGAATTGTATGGGCCAATATAGCCTGTTATTATTATTGCTGTTGTACTCTCACAAAGAGAGTTCAATGTAACTCCGAAATGGTCAATATCTGAGTTCTGCACACAATCTGCAAACTACATTTTCAAAGAAATATATATTAAAATAATGTATTCACACAAAACTAAATATGAGTTTAAAGAGAAAATAAAAGAATTGTATTCATGGATTACTACAAGACTCAAGGGATATAAAAGGAAAACTCTTAGTATATAAAAAAGCAATTTTATGAAAATAAGATTAGAATCATTCTAGAATGGCCTTAATGGGAAGAAGTAAGTCTAATGTAATAAAATTGAGGAGTGATTAACTCTCTGTGCATTTACTACATAATTATATAAGTGGAGAATTCCATTAAATCTCCCCAAATCTTCCAGAATAAAGATTTGAGCAAAGCAAGGTCACAGGATATAAAGTCAATATACAAAAGTTAATCAAGTTAAATACTCGATTGCTATATAACAGCAATGAACAATTAGAAACTGAGACTAAAATATAGACAGACTTATAGATATAGATATAAATGGCTAGATAAGTAATCATCTACAATAGTACCAAAAATAATGTTGATGAAAGAAGTCAAAAAAGATCTGAATAAAAGGAGAGATATACTGTGTTCATGGATTGTAAAACCCAGTGTTGTTAAGCTATTGATTCTCCACAATTATACCTATATATTCAATATAATCCAAATCAAAACCCCACTAGGTAAATATTGACAAGTTAATTGTAAATTTTGTGTATCAATTTGTATAGCAACTTATAATTTCACAAAACTGGAAACAACCCAGGTATCTGTCAACACCTGCCATATCCATACAATAGTAAACTACTCAGCCATGGAAAGTTACAAAATGTTGATTCACACAACAACATTGATGAATCTGAAATTTCATGTTGTTTTCTCTGTAATTTCTCTTCTCTGATGGATTCAAGAAGAGTAGTTAACACTTTGTTTTCTTCTTTTAAGGGAGCAAACATTCTTTCCAGATTTCCACGTCTTTGAACTGAAACTGTAAGCCTATGCCAAGTTTCAATTAGTCCTCCTTTATATTTTCTTTTATGTATGGAAATATTTTAAGTAAGATCATCTGTTCTCTCTAATTAAATTTTCTTATCATCTATTTCATATCCTGATCTCCCTGTCTAATGCCATGAACTGGCCTTTGCTTGGAGCAGTTTCTTTTGTTCTTTCTTACACATCTTCTCCCAACCTAATCCTGGTTCCTTCAATGAATCTCAATCAATAGGAGAGTAAGGTATTCATGAATTGCTTGGAAGGTAAGTTCAGACAAAACCACAATACAAAGGCACTCAATTATAAACATAAGAAATTATTTGCAGTAATAAAAGACAGCATTTGAACTTAAAATGTATTGTTTTTATTGAATAGCAAGTATGAATTTTTAAAATATTAATTATTAACATACAAATTGCACAAACATTTTAAAACTTCATGAAGTAAAATAACCCCAAAATTGAGTTGGTTAGGCAGTAGGCAAAAAAAGTTGTAAACACCAAAAGTGAAATTGAACCTTAAATGGTGATTGAAACCTAGTGTAATCAGAACAGATTAGTGCTCAACTACTCTTTTTATGGACATATATAAGAGCTAGTATTCCAGTCTTATCATGACACATGGCACAGATAACTTCTTAGTTTTTAATCTCTACATCTGACTATTCTTACAAGCTTCAGACCCAAGTTTCCAGGTAACTCACCCAAGTTGCCAGGTAACTCACCTTCAGCATATCTAAAACAAAACTCTTAACCATCTCCGTCAAAACCGTTCTTTCTCTATCTCTCTATGTCAATTAAATTCTCTACTTTTCTCCAAGTCACATGAGCTAAAGATTTTCAACTCCTTTTTGTTCAGCATTATATATGTAGCCATTTAATTCTGTAAGTGCTTTCTCTCCATATCTCATATGTAATCCTTTCTGTTCACTTTATTGTGGATGCTGTAACTTATAACTTCAAGCCTACATTATTGTAATTGTTTCTTAACTGGTCTTCCAAACTGCAATTATTGAAATTTTCTCTTTTACTTTTAAAGTAAATCCACCTAACTCTCCCCACAAAAAATGGTTCAGCTCATTATATTCCCAGGGCAGTATTCCAATGATACGTATTTACTACAAAGTAGAGAACCAAACTTCTTAACCTCAGATTTAAAACTCTATTATAAATTTTCTATCCATCTTACATCTTATAATCAACACACTTTCCTCCAATACCCATCTGCTAAGCCCTTTTTACTTTCTTAAGCTCATACCCATGCTTGTTTGGTCCAGAAGCTGGATTGCCCTTTCTTAATGCAAATTGTATCCATATTTCCTTGACATAACTTTTCTTTCAAAGGGACTTCTTAAATCCTTATCCGTGCCCTCAAGAGCATAAATTTCTCCCTTTTTTCCCTCCATAACAATGTATTTTATACTTATATTACAGTGCTGTCTTAGCTTGTCTGATATTAAAACTGTCTATGATTGCTTCTATTGGCCATATGAAACTGGAACACTTAGAGAGCAAGGAAAATGATTTCCTTGCCTTTACTTAATTTACAACGTTTTGTATGGAGCAGGATATAGCAGTGATTGCCAATTTATATCTATATCAATTCTGCTTTGTCAAAACCCACCAGCCAAAGACCATCAGGAACACTATTGTAGTCGAACAAGGAACAGCAGGATGTCACAGAGGATTGTGGAAGGGTATTTTGTTGTTCTTGTTGTTGTTTAATAGGACTTAAACTTGTGCTGTGTGACTATAAAGAGAGGTTCAAGAATGAGAGACTAGCTCTGGATTGGATAATGTCCAGCAGCAAAGGCAATTCAGCAATACAGTTGCCAGGTACAATAATCCTCGTTTAGGAGGTGGGAGGAACAAAGTCAAGCTGGAGATATCATTGGTAATAAGGCAGCAACACATTCAAAAGTCAATTGTTGCACCTGCAATATGGCCTTGTTAAGAACATTGTTTATTATACTCTGACCATCAGCAGAGCTAATTTTTCATTTTTTTCTTTTCATTTCAGTGATAAAATCACCTAAATTGAATGGGGTAAGCAGCTGTCAAGACTACATTTTCCAGTCTCTCATGCTGTTAATTTTGTCTATGTAACTAAATTCTAGACAATGGGATGAAACCAGAATTCATGCATGAAACTTTCACTGTACATTTTTAAGAAAAGACTTCTTGCCTCACCCATATCCTCTATTTAATTTTTTCTATGAACTAGGCACACAGGTGTTTCTGTAAATCAGCTTTGACCATGTATTTCTAAGGAGATAGTGGCTTGGAATCAGAAGGCTCCTAGATTCTAGGACCACCTTGTGGACCATAGCTACTTATCTACCCTACATCTTTCACCTTCTTCTGAATATTAAATGAAAGAGTGAATATTTGAGTCTTTTAATTGGAGGAGCTTGTTAGATACTTATCTAATACAGATGATAAGAATAGATATCAGCCATTGAATTATGAATTCTAATGATGAAATATTAAGTATGTCTACTATGGATCCAGAGATGGCTGGTTGGATTGTGTGCATTATCTATCACCTTCTTTGACCTTCTATTATGTAGTTTGCTATGTTTACAAATCAGGAAACTATAAGCATGCATACACTACATATAGGACTAAGAATAAATAACAAAAATATTAAAAAGACTAGTAGTATCTCACTATACACGTAATTGTAAAATAGAATAGAAAATGAAAAGGGAGCCTCATTCATGCTATGCTATTGATGAGAAAGGTTTTACTTGTTTTTCTCAAATCTGCATTCTTGAAACGTGAACTGTGAATTTGGATGGTGCTATGATCTGAATGTTTATGTAGTTTATGGTCATAACACCCTGAACACACCCCATCACATCTGAATGTTTATTTTCCCCAAAAACTCATGTGTTGAAATCCTCACTCCCAAGGTGACAGTATTAGGAGGTGGGGCTTTTGAGAAGTGATTAGTTCATGGGGATGGAGGCTTTATGAATGGGATTAGGGCCCTTATACAAGAAGCCTTAGAAACAGCCTTCACAACATGAAGGCACCATTTATGAACCAGGAAATAGGCCTTCACTGAACATCAAATCTTCCAGCTCTTTGATCTTGGAATTCCCAGCCTCCAGAATTGTGAAAAACAAATTTCTGTTTTTTATAAGCAAACGAGTTTATGGTATTTTGTTATAGCAGCCTGAGCAGACTAAGATAGATGAGGAAGAGCCAGTTCATTTCAAATACCTGGAAAACTTCTAATAAGTTAATATTTGAAAACTGTTCTTTAATCTTCCCTGGAGCAAATAGACAAAACAGATTGCTATTTAATAAATTTCAATCATATGGTATGTAAAGAAAATTTTATTTTGTCTTTTTAATATTATTAGTTCTTTGACATTCATATAAAATAAAACAACTGATAAAAATGAATGTCTGAAAACAACTTTTATAATTATCATTGTAAATATTGAAAATATATCTCTTTCCTGAAAACAGTCCTAAAATTTCCAACTTGTTGATAATTTTCTTTACCCTATTTCCACATTGTATTCTAGGGCATTTATTACAGAAATACCACTTTTAGAGTATGAAATATTCATTCACATATTGGAAATAGCTAATAAAACAAAAGGCTAAATATAGTAAGGAATTTAAAGTAAAGTGGCCATGATTTATCTGTAATGGCTATTAGCATATAAGTTCCTAAAATAGAAGTTTCACAAAAAACCGTAAAGGTAAATAAAAATAAAATGACTAGGGGCTGCTCTGAAATTAAGTTGATTTTCCTCACACTGTGAGATTTACCTACTTTCATTTAAATATTTACTAGAAACTTAAAGCCCTATTTCTTTGACAAATAAGTTGAGAACCCTGAAACCAGCTTAAAAACTTGCCTTTTAAATTCCTCCAATTTTATATTATGGGCAATCAGTAAAAAACTACATAGGACTCTGAGTTCATAGGACTCTGTGAAACTAATTTTTAATTCTAATTATGTAAATATTTTAACAATGCTAGTAAGTTATCAATGAAATATGAACTAAGCACTAGGTTTTTTATTCCTTCACACCTGTAACAAAATTGAAAAAATGTTTATTAATTAACTGGCAGTAACTAAAAGTGAATTTTAAATCAATTTGAATATAAGTATTTTGAAAGTAATGAAGCAATCTCTAGGAATGAGCATCTCCAACATGCAACCTTTCTAAGCCTTCAATCAAGATAACATCAAACATCTAAGACTAATTTTAGTATCCATTCAAATCTGCAATAGGTTCAAGAAACATAAGTTTTTAGGAGGAAAATATGGGCTCAATGGCTCATTTAACTCATACATTTTCCAAGCCAACAAACGACAACTGAACCAAGAAACCCCTTCCAGCTCTAATATTCACATTCTCCATATTTTGAGATTTTTATGATCATTCTAACCCATTGATATGTTACCAAATGCCAACTCTGCATTAGGGTGGATAAGTGGATGAATGATATTTCCCATTTCTACAATCGCTGCTTCATAAAGTTTGTGAGACCATGTACTGTGTGCAAAAGTCTCAACTTATTAAACTTTTTATGACACAATAGGATAATTGTCCAATTAAAATGAGAATACAGGCCATAGTGGAGACATTTTATGTTGTTAGTAAACTTCCCTGATATTTTCAGAATATATAGAACAAAGGTTACAAGACTAACATTGTAATTTTTTCATTGGAAAATCTGAGAATATATAGCTAAAATATAAAGTCAGACTAATAGTTGGAATTCATTTTAGGTTTAGAATATACTACTTCAATTATAGTAGAAGAAATTCTAATCCAGGAAAACTCTATGTGTTAAGTGTCACCCATAATACATATATCTAATTAATTGTTTCAGTCTTTCCCACCTAAGGGAGGAAAAGACCTAAGAAAACATCTGCTTTGGATAACCACTGGATTGCTGGCATAATACTGAAAACTCATCACACCAAGACATGTTTTAGAAGGAATAATACATCAACTTTTTTCACAGATTCTGAGTTGTTAAGAATTTCTACTTTTTGATAGGTCAGTTTTGGCAACATGATTTCTCAAAAAGTAGTTTGTTTTACTTCAAAATGTCTAGATTCTGCCTTCTGTGCAAAATATAGAAAACTGGAAAGATCATAATGCTACCACTTTTATAATAACAAAACAGTTGGATACTCTGCAGACACAACTTTTCTTGAACCCGTCAGACACTTGGGGTCATAATAAACCTATTATCTCAAAACCTAAAGAAATCTAGAAGAACCCAAAGAGACATGGGATATGAGCAGATGGATGCCAGTGCCATACAAGCCAGTAAGGAGAGTGCTGAGAAAATCTGTAATGAATTGCTAAAGGCTGAGTGTGCACTATCACGAGAATATGGAAACTGTGGGAGCCAAAGACACAGGGGAATTTGCACCCACTCACAAGGTCTTCTAATGCATGGGACTAGGGACTGAGTGGAGAGAGTTGAGAAATCCTCCCTTATGAGGCAGGTTTAGTGGAAAGAAATGGCTGCTGCTGCAAGAAAGGCACAATATCCCACCTGCTCCTATTAACTCCTCACATAAAAGGTTTTATGATTCTGGGAAAATGTAACAAACCTGGTGTCCTTAGGACACAGGTGAAGACCTGTTGAAGCCAGGAGAATGAAACAAGAAAAAAATTTCTCTTCTCCTGGGAAAAGCGCAGCAATATGTTTTGAAACTGGACCATTAGGAGAGTCTCCCTACTGCTGGGTATGGGGCAGAATCACAAAGAAGGCCACACCCTTGAGACCCAAGGACATGGTACCTGCTAAAATGAAGGCTGAACCAGAACAGAGAACATTACTTCCTTCCAGACTAGCTAAACAGCCTTGAGAAACAGGGAACAGCAGTCTACCATTAAGGAAATGGATCATGGAAAGAGACCTTCTGTGAGGCACCAAGGAAAAGAAAAGACCTAAAGCCAAGGGTCAATAGACATTGAAAAAAACACAGTCTGTAACTCAACCATCCCTACCCACTACCCCTCCTTCAAACTGAAGGTAACTCTAGAGAAATATGAAGCTAGTGGTGCAATTTGGGTATCCATAGCAACGAAAAAATTGAAACCCAGTTTAGCTCCTGTCTAGATTGACAGAACATTCCACAATAAAAGCTTAGCAAAAGCTAAGATGTAACCATTTCCAGGCATAAGCGCTAATTATCTCAGTCTCTACTATCTTACCAAAAAAATCCCAGTTTACTTTTAGTATCAGATTTACATTTAATTGTCCAAACAATGCTTAATAATGTATACCCATTAGATCATGGATGGTGTATTATCTTCCTTTATTTACCTTATTCAATAAATGTACTGTTAATAATATATTTGATGATTAAAATGTTGTATTGAATCAAGTTTTTAGTGATGCAATGAAATATGTACTTTCTATGAAGTTTGATGTTAACCCATGACTATAAATATATTGTGAGAATTAAAATTCTTCCCACAAATTATTTTTACTTAAGACAATGAAAAATAAAATATTTATCTAAAGGAAAAATGAAGAATGAAACAATGAGATTCACAGGAGCCTGATGGTAAAATAGAAACATTAAGGATCATGAAGTGAATATAAAGATTTTAAATGGTTTTTACAAGTTTATATAATAGCCTACCAATTTCTGACTAAAATATTTAGAAAAATATGTCAAGAAAAGGGCTAAATTTTCCCATCCATAAATACTAGGAACTTAACCTGATCTGTTATTAGGATTAAGGTTGTATTTCCACTACTATGAGGTCAACATTGCTTTGAGAAACAAACTTTATCTAACATTATCAAGGTAAAAATAATTGTTTTGACAATCCACCTTAGAAATGAGAATATTAACCCATATTCAAATGAATTTCTTTACCTTCCAAATTTTTTAGTTTGTTTTGAGTTTTTTATAGACTGTTCTTTTATTAAATTGTTATATGCATCCTCTTTAAAGAATATTGTTATGGTTATCTTTAGTTTTTATACTGGCAAATTTATTTTTTAATAGAACTTTGGCTTTTATTCTCATTGTATTCATTTAATCACAAAGATGATATTAATATATTTGTTCCTAATGTCTTTTATATTAGATGTTTCATTATATCTATTTCCTTACTGACTTAATTAAGTGTTTCTCTATTGCAAACCTAATTGGACACCACCATGCTTAATAAATATGCGATAAAATCAGAAGACTCAAGCTGCACAAACAATTTAGTAGAAGAGAAAATACTTTTACAATAAGCAATAGTTTAAAAATTTAAGGTGCAATGTAGTAGCTAATTTAAATAAAAAATACAAAATAAAAACTAAGATGCTTCCCTAGAATTCAGAAGGAAGAGATAAAGATATAAAGTTAATGAGAGAGTGGATGTTAAATGGGAAAGGCAGAGATTAAAATCTCTCTGTATATGTAAAAATTTGAAACTTTAAATCAAAGGAACTTTTCAACTATTGATGTACAACTTATCATAATGAGGCCAGAAAGAAAATATGCATATAGTTATATATGATTACATATGTGAAGGAGAGTATAGTTATATATTTTATATATTAGATGTACTGTTATTACATAATACAGAATATATTTAATAATTATATATAATTATATATAATATACACCTATATAATATATTCACATATGAAATAAATTTACATATTTAAGTCATATATTTAACTAGTTGATTATGTATGGGTTATTTATACTATACATAATGTGAATATACATCTAATATAAAATGTATGCTCATATAATGTGTACATAATTATATATAATTTTTCATTTATTATAGTTTGGAGATTTATTTCATTTGGAAATTTCTACCAAAAATTTTTGCTGAGATTGTACTTTGCAAAGACAATATAAATTTTCATGTTCTATTACTTAGTTTCTCAAACTCCAAATGAAACCTTTTGAAGAGTAGATGTTCTTATGTTTTTTAAGTCAACATTTTTTTTTTTTTAGTTCATTGTTTTGGAGTCACATCTATGAAATCTTTGTCAAACCCAGGTCATAGTCTTTCTACTTTTTTTCTAGAAGTTTCATAGTTTTAGGACTTTATTCCTTTTTAAGTTAATTTTTGTATACTGTGCAAAATCTTGCAAAGATTTTTTGCACATAGATATACAACTATCCCAGCAGCATTTGTTAAAAAAACCCAAGCTATTCTTTCTCCATTGAATTGCTTTTCACCACTAATGAAAATATATTATCTATAAGTGTAGGTCCATATCTAGACTCTATTCTGTTCCAATGATCTATACATCTAACATTTTTCAATACCACACTATCTCCTGTTTTAAAGTAATTCTTGAGGACTGAAGGGTTCATACTCCAGCTTTGTTATTTTTCAAAATTGCTTTGCCAACTTGACTTCTTTCTCTAGAATCAGTTTAGAGATTTCTACCAAAAATTCCTGCTGAAATTTTACTTGTGCTTGCATTGAATTTATAGATCAGTATGGACAGATTTTATATCTTAACAATATTGAGTCTTCAAGTCCATGTACATGGCATATCTTGCATATATTTAGGCTTTTTTTGCTTTTATTAGAAGTTTTCAACATATAGATCTTGTCTGTTTTCCAAGATTTATGACTTAGTGTTTCTATGTTTTGTGATGCTAGTATAAATGATATTTTTTATTTAAATTTGAATTTTTAATTGTTATTTTATAGAAATATGATTGAATTTTTTCTATTGACCTTGTATCCTGCAATTTTACTAAATTCACATATTAGTTCTTGTACCATTTTGCATAATCACTGAGATTTTTACATCAATGACCATGTTGTCTGTTTGTAGAGGAAGTCTTATTTCTTTCTTTTCAATCTGTTTGCCTGTTGTTTCTCATCCTTGTCTTATCGCAATAAGACCGTTCATACTATGTCTAATATGGGTGATTTGAGCAGTCATTCTTGCCTTGTGACTGTGCATAGAGGAACTCTACCATCATTTACCATTAAGAATAATGTTATTGGCAGGGCTGTTTTTGTAGATACTCTTGATGAAGTTGAAGAAGTTATCTTCACAGTTTGCTGAAATTAATGTTGAATTTTCTTAAAAGAATTTTCAGTGTGCATTGAGATGATGAAATGACTTTCCTTCTTTGTTAAACTGGTGAATTTCCTTAATTGGTTTACAAATATTTTTTTTAAAAGTCTTGCATTCACAGAATGAATCCTATGTGGTCATAATGTATTTTTTATATGTAATATTGGTTTGATTGGCTAGTATTTTCTTGGGCTTTTTTGTGTCTTTGTTCATGAGGATATTGGTCCATTTCTGTTTGTTTTACCTAATGTCTTTGTTTGATTTTTGTATCTAGGTCAGGCTGACCTTATACAATAAACTGGGAAGTGCTTCCTCCTCTTCTAAATTCTGAAAAACTTTATGTAGTATTGGAAATATTTCTTTCTTAAAAATTTGTTAGAATTTACCAGTGAAATAATCTGGTCCTGTAGAATTCTTTATAGCTAGGTTTCTAGCAACAAGTTAAATTTCTTTCATAGATATTACAGGGTATTAGCTATATACCCTGATTTAAATAGGAGTTCAGATGTCATCATTTAATGTAATGTACAAGACAAGAGATTTGGGTTCACTAAATTCTGAGTGGAATCTTGTTCATCTGTACGGTTTAGAGACTTATTAAAGAATACATATATATATCTAAGGAAATAGTAGTAGAAATGAATTGACTAAGTTTTTGGTTAAGTAAACTAATCATCACAATTTAAAATAGATTTGCACAATAAGTTAATTAGATTATTCGTAAAGAGATGTTAAAAGCCAGGTACAGTGGCCAATGCCTATAATCCTAGCACTTTGGGAGGTTGAGGTGGGAAGATCACTTGAGGCCAGGAGTTCTAGACCAGCCTGGGCAACATCACAAGACTTTGTCTCTACACAAAATAAAATAATTAGCCAGGCGTGGTGGTGAGTACCTATAGTCCCAGCTACTCAGGAGACTGAGGCAGGAGGATCACTTGAGCCCAGAAGTTCAAGTTTGCAGTGAGCTATGATTGTGTCAGTGCGTTCCAGCCTGGGCAACAAAGCAGAAACTTATCTCTAAAAGAAAGAAAGAAGAAGAGATGCTAGAAATATATTTAACAATATGTAACAAATACTATTAATTTTTAGTTTCCCACATAAATGAGCCATTCAAAATCAAAATTATTGCTTTTGTTCCTTTTTAAAAATATTGTTTGATTTTATGGCTACAAATATACATTTTTTTCCTGAACAAATACCAATTAATGTGCCCAAAATGATAAAAGAAAGCTAACCCAGAATGAAACATTTTCTGTTTAAAAAAGGAAAAGTCAAATAAATACTAGACAGATAATTTAGTTCAGGTAAATAGAGTGGGAGAACTACATTACTATCAAGGTAGTTATAATATTTTGGCAGGTTAGTTTTGTTTCAAGATAAAGTGAAACCACCTTAATTTCAACTTTGGAGTGTGATTATGAAGAGTCACAAAATAAGTAGAGAGGGAAGTTCTATAAATTCTTCTTTAAATCACAGTTCTCTTTCTTTACATTTTGCCCAGTACTTGCCATATTAATGAAAGTACAAAGCCTTTTCAAAAACTTCAAGTATAGCTTAACTGCATTCTTTATTCCTCTAAACTAGATTAAATATTTAACTTAATAAGTGAATTAGTAAAGTGAGGGAGAAAATCAACCAAATTAATTTTGGGGGTTGTAAACATTTTATATAGTAAGTCTATATTTTTCAAAAGTATATTATGCTAATATATAATCTCAATTCTCTTTTGAAGATTTCTGAGGGACTATTTGTTTAGAAAAATAATTGTTACGTGATAGATTTTGTGTTTAAAATTTATTTATTTACTCAGGAGTTACTTAGCAACTTTTCTATATCAGGTAATGTTCTAGGCACAAGGGACATGATAGTAAAAAGGATAGTACTTTGCTTTACACAGCTCAGTGGTGGAGAGAAAGAGACAATAATAAAAATAGAGTAATATGAGATCACATTGCAAATCTCAGAAAAAAAATAAAATGGAATAATATTTAACTCTAATATCCTAAAGACTTAGTAGGTAAGCATCTTAAATCCAGTTCTACCCACCTCTCTCCCTGCTTTGTTTGTTTATGGTGTTTGTTTTTGGTTTTTGCTTTTGGTTAGAACAGTCAATATATGAAAAGGAATTTGTTAGAAACCAATATAGTTCACACCCCAAGTTTAAATCTTAAAAGTAAACCAGTATCAATAATTGTTGTATATTTATTTGAATTTTTTTCATTATATGAATAGTTCCTTGGGTAAGCCACAAATACAGTTCATCATATCCCAAGATTATGTTTCCTTATTTGCCTTTTATTTCAGCCCAAATATATTTGGTTATTTCCTTCTTCTACATTTTCTTTTTAAATATTAATTTTTATCAATCTCCCTATTACTATAATAATAAAATACTTAATGAGTTAAGGGTAATAGGAGAACGTATTTTGAGACCATCTTGTCTGGCAACACTGTGCCACTTTCTCAGGACAATGATATTCTCTTCACTAAATCATATAGGAGAGCTGAAGTTTCTAATACATCTGAGTAGTATGATGAAATTGCCATAGGCATGAACTTTATTTTGAATATCTTCACTGAAATGTAAAATCAAGTATACTGGAAGTTGCATAAGCAAACCATTAAGTTTTGCCTTAGTTCTAGAAGAAAAACCAAAAGTAAGAATAACAGTTGAGGCTTGATTTTTCCTTTACCATTTACAATAAAAATCAACTCCCACAACTAAATGCAACCCATCAAAGTATCCTTACAAAAGCCGTATTTAAAATGAATGTGTTTCAAAATTAGATATAAAAAATTATAAATAGTGACCCTCTATGTCTTTTATTTTTCCTTCCTTGTTTTTTTTTCTCCAAAGGTCTAACAAAATAATTTTATTCATATGATGTTTTAAGTCCTTTTATTTTTTTTTAATTTCAGAATATTGTGGGGGTACAACCACTTTGGTTACATATATTGCCTTTGCACTGCCCGAGTCAGAGCTACAAGCATGCCCATCCCCCAGACAGTGCACACCACACCCATTAGGTGTGAATTTACCCATCCCCTCCTCCCACCTCCCACCTGCCCAACATCCAATGAATGTTACTTCCATATGTGCACATAAGTGTTGATCAATTAGTACCAATTTAATGGTGAGTACATGTGGTGCTCGTTTTTCCATTCTTGTGACACTTCACTTTGAAGAATGGGCTCCAGCCCCATCCAGGATAATACAAGAGGCATTAGTTCACCACTGTTTTTTATGGCTGAGTAGTACTCCATAGTATACATATACCACATTTTATTAATCTGCTCATGGATTGACAGGCACTTGCGTTTTTTCCACATATTTGCAACTGTGAATTGTGCTGCTATAAACATTTGAGTGCATAAGTCTTTATTATAGAGTGTCTTTTTTTCTTTGGGTAGTGGGATTGCTAGATCAAATGGCAGTCCTACTTTTAGTTCTTTGAGGTATCTCCATATTACTTTCCATAGAGGTTGTAGTAATTTGCAGTCCTACCAGCAGTGTATGAGTGTTCCTATCTCTCTGCATCCACACCAATATTTGCTGTTTTGGGACTTTTTGATAAAAACAAATTTCTCTGGAGTCAAGTGATATCTCATTGTGGTTTTGATTTGCATTTCCCTGACAATTAGAGATGTTGAGAATTTTTTATATGTTTGTTGGCCATTATTCTGTCTTCTTTTGAAGAGTTTCTGTTCGTGTCCTTTGCCAACTTTTTAATGGGGTTGTTTGATTTTTTCCTTATTGATTTTCCTGAGTTCTATACAGATTCTAGTTATTAGCCCTTTATCAGATGTGTAGCATGCAAATATTTTCTCCCATTCCATAGGTTGTCTGTTCACTGTAGTGATAGTTTCCTTGGCTGTGCAGAAGCTTTTTAATTTGATCAGGTCCCATTTATTTATTTTTGTTGCTGCTGTGATTGCCTTTGGGGTCTTCTTCATGAATTCTTTGCCTAGGCCAATGTTTATAAGAGTTTTTCCAACATTTTCTTCCAGAATTCTTATGGTTTCATGTCTTAGGTTTAAGTCTCTTATCCATCATGAGTTGATTTTTGTGAGAGGTGAGAGGTGCGGATACTGTTTCAGTCTTCTACAAGTGGCTATTCAATTTTCCCAGCACCATTTATTGAGTAGGGATTCTTTTCCCAAGTGTATGTTTTTATCTACTTTGTCAAAGATAAGATGAAAATATGAGGATGTTTTTATATCTGGGTTCTCAGTCCTGTTCCATTGTTCTATGTCTGTTCTTGTGTCAGTACCATGCTGTTTTGGTTACAAGGCTTGTAGTATAACTTGAAGTGTGGTGGATTGATGCCTCCAAATTTGTTCTTTTTGCTTAAGGTTGCTTTCACTATATGGGGTCTTCTCTGGTTGTATACGAAGCATAGAGTTGTTTTTTCTAGATCTGTGAAAAATGATGTTGGTATTTTAATGGGGATTGTATTGAATCTGTAGATCATTCTGGGTAGTACAGACATTTTAATGATATTGATTCTGCCAGTCCGTGAGCATGGTGTGGTTTTCCATCTGTTTACACAATCTGGGAAACACTGAGATGTTTTAGTTCTTTACAAACTTATTTTTCTCACTCCTACTTTGCTAATGTCAGTATAAACTTATATTTTATTCTAAAACTGCAAAAATTATCCTTTTACTGGAACAATAATTATAAGCAACAAGACAAGTAAATATAATTTGAACTAGAATTAAATGAGCAGGAGTTTTTCAATCACAAGTATAAAAAACAAAACTAACAAAAAGGTAGAGCTACTTGAAATTTAAAAAAGCAAAATGGATTAAACAAAAAAGTAGAAAACATTCTTATTAGGTTCAGTTGGGTTTTTTCCCCAAAACATAATATTAAAAGTATTTCCAAATAAAATCCATAGTGCATTATAGTGTACTAGGGTAAAACAAACTTAAGCTCAAGTGGCTAAAATTATGTGACCAAGGTAATAGCAGCAAATTCTGACTTGTTTGTGCAAAAAACAACAATAGCTTGAAAAATTATTTATAAAAATCTCAAAGTAAAAATACATCTTGATTAAGAAATTATACCAGAACAAAACCTATGGCAATGTATTTTAAAAAGTGAAGTGCTTAACTATCAAATAGGGTGGGATCTGACTATCACTGGTAGTTACAGTGCTTCAGGAAGAAAGTCTTCACTTTTGCAGATGATTTTTGTTTGGTTGGTTTTTCTTTTCTTGTTTAATACACTAACTTCTTAATTTCTTGGCTATGATGCTCTGTACCAAAACGTAAGAAATTAAGTGATACTTCTTATTTTCTCCTTATTTTGTAATTGTACTACTACAACAGAATGAAATCATAAGGTTTTGTATTTTTAAAATTTATATGTGTTTTATTTATTTAAACTATCATAATTGAAATGTTTCTTTAAGACAATAAACATGAAATAGTATGTAATTTTCTATATGATTATTTTGGGGGTTTTATATTTTTATTATATTTGCATCCTTCATAGTCTATAGCATGTCTGGCACACAGAAATAAATAAATAAATGTTAGACAAATTTGATTAGTAAACCTCAACAAACCAAACACAAAACACCAAAGAAGAAAATCATTTATTCTACTTGCTGATGTTAGGAAGGTTACACTGCCAAATCTGTGAGGAGAAATTTATTTTTCTTACTAAGCTTAAAAAATTTGGACAAGCTAATACTACAAGCAATGTAACTTAAAATTTAAGGAAGCAAACTCATTTAAAACCTCATCAGATTTACAAGAATTATATTCCATACAGCTGTGGTCCCCAACCCCCAGGCCACGGAGGGGTGCCAGTCCGTGGCCTATTAGGAACCGGCCACACGGCAGGAGGTCAGCAGCAGGTGAGTGAGGGAACTAAGCTTCATCTGTATTTACAGCTGCTCCCCGTTGCTCGCCATTCACCCTCCTCTCGGTCCGGTTCGTGGAAAAATTGTCTTCCGTGAAACTGGTCCCTGGTGCCAAAAAGGTTGTGGACCTCTCCCATACAGCACAGTGCTGATATTTAAATCCTACCACTTCTTAAAGATCAGGTCTGATGCTTTCAATATCATAAGGACTTTTTTGAACTTCCCCACACCCATTGGATTACCCTAGCTAATGCCAATTTCCCTGATCTCTGAAACCCCATATGGTACATTAGATTCTCTCTTATATCTTCCTTTTCCTATTTGTTATATAAATATCTGTGTGTATTTGCCAACCATTTAACTAAGACTCTTTTAATGTTCCAAACCACTTAACATATGGCCACACACCAGTTACATCATGGCCTATAAAATAGTAAATACTAAGCAAACATCACTCAATGCATTAGCAAGGAACTCTATTTGTTTATACGTGATTGCCTCAGTGACTAACAAAAAGAACTTAGAGTTTACATAAATCTATACAATATTGTAAAATAGATTAACATTGAAATGAGTGTATGAGAAAAGTGAGAGAGAGACAGAGAAAGAGAGAAAGGAAGATGAGAATAAATATGAAATATGATTAGAAGAAACCGGTTGATGATAACACAAACACTGATGATACAATTTTCTGAATATTGGAAAACAATGACCACAAATTTTGTTCTAAGCTCTCTAGTAGCCTCTGCCTAATGAAAGTCAGACTTTGTTATGTAATTCCTAGTGGTCATTAGATAACATCAAGCCAGTTGACAAGAAAGCTTACACTAGTTCTTTGTACTAAGAGTGTAAATATATTTATTTCATGGGTCTTTGTGTATAGAACACAGAAAAGTACACAATATCACTCACCCTGTTATAGTAGCTAAGGCAATGAGTTTCATGTATTTGTCCTCTCAATGTAGAACCAAAAAAAAAAAAAAGAAAAGACCCAAGAGGTAGTTCAGTGTAATTAATTCTGTGAGAGATCAAAACCATGGCATATTAAGATGAAATTTTTGCTTATCTGGCTTAATCAAAGTATATATATTTTAATGCTAACTTTCTTGCTTTCAATTTTTGAATTTTTGATTCTCCTATACTTTCTCATATATCCTGACACCCCAAATCTCCTCTTATTCCACTCTACACTTCTGAACTTTAGCAAGTGAAAAAATATTCTAAGCAATCATAGACTGAGCTACCCAGTGTTACCTGACAATAACTGTAGAATCATGTTTGCGCAACTACTACATTTGGATACTACATTCTTGAATTTCGTTCATACTTTTAAATTTAAAAAAAAATGGTAGTAAATGAAAAAAGAGCAAGCTCTGATATTACTGGCAACAAAGTAGAGGTTTCACATAATTAGGACAGCTAATTAGCATAGTCTGATTAGGACTATTTAAAAAAAATAAAAGGATATCCTTAAGTGTGATTAAAGCTGCAAAATTTTTTCTTAATCTAAGGCTCAATGAATTTAAGCAAACTATTTATGTTTTCAAATGTGAAGAAAAGATGTATAAAAATCCCAGAAATAAATATTATGGTATTAAAAATGCAAAATGTAATTTGGAATAATTTAATATGTTTTAGGACTTTGAAAACAGAAAACATCAAAACCAGAAGACTAACTTTGTTGCATACTATCAGGAATACATTGATAGTATTAAAATAGGATATTCTATATTTATCAGAATGGAGAAATTGAATACATTATCTAGAGTGTCTTTGTCTCTAAACTGTCCATTTGATAAGAACTAATTTGCAGTACTTTGGTTACACTTGTGCAAAGATACTCCAAATCGTATTTTCTGTTACATGTACTTGAGTGGTCAGCTGATCAGACTTTATATTTGACATCTTCTTGCAAGAATAAGGGAGTCTGGTGAGAACATACTTGAATTTTACCCTCCAGTGCATTTCTTGCTCTCTGGTCTCCAAAATGAAGGATAGATGTGGTTGAGTGGCAGTTTCATTTGTATGTGTGCGTGTGTGTATGCACGTGGGTGTGTGTTAAAAAATGAGTGCAAGTACCTGGGATCTAAATCTAAATACTGACCATTACCCTTTTCTTCTTACACAATTTATTTTCTATAAATGTACAGAATGTACATATGAGAATGTACATATTAAGTTTACAAGGTGAGAAAAATGATTAAAATAATATATTGAGGCAACTATCTTCAATATGAGAAAAAGTAATATGGAGAATTTGGGTTAAACTTGAAAATGGTTAAAGATATTAAGAGACATGGTAAAAGTGAAAAAAAATTACTAGTCACCATTATGATTTGTTGGTTTTAAAATTTTATTTAATATAAATTTTATATATTTGGGTATACAACCTAAATGTAAAATTATTTGTGCAATTTAAAAGGAATAATCATGAATGGAGCGTTTGATTATATTGATCCTTATAAAACCCACATCTCAAAGACACACTTGCCCTAAAGGGAAAGCACTGAATATAAACATGACTATCTCTAACCATAATTGGCTGCTGATTGAGAATCTACAAGAAGATGGAATCATCTATATCAGATATAACTTTTTATCAAAAACTGGCAATATAAAATTTGATAAATTTATTTTCAATTATAATTTAGGGCCATGGAAAGCAATACATTCTCTTTTTTAAATTTATTTTTAATTATTATAGGTACATATAATAATAATTGTATATTTTTATAAGGTAAATGTGATGTTTTGATACAGGCATACAATGTGAATTAATCAAGTCGGGGTAATTGGGGTATCCATCATCTCAGACACTAATCATTTTTTTGTGTTAGGAGCACTCAGTTCCACTCTTGTAGTAATTTTAAAGTATGCACTAACTTATTGTCAACTATAGTCACTTTGTTGTGCTTTAAAATATTGTTCATTCTAACTAACTATATTTTTGCACCCATTAACCATCCCCACTTAAACCCCCCTTCCCACTTCCCTTCTGATCCTCTGGTAAGCATCATTCTACTCTCTATCTCCATGAGATCAATTGTTTTTATTATAATATTTAGCTCCCACATGAGTGAGAACATGCAAAATTTGCCTTTTTGTGCTTGGTGTATTTTACTTAACATAATATTCTCAGTTCCATCCATATTGTTGCAAATGGCAGGATTTTATTCTGTTGTGGCTATATAATATTCTATTGTGTATATGTACCATAATTTCTTTATCCATTCATTTGTTGATGGACACTTAGGTTGATTCCAAATCTTAGCTATTGTGAATAGTGCTGCAATAAACACGGGAGTGCAGATATCTTTTCGATATACTGTATTCCCCTCGTTTGGAAATACACCCAGCAGTGGGATTGCTGGTATGTGGTAGCTCTATTTTCAGTTTTTTGAGAAACCTGTGTATTGTTTTCCATAGTGATTGCACTAATTTACATTCCGCCTAACAGTGTATGAGGGTCACCCTTTCTCCATATCCTTGCCAACATTCATTTTTGCCTGACTTTTTGATAAAAGCCATTTTAACTGGGTTGAGATTATATCTCATTGTAGTTTTGATTTGCATTTCTCTGACGAATAACGTTGTTGGGCATATCTTCATATGCCTTTTGGCCATTAGTATATCTTCTTTTGAGAAACATCTAGTCAGATCCTTTGCCCATTTCTTAATTGGACTATTTGATTTTTTTTCCTATTCAGTTGTTGGAACACCTTATATATTCTAGTTATTAATCCCTTGTCAGATGAGTTGCTTGCAAATATTTTCTCTCATTCTGTGGGTTGTCTCTTCACTTTTTTTATTGTTTCCTTTGCTGTGCAGAAGCTTTTTAGCTTGATGTGATCCCATTTGTCCAATTTTGCTTTGGTTGCCTGTGCTTTGGGAGTATTACTCAAGAAGTCCTTGCCCAGGCCAATGTCCTGAAGCGTTTCCCCAATGTTTTCTTTTAGTAGTATCATAGTTTCGGGTCTTATATTTAAGTCTTTAATCCATTTTCACTGGATTTTTGTATATGATAAGAGATAAGGATCTAGTTTCATTCTTCTGCATATGGATATCCAGTTTTACAAGCACCATTTATTGAAGAGACTCTCCTTTCTCCACTGTGTGTTCTTGGCACCTTTGTCAAAGATAAGTTCACTATAGATGTGTGGATTTATTTCTGGGTTCTCTATTCTGTTCCATTGGTCTATGTATCTGTTTTTATGCCAGTACCATGCTGTTGAGGTTACTATTGCTCTGTAATATAATTTGAAGTCAGGTTATGTGATTCTTCCAGTTTTGTTCTTTTTGCTCATGATGGCTATGGTTATTGTGGGTCTTTTGTGGTTCCATATAAATTTTAGGATTATTTTTTCTATTTCTATGAAGAATGTCATTGGTATTTGTATGGGGATTGCACTGAATCTCTAGATTGCATGGGTAGTATGGACATTTTAACAATATTGAGTCTTCCAATCCATGAGCATGGAATATCTTTCCATTTTTTTGTGTCCTCTTCAATTTCTCTTATCAATATTTTATAGTATTCTTTAGAGAGATCTTTCACTTCTTTGGTTAAATTTATTCTTAGATATTTTATCTTATTTGTAGCTATTGTTAATGGGATTACTTTCCTGGTTCCTTTTTCTGATTGTTTGCTTTTGGCATACAGAAATGCTACTGATTTTTGTGTGTTGAAATACATTCTCTTTTGTTTAAAGTTCATCTTTCCTTTTCTTTTTCTTACTTTATTTTGAACTTTTCTAGAAAGTGTACATTACCAGAAATTGAAGATACTTTACTATTCAAGTATGTCCTATACCAAAGAGATAAAATATTTTGGGGAAAAAATTTCCATTATAAAAAATGTAGCTAGCTTATCCATAAATGAAGAATTTCTTTCTACCAGTATATTAGTTAAAGTGGAATTAGATTTGTATCTTTGTTTTCCAGATAGGATTTCAAGGAGACAATGACATTTGGCTTCTAAAAGTAGATTCTTCTTCATATTTTTCACCATTGTCAAGGGAATATTGAGCTAGATCTTAGTAGAAAAACAGAAAAAAATATAATATGTTTTATTGACTTTTAAAATTACTTTGGACCTCTGTTCTTTCTGGAAATCATATACCTCAAGGAACTCATGCTGAAAACTACCAAATTAATTTTTCTAGTTTTTCTCCGCACCTAAATTACAGTATGCCTAACTTCCTTTTTAAAAATTTTTTAATGTCTTTGATATCAATTTATTTATTTATTTTCATTTTAAAATTTTTATGTTAATACATAATATTTATACATAACTTTTATGGGGTACATATGATATTTTGTTATATACATACAATGTGTACTGATCAAGTCAGAATACAGAGTATCTATTAACTTGAATATTTATTTTTTCTATGTTTTGGGACATTTCAAGTCCTCTCTTCTAGCTGTTTTGAGATATATAATACATTGTTGTTAACTGTGGTCACTCTACTCTGATATCAAACATTAGAATTTATTCCTTCTATCTAACTGTATGTTTGTACCCATTAACTAATTTCTCTTCATCCCCCATGCCACAACATTTGCAGCCTCTGGTATCTACCTTTCTTCCCTCTACCTCCATGAAGTCAACTTTTTTAGCTCCCACATATGAGTGAAAACATGTAATATTAGTCTTTCTGTGCCTAGGTTATTTCACTTAACATAATAACTTGCAGTTCCATCCATGTTGCTACAAATGACATAATTTCAATCTTTTATAAATGAAAAACATTCTAGTGTGTACATATAGCACATATTCTTTACACATTTATCCACTGATAGACACTCAGGTTGATTCCATATGTTTGCTATTGTAAATAGTGCTGCAATAAACATTGGGGTGCAGGTATCTCTTTGATATTCTGATTTCTTTACCCTTGGTTAAATACCCAGTAGTGGGATTCTTAGATCATATGTAGTTCTATTTTTAGTTTTCTGAGAAATCTCCATACTCTATTCCATAGTGGCTGTATTAATTTACATTCCCAACAACAGTGTATAAAATTTCCTTTTCTCTGTATCCTCACCAGCATCTGTTATTTTTTGTCCTTTTTATCAATAGCTATTCTAACTGGTTAAGATGATATCTCACTTTGATTTGCATTTCCCTGATGATTAGCGATGTTGAACATTTTTTCAAACACCTGTTGGCCACTTATGCGTATTCTTTTGAGAAATGTCTATTCATGTCCTTTCCCCACTTTTTAATGGGATTATTTACTTTATTTTACTGTTGAGTTGTTTGAGTTTGTTGTACATTCTGAGTATTAGTTCTTTTTTGGATGAATAGCTTGTAAATATTTTCTCCCATTGAAAAGGTTGTCTCTTTACTCTGTTGCTTGTATCCTTTGCCGTGCAGAAGCTTTTTAGCTTAATATAATCCCATTTGTCCATAATTGTTTTAGTTGTCTGCACTTTTGAATTTTTAACCATAACATCTTTGCCTAGTCCAAAGTCCTGAAGTGTTTCCACTATGTTTTCTTCCAGTAATTTTATAGTTTCAGGTCTTACATCTAAGTCTTTAAGTTCATTTTTGCATATGGTGAGAGATAAGGGTCCAGTTTCATTATTCTGCACATGGATATCTAATTTTCCCAGTACCATTAATTGAAGCAGGTGTCTTTTTCACAATGTAAATATTCTTGGCATCTTTGTTGAAAATAAATTGGCTGTATATGCATGGATTTATTTCTGTACATTCTTTTCCTAGTTTTATCTTTTCACCTAAAGTACAATATGCCTAACAAAATACCATACATTTTCACTTGAATGTACTTCCATCCTTCAGAGTCAGCAGTTCTGAAATCAAATTCAGTATCCTTTTTCTTAACTTTCTCATGAAGTGTTTCAAAATCTTGTAGCACCACCATTTCTATAGTAAACGCCCTCAAGATCTACCTATCATCTTTCATGTTTCAGTTCTTGCATGAACTTTTGATCATCGCAGCTATTAAGAGTTTTCTCCTTCTTAGAATTTCTATAGAATTTTAAAAACACATTTAACCTTAGGTATGTATCTTGTTTTATTCCCTAATGGTTTTATATGTGTGAGGCTTAGCTGTGAATATTATGTGTTAAATGTCTTACCTAAATAATTTAATCCTTACCAAATCATGCTAAGAAGAATTTACAATTCCCATTTTCCAGATGATTCACTGAGACTGAGAGTAATGATGTTTATCCCCAAATCACACAGAATTTAGGTTCAATTCCACTTTGATTTATAATTTGAAGAACTTTCTACAATCATGTTTTCTTTTAATATATTACAGAACATTTTATTTTTCTTTAAACTCTACTCCACCTTGAAAACAAAGCTAGTACTTAATAAGTAACTATCGGTTGGTCGGTAAATTAATAAACATGAGTCTTGCACAATGAAATTATTCTATTTGATGACATGTAAAGCAACACCAGCTTACAGGAATAAAAAAAAATCATTGTGTATGTATGAGTATATTCTGGGTTATTTATAGACACAATTAAAACCCACTGAATCTCAGCTCATAAGCACAAATAAAATATGAAATCAAAAACAGGTTGCCAAATGTCAAAATGTAAAAACTATATAAACAAAATATTGGAGAGGGAATTAGAAAGGACATTTTTGATTACTTTTAAATTGTATATAATGCTTCTTGAACAATGTCGTTGGTTAATGTCATGACTGTAGTGAAGCATCAAACTCAGGCATCAAACACTAAAGGTCATTCAAGATAGTCTCTTTTACATTAAATAAAAATTGACTAGAAGGAAATCATAGTTATAACATCTCAAAATTCATCTTATTGAAGGAAAGATCTCAAGATATGGGAAAGAAGGATTGTCTCCCAAGATAAAAGGGTGCAGATGGTCTCTTTTCTTGCTCTGAGCATCTACATTAACTGCCAGAGATAATTCACTAGGAAGAAGAGTTGGGGATCTAGCAGTGCTAATAGAATTCTAAGCAGATCATTCTTATTTTGATGGCGTTGAGAATTCTGGTATGTAATAGAAGAAACAATGATTTACTATTTGTTAAATCTCACTTGATTTTGGACTGTTATTCAATAGTTTAATTTCATTCCTGAAAATTAAAAAAAAAAATTCTGTTTGCCTTGTTAAACAAAAAGTAGAGGGAGAAAAAAGAAAAGAAAAGAAAAAGAGACTCATATCACATTTAGATGGGTCTTTTATACCTAATTAAATGATACTCTCATCAGGTTATTTAAGCCAATGAAATCTTCAGATAATTAACTTTAATTCCCCCTGAAATCCTTAAGGAGTAATATCCTACATATTTGAAATACGAAGCTCTGTATCACCCTCAAGTTGCAGGTAATTAGTTGGATATACCTATATTAACTTTCTTCTGCAAACACTCTTACTTTGCTTGAAAAGCAAACATCTGATTTTGGTCAGATGCAATTGTTTCACCTCACTTATGAGATTAAGATTAATGAATAGCTATATAGTTTTGTACACCATTGACTTGTTAATTCCACTTAGTATACTCCATGTCAGGGTTGGCTTCTTGGTGGACTGTTGTCCTGGTTCTTCAGCTCCTTGGTTGGAAGAATCACAAGCAGGCAAGTGCCATGGAGTGATTGCAGACAGGAAGCAATTCCACACAAACAGCTTTTATTGCAGAAAAGAAGGAAGCTATATAAAGCAAGAATGCATTCCAGAGAAAGAGGAACAGCTCAGTCTCCATGAGTGAAGAAAGATATTAAGGACTCCAAGGGGGTTTCCTTTTATTGGCCTTATCCCAGGGAGAGCTTATGGGGGTGGTGGGGAACAGGGGGGAGGGGAAGTTACCAGATGATTGATATACATGATTGTCAGGTGTTCTACGTTTTCCCACAGTCCCTTCCCCTAATTGGTTCCCTGGCTTCTCCGCCTCTAGGAACTGCCATCCTGGCCTATATCTGCCACTGCAGATTTGATCCCTGCCTAACCCTCCAGAAAAAACAATTCAATGATTCAATACTGTTGGGACTATCTCATACATGGACATAATTTTGACATAGAAATCAAATAATATTGATGAAAAAGAAAATGATAACATAAAAAGAGTGACTGCAAGGACAGGTTTCAATGACCTTAAATTTTATAAGGCACATATATAAAAATGATAGAAATAAAGGGTTAAACCAAAGACAAATATATGAATCACATGAATCTTTCAGGTAACTATCTGGACTCAAAATGTTCTAAATCAAAGTTTGTGAAAATTACTAGGCCCACAAACTACATTTGGACTGAAAAGCAAATAAAGAAAATATTGTCCTTTTTAACAAATGATATAATAATATTAGATGACAGACACTAGAAGTACTTTATTTTTTTTGTAGGGGAGCATCTTCTCTGGCAAATAAAATAACCTTCACTCTAAAACAGAACTATAGAGGAACAATACCAAGACAGTGAAGGACATACAAGATTAGTTGACTTCTATAATAAGGGGTTAAATTTCATGTTCTGGGTTTATTTTATCTCAGATTATTTAGAAATTATAGAAAAATGCCAATCATTCATTATTGTATATAGGAATAATGAAAGAGGAAGGGATGATATTATCAAAATTGGCAAATATTTCTTCTTTCAAAGAAAAGACTGAAGGTGAATCTATAAATAAAATACTATTGACTTTGCATATTGATCCAGAGCAAAATTTTATAACTAATTATTTAGAAGCATTTCAGTGATTTTTGTTCAAACTCATTCACTGAGGGCAAAGGTCTAGAATATATTATTTTGGAAGCATTAAAATGATTTGTGACAATTTTATGTCAGAAAATTATCTTTGGTAGAGTCATCAAGTCATTTCTGAATAATATCAATTTTGTTTTGGAAATTGATATTTTTAAGGGTTCTTAAATGGATTGAGTGGAAGAATCAGAAAGAATTCAAGTGTCCACATATAAGCAATTAAAAATGTATCTGGTGATAATTTTTATGGACAATTTAAAGATATGAGCTTTGACAGTGAAATTAGGTGATTCAGAACCATCAGAAGAACTATACTTAAAGTGAGTCAGTTTTTAAGCTCAAGCCAGCCTGAAAAGTACCATAAGCAAATTTATAGATGACATGAAATTGTGAGTGCAGAAATACATTTTATATGAAACAATCCAAATAAGAAATGCTTACTTCAAAGCACAAATGACAAAATTTGTTAGCATCTTCTATATCTATCCTACTTTTCACCCTAAATCCCTTTAACCCTTTTTGTTTAATGCAGGTATGCATCACTTTCTTCCTGGATTCTTAGAATGACCTCGTAACTGGTCTCTCTGAGCTACGGTTAAGCTGATTCCTCTTCATTTCCTTCTAACTGGAGTGACATGTCCCAGATTTACCATTGCAAATAAGCATGTGACAAGATGCTCAAAAACATTGGTCATTAGGAAACTGCAAATTAAAACTACAATGAGATACTGACACAAATATATTAATTAGAATGTCTAAAATTAAAAATACTCACCATACCCAGTGATAGTAAGGATGTGGAGCAACTGAACTCTGATGCAATAACTTTTGAAAATGGTTTTAAAATTTTTTTAAAAATTTGAATATGCAACTACCATATGATCTAGTCATTCTACTTCTAGATATTTTCCCAAAGGAAATGAAAACATGTACCTACACAAAGACCTGTAGATGAATGTTCATAGCAGCTTTGTTTGTAATAACTAAATACTGGAAACAACCTAAATATCCATTAGTGAGTGAATGGTTAAATAAATTGTGCTATACCCATACCATGGGATACTTTAGTGACAAAAAAAGCTAAATGACATATAAATGCATTTGTAGGGGATCAAAATATGCCATCCCAAAATATGCCACTTCAGCATAACAATTGCTTTAAGCTGGAGGCAAATGAGAATCAGCAGATGCAGAAAGTTTTCCGGGAGCTTTCCTTATCTGACTAAAAGTAGAAACTTTTTTTTTTCCTTTTAATTTATTTTTTTAATTTCAGAATATCATGGGGGTACAACACTTTGGCCATACACATTGCCCCTGTTCTGCCCGTGTCAGAGCCACAATCGTGGTCATCCCCCAAATTGTGCTCCCCGCATCCATTCAGTGAGAGTTTTTCCCATCCCTTCCAGCCCCCTCCTGCCCGCCTGCCCTCAGATGAATGTTATTGCCCTGTGTGATGTAAGTGTTCATCAGTTAGTACCAGTTTGATGGTGAGTACCAGTGGTGCTTGTTTTTCCAATCCTGTGACACTTCGCTTCAAAGAATGGGTTCTAGCTCCAACCAGGATAATACCAGATGTGTTAATTCACTATTGTTCCTTATTGCTGAGTAATACTCCATGGTATAAATATACCACATTTTATTGATCCACTCGTGTATTGATGGGCACCTTGGTTGTTTCCACAACTTTGCAATTGTGAATTGTGCTGCTATGAACATTCGAGAGCAGATGTCTTTATTATAAAATGTCTTTTTTTCTTTTGGATAAATACCCAGTAGTGGGATTGCTGGGTCAACTGGTAATTCTACTTTTAATTCTTTGAGGTATCTCCATATTCTTTTCCATAGAGGTTGTACTAATTTGCAGTCCCACCAGCAGTGTGTGAGTGTTCCTATCTGTCCACATCCCCGCCAAAATTTGTTATTTGGGGATTTTTTGATATGAGCCAATCTCACTGGAGTTAAGTGATATCTCCTTGTGGTTTTGACTTGCATTTCCCTGATGATTAGAGAAGTTGAGCACTTTTTTATATGTTTGCTGGCCATTATTCTGTCTTCTTTGGAAAAGTTTCTGTTCATATCCTTTGCCCATTTTTTAATAGGGTTGTTTGATTTTTTCTTGTTGATTTTCCTAAGTTCTGTATAGATTCTGGTTATCAGCCCTTTATCAGAGGTGTAGCATGCAAATATTTTCTCCCATTCTGTAGGTTGTCTGTTCACTCTAGTGATAGTTTCCTTGGCTGTGCAGAAGCTTTTTAATTTGATCAGGTCCCATGTATTTATTTTGGTTGCTGCTGTGATTGCTTTGGGGGTCTTCTTCATAAATTCTTTGCCTAGGCCAATGTCCATAAGAGTTTTGCCAACGTTTTCTTCGAGAATTCTTATGGTTTCATGTCTTAGGTTTAGATCTGTTATCCATTGTGAATTGATTTTTGTGAGAGGTGAGAGGTGTGGGTCCAGTTTCAGTCTTCTACATATGGCCATCCAGTTTTCCCATCACCATTTGTTGAATAGGGAATCTTTTCCCCAGTGTACGTTTTTCTGGAATTTGTCAAAGATCAGGTGACTGTATGAGGTTGGTTTTATATTTGGGTTCTCAGTCCTGTTCCATTGGTCTACGTCTCTCTTCTTGTGCCAATACCATGCAGTTTTGGTTACTATAGCCTTGTAGTATAGTTTGAAGTCTGGTAGACAGATGCCTCCCAATTTGTTCTTTTTGCTTAAGATTGCTTTGGCTAGACGGGGTCTTCTCTGGTTCCACACGAAGCGTAGAATTATTTTTTCTAGATCGGCAAAAAATGATGTTGGTATTTTGATAGGGATTGCATTGATTCTGTAAATTAATTTAGGTAGCAAAGCCATTTTTACTATGTTGACTCTGCCTATCCAAGAGCATGGTAAGGTTTTCCATCTATTTACATCCTCTGCAATTTCCTTTCTCAGTGTTTCATAATTCTCTCTATATAGGTCTTTGATCTCCTTAGTTAGATATATTCCTAAATATTTAATTTTCTTTGTTGCTATTGCAAAAGGTATAGCATCTTTAATATGTTTCTCGGCTTGATTGTTATTAGCATATATGAAGGCTATGGATTTGTGTGTATTAATTTTGTATCCTGAGACTTTGCTGAATTCATTTATCAATTCCAGTAATCTCTTGGTTGAATCTTTGGGGTTTTCTATGTATAATATCATATCGTCTGCGAATAGTGAAAGTTTGACCTCTTCTGCCCCTATCTGGACGCCCCTGATTCCTCTGTCTTGTCTAATTGCTGTGGCCAGGACTTCCAGCACTATGTTGAAAAGAAGTGGAGATAGTGGACACCCTTGTCTGGTGCCAGTTTTAAGGGGGAATGCCTTCAATTTTTCCCCATTCAGTATGATATTGGCTGTGGGTTTATCGTATATGGCTTTAATAGTTTCTAGGAATGAGCCATCTATGCCTATATTGTTAAGAGTTCTTATCATAAAAGGGTGTTGGATTTTGTCAAAAGCCTTTTCTGCATCTATTGAAAGGATCATATAATCTTTGTTCTTGCTTTTATTTATATGGTGAATTACATTTATAGATTTGCGTACGTTGAACCATCCCTGCATCTCGGGAATAAAGCCCACCTGATCATGATGGATTATTTTTTTGATGTACATTTGAATTCGGTTTGCAAGGATTTTATTGAGAATTTTTGCATCTATATTCATAAGGGATATTGGTCTGTAGTTTTCTTTTTTTGTTGTGTCCTTTCCTGGCTTTGGTATCAAGGTGATATTGGCTTCGTAGAATGAGTTTGGGAGGATTCCACCCTTCTGGATATTTTCAAATAATTTCTGCAGTATAGGCACCAGTTCTTCTTTGTAGGCTTGGTAGAATTCAGGTGTGAACCCATCTGGTCCGGGACTTTTTTTTGTGGGTAGATTTTTAATTACTGCTTCAGCAAACATATAAAAAAGTGCTCAACTTCTCTAATCATCAGGGAAATGCAAATCAAAACCATAATGAGATATCACTTAACTCCAGTGAGATTGGCTCATATCAAAAAATCCCCAAATAACAAATGTTGGCGGGGATGTGGACAGGTAGGAACACTCATACACTGCTGGTGGGACTGCAAATTAGTACAACCTCTATGGAAAAGAATATGGAGATACTTCAAAGAATTAAAAGTAGAATTACCATTTGACCCAGCAATCCCACTACTGGGTATTTATCCAAAAGAAAAAAAGACATTTTATAATAAAGACATCTGCTCTCGAATGTTCATAGCAGCACAATTCACAATTGCAAAGTTGTGGAAACAACCCAGGTGCCCATCAATACACGAGTGGATCAATAAAATGTGGTATATGTATACCATGGAGTATTACTCAGCAATAAGGAACAACAGTGAATTAACACATCTGGTATTATCCTGGTCGGAGCTAGAACCCATTCTTCGAAGCGAAGTGTCACAGGATTGGAAAAACAAGCACCACTGGTACTCACCATCAAACTGGTACTAACTGATGAACACTTACATCACACAGGGCAATAACATTCATCAGAGGGCGGGCGGGCGGGAGGGGGGTGGAAGGGATGGGAAAAACTCTCACTGAATGGATGTGGGGAGCACAGTTTGGGAGACGACCACGATTGTGGCTCTGACATGGGCAGAACAGGGGCAATGTGTATGGCCAAAATGTTGTACCCCCATGATATTCTGAAATTAAAAAAAATAAAAAATAAAAAAAATAAAAGTGCTAACCTAAGCAGTTAGACAAAAGAAAGAAAAGTCATTAGCATGGGAAAGGATTGTAATGAATTGTTATCTGTAGATGAAATGAACGTATAACTACAAAATACAAAGGAATCAACAAAAAGGCCCTTAGGCAGCGAAATTATTAAGAATGATAGCTAGCTACAAAATTAATGAAAATATTAGTAATAATCTTGGAAAGTATAATGGGAATAAATAATCCCAAAAAATACTTAGAAGAAAAGATTCTTTACTAAGAAACCAAGTTAGAAATAAAACGAAGTAATGTGAAATACCTATCTGAAGAAAATTTTAGGACTCTTCTCAAAGACATGGGAAAACATAAATATAATATTTCAATGCAAAAATCATACTTTGTTTTTAAATTGAAAGACTCCATGTTATAAAGATGTTTATTCTTTCTAAATCAATCAATAAAATCAATATAATCCCATTTAAACAATTTTTGAGCTAAGGTGATAGCAAAATTTATCTTGAAAAAATATACATTTTTAAAAAGCTATAAGAAGATAAAAGTAAAGTGTTGTAATGAAAATTGACCTTTTTAGAGGGTTAAATATAATTTAAAGCTACAATTATTAAAACTGGTGCTAGCATAGAAATATACAGACAAGACAAAGAAACAGAAATGGATCAAAATACATATAGTTACTTAATTTCTTATTCATTTGCTATATGCCCTTAGGAATATTACCAGACAATATTTAAATGTTTGTTACTTTTCTTAGAATAATTTTTGTCATTTTCACTGATGAGTGTGTCTGCAGAGCTTCTCATGTTTCCATGCCAGAAGTAGAACTTGGTAATTTTTTAAATGTAATAAAAAAACAAACTTTTTAAAACATTTTTATATGTGGTAAAATATACATAACACAAAATTTGCCCTCTTAACCATTTTTAAGTGTACAATTTGGTAGTGTTTTAAGTACATTCACATGGTTGTACAGCCAATCTCCAGAATTCTTTTCATCTTGCAAAACTGAAACTCTACACACATTATACAATAACTCTGCATCCCCCACCCCCTGCCTCTTCATCCAGACCCAAGCAACTACCATTCACTAGTGTTGTAGCCCGTGCCAGGACGTCCTTCCTTTCAAAGGCTGAATAATATTCCATTGTATACAAACCACATTTTGTTTATCCATTCATCTGTCAGTGGACATGTGGGTTGCTTTCACCTTTTGACTACTGTGAAAATGTAGCTATCTCTTTGAGATCCCGCTTTCAATTTTTTTGGGTATATACCTATGGATGAGGTTAGTTTGATCATATGATAGTTCTAGTTTTAATTTGTTAAGGAACCACCATACTTTTTTTCATGGCAGCTGCACCAATTTATGTTCCTCCCAACAGTGCACAAGTTTTCTAATTTCTCCATACCCTTGCCAACCCTTATTTTATGGCTTTTTGTTTGTTTGTTTTTATGATAACCATCCTAACGGATGTGAGATAGTAACTCATCGTGGCTTTGATTTACCTTTTGCTAATTATTGGTGACGTTGCACATCTTTTCATATGCTTGTTGGTCATTTACAAATCTTCTCTGGAGAAATGTCTATACAAGCGCTTTGCTCAGTTTTTAATAAGGTATGTTGTTGTTGAGTTGCAGGACTTCTTTATATATTCAGATATTAATCCCTTATCAAATATATAATTTGCAAATATTTTCTCCCACTTTATAGGTTGCCTTTTACTCTGTTGATTCCATCCTTTAATGTACAGAAATATTTTAATCTTTAATTGTGAGGTAGTCCAATTTATGTATTTTAACTTGTGCTGCCTGTGCTGTTGGTGTACTATCCAAGAAATTATCACTGAATCAAATGGTTTTCCCCTGTGGTTTCTTCTAAGAGTTTTAGAGTTACCTCTTATAATTAGGTTTTCCACCCATTTAGGTGAATTTTTACATATACTGTGAAGTAAGGGTCTTATTTTATTCTTTTTCATGTGGATGTCTAGTTTTTTCAGTTTCTTTTGTTAGAAAGACTGCACTTTCTGCACTGAACGGTCTTGGCACCCCATCCAAAACCATTTGGGCACACATATAAGGGTTTATTTCTGGATTCTAAATTCTATTCCATTGGTTTATATGTCTGTCTTTATGTCATTACCACACTGTTTTGACTACTATAGCTTTGTAAAAAGTTTTAAAATCAGGAAGTGAGACATCAATCAATTTGCAAAATTGTTTTGGGTTTTGGCTATTCAGGATCTTTAGACATTCCATATGAATTTTAGGATGTATTTTTCTATTTCTCCAAAAAGAAAATGCCGTGGGGATTTTGATAAGGATTGCATTAAATCTGTTGATCACTTTGGGTACTTCTGACATCTTAACAATATTACATCTTTCAATCTGTGAACACTAAATGTCTGTCAATTTTTTTGTGTTATCTTTAATTTTTTCTCAGTTTTGTAGTCATTGTTGTACAAGTTTTTCATCCCTTTAGTTAAGGTAATTTCCTGGTATTTTATTCTTTGAGTAGAATTATTTTCTTAATTTTCTGTTAGTGGAATTATTTTTCTTAATTTTCTTTACAGATAGTTCATTGTTAGTACATAGAATCAAAACTGTATTTTTGTGTATTGATGTTCTATCCTATAACTTTGCTGAATTTATATCTTAGTTCTAACATCTGTCATCAGTGAACACAGATAAATTTACTTCCTCCCTTCTTATGTGAGGCCCTTTTATTTATCTTTCTTGCATAATTGTTCTGACTAGGACTTTCTATATCATGTTAAACAGAAGTGATGAAAGTGGGCATCCTTATCTTGTTCCTGATCTTGGAGGAAAATTTTGTCTTTCAACATTAAGTATATTAGCTGTAGGATTTATATATATGACATTTATTATGTTGACATGTTGTTTTTGTTCCTACTTTGTTGAGGGTTTTTATTATGAAAGTGTGTTAAATTTTGTCTTTTTTTTTTTGCATTAATTGAGATAATGTGCGGTTTTTTCCATCCTATTTATGTGGCGTGTTACACATATTGATTTTTGTATGTTGAGACATTCCAGAATTCCAGTAATAAATCCACTTGGTTATGGTGTATAATCCTTTTAATGGGCTGTTGAATTTTGCTTGCTAGTATTCTGTCAAGGATTTTTTTTTCAATTTTCTTCTCTAGTTATATTTTCCTGTAGTGTGTTTGTCTGCCTTTGGTGTCAGGATAATGCAGTCCTTGTAGAATGAGTTTGGAAGTGTTTCCTCATCTTCAAATTTTTTGGAAGAGTTTAAAGAAGATTGGATTTAATTCTGCTTCAAATGCGTGGTAGAATTTACCAGTGAAGCTATCTGGTCCTGGGCTTTTTTGGGTGGGAGATTTTTCATTACTGATTCAATCTTCTTGCTAGTTATAGGTGTGTTCAGATTTTCTATTTTTTTATGATTCAGTTTTGGTATGTTTCTAGCAATTTATGCACTTCATTTAGGTTATCAAATTTGTTTGCATACTTTTGTTTATAAGATTCTCTTATAATCCTTTTTATTTTTGTAAAATTCATTGTAAGGGTCCCTCTTTGATTTTTTTATTGCAAGAGATGTAGAGAGTACAAGTGGCTTTTTGTCACAAGGATGAATTGTGTAGTAGTGAAGTCAGAGCTTTTAGTGTATCCATCATCGAAATAACATACATTGTACTCAATAGGTAATTTTTGATCCCTTGTCTCCCTCCCACCCTTACACATTCTGAGTCTCCCAAAGTCCGTTATACCACTCTGTATTACCATGTAGATCCATCATTTAGCTCCTACTTATAACTAAGTACATACGGTATTTGTTTTTCCATTCTTAAAATACTTCACTTAGGATAATGTCTTCCAGTTCAATCCAAGTTCCTGCAAAAGACATTATTTCATTCTTTTTATGGCTGAGTAATAATCCATGGGGTGTGTGTGTGTATGTGTGTGTGTATATACATACACATATATATATAAAAAATGTTTTCTTTATCCACTAATCAGTTGATAAGCAATTAAGTTAATTTCATATCCTTGCAATTTTGAGTTGTGCTGCAATAAAAATAGAAGTGCATATGTCTTTTTAATATAGTGACATCTTTTCCTTTGGGTAGATAGCCAGTGGTGGGATTTTTGGATGGAATGGTGAGTCTACTTTTAGTTTTTGAAGAGTCTCCATACTGTTTTCCACAGAGGTTGTGCTAATTTACATTCTCACCAACAGTCCTGATTTTTAATTTTAGTTATTTGAGTCTTCTATCTTTTTTCTTAGTAAATCTAGCTAAAGGTTAGTCAATTGTGTTGAACTTTTCAAAGAACCAACTTGGTTTCATTGATTTTTTTTTTCTATTATTTTTCTATTTTCTATTTCATTTATTTTTGCTCTAATTTTTATTATTTAATTTTTTTTGCTAGCTTTGGGTTTAGTTTGTTATTTTTTTCATGCTCCCTAATGTTTAAAGGTAGATTGTTGATTTGGGATCTTTTTTTCTTTTTTAAAGTAAGCATTTACAGCCATACATTTTCCTCTTATCACTGTTTTCATTGCACATTACAAGCTTTGGCACAATGTGTTTTCACTTTCTTTTTTTCCTCAAAGTAGTTTCCAGTATTCCCTATGATTTCTTCTTTGACCCACTGGTTGTTTAAGAGTAAGTTGTTTAATTTCCACATATTTGTAAATTTTCCAGTTTTCCTTCAGCTATCGAATTACAGTTTTATTCCTTAGTGATTGGTAACATACTATGCATGATCACATTCTTTTAAAATTTGTTAAGACTAGTTTTATGCCTTAACATATGGCCTATCCTAGAAATTGTTCCATGTGTACTTGAGAAAAATGTATATTCTGCTATTTTTGAGTGGAATCTTCTGTATATGTGTTAGATCCAATGGGTTTATAATGTTGCTCAAGTCTTGTTTATATTTGACCTTGGTGAATGGTTACTATCTGCATTATTGAAAGTAAGGTATTGATGTCTCCTAGTATTATTGTAGAGTTGTCTACTAATCCCTTCAATTCTGATAATGATTTTTTCATATAATGAGGAGCTCTGATATTTGGTGCAAATATATTTATAATTGTTATAGCTTCTTGGTGAATAGACCCTTTTATAATTATATAATGCACTTTCTTTGCCTCTTGTTACTCTTTTTTTATTTAAAATCTATTTTGTCTGTTAAAAGTATAGTCACTCCTACACTTTTGTGGTTATTATTTGCATGGAATATATCTTTTTCCATCTTTTCAACCTATTTTCATCCTAAGATCTAAAGTGAGTTTCGTGTAGACAGCAAATAGTGGATCTATTTTTGTATCCATCTGCCAATCTATGTCTTTGGATGAGGAGTTTAATCTATTTACATTTAAAGTAATTACTGATAGGGAACAACTTAATATTGCCATTTTGTTAATTTTCTGTATGTCTTATAGGTTTTTTTCTTTCTCCTTTCCTCTCTTACTGCCTTCCTTTGTGCTGAATTAATTTTTTGTTGTGATACATTTTGAGTCCCTTCTTATTTCATTTTGTTTATAATCCATAGATATTTCCACTATTTGAGTATGTACTGTGTGCCAGGCATACACATGGTATGCTTTTTTAAAATCTAATTCCCACAACTCTTATTATATGTGAGTCTAAGGGTCATACAGATAAGTCCAGAATTTGTGTTTTTAACTATATGTTACACATTTTTGTTACTATTCTAATGTTCAGAAGAGCTAGTGATACATAGCAGGAGGAAGATATGATTTAATAGGGAACATAATAGCTAAGTTCAAATATGTGAAAATTTATCATATAAAAACATTTGGACTGCTCTTTATGTCCCCAAAAGATAGAATATAATTAGTTGATATAAGTTACAGTAAGAAATATTTTTGTTTAAATATAAGGACAAACTGCTCCATAGGCTGCCATGAAAAGAAGCAAATAAATGAAAATATGTGTTGGCAAAACTATTATAGAAGAAAGCTAATCATCAGTTAGATATTTGAAATAGAAGATAAAATTTAAAGACTCTTTCAACACTGAGATTTTCTGGTGCTTCCACAAACCAAGCTCTATTATCTAGGTACAAATGGCAGACTGTTAATGTTTATTCTAATGCTACAATATTACTAAACTCAGAATACATAGAGAATAATTTCATATATCAAATTACAATTCTAAATCAGAAACAGCAGATATGTTTTTAAACCTTTCTTTAATTTACCACATGTGCTGTGTAAGCCTTCCTTCACTTTGCCATATGTTTAAGTAAAATGATACAGATATGATATGAACAAGGTATATGCTTACCTGTTATAGCATTTTCCTTTTGGCTGATAGCTTAGAATTACAGTTAAATACCAGTTGATCTATTGGTTAATTATTGTCAGTAAGTTTGACTTAAACTTAACATTACATTGAATAAAAATAATTTGCGTTTGGTAGATATCTTCCTGTGTCAACGCATTCAACTGCTTGAGGAAATATTTTTATGCTAATTTTGCTAACTTTGCTAATTTTGCCAAGATTAACTACAACTAGCAATCAAATATTTTCAAGGGTTCTTTCATGTTTCAAATAAATAAATAAAAGTGCATACAAATTTTGAAGTCAAAACCATTTCTTTACTACTTTAAAATGTAGATTCTTACTATCTTAGCTCAGTATGATTCCAATTCTTTACAAATTGTGTTGGACTAATAGTTGAACTCAATGAATAAAAATTACTAAATCCTCCTCAGTACAGAAGTAAGACATTTCTCCATCTCGGCAAGGGTATATCATCCCCTTCATTTTGGGATGTGTTCTTCTACTACTCTAACAGATGTAGTATTTTATTTATAACAACAAGATAATTATCTTTTCATACAATTACATAAGAATTCAAGTGTGAACTAATAAATCCAGAACTTTCAGAAAGTTCATTCAAGAATATTTATTAATCCCCTGCTTACCTTCAGACACTTTACTAAAGACTTAAATGAATCATACAGTATAAATTTCACAACATCCTCTGAGTTAGGCTCTATTATTGTCTCCAAATTACAGAAACTGAAATTTATATTAGAGAGATTAAGCATTTAGATACATAATTTGTTATATATGCGCTACCCTGATCCTCTGTGCTGTCTTTCTATATTAGCTAGATCAATGGTTCTCAAATGTTTTACCTTCAAGACTTCTCTTTTGAAATTTTTGTGCCTTTTAAAAATTATTTCTTTATTTGTACATATCTGTGGGATTCATGTGAAATTTTGGTACATGTATATAACATACAGTGATCAAATCAGGGTATTTAGGGTGTCCATCACCCAAGTACAATGCATTTTTGTTTACCTGTAGTTACTGTGCTCTGCTATCAAAATTAAATTTATTCCTTTTATCTAAGTGTATGTTTGTACCCTCTAAACTTCTCTTCACCCTCCACTCTTCCCCCCAATCACTCCTGCCAGTCCTTGTTCTCTGTCTTTCCACTGTCTTCCTCCATGTGATCAATTTTTTTTAGCTCCCACATATTAGTGAGAACATGTGATATTTGTCTTTTTGTGCCTGGCTTTTTTCACTTAAGATAATGACCTTCAATTCCATCCATGTTGCCACAAATGACAGGATTGCATTCTTTTCATGGCCAAATAATATTCCATTGTGTATATATACCAAATTTTCTTTGCCCATTCATGTGTTGATAGGCACTTAGGTTGATTCCACATCTTTGCTACTGTGAAAAATGCTGCAATAAGCGTGTGACTGCAGGGATCTCTTTGATATATTGATTTCTTTTCCTTTGGGTAGATACCCAGGAGTGGCATTGCTGGATTGAATGGCAATTCTATTTTTAGTTTCTGGAGAAATCTCCACATTGTTTTCCACATTGTCTGTGCTAGTTTACATTTCCACCAACGGCGTTTAAGAGTTCTCTTTTCTCTGCATCCTCGCCAACACCTGTCATTTTTTTGTCTTTTTAAAAATAGCCATTCTGAACCTTTTGTTAAGACAGAGGGGTCCATTTGGTGTCTATGGCAAATGTATCTTGCTCTTGCTCTGTGAACCTATATCTTGCTCTTACTCTGTAAACCTATCTTGTCCTTCCTCAATAAACTTCATTTCATGCTTGCAAAAAAAAAAAAAAATAGCCATTCTGACTGGGGTAAGATGATATCTCACTGTGGCTTTAATTTACATTTCTCTGATGATGAGGGATGTTGAATATTATTTCATATACCTGTTGGCCATTTGTATGTCTTCTTTTGAGAAATACCTATTCATGTCTTTTGTCTACTTTTATTTATTTTTTTATTTCAAAATATTAAGGGGGTACAAATGTTTTTGTGACATGGATCCCTTGTATAATGCTTAGGTAGGGATTTTTAATGTTCCCATCACCAGAATAGTGTTAATTGTACCTGATAGGTAAGTCTTTAATCCATCCTGAATTCATTTTTGTATATGGTGAGAGATAGGGGTCCAATTTCATTCTCTTGCATGTGTCTATCCAATTTTCCCAGCACCATTTACTGAAGAGGGTGTCCTTTCCCCAATGTAAATTCTCTGTTGGCTTTGTCTGGCTATAAATATGTGGCTTTATTTCTGGGTTCTCTATTCTGTTCCATAGTTTATGTGTCTATTTTTATACTAATACCATGCTGTTTTGCTTACTATAGCCTTGTAATATATTGAAGTCAGGTTGTGTGGTACCTTTATCTTTGTTCTTTTTGCTCAAGATTGCTTTGGTTATTTGGGCTCTCTTTTGGTCCCATAAGAATTTTAATATTTTTCCAATTCTGTGAAGAATGGCATGGTATTTTGATAGGGATTGCACTGAATCTGTAGATTTCTTTAGGCAATATAGTCATTTAACAATATTGATTCTACTAATCCATGAGAATGGGATGTTTGTCCATTTTTCTGTGTTATCTTTAATTCCTTTCAATTCTATTTTACAGGTTTGTAGTTTTTTGTAGAGATATTTCATCTCTTTGGTTAAATTTATTTTTAGTTATTTTATTTTTATAGCTATTATGAATAATATTCCTTCTTGATTACTTCCTCAGCTAGATTATTACAGATGTATAAAACACTACTGATTTTTGCACATTGATTTTGTAAAACAAGATTTCTTTACCCTCCTAAAGGGTACTGAAGTTCCTAAATAGCTTTTGTCTATGTGGATTTTACCTATTAATATTTGCCATATTTGCTATTTAAATTGAGAATTTAAAATATTGGTAATAACTCATCACATGTTAAAATAAATATTTTCTGAAAATAGGAAAATGGCATTGTTTTACCTTTTTGAAATCTCTGTAATATTTAGCTTAATAATTGATAGGTGGATTCTCATATCTGTATTTGTTAGCAACAACCTATTGTGATATTATTCCTTGTATGCACTTATAAGAAATTAAGAATGCAACCATGGAATGTGTTAGTATTATTATGAAAATAGTTTTGAAGTTGTGGAGCCCCTGATTGCTGCTTGGGACCCCTGGGATCCCTGGACCACACCTGCACAACACATGTGCTGGGGCATCACAAATATCTAGGAGAAACTTAGGTACAGCAACCCTTTACAAGTAATTTTAATTTATTCCACAGTTATAAAGAGACATAGAAATACATAACTTAAAAATTTTCTGAAGAGACAAAAGATAATAAGTTATACAAAACTTTGACAAATTGTGATCTGTTAATCAAATTTGTGACTTTTAATAATATTTTAGTAGTAGTAGTATTAGTATAGTATCCTTACACTGTAACCCAGTATGATTACAAAACATGATCCAAAGGAAGCTATTTAATGATGAGAGTAAATATTGCATTTTTTCTTCCACATGACAAACACTTGCTATATACTAAGCCCTATGCTAGGTGGCAGAAATTAAATGAGAACCAAGTCTGCTCAAAAATATTAATAAATGTTTCCAGAAAGTTGGAAGGAATAAATTATACCTGAGTAGCTAAAATTTGCCTGGTAGAATCAGAAGCAGGTTTACAAATTGATGACTTAGAATTTAATGTTAAGAAAAAAAGCTTACTAGTGGAGTTTTCAAAGTTTTAACAAGTATTAAGAGAAATATTTTTGAGTTATCTTATTGAGATGGGAGAAATTTTTATATCACACTAACCTGTTAAAAAATGAAATATTGTGGTGGTTAGTAAACTATGTCTTTCTGGTAATAACCAGTAGATTTGTTAAAACTTTTCACTGATTATAGAGTAAGTGATGAATATATACCATGATTTAAGTATGAGGAAAGAAGCACATTTTTTGTTCTTTAATATTGAAGGAATGGAAACTAAAGAAAATTACTGTATTAAGTATAAAATCTAAAGTCTAGCCTAATTAGACTTATTTAATTATAATTGAGAGTGCATTGTTTATAAGAATGAAATATTTTGTAAAATGCAGTGTGCTTTTACCTTCATTTATTTTATTGTATAAGAAAAAATGCAAATATTGAACATTATAATCCAGAAAATTATATATGCCTAAGAGAAAAAAACATTTAATTGTATTGCTGTAATTTTTGGTACAATATGTTATAATTAAATATTTAAAGTTGACGTATTTTGATAAAATACAACATGAAAAGACATCTGTAATTTCTGTAACTAACTTCCCACCAAGAAAGAAACAAACAAAATCCAATTTGATTAACAACACAAAGTTCACTGTGATAAGAAGATCAAAGTGCAATAACAATTTATTCTCCTCCATTAAATTATCTATTTTATTGTGATTATATTTGATGAAAATATTTGAACACAAAGTCCCAGTTTTCAATGAACTATCATTATGCATAAGACCTTTGAATTAAGATGAATATATTCTAACCTCCTATTAATACATCCTAAAATGACTTCATTCATTTATTCAACTAATAATTATTGCAAACCTGCTATTTGCAATGCACTTTTCACGTATTGGACCTAAATCAGTAAGAAGAATTAGAAATATATCTCTATCCTCATACATTGGAGCTTATATTCTAATGGAAAGTAATAGACAACAAACAATAAACATGTTAACTAAGTGTATTATATAGTGTGTTAGAAGGCAGTAAGAGCTATGTGGGGAAGAGAGTAGAAGGTGATTGTGTGTGCCCGAGTATAGTATTCTTACAATATTTTGTATTTTTTAAATTAACATACATTAAAATTTTCTTTTAATAGTATACACTTTTATGAGGTTTAGCACACGTATAGATTTATGTAATCAAAACCGTAATCAAAACTCCTTTGTGCTGCCCCTTTTCAATCAAATCTTCCCCCTACACCTAAATCTTGACAAATACTGACCTGTTCTCCATCTCTATAGTTTTATGTTTTCAGGAATGCTTTTTAAATGGAATCATACACTAGGTATCCTTTAAAACTAGTATCTTTCAACAAGCAGAATGCCCTTGATATTTACTCAAATTGTTACATATACCAATACTCCATTTCTTTTTATTGCTCTATAGTATTTTATTGTATGAAATGTACCACAGTTTGTTTATCCATTCCCCTGTTAAATTATTTTCAGTTTGGGGCAATTTTGAATTGAATTTCCATAAGTATGTGTGTACAGATTTTTGAGTGAGCATAAGTTTTCATTCGTCTAGGGTAAATCAAGGGAGTGCAATTGTGGGATTTTATGGTAAGTGTATGTTTCAATTTATAAGAAGTTGACTGACTAGTTTCCAGAATGACTGCACTATTTAGCATTCCCACTAGAAATTTCCCTTTGCATATTTATATAAAATTTAGAATTAGCTTGTTATATCAACAGAAATCCTGCTGGTATATTAATTGGGATAGCAGTGAATTCATAGTGTTTGATTGAAAAACTGGATACTATATAGTCTAGCTAAACTTATACATAAAACTAACCATCACAGATTCCTTGGGATTTTCTAGGTAGATAATCATATCATTTATGAATAGGAAAGTTACATTCCCCTTTTTGCAATCTGTATGACTTTTCTTATCTTACTGTACTGGCTAGAACTACCAGAACAATGTTAAATAAGAATGCTGAGAATACGTATTCTTCCTTGTTCATGATCTTACATAAAACTATTTTTTCATTTGTTTATATTTTTTTATTCCAAAATACTATGGGGTAAAAACATTGAGATTACATACATTGCCTGTATGCCAACCGAGTCAAAGCTACAAACGTGCTCATCCCCCACCAGTGCGTACGGCATCCATCAGGTGTGAATTTCCATTCCCTTCCCCCCCCCACTGCCCGACACCTAGTGATTGCTACTTGCGTGTGCACGTTAGTGTTGGTCAATCTGTACCAATGATTGATCAATGAGTGTTCATCAATGAGTATGTGTGGTGCTTGTTTTCCATTCTTGAGATACTTCACTATTTGATCTTTCAACTCTAAGGTTGCTGTTAGCTGTAGAAATTTTGTATACACTCCAATCAGATTGAAGATGTTTCCATTTATTCCAAGTTTTTTGAGAGTTTTTACTATGAATAGATGTTGAATTTTACTAAATGCATTATTTATATAATCATATCATAGATTATTTATTTCTGTATATTGAATTTGTCTTGCATTACTGGGATAAACCTCACTTGCATGTAGAGTTTTTGAGTTTTTGTTTCTCTTGTGTATATATATTGAAAGACTCAACTTGCCAATATTTTGTTGAGGATTTTTTCTGTGTTCATAGCAGATATTAGTCTGCAGTTTCCTTTCTTGTATTCTACTTTTCTGGTTTTACTATTAATATCAAGCTGGCCTCATAAAAAAGCTTTCTTTGATTTTCCGGAATATATTGTGCAAAATTGATGTTATTTCTTCTTTAAACAATTTGTAGAATTCATCAGTTTAAATATCCTGGACTATAAACTTTTTTTTGAATGATTATTTAATTACAATTCCAATATCTTAAATAGTTATAGAATTTTTCAAGTTATGTATTTCACCTGGGTGAGTTTTAGTATTTTGTAGTTTTGGTGCATTCTATTTAAGTTTTCTAATTTATGTGCATACAGTTGCTCATTAAATTCCCTTATCATCCTTTTAATGTCTATGGAATTCTTAGTGATATCCTCTCTTCCATTCCTGGTATGAGTAATTTGTGTTCTCTCTCTCTTTTTCTCTCTCCCTTTGGTTTGGATATTTATCTACTTATTTACCTTCTCACAAAATCATCTTCGGTTTCTTGCTTTTCTCTATTATTTTTTTCTGTTTGTACATTTAATATAACTATTGACAGGGTTGGGTTTAGGCACACCATTACAGATATTTCTCAACTTACGATGGGGTCACGTCCAAATAAACTCATCAAAATATCTTAAGTTGAAAAGGTTAAGATGAGCTTATCTGGATGCAACCCCATTGTAAGTTGAGGAGCATACTGAATGCATACTGCTATTGCACTATTGTAAAGTTGAAAAATCATTAAGTCGAACCATTATAAATCAGGTACTGTCTGTATATTATTTGTTTTCTGTTTGTTCCCTTAGGTTTTCACTTATGTGTTTTTCTTTTCTCACTTTCTCTTTAACTTTTTAAAACATTTTTAGCATCTCTTTTAATTTAGTTACTACATTTTGAGTACATTTCTTTCTATAGCTTTTTAAGTGGGTTTTCTAAGTATGAAAACACATATAATCAACTTTTGCTTTCTAGTCTGGCATATAAAGAGCATGGAAATTGTCACTACATCCTAACAACAAGTAAAAAGCTGAACAAACTGAAAAACTAACAACTCTTCTTAGATTCACCAGAGAAGTGAGGTCACAGGGCAAACTGCTGTCCCCAAAAGTGGAGAAACAAATAGGTGGATACAAAGGATCACAACTTAATAAAGCAGAAACCTCCACAGGAACCAGTGCCAGAGTAGAAAAAACTGAGCTGTAATTGATAAATTCCTGGAGGCTCAGTGTCACAACTCTGAGTGTTAAAAACTCCTAGGGGACTCAGTTACAGGTGAAAAGGCAATCATTTGTTAGTTTTAACTCCAGAAGCTCACCATGAATAATGGTGATAAATCTCCTCATGCTTTTAGCAAGAGTAGGGAAAAATAAACATTTTGAAATATGCCAGAGCATATTTCATATTTCTGTTCTTCTTAACAGGGCTTGCCCTCAAGAGAAACTATTTTACCAGAGGCTAAATTATTGGAATTTTTTAGCACCTAACTGACCCTGGGGAGGGGAAATACCCAACTCCAGCCCCCTCTAGCCATCCTGTGTTGGAAAGAGAAACACCACATTGATATTGGGATGGAGATCACCAATAAAAGGAGGATGTGCAGGATCATTGTCAACAATAAGCAAAATCTTGAAAGATATGTTATTCTGTAAACAATACTTCTTCATTTGGTCAGCATAGCAATTCAGCACGGCATTTTGGAGGGGGAGCTGGGTCATCCATGACTTCTTATTGCTCCTGTAGTGCACTGGCAGTATGTATTTGTTGATACGCTTGAATGCCCTGGGGTTCTCAGGGTGCCAGATCACAAAATTTCAATGTGTAGCCTGAAACGCTGTCCCCAGGCAAGACTATTAATCTGTTTTCAAAAGGCTTGAAACCTGAGATTGACTTGGCCTTCTTATAGATGAAAGTTCTTTCAGGCATCCCTTTCCAGAATAGGGAGGTTTCATCCATACTGAAGATTTGCTCTGGCAAGTAATATTTCTCCACAATCAGCTTATCTAGAGTTTGAAAAAATGCCTTCACATCAGCACTTATAGACTCACTACTCACTTTCACATTATGTAAAAATAATGATTCTTGAATCATTCAAACCACCCAGAGCCAGCAATAAATTCAGCATCATAGTGGGAGTCCAGCCTTGTTATTTAACATTGCAAATAAACTCTTTGCTTTGGTCATAATCATAATGGTGCTGAAGGAATACTCTTCCATGTCTGGTCTTCAATCCAGATCATTAGAAGTTTCTCCATATCTGATATAGGTCCTTTTCAAATTTTTATTAGTTTCATTGCCTTCAATGCATCAGATCCTTTAACAGTTTCCATCACATTGCTCTTGTTCTTCAAGATGGTAACTAATGTGGAATGGAACATGCCTGACTGACGAGCAATAACCATCACTACTTTTCCACCTTCATAGTCCTTAATCACTTTTAATTTTGTGTTCAGGTCAATCACTCAATGTGGCCTCTCATTGGCAGCATTTGCAGTGGGTTTTGTACACATAGAGGACATGATGAATAAAACCATATGAGATTAAATCAAGCACAAGAGAAAATTACATAATCAGGAATGCAATAAGTGCACTTTATATGAGGCTGCTGCTGGTCTAACACAGCACACTGTTTTATAGTAAACATTTTTTTATAAGTAGAGGGCACACACTCTAAAATAATGATAAAAAGTATAGTAGAGTAAATACATAAACCAGTAACAGTCATATATTATCATTTTCAAACATTATACACTGTATATAATTGTATGTACTATACTTTTACATGACTGGCAGTGCAGTAAATTTGTTTACACCAGCATCATTAAAAACACATGAGTAACACAGTGTGATGGCTATTACATAACTAGGTGATAGGAATTTTTCAGCTCCATTATAATCTTATGGGAATATCATTGTATATGTGGTCCAAGGATGACTAAAATGTTGTTATGCAGCACATGACCATAGTTAGAAAATGGGTACTAGTGTCCATAAAAATAACTGGTAGGTCAAGTGAAAAGAAATCAAAACCACTCAAACTTTCCTAGAAATATCAGAAGACTAATCAACCAATTGTGAGAAAGGGAAACCAAGTAAGAGTGGATCATAGCTAATTTCTTAATATCTCTGAACTTTCCTTGAATTTGGATTTAAAAGATAATGTTTTGAATAACAACATTTATAAAAGAGAAAATACCTTTGATCTTTGGCCAAAGAAAAAGGAAAGGCAATAAAGGGGAAAAAATGAAAATATGTACGTGGCCTTTGATACGATTCCAAAAGATTATATAAAGCTTTCAATATAGTAGGTGCTCAATAAATATCTGATAAATGAGGGTAATGATTAATTTATCTGTATTATATTAAATGTTTTCTTCATGTAATAACATTTCAGGAATTGTGAGGTTCACTTGTTTGTTGGTTTGTCTACACTTTTATTTCTAAAACCATCATAAACCTGGGATGGTTAACATCACCATACCTCATACCCATGGCAGTTGGCCATCCTACCCAGTTGACTGAACATTGGTTGGGAGACAGGAAATCTTGCTAAGCTACTGGATACTTAAATTTGAGACTGAGCAAGTCATTTCACATTTGCCTCAGTCTTCTCATTTATACAATAAGTTCTATTTTAACTAAAGCTCTGTCATTCTATGAGATCTAATTTTCCCATCTCAGATAAATATTTCTTTTCAACACTTCTTGTCCTTTGCTACAAAATAAAATACTAGGTCTAAAATTAAGAAATTCTTATTTGTGTGTAATCTAAATTTGTGCACATTTATACAATAGCATTAAAAATAATCTTTTTAGATCCACCTATCTGAGGTAAAAAAATTACCTCAAATACCTGAGTTCCTCTTTCCCCTTCCTATTCTTATTTCTATATATCTGCCCTTTACAAGGATGCAATTATCCTTTCTGGCTCACTAATCCGTTTACTTTCTTTCTATTCTATCACCTTACTGATAATATACCTACTGATGCCTGCTAACCATTATGTCAAGTTTTGCAGTTAGGATGACTGAAGAATGCAGGGGGAATAGACATTGAGCAAGATGATTACTATTGCTTGCTCACTTTATGGATTAGAAAGGCCACAGATGTGGGTCATATGTGACTGGGATAATAATAGAAATAAAGATTGCACATGGAGATTATGACAAGAAGAGAGATCAGCTGATCAGATCTATTGATGGGGACTAAATAATAAGAGAATTTTAATCATACAGAACTACCTTTTGTCCCTAAAATCTAACTCCAGAAATCAAGATTGGAAGCCCATTATGCAAAGTAAATAGTATATTCATTTCTTTAAATTGCTATTTTCTCTGTTTCAAGGTTAGCCTCAGCACACAAGAGAATACAAGAAAAGAAGTTATAAATAAAGCTAGATTTGGAGGTGTAAATTTAAATTATATCTCATTCTACATGTGTTTTTGTGATAAAAAATTTTAATATTTTCTACATTAAGCAAAAAATAAGAATATGCAATTAAATCAGATTAAATTTATTTTTAGTATTTTGATGGTCACTGAGCTATAAAAGGGAAGAAAAATGTACATGCTATTTATTTGGAGCAAATCTGTTCTGTTATTATAACATCAGTAGTAAAATTAATACCAACAAGCCCCAGTGAATTTTTTGACATGTCATGAACCTACATTTTCTCTTTCAATACCACTAATGGCAAAATAATTTTAAGAAAAGCAGCCAACAGAAGAGAAATCTGTGAAGGCAAAAGACAGAAAGTCATGTAACACAGACATGGAGAGATAATAGCATTCAAAACACAAAGAAAAATGATCAGATTCAAAGAAGTCATTTAACCACTGGTAATGTACAATGTTATATGACTCTACCTTATGTTGATCTTTTATTTTAAAAATTCACATATTGATTGAAATAAAATCAATTAGTTAGAATATTTTGGATATTTCAGGTCACTTTATAAAGTTACCTTACTCTAAAAGGAAAAAAAATCTACATGAAAAAACTAGTTTCTGCATAAAATGATTTTAAGAAATAAAGACTTTAAAACGATAATAGTATGTTGGGAGAGTTATTACAGCAAATTTTTGAAGTAAAATGAAAGAGCTGATACTGTGTAATAAAAATGATTTCCAGTGAAGGAAAAGAAAGGAAGGTGAGTTCACATTTCTAAGCCTTTACATAAAACACTGCACTATATTCTTTTCTCATTATTTTATTTGATCCTCAAAAGAAAAAAAAATATGAACTGAGCAGTTGTTCTAAAGTTACAGGTAGAGAAGAGGAAGTTTAATGTTCACATTCAGTGGGAGAGCCAAAGGTTTCTATCTGTAAAGACCATGTTGTTTGCATTAAAGCATTAATAACTTTGAAGTTTAACCTATCACATATTTTAAATAGTAAATAATGTGTTCACGCACAATGTTGGCATTAATAAGCTTCTTAGCAGTATCTGAATTATTTGGGTGAAGGTCCAGAGTTCATCAGGTCACTTTTATTCATAAGGATACATTATCTTCATTGTGAAAGTGTACATGCAGGGAGCACATGTGATAATGGAGACTAGTTTCCAATAAGACACTTTATCAAGTAAGGCATATTTCATTTCTCTCAACCACGAGACTAGAGATGTGAAAAGGAAGTGACAACTTTGGAATTAAGCAAAGACAACAATTCTTATCAAATTGCCAATGTCATTTCTCACTAAATTAGAAAAAACAATCCACTCGAATGTTTATAGCAGCAAAATTCACAATTGCAAAGATATGGAAACAACCCAAGTGCCCATCAATCCGTGAGTGGATTAATAAAATGTGGTATATGTATACCATGGAGTACTACTCAGCCACAAAAAGCAGTAATGAACTAACACCTCTTGTATTATCCTGGATGGAGCTGGAGCCCATACTCCTAAGTAAAGTATCACAAGAATGGAAAAACAAGCATCACATATACTCACCATCAAATTGGTACTAATTAATCAACACTTATGTGCACATATGAAAGTAACATTCACTGGGGGTTGGGCAGGTGGGAGGGGGTGAAGGGGATGGGTATATTCATACCTAATGGGTGCCGTGTGCACTGTCTGGGGGAGGGGCACGCTTGTAGACTCAGGCGATGCAAAGGCAATATATGTAACATAAATATTTGTACCCCCGTAATATTTTGAAATTAAAAAAAGAAAAAACAATCCTAAAATTCATATGGAATCAAAAAAGAGTCCTAATAGCCAAATCAATTTTAAACAAGAAGAACAAAGCTAGAGGCATCACATCAGCTGACTTCAAATTATACTAGAAGGCTGTAGTAAACAAAATAGGATGGTACTGGTATAAAAATAGACACATAGATCAAAGGAACAGAATAGAGAATGCAGAAATAAAGCTGCATTCCTACAACCAATTGATCTTCAACAAAGTTGACAACAATATACACTGGGAAAGGACACCTATTTAACAAATGGTGCTGGGAAAATTGGAGTGCCATATGCAGAAGAAGGAAAATGAACAATATCTCTCACTATATACAAAAATTAACTCAAGGTGGATTAAAGACTTAAACATAAGAACTGAAACATAAAAAGCCTAGAAGAAAACCTGGGAAAAACTCTTCTGGACATTGGTCTAGGCAAAGCGTTTATGACTAAGTCCTCAAAAGCAAAGACAACAAAAACAAAAATAGACAAAAAACTAAAAAGAAACTAAAGAGTTTCTTCACTGCAAAAGAAATAACCAACAGAGTGAACAGAAAATGTACAAAATGAAAAAAACATTTGCAAACTATACATCTGACAAAGGGCTAATGTTCAGAATCTACAAGGAATGTAACAAGAAAAAACCCAAATAACCCCATTAAACATAGGCAAAGGACACAACAGACATTTTTCAAAAGAAGACACACAAGCAGCCAACAAACATGAAAAAAGCTCAACATCACTAATCATCAGAGAAATGCAAATCAAACCCACAATGAGATCTTATAACAGTCAAAATGGCTATTGCTAAAAAGTCAAAAAAAACAACAGATGTTGGAGAGGATGCAGAGAAAAGAAAACATTTATACACTGTACATGGGAATGTGTATTAATACAACTTCTATGGAAAATATAATAGTATGGAGATTTCTCAAAGAACTACAAACAGAACTACCATTGGATCCAGCAATCCCACTATTGGGTGTCTACCCACAGAAAAAGAAATCATTATATAAAAAAGACACCTGCACTCACGTTTGTCTCAGCATTATTCACAATAGCTGTCATGAAATCAACCTACACGTCCATCAAGGGATTATTGGATTAAAAAATGTGGTATATATACCATGAAATACTACTTAGCCATTAAAAATAAATAAAATCGTGTCTTTTGCAGCAACATGGATGGAACTGGAGGCCATTATCCAAAGTGAAATAATTCAGAAACAAAGTCAAACACTGCATGTTCTCACTTATATGTAGGAGCTAAACAATGAATATCCACGAACACACAGAGTGGAATAATAGACATTGGTGACTCCAAAAGGTGGAAGGTGGAAGGGTGGGAGGGGGATGAGGAATGAAAAATTACCTATTGGGTACAATGTACACTATTTGGCTGATTGGTAAACTAAAAGCCAAGACTTCACCACTGTGCAATATATCTCTGTAGCAAAACTATACTTCTACCCACTAAATCTATACAAATTAAAAAAGAGTGCATGCAAATGATAAACATTGTTGTATATCCAGGAGTGTTTGTATAGCCTAGGTATATCTAAGACTCCCATCTACCTTCAGAAATTCTAATAGTAGCTATATTTAGATAAGCTTGTGAATTTTCATATACCAGCTATGTTTGTTTGAATTACTGATTCTTTCTAAGGAGGAAATGACTGTTGGTGTATTACTATGGCATCTTTTAGAATTTTTCATGGTCAAGTTTCCCCTTCTCCTTGCTTGCTGAAATTATTTACCTTTTCTCTTTATCCCTAATCATTACCTAAATCTTGCTTACAGATGTTGCACTAAAATAAGCACTTACCTAAACAATTAAATATGGTCTAGCCAATCCATTACTGCTTCCAAGTTAAGTCAAGGCTTATGAAGTATTACAATGTCTTCCTGAAGTATGTTAAATATGGATAACAGTGGGCAGAAGACTTTTTAAATAGCCTACCAAATACTATTTAAAACATTTCTGAACCTTAAAATTAGCATTTCAAATCAGTGGGGAAAAATTATTCGATAAAGAACGTTAGAAGAAAAGAGTAGTTTTGGAGAAGCAAACAATGTTTGGAGTACCTCACCAAAATAAATCCTAGATGAACTGAAAACTTTAACATAAAAAATGAAAATATAAAAGTACTCGAAGAAAACACAAGAAACCGTCTTATATATTGTCTTTTTTTAAACAAATAGTAGGGAATGTATCTAAATGTTTCAAAATTCAGAAGCTAAAAACAGAAAATATTGACAAATTAAATACATACAAATTTAAATCTTCTTCTTAGTTCAAAATACCCTAAACAAAAAGAAGATTAAATGAAAAATTGAGAAAATTTTGGTAATTTATATCCAACACCAAAGCTTACTTTCTGGAATTAAGATAATCTCCTACAAATCAATAAGAAATTGACCAATGGTCTAATCAAAAACTGGCAAAAGATACGAACTGGCATTACCCAAGAAGAAAAATAGCTCTTAGAAAATAAATTCACTCATTATAGGAGATATAAAAATTAAAACTGCTAGATCATGTTTCTCCCCATGCAATAAGATACTTGGACAACACCATGATATAGAAAGAGTGGAAAACAGTCCTTTTCATATGTGCAGCTGGGTAGGAAATTACTGTCAGCTTGGTGAATGGCCATTTTAAAATATCTATTAAAATTAAAAATGTATATGTTTGTTGACCCAGAAATTCTACCCATAGGTCTTTTTTCTACATATATAATTATATACATTAAGATGTAGTATGTTCACTACAGTTTTGTTTATAATAGCAAAATTTGGAAAGAATCTATAAGTTCAATGTTTTGTAACTAGTTGAGTTATGGTGCACATATAAAATAGAATATTGTGCAGCCATTTAAAAGAAAGACAGATATGTAGTAGCTTATAGGGCAGGACCACCAAGGGAAAAAGGTTAGGAGCAAAATAGTGTCCATAGTGTATACCATTTATGTATAAAATATGTATATATATATATTTGTTAATTATAGACAGTCTCTGGAAAGCCACTGATAATAGTAATTCCTCTTAGGAAAAAACTAGATATCTATAATGTTTGAATTTATATACAAACACACACACACACACACTCAGCCATTGTCTCTAGGGTCTTTTCCTTGCTACAGCTGAGCTTCAGGAGGCATTCACTTTGGTATCCTGCTTGGTGCAAAAGAAAAACGAGAATCAGAATTAGCTAGTATTAGCTCAGTACATAAGTCTCAGCTTTGAATTTTCTTTGACTATATAAGTACCCTAAATTCTCTTTGTCTCAGTTTACCTTATCTATGAAGCAAAGATAAAATCTTATTTTCCTGACAGACTGTTTGTCATGGTAAATCAGGTCTTGGACTTTGGGATTACAGATTAAGTTCTTACTCTATTATTTCATGGCTTTGTGTCCCTAACAAGTTAGTCAACCTATTTATGCTTCATTTTCATAATTTATAATATGAGATTAATAGTAGTACATATCTCCTAGCAGTGCAAATGAAAACACTGAGGCTCAGAAAAGTTAAGTGATTTGGTTCAAGACATACAGACTGTTATAAATGAAAAAGACTAGATTTGTCATCTGGCTCATTTTAGTAACCTCTTCACAACATCATAGAGTACATTCTCAAACAGAATTTCCTTAATACCAATATAAAGAGAAAGTACACATACACATTTTCTTAAATTTTTCTTAACATAAATTTTGTGGTCATTATATAACATAAAAGAGGTTTTTAAAAAAATTTTTTGAAAGTGTATTTAAATTACTTATAGAAAAAGTAAACTAGAATATTACACCTCTGATAATTTTAATATTAGTATCTGACATACAACTTAATGTGTACTATAATTGGTCCAATAGAATCACATAGTTATGCCAAACAAAAAAACAATACAATCAAGTTTATTCCTTTAAAACAATGAAATAAAATGATTTATATAAAATAGTTTGATTAAACAGTTGTATTGGAACCATAGCAAAAGAAGTATTTTAGAATTGGAAGAAATCTTAGAGATCGAATCTCTTCTGTACAAGACTATAATATGCATTGTGTTATCTCTGGGTCATGTACCAAAGGCCTTACTAAGATATTATAGACCACTCTAGCACTACCTAAGGACAGGGATTATGTCTCTTGTTTGGGGACATTATATCCCCAGTGCCTTTTGCAGTAGCTGGCATCTGGTAGGCACTCAATGAATATTTGCTGAATAAATGAATTCTGCAAAATAATAAGCTTTATGAATTACATGTTTAATTATTTTTATTGTAATAAGATTTTTAGGTATTAAAATGGAATGTATAGCTGTTACCAGGGCTAGTCCTAGTTGTAGAGTACTTAAGGAATTCTTTCAGCACAACTTTTATTAAATTCTCCTTCCACTGGATAGGGTTCTGCTATTCATACCAGGTTTGAAAATTTCTACTTAGTCATTAATGAACCAGGCAGCATAGAGATGATGTTCAAAGGATCAAGATTAAATTACTACAGCCACCACCTGAAAATTAGCTACTCCCCATCATGATATTTCTCAGATTATTTTGAGCCCTAAGGAAATAATATGTGGGGCATTTTGATGTGACTTAATGGGAAACCTTCATGGATATATCCATAGCACCAATAAATCTTGAGCTTAGAGGAATTAGAAGTATTAAAAAAATTACATCAAGTCATGGGGAATGTGGAAGGGTAGCTAGGCAAGGTGATGTTAATATGGGAGAGGAGTCCTAAAACTGAAGAATGGATATTCAGATATAAACTTCAACTCTTGCACAATTTTGTCAAAGACTTGTACTAAAGATGGTAACACAGGTAAAAAGTTACAGATTGTGCTGAACTTAACAAACAGGTGCATCCTTATGTAATCTGAATGTAAATCAAATCACATAGTTATAAATTTAGATAAAGCCTTTAAGGTAACTTCTTTTAACATGAAGAAATAGATAGTAAGTGATTTGCCCAAAATCAAAGCTCTAAGACACATATCTAGAATCTAAGTCACCTTCCTCCTAGTCCAGTAATATTCTCACCTTACCACATTATCTCACTTCAAACATTTCAAATTAAGTAACATTTTATATATATCAAAAGGACTATTTTTATTAATGTTAATTAATTTTTAAGTATTAGTTATTCTAAAATATAGATTTGACTTTAAAAGTATAAAATGTTAATTTAGCTAGTGTTAAGAGAACTAGCCAAACCTAGAGATTTTAAAACTTTTTCATTTCATTGTTTAAAAAAAATTAATGTATTGGCAAACCCCCGCCCCCAAATCTCAACTTTTAAGTTAACATTTAAAAGTAATTTTTTTACAAAAAGTTTATTTTTTTAAAACAAAAGCAAGTGATGCTCTTGATTTGTCAGTAGGACCACTACCTAGTGAGAACACATCTTGTTAAGCTATCCAAACTCTCTTCTAGTCCCCATTTTGACCAAACAATGCATGACAACACCGGATGACTGTAGGGACGCAGTCCATACTGTGAAACTCTCAATGAAGTTCAAAGATTCACACGGGCCTTGGCCTTGCAAGCTTGGTCTCTTCAACACCTACTAAGCTATAATTAGCCTAAACAATATTTAATATCACTACAAGAATTAAAACTATTTTCAAAGACTTCAGTTGAAGAAAAGATTTAAAGTTATGCTATGAAAGAGCAATCTGAAACAGGGAGACTATATCTAATTCCCATGAGAATTTTTTATACATGTTAACATTTTTTCAATTATTATGAAAATTTAGTAGCATGTAAATATAGCCCCAAAATGGTTGCTATAATATCTATTTCACAGTGGGTATGTCTTAACAGGAAAAGCTATTAGGAGTTTTACAGTAATTTATCTACTGTGGAAAGGAAATGGCCTTTTAATATTTTCCATTACCTTGCACTTTTTCCATTTTTTCTTTTTATAGAAAAAATATAATATTTTTTGGAGAGTGACATTAACTAATAGCAGTGGAAAGGGGGAGAAAACCTTTGTGAACAGTGTAACTTTGTATTCATTGAGGATGACAAACTATAAGACATGATGACTAGGAGATGAATCAACAGGAAGCCCACAAATTTGTGTACCCTCAATGTTTCACTAAAAACGATCATAAAATCTCCACTGAAGTTATAATTAGTAATTAATTTATGTGACTAGATAAAATACAGAACAGAGATGATTTGAAAGCTTCATTATTTGTTTCACACCAGTGTCAACAATTGGTAAAAATCAAGAATTGGTAAGAATCAAGAATTAGGAAGTAATCAACTACATGCACCAAAAACCCCAAGACAGAAATCTCAGGTATTCAGTTTCTTTTTCAGAGGCATTGCTAGTTCAAATACCAAAACTAAGGGAATACTGACACTTGGAGTGAAAAAAAATTCTACTGTCATTTTAAATAAGCATGTAAGATAAAAGTTAACAGTTTGCATGGAGTAGAAAAAAATTAGGTAATGTTAAAACAAATGCTAATAATTTAGTGTAATGTACAAAAATTACCACTTTTACTTAAGTATGCCTTAAGAAAAAAGTACAAATTGTATTTACATAATTACAAAGTGTATTTACACTTTGTCTTTGACGTCTTTTTCTTCTTTTTACCATCTTCACGCATCCTTTCTTTATGTTTTCAAATTTCTTGAACTAATGTACAGAAGACATCTCTTTTCTTTGAGGATGTTTTAATAAAAGGACTTCTGTAACTTTTTGCTAAGTCCTGGGCTTGTTTTGTGTCTAATGTTCTAGAAGGCAAATCACGTTTATTTCCTACTAGGACTATAGGTACACCTTCAGAGTTTTTATTTAACTTTTTAAATTTGTTCTCAATAATGGTGAATAGCTTCAAATGATTTAGTATCGTTTATGGTAAATACACAAAGAAAGCCCTCCCCAGTCCTCATGTACTGGTACCTCATTACACTGTACTTCTTTTGATCTGTTATGTCAAGAGTATCCAAAAGACAAGTTTCTCCGTCAATTGCTACTTGCTTCCTGTAGGAATCTTTTCTTGTTGGATCATATTCATCCACAAAGTGATTCTGAATTAGCTGTATCTGCAAGGCACTCTTGCCTACTCCACCAGTTGCAACTACCAGAAATTTATATTCAGTCATTTTCAGCAGGTCTCTCTCCTGCACCTGGGAGCCGTGGAGACTCTGGCCCCCACCACTGCCTTCAGTGCCCCAATGAGGTGAGGGGGTGAGGGACAGGAGTATTGGCTGAGCAGCTGCCATCTTAGGGAGATTTTCAGTATGTTAACTTTAGAGCTTCTTATTAACCTTTAATTGTCTTACAGCAGTGAAAGCTGAAACATCTTATCACTCATTTTTATGATATATTTCTCCCATCTCTCTTTTTAAAAAGCAGTATTTAGCAAAATAATTTGAAAATTAAAATAAGGAGGATTTAGTTTTGTCTTTGATTCTTGGGGCAGAGGGAGGGTTGGGATAAACTTCAAAATAACTAAATATAAATGGCATAACACAGATTAGAAATTATTATTTAACATATATATTAGTTTGGGTCAAGAGTATATGTCCCTTTCTTTGCATTCTTTAATTCCAACTTGTTTTGGGGATGTTTAAAATAACTTTATTATTTATGGTTCCAAAATTAAACAGTACTACTAATGCTCTATAATAAATATAATCTTCCAAAATGACTCACGGTGGAGAAAATTGGAAATTCTCAATTTGGCTATGAAACTATACTAAATTTATACAAATGATTTTCTTGAACTCATATGGAGAATATCAGTGTTTAACACATCTGATGCCAACCCCACATTCAAGGCTCCTAAATAGTTTTGCTGTTTAAAAAATTTCTCTTTCATTATAACCTTTGTCCCTACTATCATCACACTCAATTAGTAAGTTTATTTTATCAGGGTCACCTTATGCCTCATTGTTGCTATCCAAAAGATCAACAATATTTGCATATACATATACATTAATTAGAAATCATAGTTATTTGAATGAAGAAAGCAAAGTAAAGGGAATAGATAGCAGTGTCCTATACATATAATTACTAAAAAAAAAAAAGTGTGACAGCCTCATTGACATACAAAGAAACATAGTATAATAGCATTATTAAGGATTAAAATAGGAAAAACGTCATAGAAAGAACAGTTTTAGTGAACTGTAAATAAAATTCTTTTTATTCAGGTAAAATATGATTTAAGTAAAAGACTACAAAATGAAGTAAACAACACTCCAGGATGATCAATAGACAACATTTGTTTGAGGACAAAATAAATCACTCAAATGCATTCCTTACTTCCAAGTTTTATCCAGAATTCAAAAACTTATATTAGAAAAATAATGCAAGATCTACTGAGCATTCTTAGTCATTGAATTAGTACATGTTTGTAACTACTGAACCTATCCAACAGTTGACGATACAAGATAGGTGAAGAATATCTATCTATTGGATTCAAGAAATGTCATATTTAATTTTATTTGTTAAGCAAATATACATGAAATAAAGCCATAAATCACAGACAGGGTTGTTAGCAGTGTGCTCTGGTTTTGAATAGGCTGGTGAGTAAAGATCTGAATTTATTGATGCTTGATAGGACTATGTACCCTCTCTTACCTATTCAGTTCACAACACATATTGAACAGTGTCTTGAGTATTCTAAATGATTGTGAAGTCCAGGAGTTATGACATTTCAGAAATAACAAAGTAATAATACCTAGCATTCTGTAGTATTGGCAAAAGTACTCATAAATTTCTCCAAATGTGAGATAAAAGAAAGGCATCTGACTGATTTATAAAGATGTTCATTACAGTATTCTTCAGTTCCTTTGCCGAAATTGTTAGGACTGCCATATGTTCTTCAAGATTAGAGTAACTACAATGTAAATATTGGATGTTTTGCTTTTCAATGTAATGTCTTCAAGTGTGGAGCTTTAACTCAACATTGAATGAAGGATATGTAAGAGCCTCATTGGAAATAATTTGTTTACACCACAACTAAGCAATCAGATTTGAAGGCATACATTTATATTATCAAAATAGTCAAACTACTAGAAGTTGTCAACAGATATTCCAATGCATTCTCTGAGGCTTTCTGCTTCTATATCAAACAGAGAATTATTTTCAGTGTTTTAAAGAGCAATAAATATTTTCTCAAAAAATAATATGTAGTAATTATTTCATCACTAGAACTTTATAGAGACAAAATTCATCCAAAGATATACTTAAACTGGGTACATTTTATTGTATGTAAATTATACTCTAAATAAAGTTGACTTTAAGAATTTTATAGAGTCCATAGATGCACTGTGAATAAGAACCTAAGACTCACTTATATTTGGTGTGTACAATCATAAACTTCTCCCTGATTCAGCTGTGAAGACTTTTACAAACACGCTCTTACCAAACTAATCTATTATTGGTGCTGTTTCAGTATTTATCAAACTTGTCTGTTCATAAGAAGGCCTGTGTACTTATCAAACATAGAGATGACAAGGCTCACCTAATAACAAATGAATCTGCATGTTTAACAACTATATCAGGTGATTTCTAAAATGAGCACATTTGAGAAAGTGCATTTGTTTCTCCCAACTCTTCTTGATAATAATTTTTCTACTTAGTTTGCTAAGTAAATTCTTCCAGTCTGAATTTCTTTTTCTTTGAATTGTCCAAAGTTTTATGGACCTCTGCCGTCTAGAATTCCAGAAATGGCAGTGTGCATTGATGACATCCTAATCAGGAATTCAGAAAAATAATAAATACAAGAAAACCCTAAAGAGCTCCTACCTTGGTTCATTACATCAGGTAATGGAGTGAAAGAAAAGAAAAATATGGCATTGGCACTTTCAATGTCACCTTCCTAAGCTTAACATAGCAATAATACTAGTATTCCTACCTCTGAACATACGATATAATCTGCAAAAAACCAAAAAAGTTTCAAGATTTTGAAGGTGATTTAGTAAAACAAACAAACCACATCACCTAACAGACAATGCTATATTATTCCACTATTTGGGAAAAGCAAATTTACAAATTTGGAAGAAGAATTTTAGAATGCCATGCAGTTACCTATTTCTGAATTCAAAAGATACCCACTTGTTTGGGTTATAAACAATTATTGAGGTTAAGTGTACAATGAATATATAGCTCTCAATAAATTATGTAATCTCAGTAATTTTAATTAATTATTTTTGTCACCTTCACAAATTCCAAATTATTGAATCATTTTGATTGTGGTTACAGAAAATTGTCTGAACTGATTACAAATGATGACAAATGTCTGAAATTTCCGCTACACGAATAGGCATTACCAGAGAAGCAGTCTTTCAGTTTGTTAGCAGCAAGCTTATTTGTGTTTTACTCAAATAGACATCTTTAAAGAAGTCACATTGGAATCACTTGGAATGCTCATCAAAAACAGACTTCTGACCCCAGAGCCAGCAATAAGAAGTTTAAATCTTAAAGGCAGTGTGGTCCAAGAATCTGTATTTTCTATATTCTTAGGCAATTCATATGATAAAACAGCTTGGGGAATCTCTTTATATTTTAAGAACTTGGTAGTTGATCAAAATAGGATTCTACTATTATCACTGAAGTCACAGTGGCTTTGTCATAGGCCAGAAGTGCAGAAGAGTATGTGTGACAATGTTATGCTTACTGTCAATAAAAGCATTTTCCTGAGTAAATAACAACATAATCATCAGAAAAACCTTCGTCAGAACCATCTGATATTAGTTTTTTGCTATTCCTTTAGAGGAATTACTAAAATCACAAACTGAAAGAAGCAGTAATTTTTTTCCATGAATGCCACAATTGCTAAAATATAGTCACTTGTGTGTATGTATGTGTATGTATACATATGTATATATTTCAATTTATTTGTGCACACACACTTATATCTCCATATAGCCACAGAAGTAGCTTTTCAAGATGTTTCCTGCTGGCAAAAACGAGTTGGAATTAACGTGAAGATAAGGGGATGAGGGTATTACATGTGTAAGAACAGTGATTTAAAAATTCTAACAACACGGTCACAAATATCGAGGAAATTGGCAAAAGATACAGGAAGAACGAAAAAGTAGCAATACACTGTTTTGTCGAACACTTTTTAGCCCTTATCTGTTTACATATAATCTGTTTTTTGCCTACCATCTTGCTATTCTTTCCCCTCCCTTTTCCTGACTCCCGACTTTTCAACCTACCCTACACACTTTCCTCACTCTTGTATTGCCTAATCTGTATGTAATATAATCACTTTATTTTCAGGTGGACAGCTTATCAAATTTTTACGACATGTACTTTAAATATTTTGGAGGACAAGATTTGACATAAAACTGATTCCACTTAATAACAAGCCACATTATAATAGTATTTTCCTGAGCTTGTTTTAAATTGAACTTTGTCCAGTACACAAATCCTATAGTAATCAGCGCCATAAAAATGATTAGATAGCACACAAGATTAGGGTTCAGCTTTACCCCACATGGTGGGAAACACGTGCTTTTGCACAGCAAATATATTAATTAGAGCAAAAACACTCAGAATGCAAAATATACCTAGTTTGTATTGTATCTACATACCAAAGTTACCAGGGGAAATATAAATATTTAATTTATTTAATCTATCCAATTTTTCTGATCTTTAAAAAAAAATAGTAAAGAGAAGCAGTCAGCACTGGTTTGCATAGAAATGGCCCTGTGAAGCCATTTACTAAAGAGCACCCTGATGGCCTGAAAGTCAATGCATCTCAAATGGAGAGGTTTCCAGGAACCACAGAGAGGGTCTAGCAGAATCTTTATGTGGTGCCATTTTAAAATAGGCTAAATAATTTATTAACGTGACCCCATTTCTTTCACAACATTTTGAAAACAAAATGCCTTTACAATTGAATAATCATTTTAGCAAGGTGAATCCTTCAGAGATAACAGAAAAAAACTTGAAGAGATGCAATTAAAATTATGACAAAACACTAATTAAAAATTGAGCACATGTTTCAATATGAATGCTTCTACCACATATCTAAGATACTATCTGGGGGAAATTTACATATTGAAGCCATTGCTCAGACAACATCATTTGTTAAGTTGTATTGACTTTTTATTATGATGCTTATTATTTTATTTATTTTTAAATCTTGGATAATGACTTTTCACTCCATGTTTATTCATGTGTTCTTAAAATTATAAAATTACTTTCACATTCACAAAGGTTTAGTTTTAATTTCCATATTTTAGAGGTTTCCCTTAAGTCTTAGAAAAGTATGTACATATGTATATTATAAGTAATAGATATTTATATGTGTGTATATGTAGTGAGTCTATAATTTGTGTGTGCAGATGTAGTAGGCTGCTGGAGAAATTTACCTGCCCAGACTGGATCAAAACTGACACAGTTGTGCATCCTCCTCACAAATGCTGGAGTATACTGAGGCTCAACTACTCCTTATTACAGTGGTCATTTGCAGAGTTCCCACCGGAATAGGAATAATTCCATGATCTGTGTAATGGATAGAATGTTTGTGATTCCCCAGATTTCATATGAAATCTTAATTCTCCATGTGTATTAGGAGGTGGAAACTAATGAGGTCATGAGATTGGAGCCCTCATGAATGGGATTAGTGCCCTTATAAGAAGAGACAGGAGAGTTTGCCCACTGTCTTGGTTCTCTGCCATGTGAAGATATAAAAAGAAAATGGCAATCTGAAAACCAGTAACCAGACACTCAGAGTTGCCAACACCTTGATCTTGGACTTCTCACTCTCTAGAACTGTAACAAATGTTTGTTGTTAAGCCACCCAGACTATGGTAATTTGTTAAAGCAGCCTGCTGAACTGACTAAGACAACCTCCACGGTTAATTGTGTCTTCATGGCTGCCCCTCCATCTCTCTGTGTATTAAGGGCACTTTCTTACCCAATCTCTATGTAATCTTAAAAGCAATAGGAAAACATTACATGGTTTTAGTCAGGGGAGCAATAAAATCAGGTTTGCATTATTGAAAACTCTAAATGCGTGTAGGGGGACATATTGGAGGTTGTCAAGACTGAAGGTTATTGTGGTAATTTGGGTGAAGGATAATATTCTCTTGCCACAGGGCTAGAGAATTTTGTTCCTTGCTCTTAAGAAGTTTACATTCTAGCAGAGGCCTACAGACAATACAAAATTAAACTAATAAAAAGTAAAAATATCTAAGAGAGTTAATAGTGGTTTAAATAAAGGAAAGTAAGGAAGGGAGTATGGAATGTCAAGGGTGGTGATAAGAATTGTACAATTAAATATCAAGGTCAGGTGAAGCCTCCTTGAGAAGGTGCCATTTGAGCAACACCTTGAAGGCAGTTAGGGAGTGAGCCACATGTATATTTGGGGGCAAACACCCCAGGCAGAGAGACTGGAGGAGACATTGAATCTAAGCAGATGCTTACATGTGTTGGAGAAACACCCTGGAGCAGGGGAGTCCTTTGGACCACAGGAGCAACAGCTGCTGGATGCTGTGCTCTCACTGCCCCTGAACGCCCCCCACCCACAGGCTGGCTAGAGCCAGGGACCCTAGCACGTGCCCGCCCAGGCTGGCATCCCAACTTTGACCTACAGCTGGGTAGTGGGGTGCTGTGTTGCCACCCCCCTGCTCCAGCCACTTCTGGAGCCTACCAGAGTCTGTTTCCCTGCCAACCCAAGGAGGATGGTTGTGAGGTGAGTACACCTGGGCAGGCATGGAGGGAAGGGCTTGGCGGTTGGAGGTGGGCCTAGGGTCCACGCGGGCCTGGGGGTTTGACCACAGTTTGCTGGGTCCCTGGAGCACTGAGGGAGCTGAGGATGTTAAAAGGAGACGCAGGCTCGGGGCTTCTCAGGCCGGGGCCTCCACTCATGAGGACACAGGTGCAGCTTAAGCACAAGTGAGGCGAACTTAGAGGAAAAACATGTGGTTGGGGGAGTGGCCTTGTGGTGCCTGTGGGATTTCAGCTTTTTGTTGAGTCCAGTGAGAGCCACTGCAAAGTTTGAGCAGACAAGTCACACGATCTGACTTCTGTTTTGTCAGGATCTCTGGCTGCTGTGTGTAGAATAAATGGTAGGGTGTTGTTTATTATAATAGCAGAAACACCTATGGCAGAACTGAGAGGCGTGATGGTGGTTCAACCCAAGATAGTAGTGATAAAGGCGGTCAGAAGTGGATTCTGGATTATTTAAAAAACATTTTTAAGAGGCAACAGGAAAGAAACGGGAGTCAGCTGTATGTGCTTTATTCTCCTCCCTTCTCCCTCCTTTCTACCTGGCGCCAATTCTCAAGTCAGATTAGTGTTCTAAATCCACATTTCTCCTCCTGCACTTCTGGTATTTTTGTTATTGATCAAGTTCCCCAAACCAACTACAGTCCATCCTCAGCTTTGAAGAGAAGAAATTATTTTCACTGTCTTTTGGCTTTCTTCTCAGTCATAACATCAGAAATTCTCCGTCACAATTCTAAATCCTCAGGAAACCAGTAGGGACCTGGATGGCATAAGGTCAAACATAGCAGGAACTGACTGGCTCACCTTAAGGGTGTGTTCCTGTTACACTGGTTTTATTGATTACAGTGCTGTTAGTCTATGGGGGGGGGGGGTTGAAATAGCACAGCCAAAATTTATTACTGCTTTGAATGATTTCGTTTTTACTATTTATTTCAACATTTCTAATAAAGGGAAAATTGTGATCTTTATAGTTACCAAAAGTGGCTATAGCTGTATAAAAGACTGAGACACACAGTATCAGAAGAGTATACATTATTTGGTATTGTCTGATTCTTTTCATTCTCATATCCCATATAAGAAATAACTCATTTATGATCAATACTGTGATACCATTTTTTTAAGGTAGGGTATCCTCATTGTTCCATGGTGGTGGAGTGAGTGTCGTCAGGAAAGGGAGGGAGCAAACTAGGAATTGTTTGTTTAATTAAACTTCTTAATTTGAAATAATTGTACATTCACATGTACTTGTGAGAAATAATACAGAGATATCCCAAGTGCCCTTTACCTAGTTTCCCTCAGTGGTAAGTAGAATATTTAATACAATATCATAACCAGACTCTACATTAGTAGAGTCAATATTCACAACCAAAAGAACATTTTCATAGCCTCATGTTGTTCTTCTATAGCCATATCCATTTTACTTTCAGTCTTCACCACCTCCTTAATTCCCAGCAACCAATCATCTGTTCATTTCTAAAATTTTGCCATTTCAAGAATGTTACATAAGTGGAATCATATAGTGAGTTACCTTTGTGGATTGGATTTTTTCACTCAGCATAAATCTCCAGAGAATTATTCAAGTTGCATATATCACTAGCTTGTTCCTTTTTATTTCTATGTAGTTTTCTGTGGTATAGATGTATCACAATTTGATTAACCACTTACCAGCTGAAGGATATCTGGGTCGTTTAAAGTTTGGGGCTATTACAAATAAAGCTGATATAACATCTTTTCATAATAAAAACTCTTAACAAATTAGGTGTAGGTGGAGTATACCACACTAACAAAAGCCTTACATGACAAGGCCACAGCTATTATAACGTACTCAATGGTAAAAAGCTGAAATATTTTCCCCTAAGATCAGGGACAAGACAAGGATGCCTCTTCCTGCTTCTATTTGACATAGTTCTGGAAGTCTTAGCCAGAACAATTAGGCAAGAAAAGGTAATAAAAGGTACCAAAATGAACGAGGAAAAAGCAAAATTATCTCAGTTTGCAGATGACATGATCTTATATACAGAAAACCAAACTGAAAAAAAATAGAGCTAATAAATAAATTCAATAAAGTTGCTAGATACAAAATCAACATGCAAAAATCAAAACATACCAAAAAAAATCAAATAGACATACAAAAATGTTTCCACACTCTAAAAATTAACTATCTAAAAATTAATTGAGAAAACAATCCCATTTACAATAGCATCAAAAAGAATAAAATACTTAGGAATAGATTTAACCAATAAGGTGAAAAATCTGTACACTAAAAACTATAAAACATTAATGAAAAAAATTGAAGAAGAGACAAATAAATGGAAAGATATTCCGTGTTCATGGGTCAAAAGACTTGATATTGTCAAAATGTGAATAATACCCAAATTCATCTATAGATTCAGTGCAATCCATATCAAAATTCCAATGGCATTTTTCACAGAAATAGAAAAAAATTCTAAAAGGTAAATGGAACCACAGAGGACCCCAAATAGTTAAAGCAGTCTTGAACGTGAACAAAGCTGGAGGCATCACACTTTCTGATGTCAATTTATCTATTTTTTTTCTTTTTTGTTTCCATGTGTTTGAAGATTTTCCTGTTATCTTTCTGTTATTAATATCTTTCTGATGTTATTCTCTTATGGTTGGAGAACACACTTTGTATGATGTCAGTTCTTTTGAATTTTTTGAGTTTGATTTATTTCACAGAAAATGGTCTATCTTGGTATGTATTCTGTGGGACATGTGAAGAATATGCATTCTGCTGCTATTGGGTGGAGAGCTCTACCAATTTTAATTAGCTCCTCTTGGTTGATGACATAATTGAGGTCTTCTATATCCTTGCTGATTTATCAAGTGTTGAGAGAAGAGTGTTTAAATCTCTAACTATAATTGTGGATTTATTTTTCAATTTTATCAATTTTTGGTTTATGTATTTTTCACCGTTGTTTTGCATCCTTGTTTAGGATTGCTATGTCTTCTTGGTAGGCTGACCCTTTGATTATCATATAATGTCCCTCTCTGACTCTAGTAACTTTCTTTTCTCTGAAGTCTACTTTATCTGATATTCATACATCCATTCCTGCTTCCCTTCTATTAATGTTTGCATGATGCATCTTTTCCCATCGTTTTACTTCCAACTTGCCTATACTGTTATACATGAAGTGAATTTCTTATAGAAAGCATATAGTTGGATCGTGGTTTTTTTTATTCAATCTGCCATTATATTTTAATTAGTGTATTTAGACCACTTGTGCCATTTACATTTAAAGTAATTATTTATATGTTAGGGCTTAATCTGCCTTTTTTGTTATTTTTTCTTTGTTTAATTTCTTTGTTTTTTTTTTCCCTGCCTTTCTGTGGGTTACTTGGACTTTTATGAGAAATCCATTTTGATTTATCTATAGATAAATCAAACCTATAGAGGTTTTTAGTATATTTCTTGGTGTAGTGTTTTTGCTGTTAGTGTTTTCATTTTTAGTGGTTGCTCCAAGTTTTATAATATAAATACATATTGTTACAGTCAACTAGGGTCATCATTTTATCAGTTCTAGTGAAGTATAGGAAACTCACCTTTCCTTACATCCCTTTGCCCTCCCCTGTTTAAAATAAAATTGTTTTAAATATTTCCTCTACATGCATTTGGAACCACATCAAACAGTATTATAATTTTTGTTTTAACCATCAAATATAACTTAGCAAACTTAAGAGAAGGAAGTTTACTGCATTTACCCATATTTTTGCTTACCATGTTCTTTCTTCCTGCCTGTGATCTCAAGATTCCTTCTTTTATTATTCCTTTCTGTTTGGAGAACTTCCTTCAGCCATTTTTGGGGGTTAGGTCTGCTGATAACAAATTGTCTTAGTTTTCCTTCATCTGAGAATAACTTGATTTTCCCTCATTCTTAAGGATGTTTGCACTGGATGTAGGACACTGGATGATAGTTTCTTCCTATTTCTCTGATTCCTTTTGTCCTCTATGGTGTTTATAAAAAGTCCCCTATCATTTGATTTGTTTTTCTCTTATAGATATAGTGTCTTTTTTCTCTGGCTGCTGTCAAGATATTTTCTTTGTCTTTAGTTTTTACTTTATGATATGTCCTAATGTGGATTTCTTTGAGTTTATTCTGTTTGAGATATGCTCATTTCTTGAATTTGTGTGTCTGTGTCTCATTGTATTTGTGAAATTTTTAGCCATCATTTCTTTGAATAATTTTTTTCAGTCTTGCCCTCTTTCTCCTCTTCTCCAAGGACTCTGATGGCACAAATGTTATTATAGATGTGTTATCAAAGTTGAACTGGTCAAACAGGTCCCTGAGGTTCTGGTTTTTTTTTTTTTTTCAGTCTATTTTCTCTTTGTTCAGACTTGATAATTTCTGTTCTTTCCATCTTCCATTTCAATGACTCTTTCGTCTCCTCTCTTCTACAGCTCATCCACTGAGATTTCTATTTCCATTATTATGGTTTTAGGTTCTAAAATTTCCATTTGGTGGTTCTTTATATCTTCTGGTGTTTTGCTGAAACTTTCTATTTCTTTATTGAGGCTTTCTATTTTTTTTCATTTCTTTCAAGGATGATTGTAAGTGCTTGCTGTAGCATTTTTTTTCATAGCTGCTTTAAAATCTTTGTTAGACAATTCTAACTTCTCTGTCATTTCAGTGTTCACATCTATTGATTTGCTTTTTTAATTCAGGTGGAGATCTTCCTGGTACTTGGTTATTGAGTGGTTTTCCATTGAAACCTGAAGATTTCAATATTATATTATATTACTATATCTTATTTAAAATTTCTGTTTTAATTGGCTTTTTCTGACACTGCTTGCCCATAAGAGGAAAGGGAAAGCGCCTTCTCATTACTACCAGGTAGATGCAGAAGTTTAGGTTCCCCATGTGGCCTCCATTGACACAGGTTCTCATTTACCAGGTGGGAGGGGATTTCTGGCTCCCCATGTGGTCTCACAACTGACACTGTGGTGGGGTGACTTCATTTCTGCTTGGTGATAATGGAAGTCCTGACTCCAGTAAGCCTCCTTTGACACCATGCCAGAGGGTAAAGGGAGGGACACCTGGTTACTACTCAGTGAGGGTTCAAGTCCAGGCTCTCCATGTGGTCTCTACTGACACCATCCCAGTGGGGACGCAGAGGCTCTTCATTACACACTTGGGAGGCTGTAAGTCTATGTTCCTCACTGGGACTTAGCTAATGTGGGTAGGGATGGCACCAGAGTTTTTTAGTTTTTTTCTGTGGTATTTGACCATAGTAGAATGGTTATTGTCTAAAAGGTTTTTTTTTCCTTGCCAGACTTCCCCTTTCTGTGGATGCTTTTCTGTCAACCAAGAATAAGTTGCTTGTGGCCAAAGGGTCTGGATATCAATATGTAAAGTTAAATTAAATGGGATATTATATAATTATACTGAGAAGAAAGATCATGTGCACTAAAATGAATTGCAGTGCAGCATGGAACTCAGAAACTCCCTTAATCCATAGCTGTGGTCATCAAGTACTCAGATTCCTGAGGTAGGGGAAGAATGAAAAGTACCAAGGGAATTAAGAAACCTAAGAAATGTAGTCATATAGCAGATATAAGACTGAGAGACAAATCATAAACTTTCCTGATCCTTGTTTTATTCATTTAAAGAAAGGAGGGATAGAACTGGTTAATTTCCATGATTTATCAATGTAAGTCTACAATTCTACTATGTGATTATACACATAAGAAGAAATTAATCATTTCCCATTGACCTCAGTGAAATGAAAATAAATGTATTAATATTTAGTTGGGCGAAGAGTAATGTGATTCAGAAATTATTCAATATTAGCCAATAAAAATTTTGAGGATATATTTTCAATATGTTATAAATAAAATATAAAATTTCTAAAAAGTGATATAATCTGTTGGAACCAATGAAAACTTGCCTGCTCTACCTAGCCACAGCTTTTATTTAAAAACACTTTTATTATCAACTAGTAAACCATTACCAATGCAATAAATACCAGTGAACAAAGAACTAACAATACAATTCTATTTAAAGGACAAATTCCAAAGACACTCTACATGTGATAGAAAATACTCTTCAGTATCAGTAAGATAAGATCCATTTAAATTACCTGTAGCTAAGTTCTAAGTTAATTATGTAGCCTTAACTTTGTTACTCACTTGCAATGTGACTTTAGATAATCTACGTTTTCTCCAGTTTCTTAATTGTAAAATGATGTCAGTTCAACAAGTCTATCTTAAATAGCCATTCCAGTTTTAAAGCTTTATGATTTTATGATTCAGATCTACTTAGTATAATTTAGTTCTTTGTGATAAAATACCAAGGGTCAAACACTATCACTAAAAGAATGTGTTACCCTCCTTTATCACAGCCATACCCAATTATAGTTAGCACACTACTTCCCCTTGATGCCCTGTCTTGCACCTTTACTTTATAGTTCTTTAATATCTTCTACTCCAAACATTCACAACTCACATGCACAGTCACTTCTTTGACCTGATTGTCACTGGGAACTGCTCTATCCCCATGATGTGAAACCCAGAATATTTCTTTGCCACTCTAATGGTCCCCCACCATTCCTTCTCCCCTAATTCCAGTAACTTCCCATTTCCTCTCTGTATGGTGTTTTAAGTCCTTATGATTCTTAACACTATAGAAAAGTCACTGAATTGCTGACTGAATCCCTTAAAAGTCAAGTAAACAATCTCAGAGAAGTCCTCAACTATACCAATCAATTTTATTTTATTTTTCTGTAGTCAAATGTCCATCCACTACTAGATCTATAAACGTGTTCACATTTTTAGCAATTAATGAAGAAGATCCTTCTTAAATCTTTCTTTCCATTCAGGTCCCACCTAAATTTCCATACCACCAAATTATTTGACCACATTAGAGTATCACTCAGTGCTTCAGTGCTTCAGTTTCTTATACGTTGTCATTAAGTTATTCCTATTGGATTTCTGCTTCCCTGAAATTTAAATCCCAAATGTCAAACATTCAATGCCTAATATGTGCCAAATCAAACGTCAACTTCCTCTGTCATCAGAAGCCATTACCAGCCACCAAGTGCTTCCCAGTTTCAGGATTTCCATTTTCTACCCACCCATTAAATTTAGGTCCCCAGAATTTTATCCTTTGTTTTTCTTTTTCGTATTACATTCACTTAGAATCTCTGAGAGACGTCATTAAATAAGGGCTTTGAGTGACTACCTTTATGCTGTTCACTGACTGCTAAATTCTTAGCTCTAACCAGTTTTCTGAGAACTATGTATTTCAACCGCTCACTTGACATTCCGGCTACAGACTCTTCAAATACAAGTGCATCCAAACTGAACTTCCCTTCCCCAAGTCCACTCCTTCTCTTGTAATTCCTTTTTTCTGTAACTTCCATCCACCTAGTTATTCTTTATTTTTCCTACTGTTCACTACAAAGTATTCCTCGCCCCCCCCAAACTCTTTGCATATACCATCTTAATATTGCAAATCCTACTCAAAAAGACAAAACAAGCACACAAACAAAAACAAAACATGAAAGCAAGCAAACAAACAAACAAAAAGCTGAGAGATTGTGGCCTTACAGATAAAAAGTCAGGCATGACAGATCAGTGTTAGAGGCCAGGCAAGAAGAATGGGGTTAAAGAAGGAACTGTTACACAGTCCAGTGCTACAGAGAGGAAAGGAAAATTAAAGACTACATTTTATGCTGGTTTTGAGAACTAGGCTATTGATCACATTAGAAACAAATGACAGGTTGACAAGTAAAGATAATGAGAGTTGGCTATTTTATTTAAGGCATTTAGCTAGTGGTTGTAGTGTTTAGGGAGCAAGCAGAAAGACATGGAATTAAGAGCACATATGGTAGAATCAGTGCCAAAAAGTAGGAAAAACCAATATATCTACAGGTTAAAAAGAGATACACAGAAAGACCTTAAAATCCTGACTTTGAAATAATGGTACATACGGATAATGTCCAAAAAGGAAAAAATTATTTACAAACAAACCTTCCTAAATGTGAATTTAGAGGTTAGGTTTTAGGAACAGAATCTTTTGAATGTGATAATACATCTCACACAGTATTTTTTAGGATACTGCAAACACTTATAATTAACATTTGTCAGGGTCGGGACGAGGGTGAGGCAAAGAAGGCACCTGGTGCAAAATTTTAGGAAGCACTCAGTCTCAGGCTCATGCAAGTGCAGGGTCAGTATTTTCACTGGAAAGTAAGTACCTCCTTAAAATTTGTGCCTGAGGCACCTTGCTTGCTCACACAAGTTCTGGCCCTACTATTTGAAAATGTATTAATATGCTTTAAAAATCTTACAAAAAGTAATGCAGCATAGCATCTGGAAACTCTCGCTGAGGCTATAATAATGGTATGTGTTCATAGACTCTAAGACTATATTGTTTTATAATCAAATTACATACAGTAAAAAAATGCAAATTAAAATATTAATTAAGCCAGGTGCAGTGGTGCATACCTATAGTCCTAGATACTCAGGAAACTGAGGTGAAAGTATCACTTGAGCCCAGGAGTTCAAGGTCAGCTTGTACAATATAGTATGACCCCCATCTCTTAAAAAAATAATAATAATTAGCCAAGGTGAAAATTGTTAAATAAGTCAGTCATTAAACTCTGATAGACCATAGACTATAGTCATTAAAAGTATATGTAAGTGATTTTAATGACATTGCAAAATTAGCATGTATAAAATTTAGCAAAAAAGAAGGCTCTAAACAGAATTTTTCTGATTCAAATTATGTAAATAAATAGCTACATGTAGATATGTAGGTACATAGATATATACATATACATACATTTAGATATACATATATATACATATATATACATATAGATATACATATATACATATACATATATAGATAATACATATATAAAGTACATACATTAAAAAATAGAAGAAAATATATTAAAAATAAAACAATTTTAGTTTACAATTTACTAGTTAGTTTAGTTTACTAGTTATTTAAATATTTCACTGTATATTTTTCTCTGTTTCCAACATTTTAAAAAATAATTCTAGATTAAGAAGAAAAAATAATGTTAGAGGAATGTGTTTATTTCACACCTGCTATATTTCAAATGTAAACTATTCGGGGATCAAAGATGAAGAAAATATAGCCTCTGTCTTCTTCAAATCTCACTGTCTAGCAGAAGAGAAAAATTACAACTTCCCACATACTCATACCTGCACAGTTAGTTATGGTACAATATGTGTATTAAGTTCCGTGCTATAGTACAAAAAATTCTCCATGTGATAGCAAAATAATCTGCCTATTCCATAACAAAATAGTCAATTTTTTGTGAAAACCCGAAGAATTGTTTGGAATTGTTAATCTGAAGACATATTTGACTCTTTTTCTTATAAATTTATTTTCACTGGAAGCAACTGGAAGTAATATTACCTCTAGAAAGTGATCAGTTGATACCTAAACTTTGATGTGTGTTTCTCCATGTTGCAATGAATTATTCATGAAAAATGAGGAGTAAAGGATTGAATATTTAGTTAATAATCATGTAAAGTTATCTCTGTCCCTTAAAAGAATGTATTCTTCACTCTCCTTCCTTTATATGCATGCTTTAAGAGAAGTTATTTAAAATTTTTGACATGTTTTGCTGAGCACAAGTTCATACTTAGATATAAACATTATGTCTTTTAGGCTTTCAGGCACATCATATACTTTGTTAATAAACTTACATCTAATTGTATACCCCTTTTTGGTGCAGACAAAAGGTAATAAAGGATGTTTTCACTTTCTACAAACTCCGTTATCCAATTAATTTATTATTTCTTTGATAGACTGATTACTATGTTTTATGTGACCTAAAAAGTTACTAATCTTTGTAATTGATATAATATTTTGTACCTATTTTGTACTTAAGCTTTTACTGTTTTTTCAGCATCACCTATTATTTTACCTTACTCCTTATGCAGCCTCAAAGAAGTGGAAGGATTCTTTGGTCTGACAGTTCTTTTCATACTACTTCATCCCCAAATTTAATTATTCCTAAAATTTTCAACAAACACTTGGATGTCACAGGTGAAAGCTAGATACTTTTCCTCTTTCTTTCTCTGTGTGTGTGTCTCTCTCTGTGTGTGTTTATTGTTAATTACCTAAAGAGTTACTCAAAATTTGCATTTCACAGGCAAAATTATAAAGACATTAAAAAGTTTAGTGGTTACCAATGATTCAGGGAGAGGGAATGAGAGATGAATAGCTAAAGCACAGGGTATTTTTGGCATGCTGAAACTATGCTTTTTAATACTGTAGTGGCAAATGTATTCATTTCCTAGGGCTGCTATAAAAAGTTACCAAAAACTGAGTAGCTTAGAGCAACCAAAATTTATTGTCAGGTTCTGTAGGCTGGAAGTCTGAGATCCATATATTGGTAGGGTTAGTTCCTCTGGGGGCTGTGCAAGTGAATCGGTTCCATGTCTCTCTCCTAGCTTATGGTAGTTTGCTGGCAAACTTTGCATTCTTTGGCTTGTGTATGCATCACCCTTGTCTCTGCCTTCGTCTTCACATAATGTTTTCTCCTATGCATGTGTTTGTATCTACATATTCTCTTTTTAAGTACATTAGTCCTTATTTTAACATGATTATCTCTGTGAAGATCCTATCCCCAAATAAGATCAGCTTTTGAGGTAGTAGGGGGTTAGGACTCAAATATGTATTTTTTTGGTGGGACACAATTAAACCCTTAACAGTGAGTATGACATTATGCATTTGTCAAATCCCATAGAACTTTATAGCACAAAGAGTCAATCTTAATGTGTACAAATTTTTAAAAGATAATTTAGAAAATCAGGAAGTCTTGGAGGAAAAAATAAAGACTGTGACAAGAGAATCTATTCAAAAACATATGAAGCATTCTCTCTGAGGGGACTGGGGGAAAGGTACTGGCCTAAGTAACACTGGAAATGAATGTAGGCTGTAAAACTAAAGGCAAAAGGAACTGCGCACAAGCACTGCACTCTGATAATGTTGTTTCCCACAGGGGTACAAGTTAACAGTCTGATATTGCTATGCATGGCTACTGAAATTCAGTAATTAAGTAAATGGATGGTGGATGGTCAGAGTGAGGTTTATCACTGTTGGAATGGGAATTTACAAATTAGCAGAAGGAGGAGGCTAGAATTATTCATGATTTGATGGATTAGAGTTGGAGTCATTGGTAAGAATTCATGTTTAAATTAATATAGACACAGATAGTATTGGGTTATAACTCCCAAAATAAAATAAGTATCCATGAATCCATACTGACTTAAATAAATGATTGAATAAGTTAATAAATGGGGTAGAAGAGAAAAATTTCCTGTACAGAATTCTAAGTAAATTATGTAGATACTTCACCCCAAAAGAGGGAGAACATAACTCCCCAGTTCTTAAATGTGGTCTGCACATAGTGATATCCTCCTGAAGCATACAATATGGAAAGAAAAAGAAATAGTAACTTTACAGTAGAGAAACCTGAGAAACACTACTTCAGCCAAGTGATCAAGGTCAACATCAACACTCATACATCACGTTGATAGTTATTACCCTTGATATGATAAGATGAACATGACATTTTACCTCAGTGATCTTCCTTCCAAACACCCATTAAAAAATTACATTTCACCTTGCAAGTATAAACAAATTCTACTATTTCTCTAATTAATAAATGTAATAATAATAATAATAGTTTGAATGCAAATAAAATTTAGGATGATTACAGTGCCCCAGGTACTATTGCAAACATTTTACACATATTTCTATTGCAATAAATTGATTCACTTAATATTCACAGAGTTCCTATGAGGTAGGCTTAATTCTGTTAAGATCCCCTGCCCAATGTCTCATAAAAGTTGTCCAAATGGCTTTTCAACACAGACAATCTGACTTCAGAATCTGTGTGCCTAACGACTATGTCATACTGCTTCTCAGACCACTTGAATTTTACAGCTGTCAATAAAAAATAAGTAATAATTACTGTTATATGTTGTGCATTTTTTGAACATGGAATTCAATTCATTCATATACAGTAGATCCTCATTATTTATGGATTCTGTATTTGTGAATTACCTGGTCGTTAAAATTTACTTGTAACTCACAAATACTCAAGGCACTTTTTGTGGTCATTTGTGGACATGCACAGAGTGGCAAAAAATGAGCATATGTTGCCTGCTGAGTTTAACCGTGGCAACACTCTTCTCCCATCCACAGGTTACCGCAGGATGCAGACGGTAGGGGGCAGTACAGTGTAGTGCAAGATGCTCCAGCTCTGGGGCCAGTTGGACTAGATTTGAATCCCAACTCTGGTACCCATAAGTGGGGTGGCCACAGGCAAGACACTTAACACTTCTGAACCTCAGTATTATTTTATGTAAAATAAAATAAAATCTACCAGGATGAGTTGTTTTTAGGATTTAAGATTATTATCTATGTGTGATATGAGATGTGTGTGTGTGTGTGTGTGCATATGTATATGTACCTATTTTTGTTTATACATAATATAAATTTCCTCTAGGAGCAACAGTTCAGTATTTGCTAACTCAGTGTTCACCTTGACTTTGGTAGAACATAACTATTTTACATAGCAATAATAGACTGTATTTTTAAAGTGTATTATATGCTAGACACTAGGATGTGCACAGCGTTTGACCACCAAAAGATCACAGTTAAATGGGGAAAATTAATATTTTCATAGGAGAATTTTAAAAAATCTTTTTGGAGACACTTGAAAAATAAAAAAAAATAGAATCCAGGCCCAACCTAGGACTTCTGAACCACAGGGATTGTTTCTCTTCTCATCTCTCCTATCCTTTTCTTTACCAGGAATTAAGATTTTGGTGGGGGGTGGGACAAACTGGATCAATAATCCCAATATTTATGCTAGGTGTTTTTTATAATGCTCAATACAGTTTCTAAAGAAAACCTTTGAAATGTGTCCCTTCTCTCGGCTTTATGGCTTCCAAAATTTTCTACAGCCTGCAGTTAGTGAGGATGTACCTTGTACATTACTAACCACAGACACTAAAAATCTTATTTCCTTGTGGCTGAGTACCTATGATTTTTTAATATTACTTATATGTTTCTTCTTGTTTAATACACTTGTACTTCTCTTTTTAGGTACCAAATAACAACCATATATTATGCCATCAAAGTTAATTTTCCTATCATTTTTAATGTTAACAAATGCTGCTGGAAAATCAGAGAGCCACGACTGTCCTATTAATGAGGCTAAGTGGCTTTAATTAGTTTTAATGCTTTTTAAATACAAATTAACATTTTATGACTAACATTGAAAAAAATTGTCAATTTCTACACCCTAAAATTGAAACAAGTGCACTAAATTCAGATAGCATATTTTCAAGTAAGGTATTTATCCCATACCATTGCAACAGAGATGTGTGATAGGACACATGTTTGCAGATTAATAACCCACCATGAATACAGATTTTAAAAATTTATAACTTAAGGTAGATAGAAAGCACACTACAGTTCAGCTTTAATTTTCCTTTCATTCACCCTGATCACTAACATTTAAGTTGCAACTTATTGAAATAATTTACTAAAGAAGTAGCTGCCCAATCGAAAATCCTGTCTCGTCTCATATGCCAACTTTGAGACTACCAGTTATGTCATCTCATTCAGGCCAAATCTTAAACACCCTCTCATTTCCAATTTTTAATTTAGTCTAATCTTTCTTGTACAATTTGAAGAAAGCTTTTCTTTTCCCTGGTCTAGCAAATCTAATTGTCCTATCCCAGCACTCTCCCAAGGCTTTGTTCAAACTGTCCAAATCTGTGGTCTCTTACCCATCTGAAAGGTACCACGTCATTTTTTTCAGTTAGTTCAGGAAAAATTGCTGTTGTCCATCTCCTGAGCCTGTGTCCTTCCTCCTTGCCCAGAACCATTCCTTAAGTATTTTCCAGTCCTTCACACTCTTCCCAGCAGTATTCACCTGGCAGGTGGATGGCTCCCAAAACTGAGAGAGAGGCAGCTATTGGAACAAGGGCCACTTGTTCCAATATCAGCATCAACAGAAGTAACAGGTAAAGACCTTCAAGTTTCTAATATAGGAGAACTTCTGTTTATCCCTCAGGGGTTATGAATGACCCCAGCAAAAATATATCAAAATGAATTGACAAAATTTATTCAAGACATTAAGCTATCACTGGAAGGTGTCTCTAGATAATTGTTGTACTCAGGAAGGCCACTATCACTGGGTGTTAGTATATGATCACAGTGTTTGTACAGTGTATATCCTTTTATGGTACTTTCAGTTAGGGATTATCACAACACTAAAATGTATTAATTTTTTTCAAAACTTCTTTATAGTTTTTCTTAAGACTACATCCTCTATATATACTTCAAAGGAAACAATTTATGATGAAGTTCAAATGTGTCCCACACTTCATGTGACCCTGATGAAAAACAAACCAATTTTATAATCATACAGTCTCATATTCTTTCTGGTGGTAAAAGTAACCATATGTTATTTTTACAGCCAACAGAGATAAATTATCCCACCATAACAGAAATTTCCAAGGAATATTATTCTAGTCTATAATCTTTTGCATTATTCCTACCTATATAAGCTCTGAAAGCTCCAAGCACACATTGACAAAAATGGGAGGTGGGGGGGAGAGAGAGAGAGAGAGAAGAGACTTTTTTTTTTCAGGAAAGCCTTTGTCTTTCTATATACAATCCTATATAGCTTACTAACATTTTTCTATCTCCTCTCCTGGGCTTTCTTCTCAACACTAAGGTCTGGCTCAAACAGAAATCATTAAGCCGTTGTTTAATGGCTGTTTAATGGAGTGATATAAAATGTGCATATGGCATGTCAACCCATAACCATTCCAAAAATGAGGCCAGGTGACCTAGTTGATATGTTCACAGGCTCAATATAGTAACCCCATTGAAATGAACCCTCAAAATTTATCTTTCCATAGCTGTACTGTCCTATTGTAGAGAAAAAATCTAGTTTGAATCACTTTTATAAATTTTTTCATTCTTTAGTTATGCTAGATAGTAGTGATAAAAGACAAATTACAATTAAGAAGTACTTTCACACTAGCATTTCTCCCCCTGAGGGAAAAGGAAAATAAAAACATATGTATATATATATTTTTTACATATATCATATAGCTGATAAGAGAACATCATCCAGTACCTTAGGCTTTAAAAAGAATTCATGATTTCATCCCACTCTCTGTACCTCATAACACAATATTTCATAAATGGCTACAGTTTGTTCGGAAGATAAAACACACTGCTTTCAGAAACCATAACATTGAAGCTTCTGCTTTACTAAGGCTGAATGATTAATCTGGTTTCCTTAAAAACCTTGATTTTAAAAAAGTCTATTTGAAGGTTTAATACATTTAATATCATAAATAAGATTAATTGTATACATAGATTTTGTCAGAGCTAAATTCTGTATTTTTTTTCCTCAAGTGGGACATTGGTGAGGATCTATATTAAGGGGCAGATTTTGCTCTTCCGTATACCTCTGAAAGCCTATTTTAAATCCTGGGAACAGAATTCTGTGAGTCTGAAGACAGAATGAGACCTTCTGAACAAGGTATTAAACATTTTTGTTTGAGGAAGGCAAGATCATTATTTGTTGCTGTCTTACTGAAATGGGAAAAAGGCATCAGCATGATTTGATTTTTGTTATTACATGCAGGATCTGTCTCTTTTCCAGCACCTAATTTTTCCATAGATTTTTCTATAAAAAGAGAATTCATTGTTACTTAGGTTTTGTTTGGGATAAATGAAATTTCCTTTCATTGTTTGAAATAAATGGAAGGAAATTTCATTTAATTCAAACATTAATTTAAAAAATGTTTAAAGACAAGTTACATTAGAAACAAAAAAACAAAACTTTGCAGAAGTTTCAATGTAACCTGGAATATCAAAACAAATAAATTTAAGTTAAAAATGCCATGATTCAGTGTTAAAAGGCTTTTAGAACATGGAAGTATACAGCAAGCTTGGAAGGTATAATCTCAGATGATAAGATGTATGCAAAGCAGATTCACTCTGCACTGGTTACTAACTTGTCTGAGTCCACTGAGGCAGAAAACCCACACACAATAAGCTATATGAAGTGGATTTATTACTTACAGATAGGCAGCAAGGAACAACAGAAGGCTAGGATTCATGAAGAAACCTGAATCCCCTAAGCTTAGACTCAGGAAAGCAGTCCCAGGTGGATGGAGTCTCATCTGCTCATGTCCCACTTGCACAGCAGCTGAGGGACCCTGGGAAGCAGCCCACTCTGGGTTTTATACCCTCGGCAGACAGGAATCACTGGGTTAAAGTATTGAAAAACGTCCTGTTTATAGGGGGCACTGAAACAGAGCCCAGGCTGTTCTGGCAAGTCCCCTCTTATCTTAGAATGTCCCATTCCCAGCACATTCTACAGTTATTCATGAGAACTATAAGCAAGTAATGAGGAAGAATTGGACCACTTCAAGCTTACCTGGAGAACTGTCCTATATCGTAGCATAATGATCAACAAATATGAAATTAACAAGCAAAATGTATGCTTTTGACCAAAAAACCCCAAATATTAATGAAAACCCATAGAAAAAATTAGGGTAGAATATTTGTTTGTGTGGAATTCCAATTTTATGGTTATAATTTGGTAGCTGTATTTTCTCAAACACGTATGAACACCCATCAGTGGAACATAGTTCGTTATTACCATATCTACTGTTCAGCATTTAGAGAAGTCATTGTAATTTTGGAGAAGTAGGAGCCAAATGCATGTTCAGTTGTGGTAAGAACAGAATATTCCCAATTTCCTTTCTTGAAGCCTCTATATACAGGTCCAGGACCTGTGTTTTGACTTATAACGTCTTAATCAAGAACACCTTAATAAGTGGTAACATTTAGACACATTGATATCAGGTGGCATTTCTTTAATCAGTAGATTTGCCTCTAGGTCTGCTTGGTTTTCCTTAATTAAAATCCATTTTATCATCTCTTTCTTGCATGTTAGTAAATGGTAAATGAGATCCCTCAGGCCTATTATTTGTAGCAGTGTCAGGAAATGGGAAATTATTATCATATTTGCAATATCACTTTGTGTGGTCAATTGATGTTCTTTACATTATTTTTTAAAATTTTTGCTATCATTGGTTTATTTTTATTAGTCAAGTGAATTTTCAGCCTTTACTTTCTTTCAAATGTATTTATTTATTTTACAAGTGCACATACACACACACACACACGCACACCCAAAATCTCCAGGCATACTCTTTCTAACTCACTCCTTCCTTCTTTCAATCCCATTGTAATCAGTTTATTAGTAGAGTTTCAACCAAGAACTCAAAACTAATGTTTGGCTTTGTTATTTAACAGCTTCTCCCTCTGACTATTCTGCAGGCTGACTTGCAATCTGTTCCTATGCATTACCGGGAACACTTGCTATTCCAATATGCTTTAAACTGCCCAAGATGGCTTCTGGTTACCAAACCTTTATTTTGTGCTTTACTAGAAAAATATTGACTTGCCATTATAATTTACTATTTCAATAAATACTGTTATAGCTTGTTGCAAATGGCCACTAACTTGCCTAGAATGTGTGTGTAAGAGGGTATGTGAACTAAACTATTCTTTTATTTTTATCATAGTGTTTCTTCTCTTTCCTCAGTTTTATTTTTGAAATCTTAAAATTCTCCGTTACATAAACAACAAAATTATTGCTCAGAATCTTTCAAAGGTGGTGAGCATCATTCAATTGTTATTGTACAATTACACATATTAGTAAGTTCAGAAACACAAATCACTTTGATTTGATATGACCCTATACATCAAGACTTCATTTTAATATGAAATATCTCTATTTAAGCAGGAATTTTACTTTTCATGTCTCTAAATCTCTTTGCTTATTGTCTTCTAGTAAGTTTTATTAATTGCATTTTACCAAAATAAATTTTTAAAAGGTTAAATAAATTATCCTGGTTTCAATAGTTTAATCTCTGTACTTCATCTTTGTTCCTTCTTGTATTGCTAAGCCCATCTGCCAATAGAATTTTTCCTGTGCAAACAGTGACAACAGAGGTTCTTGATATATTTTTTAATCAGAAAATCTCCCTTATTAAATCATAAATGCCTGTCTGACATGAATTCAGTCTCATTCATCTCAGAATTTCTCCTCCTTCATCCCCACCTTTACCCTGACTTCTATTATGAATTCTTTTTACAACGTTGTGAACATGGTAGGTTACTATATTTAGGGCCTTGTTATCATAGTTACAAAATATTTTGTGCCATGAACTGTGCTAAACACCGCCGTATATATAAATTCCCATCTAATTCTCACAAGTTGGTACTATTATTATTCCCATTTTACAGAAAGGAAAACTAATGTTGAAGTGCTAAGTGACTTGCCCAAGGTCTCATAACTAATAAGTGGAGTGCTGGGATTCAATACCAGGCATTCTAACTCCAGAGCCAATCTCTTAATCAACACACTGCAGTGCACACTCCACATTTTCCTGAATCCCTAAAGAGATTGAACAGTTTCTACACTGGCCATCCTGTTTGGACTCACAGGTGGCATTACATTTAGATTTGCTATGAGGTTGTATTTACGCCCAGTCCTTGGTATCTCTGGTGCATGTTGTGCTTTAAATGGAGGCTCAGAAGCCACAGTGTGTTACTGCTGGTACCCATCACCACGAACAGCAGTGCTCTGGCAGACAATTTTCTCAGACTCCTCTCCAGTTCTACTCAACCACTTTTCTCATTTTCATTGTTTTGGCTATTGAATTCATAGCTGTGTATCCTGCCTTTGATACTAGTTTCTGTCCTATATACTTGAAGTTCCTTCTACATATCTTTAAAAACAATCTTGCTAGAACCTAGATTTCTACATGTGAGCTTATGTTCATACCTTTAATTTAAAGTCCACTGCAGCCTTGAGTGGTTGCAATATCTTGCCTCTAAGCTGTTTCCATTCTCTGCACCAGAGGAGGGGTATTTAGACTTATGAGACTGACTCATATTAACTAAAGTAAAAGATTGATATATATAAACCAAAATATCACTTTATTTACTGTGAGAATTATATCACAGAGATCAGAATAGTTACATCAGCTTCACAATGCATTTTCTTTCTTAAAAAAATCAAGGAAATAAAAAAATGAAAAGAGTATTGTTTAGTGAACATAGAATCAAAGCAAGGATAATAACTAGATAATCTTAATGTATAATTTATTCTGCTTCATGGCAGGATACTTGACCTTGATGTTTCCTCCTGAGGCATCTACACCCCTGGGACTATGTTGGCGAAATAGTGAGAAGTTCTTGCTCACTGATTTCCTTTAGCCAAGTCCTTGGTTTTAGTAGTTCTTCCTCATAGTGATTATAATACACTTGATGAGGTTTTAGCTTTCATTTATTAATTGATTTATTCATTCAAAAATGTTAAACACAGATCATGTGCTAAGCACTAAGCAAATCAATAAAGACAACACATTAACTAGGCAGACCTGGTTTCCATCCCCACTGAACTTATAGTGATGGAGTCATGCATTAACGCAATAATCACACAAATAATTACAACTTTCTTCATTACTCTGAAGAAAAAGTAAATGGTGTCATGTGCCTCCAGTACAAAAGACCCAGCTTTCTGTGGGAAGTGAGGGAACGCTTCCCTGTGGAAATGATTTTTAAGCTAGGACCTGAAGGATGAATAGATAGACCCTAAAAAGAACTAGAGGAAGAGACTATTAGGCAGTGGGAACATGAAACAGGGTCCTCAGGTGGGAAATCACCTGGGTATTTTAAGCAATTAACAGACAGCAGATGTAGTTGGAGCTTAGTGAATAAAAACAAGAATGATTAATGGCGTGTGGGGGGTGGAATTTGGGAGATGGAGACCATGCAGGGCATTCCTGTCTATATTACAGATTTTGGACTTTCTAAGGAGGACCACAGGGAGTCGTGGAAGGATTTTTAAGCAAAGAAGAAACTAATCAGAATTACATTATCACTTTGGCTACTATGAAAAGGTGTTTATGGGAATGGGGTCAAGGGTGAATGAATGTGGTTAAAATAATTAGCTATTGCTGTAGTTCATGAAGAAACTATGATTAAATAATGGTTTCTTGGAGATGAGACATAATTTTAGAAATAGATCTAGGATATAGAATCAATAGGATGTCTTGTTTCTGTCATGGATCTCTGAGACTACACCTAAAACAATGTGACCAAAGGTGATTATATAAGAAACTCCTCAACAGATACAACTGCATAGGTGACTCTGCAGATGGCTAAGATTCTCCATTATAAACTGATAGCACTGTGCCTATGATTTTTACTTTAAGAGGATAACTTCTCTGAGTTCTGAGGAGCAGAATATTGCTGACTCCTATAGATTTACTGCAGAGATCAATAATTATTTATTGAAATCAACAGAATGTGTACAGAGTGGAGAGAGCAGTGAGATCCACCTGAAGGATTCCGGAAAAACCTGATCCCCAACTGTACAACCACCATAACCTCAGCCATTCTCTCACAGCAAGGTGAGAGGCCTTTCCCATCATACGTAAAATGGCTGTATGGAAACAATAATTAGGAACCAATCAAGAGATAGACAAAGATGGCAGTACAACCAACTTCAAAGATCTGCAGTTTCTTTCCATAAAATATGCTTAAATGAACATTTTGAACCAGGATAATGAAATTCTTCATTCCTTGCAAAAGGAGTGCTTAATGATTTCAGAAGTAGTTGTTTGAACAAGTCAGCATCTTTCTAAATCCATAACCCTTTTAAAAAATTGTAATAGTCTGAATAATTATAACTGTGTCATTAAGTGATGCTCCAGCTAAGGACTTTTAAGTGAAGAATTGTGGTTAATCTTTTCCTTCAACTAATTTCAAGGCTTTGCTATTTTATACACAATAGTTGATTTGAGCTAATGCAAACTGAAACAGAATGAGCTGTGAACAGGGAGGTGAGGCATGATGGCTTCTAAGTTCTCGAGCATTTCAGAAGGTACTTGCTCAGGGCTGATCCTGGGTGTTGAGGACGTCAAATATATATGACAAATGTCCTTCTATCAAACAGTATTTTAACCCCTTCATAATTCTTGTTACAAGTTTTGTCTATACCAATAGTTTTTAATATCTTAAAATAATTGTACACATGTAAGTCACAGCCTCAAAACTAGTGTGTCATTTCTTTGAAATCATATACTTTTGTATTCACAATGACTTGCTTTAAAACAATAGATGTTCAATAACTCTATGCAAAATATGGTGCTATATATTATTGTTAATAACTGACTAATTTGTTGATAAGTGACTTTGCATCATTCCTAGACCACATCTAAAAGGTACCTTTCAAGCTTCATTTAAGAGGTACCATTTTATATCATTTTATTCATAAAATTCCTGCCCCCCGTTGCATGTTTTGTAACAGGTTTGAAATTTGAAGTAATAGTATTAAATTTCTCACTCAAAACAAGAAAAGATAAAAATAGAAGAACAGATACTGGTATGGAAACAGGACTAGCATAGCTAAGAATCAGGCCTCAGCATCACTGCCAGCAATGTTAAAGTCATCCAAAATTAAGCTTTTAAAAATTACTTCTCTTACCTTAAGGAAGAAGCCTAAAAATACTTATTCAGAGAACTTCCGAAGATATTTTTAAATGGCACAAACATTATTAAAGCCTTTTCCCCCCTATTTCTAGTCTAACTATTTAAATTATAAAAACAGTAAATCCTTCACTCGACACTGGAGTGGCCATATAGAAACAAGAAGAGAAAAGCAGAAAGTTGACTGTTATTTCAAATAACACCAGCAAAATTAAATAACTCTGTGAATTAGGAAAGAGCAGAATATTTTTAAATGTCCACACTCTTATCTGTCATTTAACTATGTAAAGTCAATCTTTATTGGTATTTCATTTATCCCCAGGGGCTGCAGGTAAAAGACAAAATCTACTAATGGGATTCATGGCCTGGATTCTGCCGTGCTAATTCTGAATGAAAACATTCATTTTCTTGATAACATTTTCTTGTTTGTGAGTGTATTAAACCTTATTTATTATTCTCTACTGCTTAGCACGTGCATTTACTCAAAAGAATAACATATAAGCAGATCAAATAAGTAAAAGATAGATGGGAGGCCCCACAGAAGGGAGCAAATTTAATATAAAACCATAAACAGAAGGATAAGTGAAGTCAGCTCCAGTACTTTCTGTACCAATCACCAACAGTGTATTGAAAATCTAAGTCTCAGGACTTGTTTCTATGCAGTGAAATAATTTTAGGTAATATGCATAACACCCAATAAAGCTAGCACTGAGAAAATATGAATAGAGTATGAAGGATTATTAACAGTTTGAAGGAATCTTTGCTCATATGTTTCATTTCCTTCTACCAACTTACGTGCATCCACCTTCCATCTCTTGAATGGTAGAAAAACGTGTAATTTTTAATATCGTAATATGTATACAACTTGTTTCTTGTTTTCACATCCATCATTGAAGCTGCCCTATTGTCCCTTCTTGATATTCAAGGTACTTGTAGAGTGAATCCACTACAAGATTAAATGTAAGCTATACAACTCCAATCAGAATAGCTTATTATTGGCATAAAGGCTAGGTACGTGCTGAAACTTGTAAAATCCGGTTTTGGGCAAAGTCTGGGTGATTTGGTTATGTACAATACAAAGATGTCCCATGGCATTATGAATAGATGCTGACCTTTCCTACCTTGCAGCTGCCCCAATTTTTTAGCTCAGCTGGAATTAGCTTCTGTTATTTTGTTCTGGATAAAACATATGGCAGGATCTAAAATATATTGCCATCCCATTTAGGAAATAAAGGGCAATCTCTCATTTTGGGGACCTACCTCTTATTATTCTTTCTGGGAATGGTTAAAGATGGACACAGGAGGTAAGAAATATCATAATTTAAACTACAGCATACCTGGGCCTTTTTCAGGGTAGGACTCTACTAAAAATAGTTCTATCAAGATCAAAAGTGACACTTTGCTAAATTCACTATTCTTGTCCTCTAGATATCCGTTTTACTATTCTGAAGAGCACCATGGTTAGGAATAGACTGAACATAGGAAACCTTGTTGTTCATAAGGATTTTTGACATTAGCATTCCATTATTACCTTGGTGTAGCTTTCCCACTGAAAAATATCTCAATATTACAAAATTTTATAATCTCCCTTTTACAAGGATAAATTCCAAACTCCTTATCAGACACTTAGGCCCTCTCACTATGGTCCCAAATTGCTTTACTAATCTCATCTTTAACCATTCCTTCCAACTCACTAAACTCCCATTTTCTTAACATTTCATGCTCTCTTATACCCCCATACATTTACCCAAGTTGTGTAGACTCCCCTCAACTTGGCATGTTACAGTGAAGCCCCTTGTACTATAGAGTCCACAGTTAGGACAAAATTCAGGGTACAGAAGGATGAGAATGTCACAAGCATATCCTTCTGGTACCCCAAACAAATCCTAGAATCTCTAGCTTACACTCCTGTTAGATAAGTCTCTGAAAACATTCCACACAGAAGAAGTGTGGAACCAAACAGGATTGCCTCTCTCACAGCAACAGTCTTCACAGACTGTTTCTTTGCAACCTGGTGCAATGTTAATATTCCTTGCTGATGATAATGACAGTGATAATAATGATAATGACCGTCTCATAACAGCTGTCATTTATTGAACACTTAGTATGTGGCAGTTATTAATCTAAAATTTTTACATTCATAATTGCTTATATTCATATTTTAACAAGTCTAAATTGAAACTCATTATTTCCCTTCTAAACATGTTTCTATTCCATCCTCAAGTCTTCCTGTCTCAATAAAAGTCACCACCATCCACTTAGTCCTTCCAGCCAGAAACGACAAATCACCATTGATTCTTCCATTTGCTTTGTGGCTTGTAGCCATTCAGTAACCTAGCCCTTTGTTCCCAGCTTCAAAACATGTTTCACATCTACTTCCTTCTGTTCTCATTGGTACTACCCTAGTCCAGGCCACTGATATCTTTAGGCTGGAATTCAGAAAAAATAAAATAAAATAAAAAAAACAAACTCCACTAAATATTTTATCTTGGATTGAATCTCATAACATAAGAAAAGGACAATAGTGAAAAAATGCTGAAATCTAAGTAAATTCTATAGTTTAGTTAATAGTATTTTACCGATGATAATTTCTTAGTTTTTACAAATGTATCATGAGTTGTTAACATTAGGGGAGCCTGGCTGAAGGGAACACAACTGTCTGTACTATCTTTGCTACCTTTCTATACATATGAAATTAGTACAAACAAGTTTAAAAAAAATAACCTAATTGCTTTCTTATTTGCCATCTTAATCCTATTTTCTTTAGTCCATTCTCCATAGCTTCCAGAATTATCTTTTAATAATATAAGTCTGTCCATGTAACTTAAAGAGTTTAAGCAGATCAGAAACATTAAAACATCTGGTCCAAGATTCTATAGGTATTAATGGCTGAACAGATTCTAACCCAGATCTGACAGGATTCAAAAATACTAGGTATTAGTACTTAATTGTCTTCAAATTTTAGATCCCATTTTAAAATATTTTAAAGTAACTTAATTCTCAAATAGTTGTTTTTGTACATTCATGAATACATGAAGAAAATCAACAACCTAGTTTAGTTACTAAATTATTCAGTGTCTATGCCCATTTCTAACAATATCAAAATTCTAGACAAAATTTTAAATATCAGTCATTCAATATGCAAATATTCTTCTCTCTAATTTCCTATATCAAACACCCAGTGACTTACTTTAGTTCTACTTTTTTTATTCAAATATCTCTATTATGTAGAGATGGGGGACACTACAGGAGATATCATCAGACTGAAGTGATTTTCAAGGACAATTTGAAAGTGAAAAAGTAATTTTGAAACAGTCAAGAAAGCACATAATGTGTGTGTTTTGAAGCAGTGTGGGTTGGGGGGAAGCAACAGAAGCTTTGGGAAGAAAGAAAAGAAGCAGATTATGACTGATCACATTATATACATCAAGATTGTTGAACCACCTTTTTTCCATAAACTTTTCCCCACTATCCATTCTCCAAACAGAAAAAGTAACACATATAAAGCGTACTGCCACTGACTAAGATATAGGCATGGGAAAATCAGTTATTTGCTACACTCACTATTGGCCATATTCAGTTGTTATATGTAGTTAGGTTTTTTTTAGTTATCTATTTAATCTTAAGAAATGTTTATCAATACCAACTAAACTAATAAGCCAGGAAGAATGATAAAGCTGTGGTCCTCAACCCCCAGGCTGTGGCCCAGTACCAGTCAGGGCCTGTTAGGAACCAGGCACGCATCACCACCTGAGCTCCGCCCCCCATCCCCTACCCCCCAACTCTGGTTCGTGGAAAAATTGTCCTCCATGAAACCTAGGAACACAGGTGCACAGCAGGAGGTGACCGAGTGAGCAAGTGAAGCTTCATCTGTATTTACAGCCACTCCCCATTGCTTGCATCACGACCTGAGCTCCACCCCTCCCCCCCGCCCCGCCAAAAAATTGTCTTCCATGCAATCGGTCCCTGGTGCCCAAAATGTTGGGTATCACTGTGATAAAGGGTTTTTTGTGCCTTCAGCCACAATTCACTTTAAAAGATTCAAGATATTCCAGGATCTGAGATTTTCTTTAAGTATGAGAAAACGTCTTCCTGTGAGATTATTGCAATAGTTAAATTGCCTTCACCATGATGCCTTACAGAGTTGGACATTCAAAAGGATAAACTAGAAGAATGGTCATTAGCAGAGGTCCCATTTTCTGAATGTGGAGCTCCGTTCTCCCCTTTCTTATGAAGTAATAGATGGATCATGAGGACATCCTTCTGAAGTTTAGCCTCATTCCTCATAGAGAACCGAAACTATTGAAAAAAACCTTTGAGGATTTTCAAGCTATATTATCATAGGTCTACCGATCTTAGTATTAGGAAAAAGAGGAGTTCCAATATCCTGAGGCATGTTTTCATGAGAAAAGATCAGGTATTTGGCAGTGAGACCAATTATCTGTGGTTAACTGCAGGGTCCTCTTTAGAATTATCTTTCTATTAAACCATAGAAGCCTTAGTGGAGAAACATGAACAGAAGGACGAGATTACAGGCTAGAGTAGTCTTTTTCTACCTAGTTACCACTTCACCTGATAATACCAGGAGGAAGAGGAAATCTAAATTCCTACAGTAATCACTTAAAAATCATAGTTGTTGACTTTTGCTTTATATATTCTTCATTTGTTCTTGGCAATTTGGTCTTTTAAGATAAAGCATAATTTATATGAAATAATATTGACTCAGAGCAGAGTATGCATATCATAGGGATAGGAGATCTTCAACTATTTTAAACAATTCTGATCACATTGCAATTTCAGAACCATAAACAATCAAACAAAAAAGAATATTTTAATATGCAGTGCAAATGGCTTTTTATGTTTTTTTAGATATAAGCACTTTATAAAGCTCCAATAAAACTTACAGTTTGACTGTGAACATATTTAAGGCTTGGAAAAGATTTGCCTGGGAGTTATTAATTATCACCGTATATGCCCTCAGCATAATATCATGTTTTACAAAGCTGATTATTCAGAAGAATTCAAGCTGAAATGCTTACTGACTTTTGCAGTGGGTTAAGACATGAAACTTGATTTATGTCCCACGTTCATAGCTTTTATAAGTTGTATATTAATCTTTTTTATATTTTGTCATAGCATTTTTATTAATGCAAATAGTAGCAAAAGTATGTGGTATATTGGTACACATGTCTATACATATAAATATTTTGCTTTAAAACCCCAATATATTAAATCATCCTAAAAGATCATATTTTTAGATTTTAGTTTTATACAAGCCTACTTTATGTTTGGAGAAATTATTATCCCTACATCCCTGATTCTGTTGACTAGCAAGATATCCTTATGTTACATTTTCTAAAACATACTGAACTACATGCCATTTATTTGCTTTGACAACAATTTGAAATTCTGCAATCGTTTTACACAGTACTGTTGCACAACAACTTCTAAAATAATTAAATTATACTTAAATACATTAAAAATATAAATGTACAGTTTAGGATCATTTTTAAATGGGATTAGAATTCAAACACAAGTATATTTCAGAACAACAAAAATGCTAACAAAATATACAATTTTAATACAAAGTCCAAGACAACTAAGATGTAGGACCTCAGTGCCAAGCTTCCAGAAACCCAAAAAGCACTCTGAATTTTCATACAGACAGCCATAGCTTTAATGAAAATAAATACCTGCAGTTTATAAAAAACAGTATGTCTTTATTTTCATATCTGCCTTCAATTTTTTTTTTTTTTGGGCTAAATTACCATGAATTAAACTCTGGTTGATTATTATATTCTTCAGTAAGATAAAGGAGAATATGATTGTAGTGGCATTTCAAGACTCAAACTTTAACAAGAACAGAGATTTTTTTTTCTCTTTTTAATGTCTCACATTACTTATATTAAAATGCGGTTATATATGCATTAAAATTTGGATATTAAAATTTTATATATATTTATTCATATGATCATTTATGCAATTTTTTGTTCATAATCTAATTTTACCTCGCCTTTGTCCACAACAGGGTCAGAAATTGAAATAAAGGAATAGAGCTAGTTAAATCCTGTTACTCCAAGTTTGAATTCTTTGATATTTGGCTTGTATAGAACAGAGAAAAATGTATTTAAACTGCTCATCTCTCTAAAAGAAAGTGGTACATATAATGCGTGTACATATGTCCTGTTTTATATTTAAAAACTTTTGGCTAGATTAACATTCTAGTAGAATTTTCAATGAAGTGGTAGAACCGGTAGTTAATCAATTATAACAAAGAACACATCAATAAAGCCTACTAAATTACTGCTCTTATTTGTAAACATTTAAGCAACTTAGTGAAAGTTTCACTAACATCACATCTACATACTGCTGGCCATGGACCTTTATCTGCTACTAAGGAGGATATATAGCTCCTTCTTTCCTTCCCTCCCTCCCTCCCTCCCTCCTTCCTGTGTCTTTCTTTTTCTTTCTTTCTTCTAATTTCCCCCTGGATACATGCTCATACTACTTAATTCCCTCGATCTTATTTTCTCGAGGTCAGTGTATATATAACTAATAAATTTCAGAAAAGTAAAATAAGTTACTACATTAAATATTTCTCATACTGTCACAGTTCTTATCACCTCTCTTGTGCTCCAAACTCCATCCCTTTTCATCATTTCTCAGGGTTACATACCCCAAAGGACTTTCAACTTTTGCAAAAACCTATAGGGCACACATATTTTAAAACTTTTCATTCTTTTATCCTACAAATATTTATTTAGTGTCTGTTGTTACCAAGGCTATGTGTTAGAAATAATGGAAAGAAAGGTAGTAATGTGGCTATTCTAGAAACAAGATAAGATCTATGAAACTCAGAAGTTTGATCAAAATGTGTTGCCCATACCTGTGCAAAATATAGCCGTAGCCACTAAGCTACAAAAGACCTTGAAGACAGTCTGTGCTCTCAAGTGCTTACAGTATAATTGAAAAGCCAGAATTCTTGGCACAGATAGGCAAAATGACTGAAGGACACTTAAGGTAAAATAGTCCGACATATTCAAATCTGCATAAAGTAAATAATGTGTTTAAATATTTGAGAGAATAGTAAAAATTTAGTTTATTGTATCAATAAAGGCCTACTAGATGAAAGGAATTTGAAACTGAATTTTGGTGTCCATGAGACAGGTGTATTTTCAGAAAATAAAAGAATAACCACAGTAATTTATACAAACATAGGAATGAGCAAACTGCATACTGGGAAAGATAAAGTATTTGCTTGATGAGATATTTGCTAAGAATAATAGTTCTCAAAGTGGCATCTGATGAGTAGGTGTAGCAGAATTACCTCAGGAACTTTTCCCCAATTGATTATACTAATCTTTTGTCTCTCTTCATTTTCTGTTTGCTACATTTCTTTCCATTGTTGCATGATGCTCCATGTGGTGGAAATAATGGTGTAGCTGTGCATGTTTCAATTAAGATAGGCAGACTATAGTTTGCAGAAAAGTTCCTCAGAATCAATATGTTCACCCTCCCTTCTTTGAGCTAGGACACAGCGATTTATAGAAATGCTAACATTTTTTAAATGAAGTAGTAGTGAGTGGAGTATAGCACAACTAGGTAGCCAGGTTTAAAATAATATGAGAGGTGATTGTGTCAAACTCTAACTTGGTTGTTTAACAAATAAAACTTTAGCAGTTAGATTGCATATACTGTTCAACATTCCACACTACATTTTACCCCATTGTGAACCTTAAATTTGAACCTTTTAAAATTTCATTTATGCAGTAATGCAGTATGCAAACTGTCATGTATTTGATAAATAAATAGATAAATGTTTGTTGAGAGATAAAATCTCTCTTTCTCTCTCTCTCTATATATATACCTCCAGAATTCATTTAAACAATGTTCAACTACCAGTTATCCAAATTTATAAAGAAAGAAGAGTATATGATCCAAATTAAGAAGCTATTTTAATATCATTTATACTGTTAAAATTCAAATCATAAACACAAATAGGACAGAATAACATTACAGGTAATAAAACAGTATTTTTAAGTATATATATTTGACTCTGAAATAGTCATAGCTTTGAAATATATTACATATTAAATTATAGTAATTTTAATAAATAATTAAGTTTTCTTAAATAAATATTAATAACAAGATTGTGTTTCTTAAGTGAATTCTGGTAATGGGCTCACAAAAAACTTATGTTAAGGTGGCCCAAAAATTAATTAGAGGGTAATGAGGAGTTCTTGTTTGCACAGGAGAAATTACTAATTTAAAAAAAGAGAGAGAAAAAAAAAGATGACTTTGTAATTCATTTTCCACATCTATACCATGAACTAAGCTAAATGTTTTAATATACATTGTTACCTTAGTTTTCCTGGTGATTTTTTTTGCATTAGAATTTACTTTTAATTCTAGTTGGTTTAGTTACTGTTACAGTTTGATTTCCAATAGTGTGTTAATTTATGGTGATTGGAGTGGCTTAGAATCATACCGAAAGATACAGTGAAACTATGATGGGATTTAAACTCTTCCAAAGGTAGGACGACAAAAGGTTAATATGAAAATCTACTTAAAACTTTCCCCATTAAGGCTTTATCGAAAGGTCTTTGGAAAAGGAGGGCATTTTCATTTTTTCACCTATATTTCAATTGTCTTCTTTGTTGAGGAATTCCTGGGTCTGGCTATTCCATAGACAGATTGTGTACTTATGCCTGGAGTTAACATTTTATCTACACACATCCCTTTTATTGCCAGCTAGAAAAGTAAAACAACAAACCAACTGTCAATTAAAAATAGAGGAACAGACTTCAATTTCTAATCTAAACCTTGTGAAGCCGAGCACAGGTAGGAAAAAACATCCCAAATTGATATTTGGGATATCCAATTTAGATAGAACTTAAGGTTTTCTTTTTTTTTTTTTCTCAATTACAGAATATAGTTAATGTTCACATTTTTGACCCACTTGCTTTTATTATAAAGTTAGTTACCACAGACCAAAAAAAGGCCTTTTATGATAAGTCATTCTGTGAAAAAAACCTTAGAATTCCATGTGGCAATATAACATCTGAATAGTCAGAAAGTTTACACTGTAAATAAGAGAAAAGTGTGAAAAATGTGTGGGTTCTAGTATCTTTAATTAAGCCAATATTTTGGATGCCATGGCAAAGATAAAGAGCATTTTAGGGGAGGAAGAGCCAGATTTTAAGATTTTAAAGATGTATTCTATATTTTTAAAATCAATTTTCTTGATTTCCAGAAGTGGTTCTAGTTTTATTATAGGCTGTGACTTTTTTTTTTTAACAGATTTATAAATGATTTCACAATCAGGGGAGATATGTTGAATTATCATTTCATCCTATGTACAAAGACAAGGAATTGGGAATTTTGTCATTGAGTATAAGGATCAATCCCTGATCTTGTCTTGGCACCTAATTTGAGCTCAATGAACATGCCCTTAGTCACAAGAATATCTTGCCACTGAGTCAGAAACAGAATTAGAAGCAGGGCTGTCAGGAATAGTGAAAGGAATGAGGCCTGGAGGGATAAGAGAACTTCTTTCCACTCCCCCTGCCACATACACACACACACACAAAATCCGGTGACATCTTTGTTTCAATATCTTTTTTCAGAGCTAACTTTGCCCGGGTTAGGGAAGTTATGCTTTTGTTTTAATGATACCAAAAATCATTATGTAGTGTTTCATCATTCAAATAAACTCTAAACCTAAAAGTTCTCAGTAAAATATATCAGAAGAGCAAAAGCCCTGTCTTCACATGTAATACAGTGTAATACAGGTAATGGTGTGCCTTTCATTATCAAGGGAACAATCTACTAGTTATTACAATTTAATTAAGATAAAGTATTCAGGTTTGTTTTTATCTGGTCATTAGCACAGTCTTCCTGATGAAACTTGTTTGGTTTTGATACAGTTTAATATGTGGCAAATGCTATCAATTCATTGTACTACTCATTTTATAAACAAGTAGACTAAATATACTAAGGAAACATTTCATTAGCATGCCGGACCTTAATCTTTCTGAGTGGTAATGAAGGAAGCCTTTTTTTCCTAATGTCCATTGTGTTTTAATGTTTAAAGATATTATAAGAGTTGGGTTGAGTCAAACCAAAAATTTATTATGATTCCTCTGTGGCTATATATCTCTGAAGTCCACCGCAATAATTATTTTCTATTAGAATTTTTTAAAATGTGAAAAATCATCTATTTAAGTGCAATGAAGAGGAAACAATAGATTTTCTCAAAAATAATGTGTATTATTGTCAGGAGCAAATTTTATCAAAATTAAGGTAGATGGCCATAGCATTGCCTATTCACAACTAGTAACCCTTGTGTACACCTGATTTCTTTATATATTCATGTCAAAAATTTGCCCCTTCCATTCAGATTTCATATAAGCATAATGGTTATATAAGCATAATGGTCATCTTTGTTTATTGTTAAATATTATTATTAAACATTTTAAATTAAGGATGATGTTAAAAAAAAGCAAAACAGGATGATGAATGTCTTAAACTGGTCCTTTACTTCTCTTACATTTTACCTTCAAAATCTCACTTTTTCTACATACCTCGACAAATTACAAAGGTCTTGTCTAATTAATGAAGCTAATAGAATTGTTTTTACCTATAAAATTTATTCTAGAAATAGAAAAATGAAAAAAGAAGCACTTGTTTTTCATTAGACTTGTGTTGCATACTTATAAGAAATTAATTCCTTGACTGTGAAAACTTAACTTAAAATAAATCACAATTTGCCTGAGATTGTCCCTTACGACTTAAATAACAAAGCAAAATGAAACAAATTGGAAGATAAAAGAACTTTTAAATTCAGAAGTTAATTACATTGTTACTTTTTACATGTGAATACTCCCAAAGTGAAGACTCATAATTTCATCCAGCCTCACTTGGAGGGTGGCTAGACAGAAGCAAGAAAAATAAATGCATAAAACAGAAATTTTATACATGTAAGAAAAAATGCATAATTTACATATAATTCAGCATATATAAACTATATACATGTATATACAATGTATATACATATATAATAGTGCTGCATATATGTACACACACATGATTACCCAATTACATATGTGTTATTGCTCCTATTACTTTTTAAAGGCCTATAGTATATTAAACAAAACATGGTATATTGAACAGAATATGGTGAATTTAGTGGTATTTATTAATGTTCTGTTCACCTGAATTTTCACAGTTGAGGATTTTGAGCTAAGTGGAGGTTATAAATGTCTAAGTTCAAATTAAACTAGCTCAAATCACTTCAGATGGAATGTCCTTTTGTTACCATTTCCTCTCTCATTATCCTGACTTGTTTTTGTCATATTTCTCACATTCTGTGAAGTATTTCATTAATGTTTCTTTTGTCATAGCCATTTCACAAAAGTACATTTATTGGCTTAGACAACATAATTTCAAAAGGACAGGTCTGTACAAATAATGAATTTATACTAAATGAATCAAAATAATGTGTTGTGTTGGTTAAAGAAAAGTCCTTTTGTCCTGTAATTGCATTATGAGTTTTCATAATCCTAAACATAAATTCCTTCTTTTCAGATATCAAAGGTTTAAAATTAGCATTCCCAGGTTAAAAAAAAAAAACTTTTTCAAGCTCAGTCATTAAACTTTTCTTGTGATTCTCTCTCTCTGAACTTTTATTGAAATTGTGGTGTTCATTATTCTTATATTTTAAGTAGTTTTAAGTAGTTCACAATTAGATGAAATAATATCACTTTCTGAATAAAAATATAAAAACATCCACATAAATAATACCATATGATGTATAACGTGTTAAAACTATTACTGAATTAAACTAATAGTTCCCTTTCGATTATTTTCCACTAGCCATCTCACAGTTTAAGGGAAATTACAATATTTTTATTATTTCCAAATACTATTACTATAATTAGTAATAAAAATATCAATGAATAATAGCAAATATCTATCAGATCTGGGTCTGCTTAGGTCAACTTGACTATGACTGTGAAGTGAATTAATGATCTATCTTTTTCTCAAAAATAAATATTTCACTTTAGCAAAAACATAAAACAGATCCTGATCACAGTACCTATGGTACTTTATGAAAACATATCTGGTATTATAAATTAAAGCTAACTTAAGTAATTTTAATGCACAGCTAAAATAAGTGTCTTAGCCTAGGGGTAGAAAACTCTATAAAAGCAAAAATCTATCCCCTTGAATATGAAATTCCATTCTCATATAAATTTATATATTTATTTATTTATTTATTATTCACTAAATAAATAAATTTATTCCTCATTCAAGGGTGAAGTTACTACCTATATTTAAGACAAGACAGTCTTACTTTCTGTATTTAATAAATAAAATAAACATTATAATTATCAAGTTATATTATAATTTGATATGGTTTATGGACACTCATTTTCAAATGTCAAAAGCACCAGGGTCTTTTGAGATTATACTTTAACCTGATTTATATAATATGCCATGTTATAAATGAGTGCATGGTCATTAACGAAATGATTATTATCAGTATCTAGCTTTTTACTATGCATATGTATTCTAATATTCACCAAAATATTTGGTTAGGAGGAATGTAAGTACGACAAATCGTTACTTTAGAAGGACTCCATAAATTGAGTTTTAAAATACTTAAGGCATAGTACTACTGGCTTTCTGTGCCTTAAATAATTCGGTGAAGGAGGGAGAGATGATTACAAAGAATAAGGAAGGTGAGATAACTAGAAAAAAGGTGATCTATGGGAAGGTAAAAAATATACATATTAAAAAAGAGAACAAAAAAGAGTAATTACACCTATTTAATAGTCAGCCTGACTCTTTTGCATAAGAAGAGCTTCGTTTAAATATTATACGTAGAGAGATAGTGGATCATATTCATGGACATTTTTTTCCAAAATAATTGCAAAATATATTTCAAATAATTGAGGACAAAAGTTATAAATACATGTCAAATGCAAAAAAGCCCTGAAAAATTGCATTTTATATTGATATACTTGTGTTTCTAATTTGTATGTATACCTATGCTGATATTTCTATGTAATTAATCAAGAGATATATACATATGTTCTAGACATTCATGGGGCTTTTTTTTTTTTTCAGCACAATGCCTTAGTGTTATACCTGTCATACAGCTTTAGAAGCTGCTAGACTCATTCTCTTTCTATGAAAAAAATGTGATGTAAGGCATCAGTGACTTGTGATGAATTACATTCAACACGTAATGATAATTTGTACTAAGGGCAGCTTGAGGAAACACTAGCGGAGAACACTGGACTCACTGCACAATTCCGCAGTTAGCGGGTCTGTGGATCACTGGAGCTCTGCTGCCCTCTACTGGCCTAATTAGATAAGCGCCTGTCTCAAAGCTCTCAGTTTCCTCCAAAACCACAATACCGGCACCTTAAAAATCCAATTCTCTTTGGTTTCACCCATATGTAAATGGATCTTAACTTGGATTATGGTCAGGTTAATTTTGCAACATCATTTTAATGTCATACAGAAAGAAAAATTCTTTCAGCATCCTCTGTCTTAGTTCAAGCATTACTGGAGCCAGTTACAATAAAAGGTTGGAAAACAGTAGCCAGATGTGATAGTGACAGCTTTAACAATAACAAGATTCTGACAATCAAATTGGCCCCAAGGCCTTTGATTTTAATTGGGTGGTGTGGGTGTGTGGGGGAGTGTGTGAGGGTGTGTGTGAGTAATTTTAGTGCATATTTTATTTAAAACAACAGCAATTTTACTTTCCTTTTCCTTTATGTCATTGACTATCTTAAGATGCATGGATCCTTGATTTCCTTCTCCTAATTGATCCTGTACTTATCAATCTCCTTACTTTGCTTGCTCCTCATTGCATCGTGCCTAGGAAACAGTGCATCATTGGGTACTAAGTTTGAAATTTATAGTCCAAGAAAAAGAAGTGAACCATAAATCAAATTGTAAGTCCCAATTGTGTCCTGGTATGGGATTGGGGTGGTGGGTTATAAGATTTATCAACATCACAGTGCATCAAACTTGTTAATAAATTAGCTTTCTGTATAACAAGTAAAAGAAATTTTTTTTTAATGGGAGCACGAAAGGCATGGCATAGCTGGAGTTTAAGGTTCAAGCTTTGTATCCTCTATATATAATGTATTATGTTTTTCAAAAACCTTTTATTAGGAAAGCTATACCAGACGCATAATCACTATACAATGATTAAACATTACCTTTACAATTTATAATCACTGAAATTACAGAATAAATATATGCACATTTCTTTTGAATCTTTGTGTGTGAGAGAGAAAACATTAAAAGTGCTTCCTAAAAAGCTGTTAGTGATATATACCCAGTTGCTTTTTTATTTTTTTAATATTTATATATATATATATATATATATATATAAAAAAAAAGAAAGTGCAGATGTTCTCCAAAAAATCTTGGCATCTGGATGAAGTGTCACAAAGAGGGTATTCATCCCTAGGTGTGTGTCTTCGGCTGTTAAACAACCAGGCCTCCTCTTCAGTAGGATCCAGCCTAGAATGTGACTTTTCCCAGGGTGGTAGGACAGACGCTATGAGCTATACACTAGGGGTGAGGGTAGGTGGAACTAAGTAGAGGAGAGAAATGAATCAAACCCGAACTAAGCAGATTGGGTTGAACGGGAGTGGTGTGGAGGGTATGTGTGTTTGCACGCACGTGTGTGTGTGTGTGTGTGTGTGTGTACCTGCACCAGCAGGAAGAGACTGTAGGTTTAGGGGCCCCACTGTGTGCAGATTTGTGGTTTGCATATGGGTATGTGTGCGAGAGACAAGAGAGTGAGTGAGAACATTCGAGCAAGACCCACCCCCTCCCTCCCCATCTTGCAGTTTCCAGGCATGCAGCAAACTGCATTGTTAATACATGTACAGAATCTGTGCCATGATGGGAAGAGGAAAGAAAGCCACAAATGTCATTTTCCCCCCTCCCTTTCAAACAAAACTACAACTAAAAAAAAAGTTACTGAAAATAAAAGGACACATTGAATTTTACTTAATTAGGATCAATACAATGATCCCCAGTATACCTTATACATGGCACAGTCAAAGTCTCAAGTTTCAGTATAAAAAAATAATGATAACATTTGCTGGCAAAAGTCTGCGAAGGCACTTCATTGATTAATGATCTGAGTATGGCCCTTCCTCCAAATCACATCTGAGAGGGGAGAGCATACATCTGTATTCTCTAGTTATCATGCGGTTTCAGTTCTGTTCAGGGCAGGGAAGATTGTGAGGACGGAGTTATCAGGACAAGTGTAAAGGGAGCAAGGGATATATTTCTTTTATTTTCCTTTTCTTTTGGAAAAAAAAGCACTAATATATTTTCTTCCTTCTGTTAGAACCTATATGTTGTCTTCTCCAGGACTTCGAGGTAATCCGGCTTGGTTTGAAGTTTGGCCCTTAACTCGAGGTAATCACTTTTTTGGGTTTGGTGGTCTGTGAAGCCCTTTCCAGCTGAGAAGAGAAGGGTTTCTTTGAGCCTGGCGTCTTGCTGTAAGTCTGGGTATTGCATGCCAGGAGGGTGGACGTGCAGTTCCTTTAATTTGGGCACTGTGCCATAGAGACAGTCCACAAATCCCACTGTGCAGGGGACAGGCTGTGGCCTGTCTCGGTCTAGTAGCATACTGCCACCACCACAGCCTCCCCCAGGAGGAAACAGCACCACCCCACCATTCTTCTCATGGTGGCGGAACCCTGCCAAGTCTCCTCCAGTTCCCGCAACAACCCCTGAAACCCCACCAGCTGCTGGGTGGTGAGGGTGAGGGTGATGGTGATTCACTGTCACTATGGTGTTGAGCTGGGAGCTGGACACTGCCAGGGCCCACTCCTTCTCTTTTTCCAGCAAGGTCCGGTAGTTGCTGTGGTTCTCCTTGGGTGTCTCAGCAAATTGCTCACTTCCTAGGAGAACCTCACCCATTCCTGGTGGTTGTGTCCCAGCACCTCCACATTCTGCACTCCCTGCTTCTTGGACTGATGAAACAGCTACCTCCTCCTCCTCACGAGGCTTGTAGATGGGGTTGTTGCACATCTGGGTAACTGGGTGGGGGATGTACTCATACACATGACCTACAGGAGGGGCCTTCTCTGGGGAGGAAAGAGCTGGTCGACCTCCACCCCCACTTCCACCGCCACCACCTCCACCATCCTCAAACAGCCGGTGGCACTGCATCTGAATGCCAGTAAGGTCCACACCTTCCTGTCGCTTGCTTCTAAAGGGCAGCTTCTTCCGACGCCGTCGGAGCACGTAGGCAAAAAGGCCTGCAGCAACAAAGACAGCTGAAAAAAACAGAACCAGCAGGCTGAGAATCAATACAGAAAGTGGCACAGGGCCTCCGGAAGGAGAGAACTCATAAGGTGATGCACTTGTTGGTCCCGCAACAAGGTGAGAATCTCCAGGCTGGGCTGGGGATGCGCCAGCTGGTACAGTGTGAAGCATCTCTGGGCAAAGAACATCCAGCTCAAGAGTACGTACATCACGGTGGGTGAGGTTCTCAGGGCTTCTGCAAAGCACATCACCTACCACACTAACTGAGCTGATGGTTTCGATCCACTGTTTAAAGGGGACCAGGTCACAAGTACAGTCCCAAGGATTCTCATTGAGGTCTATCTGGACAATGGCATTCAAGTGTTCCAGGACACCAGCCACAGGAAGGTAGAGGAAGTAGTTCTTCCTTAAGTTGAGCCTGGCCAGGGATGTGCCTGCAAAGGCATCTGTTGGCAGGGTCCTCAGCAAGTTATTGTTGAGGAATAGCAGCTTCAAGTTGGGCATGAGGCTGAAGGCTGCAGGCTGAATTTCTCGGATGACATTGAACTCAAAGTATAAGTAGTGCAAACTTTGTAGGCCTCGGAACATGCCTGGTGTCAGCTTCTCTATATCATTGCCATTAAGGAAAAGGCTCTTTAAGTTGGGCAGGTTGATAAAGGCCCCATCCTGGACATAGGAAATACGATTGTTCCCTAGATGCAAGAGATCCAAGGAAGAAAAATTCCAAAAATCAGAACGATATATTTTCTGAATCAGATTGCTACTCAGATACAGTTTCTTGGCATTCAGTGGCCTTGGAAGAAGTTCAGAAATGTTATTAAATCCTCGCTCTTTGCAGTTGACAGTCAAGCCAAGGTCATTGATGTGCAAATTACAGGTACACCCAGTAGGACATATAATGGGAATCGGTGGTCTGGTTTGATAAGGAGCAATGGGAGGTTGGTTTGGACCAGGATATAAAGCTTGGGATGTGGAGGGTGGCCTTGGCGTTCGCGGCTGTTTGGTGGGCTTAGGCTGTTTATTTGAGGACTTGTATTCAACAGAAGAAGCAGTAAAATGGACAGAGGACAACATAGAGGAAGGCTTAGTTGGCCATGCATTCTCCTTGCTTGATGGCAAATGGGGAATCCCCAAACTAGCCTCCACCTCAGAGTCAGATAATAAGGGACAGAGTTCTGTCTTCCTGATTTCTCGCAGGTCCTTTCCGTGGAAATGGAAAGGGGTCTCACAAGTGATGTCTCCCACCAGGGCAGTGTAAGGAATGCGTTCCAGCCAACTCTTCAGTTGTACAATCTCACATGTACAGTTCCAGGGATTTTCTTCCAGCTGGAGCTCCATCAGGCTTCTGCCAATGTGATCTAGCATTCCTCGGTAAAAAAGAACCTTTAACCTGTTTCCACGTAGGTCCAAATGGGTTAAAGAGACAGCCTTAAATAAATTGGTTGGAAGCATGGGGATGAGATTATCATTTAAAATCAGAACCCTCAATTTACTTAGGTTTCGAAATGCCCCACTCTCAATACGTTTAATGACATTGTAATCTGCCTGTAGGTATTCCAAACTTTCCAAACCAAGGAAGGTGTCATTTCTGAAGACATCTAGTTTGTTCTCATGTAGATATAGCCTCTTTAAAATTTTAAGACCATTGAAAGCTCCTGTTTGTATGTCCTGCAATGCATTGTTCCCGAGGTTAATAGACACAGCATTATTCAAATGAAGAAAACTGTTGGTGTATAATTTCCTCATAGAATTCCTCTGCAGGTACAGTTTAAAAGGTCTTGACCAGAACTCGGTAATCTGACTAATATTTGTAAATCCTTTACTGTCACAATGTATATGAAAGAGGCTTTCTTTAACTTCACAGTAGCATGGATCAAAACAGGGCTCATCTATTTCCTCTGAGTCCTCTATCAGAGGAATTGGGGTAGTCCATCCTAGAGCAATTGTGCTTAGAAGAATTATCCACAACATCCTCCCTCTGCGAAGCATCTCAGCTATGGAAGGTTTCATCATTCGTGGTTGATTACAAAACTGCAACAGAAATAAAAATGCAGATTTTTAGCTTTTAGTCATATGTACTATTTTAATTGACTCCTACATGCAGGGCTTTTTAAGAGCGATATAAAAACTTCAGCAATTGTTGAACTGACACTCAAAATGAGCTAGCAACATGCTTAATGTTTAGAGTGTGTCCTATATTTTAAACTTAGGAGACTCAGAGATATTGAACCATGCACTGACAATTTCCTGAACCCAGCCATACTTGGCAAATGGCGTATCACATTAACAAAAGCAGCCTGCCTTGCCTCTTATAGCAAACGATGGAACTGGTTTACAGTGCTGCCTTTTAGGCACAGGCAGATTCAATAATAATGTCAATAATTTGGCCATTATACCTGTTTGCCTGTTAAAGCTCACACTGACATCAAAGATGCCCATTATAAATCTGATTGGAACTCTGGGGAAAAAAAAGTTCTTCAAATTGTAGGTTTCAACTGTTGAAAAAACATGACATACCCGAAAGTTGTTAGATTAAAGGGTATGATAAAGTATGAACCTAATGCCTAATATAAGATGTTGAGATGTGTAAGATGATCAGCATCTTAGGAAAACTTAAGATTTCTTTTAAGAAATGATCAAAACATGCTCAATTACAGTGTATAGTCAGTAACACCTTATACCCCTTCACCCCTTTTACCCAAGCACAGGTATTGACATCTCCTTCAATTAGATAACTTCTTCATATTTGTATCATTTGCCTATTTAAAGCATTTAAGAGTGATTAGCCCTTCTAAATATCATGCCCATGCAATTGTCAGAGCTAAAGATAGTGACAGCTAAAGGATGCTGAGTCTGGAAGTGTTTGAATTAAAACACTTGCAGAGCTTAGTTTGGAATGTATATCTGTGCCTTCAAGATCAACTGAGGAACCTTGTAAAAAGCTGGAAGCAGGTGGCTGGTTAAAGGAAAGGCGAGTAGTTAAAGGCAAGAGAGGGAGAAACCTCTATTCTTTCCTCTTAATAAATGATCTACCACATGAAATACGTTTCAAAAAAAGACATCATTCTTTTCCAATCAGAAGAAATAAATGTAGCACACTGTTCTAATAACATACAGAGCCTTCCTCTATGGTTCTCTTTTCTTGCCTAATATCATCACTATATGAAAATGTTTATATGAATAAATGATAATAATGCAGTTTTATTAGATCATCCTTCCTGAGTCACTGAAATATCAATCAAAATTAAATGGCTTATTTTAATCAATAAAAATGTTTTAGCATATATTTTGCTTCCCACACGTATCATACGGCAAAGAAATATTTCATCAACCCTCTAACTTAAAACACAATATATAATTTATAGGGAAAGTAAACAGAATAAATCCTCACATTCAACTTGCATATAATGTACACAGCTGTAAGGAAAGGAGAAACCATGAGAAAGCAAAGAGAAATCTGCCTCGGGCATGCAATACTCAATTTTTAAAAACAATTAAATGAGAGAGAGAGAGAGGGAGAGAGAGAGAAGGCTACATTGCAGTGGCAGTCTTCCCTGTCTCCCCTATAAAATATTAAATCCATTTAAGTTATTTTTTCTTCACCATTTCTTTTTTTAAATGTTTTTCTTGTTTTTCAGTCGCTAGGTTTAGGCAAAAAAAAAAAAAAAAAGAAAAAAAAAAGAAAAAGAAAAAACAAAGCTCCAGATGTCTTTGGACTTACCTATTTTGCAGGATTTTTTTTTTTTTTAAAGCATGGAACATTGAAAAGAAAAAGAAAAAAAGCTTGAGTTTAAGGATTCTCTCTCTCTCTTTCCCTCTCCCTCCCTTCCCTTTCCTGAAACTGAAGCAAAAGGGGATAAAGGGTGTTGGAGTGGGGGGAGACTTAGACGGAAAAAAAGGCAAGCTTAAGACGTGCAGGGAATGCAATGGACTCTTCAATGGGCTTCTTTAGGATGCAGAACTGCCGCTTGGCACGCTCAGTAGAGGAGGGAGGAGAAGGGGCTGCAGCAGGCTTCCAGCTCCGCCGCCGCCGCCGTGGCTGCTCTCTGTGGGTACCGGCAGCACATCATTGGGCACTGGGAGGCAGGGCGGGAGGCAGGCAGGGAGGAAGGAAAACTCAATCACAGGGCAGAATCTCCGACTTCTTTCGGTCGCGCTGGCTTTTTTTTTTTTTTTTTTTTTTAATATCTGCTATAACACTGGAGCCAGTTTACCACGTCACGAAAATGAGCCCCAAGAAGGGGAACGCGCTTAGCATGGGGTTGGAAGTGAGCACTAGGAAGACCTGACTATACAGTGTGTGTGTGTGTGCGCGCGCGCGTGTGTGTGTGTGTGTGTGTAAGGGAAGGGAAAAGAAGTAGAGGGGTCTAGATGACAAATTGGCAAGATAAGAAACAAGAAGAGAGCAGGGGAGGAGACCAACCTAGGGGAAAGCTTTCTTTGGTGGGGAAGGTGGAGATGGGGAGGGGTAAGCATTTCCTTTTTTTTTTTTTCCCCCTTTTCCTCCTCCTTCTCCTTCTTCTTCTTCCTTTTTTTTTTTTTTTTTTTTTTTTTCTCTCAAGGAAAACATCCCCTGGATGGTTTTCTCCTCTAGTTCCCAAAGCTCCTCTCTCTAGTGCAGATGGTTTGAAAAGTGAGACAATCCTTCGAAATTATCCTTTTCCCAGCACAGGCATTTCCTGCAAAGACCGGGACGAGGGGAAAATCCGAGTTTCCAAAGCAGAAGAGCTTAATCTGGCTGATTCTGCCTAGGTGTCCCAAATAAGAGCTCAGGCAGCTTGAGAGACTTGGACCGAGTTTCTCCTGCATTTTGCTTCGATCCCTTTGCACCAGGAATTCTTTTGTTGTGCTGCAGCTCACAAGCTTCAATTTCCCCTGGATTCAACAGCCATGTGTTTTCTTCTACATTTTTAAAAACAGAGACAAGCCAATTCTCTGGCAGGAGATACAGACCATTTGGATAACAATGGTATATTTAGCGTTCTTGCATCGGGAAAGACCTCGCAGGGGTAGGGGACGAATTTCAGGATTTGGATTCTTTTCTTTCTTTCTTTTTCTTATTCTTTTTTAATTCAAATATTCCTCCATGATATAGTTGAGAAGGGGATCATAGGGAGTAATGGAGTGATTGAAGGAAGATATTGCATTGTAGAGGGGCTACCATCATAGTTCATAGGAACCCTCTAAGGAAAAATTTTAAAGGCTCAACTGACAGTTGTATAGCCCTGCCCACTGGCAGGAAATGCAGCTTAGTAGGAAACTGGGGAGAGCCAAGTGTACAGCAAAGGACTCTAGTTAGCGGGAACTTGTGTGTCATGGATGCATGCCACCCCCCACCCCCAAACACACACACCAATCCTGTCACCAACCCACAAGGAAGGGGGAAGGGAGGGACTTTCTGGTTGCTGAAGAACTAAACTGAACCTCAATTACCCAAGGGCTCAAAGTTAGTAGATAGAAATGGCTTTCCCTTAAACCACTCTTTACAAAACCAAATTTTAAAGAAAAGCACTGCTTATATGTCAATTTCTTACCGCTCTAAAATAGGTAAATCACCTAACTCGACAAAACGTTCCTTAAAAGTAAGTCATAGGCTATTTGAATGATATTGTGCATTTTAAATGACCGCTTCTGTGCCTACCGCCCCACAGTAGCTAACATTGGAAACAGCAATCAGAGACTAAGTAAGCAGGCGGGCAGAATTCTCTAACATTTTACACCCTTAATATTCCAGACCCACCCTATTTCTCCCATAGGTCACAGCCATGAAGCAAACCAACACCAATAGCCTGAGCTCAGAACCATAGAAATTCTATCTCCCTCCCCAGCTGCAAACACCCCCACCCCCTCCCCCATACCCCACCCGGCACCTTCGGTACCCAACGCGCAGAGGCGGTGACTGTTTCAGGGATCTTATCGGAATCCATGATGTGATGGAATCGATGGGTACCCCAGGAGGCTGCCCTGAGCTTCCTGGTGACGGTAAAGAGTCCTCACTACAATCAAGTCTCTGTTCTCTCTTGAACTACAGCCCCCTAAGTTCTGGACTTGGGCTATGTCCTAAAGCCCATTTCACCCTTTTCCTTTCTTTACCTCAGGATAGCATGTCTAAGGGACAGCAAGGGCGCAAAAAGTTAGGGGATGGAGGGCCATGGGGTCCCGGGTTTTTCCGCGTCCTGCTGGAAGCACCGGGAACCATTTGTTTGTCCAGAGGAAAGACAGGAAGCCCTTTCTCCCCACAGTATCCCCTTCTCACCTCCCTCTCCCCATTGCTGGATCTTAGAGCCCACTAGTCTCTCCAGATCTCAGATTAAATATTCCAATATGGAAGCAAAACGATATCCCCTAGAATAAATAATTAAAATGCTGCATCATGCATTTTCTGAAGAGCTTTCAGCCTTCTAGAGATCCTTTTCTAATTAGCTGTCGCCAGGCAGGCGAAACGCACAATGGGTCCTGTTTAGAAATGGAAAATTATTAACAGCTCAAGCCATTTTCCTATCTCTTGCAACACCAGCGGGCGATCCACTGAGGAAGGGGTACTTCACTCAACCACCTGGCCTATTTGTTGGAGTTACGATTTCCTCCCCCAGAAAAGGGGTTATGTTATTCTCCAGTACCCTTCCTTTCACTGGTGTCCTTATACCTAACTGATCCAATTCAAAATGCAACAAACCCCTAGCACCTGTGAGCGTACGGAATACACCGCGGCCAAACTCTATGTACTCTACAATGCATATCCTACATGCGAGAAATACTGGCTTCAATTAGGCAAAGTAGGAAAGGATGGCGGCTAGTACCTATGGTGCAGAGCGCTCACGATCTCCGAGGTTTGCTCCGAGGGGCTTCCCAGCGGGAGGGGCAAACTCTCTGGGAGGCTGAACTGTATCCATCACACTGTAGCCTTGTAGCTTCTCCTCTTATGGCCACCAACTTTCGAAAGGCTACCAAATCACGCTTGTAATCCTTTTAAATGTTTCCACCTTTGAGACTTGCAGGGAAATGGTCGCTGCATACCAACGGAAGAGTCGGTCGCGCACCTAGCGCGGCGATGCCAGTGACAGGGAGCTCATGACCACAGCTCCATATGCCTTCGATGGCAGGCAGGCAGCTTGATTGTCCCAGGACTGTGTTCCTTGGATTGAAAATCTCGGTGCTCTCTATCCAGTGTCGAGCTTCGCTGTTCCCAAGAACCCGAGCTCAGTCTCTGGATTTCTCTCTTTCTCTCTTCTGGAAAGGTTGTCACTCACAGAGCAATCCCTGCCCGAGGCCTCCTTCCATCCGACAAGATGGAACTAGCCCTTGTCTTCCTCGGGTGTCTTTGCTCTTTGCCCTTTGGGTGGGTGGGAGTGGGGGTGGGTGGTGTGTAGATGAGAGAAGAAAAGGGTAGAGAGAGAAGGAAAGGAGGCAGGAAGGGGGCGACTAGATCTCAGATCCCAGCATCGGTCAGACGGCGAAAGGGGCGGGGGCGGGGGTGGGGGAGAAGGAGCCAGGGAGAGAAGATACAAATACAACAGTATGGCTGTACACACCAAATTCCGCTTGGATTTGGGAGATCTCAGGCAGAGCACGAAGGTGAAGCTATCCTTTTGGCAGAGAGTGAGTCCCCTGACAGCTCACCATTCAAGCACCCTCACTTCCCGAGCGGGAGAAGGTGGGGGAGGAGAGGGGGGAGGGGGGAGGGGACCTCCGAACGTTTCAAGACAAGGAGACGCTCTCGGCGGTAGCGGCGCGGCAGCGGCATCTTTTAAGACTGACCTGCTTTTAAAGTGCCACTTTAATGGCCTAGGAAATAACTAAAATCGGATTATACGTTACTTACCAACGCCTGCTCCTAAACTGCGAGCGCCAGGTCGGGTGTTAAGAGTCAGTATAGGGAACGCAGGGCTGGAACCTGAATGCAAATCCATCAGCCGCCCCCAAATCGCTCACCGAGGGAGCGGCGCTCGGGAGCCCCCAGATCAGCCCATCGCCGGAGCCTCCGCCAGCTTGTCCCCCCCACACTCCCAGCCCCTCCTCCGCGCCAACTGTGTAAATCAGCCGCCGCAGTCCTCTCGCCGCGCATCGCGGGCAAATCCCGGTTTAGGAAGCAAGGAAGCAAGTGATCTCTCTCTCTCTCCCCCCGCCCCCCCATCCCCGTCGTCATAATCTGCTAGCTCTACAAAGAGAAACCCTGTAAAATTCAGTGTCAGGAAGTCAGCATTCTGTATCTGTGGATTAATTTTAACTTTTATTTGCAAATGAGAGATGGCTGTTTGGAAAATTACAGCCAAACCGGGGGTGGGGGGGGATCAAATTAAGAACATCTGAGATGTACTGATGGGCGGTATCGCTAACAGCCTCCAAGGAGCAGTTTCCAAGTGCTTTGCAGTAATCCTCCACCTTCATGATACATATGTGACAATTTGAAAGTACACATTTCCTCATCTGTTTACACTTGCTAAGAGGGGGAGAAATAAAACTGTAGGGTAAAGGGAGTGGGGGGGTGCATTTGCTGGAGACATGCTGGATACCATTTCGTGACAAATTAGATAAGGACACTTGAACAATTATTGCACCTATGTGAAAGTATTATTACAACATCATATAGGTGACCATTACCCCCACTGCAGTCATACTAATGCAGTCATTTAATGCTCCATTCAATCTGCAGTGTAAACCAACGCAGTTCTTTTTAATAGATCCCTTTCATCAGCGACTGTGTTGGAAAGAGGGCAGTCTTCCACTAACTCCCAAACTGAATAGGAGGTAGTCTGGGGGACCATCTCTGTATCTCTTCCCATTCTTTCCTGAAGTGAATGGAATAAATTGTCCAAGACAAGTGAAGTTGTTATAGCTTTTACAATTGTAGACGCAAAACGAATTTGACCCTGTTTTTAAAAGCTTTCAAAGGAACTCTAACTTACCCCTTGCAAAGAAACAGTACTCTCTTTTAATTTATATATAAAAGCTTTAGAGAGACAGGCCTGAAGATATGACTTTAGCCTTTATCTAAAGGATTTTCTATTTACTATAATTCCACAATTGTAGTCCTATTATTAACATTAATCCAAAAATCAGGTGCCAAATTACCCTAAGAAAGAAAGGAGAGAATAGATTTGGTTATAGAAAGAACCAGGGCCTATGGAATTTTTTAGAATACACACACACCCCCAAATTCAGTATGGCAGCAGTGTTGGTTCTGTATACAGTGTGAGATTAGTCTATGTACATATATGACATATATGTATATATTATATTTATAATGTTTCAATTTGTTCTTTAAAATATTCATCATTCTTTTTAAAGTATCTACAGGGACCTAGAAAGTGATAAAAGGGCCATGATATTAAAATCTTTCTTTTTAAATATAGCATTTCAGATCTACTGGCATTAATTTCAAACCTATCCTCAGTATAATAGGATAATAAATTCTGCGAATTTTACATATATGAACATGATTGGAAAAACTTTGTAACAGGTGTTCTCACACTAGTCTCCAAATCGTGCTTTAAAGAGGTAGGTCCATAAAAATAAATAAATAAAGAGAGTGGTATATCCAGGAAAGGTTGTGAAAGGCATACACCCCCATAACAAATCAGTCAGATTTAGGAGACACCAAACTGCATCAGGAGGCTGGATGTCACGAATTTTGGCCTTTTCAGGTGGTTGACCAATTTGAGGGAAATCATTCCTGGGTACACCATCTTCTATGTGGGCAAGTGTGAAATCACACACATGCCCCTTGAGCCTCAGAGCTGGAGGATTTTAGAGTAACCCTGAAAGAAATCAGGCAACATTATTTCTAAAATAGCTGAATCTCTTTAACTTTTTTTGGAACTATCTTCAGTTTATTTGATTTTCAGGGTTATCTGTTGATGTGAGAACTTTGAATTGTATTAATATATTTACTCTGAGCAGATGTTGGTATGGCCTGATGGTACTGGGGAGCTACAGAAGATTGAATAGCTAGAATTGATTGTTAGTGTTAAAAGTGAGTGCTTTCAATACAAATATTTCAGGCCAGATAAAAATGTTGTGGGGTAAGTGATTATGACAGATCTTTGATTCTATGTTGTGAATTTTTAGTGCTTTCTGCAAAGACATTTACATGTCCCTAGTTTTATTTTACCAAACATAATTTACATTGTGAAAAGGGAGAACTCTCATGAAAAACAAGATTTTTTTACTAATGATGCATAGTGGATAAAAGGAAAATATAACAATAACATATACGATGCAATTTTTAGTTCAACAAAAATTAAATGTGTCTATATTGCTGATTGGTGTATCTTTTTAAGTTATAAAGACATTACAATATTTCAAATAGCTTCCTTTTAACTATTCTGTCATTTTCCAGAGAGGAACAATGATATTAAAATACCTAAAATGGGCATTTTTTTGGTCTAGCATATATTTTATTCACTCTAATGGTTTAAATAAAATAATGGATGAATCTTTTAAAATATTTAATACTACTTGAAGTAGTACTAGAGAACTGTTTGCTGTATAATGGAGTTTTCACTCAAGAAAGTTCCAAACTCTAAATACAGTAATCTGTGATTTTGTACAGCATACCTATGTCTTCTGCATGTTCTATTCATCTGTTTTTATCTATTATACAAACATTCGTGAAGCCTATCTCTTTTTTCCTTTGTCCATTCCAGATGGTTTTCAAGCCAACAAAGTATATGTTTGATAATCAACAAAAAACTAACTGCATCCTTATTTGGTTAACTTTTCATATACCACTGTTGAAACAATTGAAAATATAGTTATATGCATTTTATAAATGGGAATACAGACTGTAAAGAGTAAGCAAATAAAATATGATATAGCATAAATTAATGTTTTAGTTTTGTTCTGTTTGGAGATTGTTAGTATTTATTGAAGGAATTCAAAAGATTGACCAATTCAGACTGAGGGCTACATACTTACAGAAATGTTTATTTGTATAGCTCTTCCTATACCTCCATAGAAGAAACACTTTTGAAATGTTTCATATCATATGGAAAAAGTTCCTAACCTATTGATAATTTTGTTTTTCTAAAGCATCTTGTAAAATTTAGTGAATCACCATAGATTTAATAAGCTGTAAATTTGGAGAAGAAGTTATAAGATATTCAATTAGACATTGATCTTTTATATCCTGTTTCACTTAAATATTTTAAAGCACTTTATAGGCCTCCATTGAATGAGATCTCAGCTTATTTTTGAAGTAAACAAGTATTTTAATCTCAACACTTAAGTGAACCATTTTGGAACAATCAAAGTTAATCTACTCAATATGAACAAAGCTTCCAAACTTTTATTTGTAGACTGGATAAGCATAGAAAGTTATTGTCTCCTTTTCAGGAGATTTTTTCAAAGTTATTTGGAATTAATAAATTGTAGATATTATGATTAAAATTACTGAGAGAAAAAAGTATTAAAATACCAAGATGAGGAGAAATAAATCAAATGCACTTGCTGAAGTAAATTGACTATTGAATAATGCACCAGGAAAGAAAGCATAGGTGTTATATGTAATAGAAAGAGGTAAATCACATAAGCTTTAGTGGTGAAGGAAGATTTAAATATATATATATTATGAGAGAAGGGAATGAGAAAGATTTTATAGAATCATAAAATCTCAGGATTAGGAGGGACTTGAAAGGTCATCTAGTTTGACCAATTCTTTGATATTCGAATCTCTACTTCACTATCCCCTGAGAAGTTGTTATCAAGACTGTGCTTTAATATTGCCTATTAGGTGGAGCTTAGAATATTTCAGGGCAGCTCATTTTATATTTGGACAAATTTAAATCTCTATTAGAAAAAAAAAATTAAGCAAACTAAAGCTTCCACTTTCCATTAATCTGTCTCAGTTTCATCTCTTGAGGACTTGTTTAAAAATCTAAGGTAATGAACTTTATGCTTACTTGAGTTAGGTATATACTCATGCAAAGAAACTCCCCTGGCAGGTAGAACTGTAGAACTAGTCTTCAAGATAAAAGATATGGCTAGAGAAGGAGTGATTTAAATTGTTAAGGTTACTGAAGCCATGAAACTGTAGAATTTGTTGAAGATATTAACCTGACAAAAATTTTAAAAGTATTGTAGTTCTTAAAAGTTAGTTCTGAAATATCCAAAATATTTTTATTAGCTTTCATGGAAATACCCTTTGGCATATTTAAAGTTCTATATGTCCTTTTTTCTTTCTTTTAAATTATTATGGATACATAATAGCCAACTACAAAATCATAGAGGAATAGTACTGGTGTTAGCTAAAGAGGTTAAAGAGCCTAAACTCTACAAGTAGATGTTTATAAGTAAAATAAAATTTCCTTTGGTCTTCCAATTTTTGAAAGCTATTTGAGAACATGAATATGAAATGAATATTTTGAAATAAGTCTGATTTCAATATAAAGCCTGATGAAAAATTCTTTCACCACCGACTACGGGACAAGACAAAAAGCTTTAATATAATCATGTGATGGAATTCATAGACAGTGGAAATCTTATATACAACCTTGCATTTTAAGTACAGAACAAGAGTGTAATGAAACATTGAGTATATTTATTAATGTCAGTAATGCATAAAGTGACTTACTGAAATCCAAAAAACTAAAGTTTCCTTAAATTTTGCTGCCTCCTCTATATCCCTCTGCTGAGGCCTTGGCATATAGCTTCTTGTAGCTTCTATATTCTATCTAAATCTCCCTTCACATTTCTGTGCTGTTAAACAACTAATGTTTAGTTATTTCCATATGTATAACTTTGTCTTTTGAGTATGGAAATTGATTTTTTTCACATTTGGGCATCTGAAGGTAAATATATGATTCCATACGTGTGCCAATTTTTCTACACCACATTCAACAAAATACTCTACTTTCACAGACAAATGGTCTGAATTTTATTTCCTTAGTTAGTAGTGTTTTAAAAATTTTGGTGAGTGATTCTTTTCAACATAGTGCTGGAAGTCCTGGCCAGAGCAATTAGACAAGACAGAGGAATCAGGGGCATCCAGATGGGGGCAGAAGAGGTCAAACTTTCACTATTTGCAGACGATATGATATTATACATAGAAAACCCCAAAGATTCAACCAAGAGATTACTTGAATTGATAAATGAATTCAGCAAAGTCTCAGGATACAAAATTAATACACACAAATCCATAGCTTTCATATATGCTAATAACAATCAAGCTGAGAAACAAATTAAAGATGCAATACCTTTCACAATAGCACCAAAGAAAATTAAATATTTAGGAACATATCTAACTAAGGAGGTCAAAGACCTATATAGAGAGAATTACAAAACACCGAGAAAAGAAATTGCAAAGGATGTAAATAGATGGAAAACCCTACCATGCTCTTGGATAGGCAGAGTCAACATAGTAAAAATGGCTTTGCTACCTAAATTGATTTACAGAATCAATGCAGTCCCTATCAAAATATCAACATCATTTTTTGCCAATCTAGAAAAAATAATTCTATGCTTCGTGTGGAACCAGAGAAGACCCCGTCTAGCCAAAGCAATCTTAAGCAAAAAGAACAAATTGGGAGGCATCTATCTACCAGACTTCAAACTGTACTACAAGGCTATAGTAACCAAAACTGCATGGTATTGGCACAAGAACAGAGATGTAGACCAATGGAACAGGACTGAGAATCCAAATATAAAACCAACCTCATACAGTCACCTGATCTTTGACAAATCCCAAAAAAACGTACACTGGGGAAAAGATTCCCTATTCAATAAATGGTGCTGGGAAAACTGGATGGCCATATGTAGAAGACTGAAACTGGACCCACACCTCTCACCTCTCACCTCTCACAAAAATCAACTCACAATGGATAACAGATCTAAAGTTAAGACATGAAACCATAAGAATTCTCAAAGAAAATGTTGGAAAAACTCTTATGGACATTGGCCTAGGCCAAGAATTTATGAAGAAGACCCCCAAAGCAATCACAGCAGCAACCAAAATAAATACATGGGACCTGATCAAATTGAAAAGCTTCTGCACAGCCAAGGAAACTATCACTAGAGTGAACAGACAACCTACAGAATGGGAGAAAATATTTGCATGCTACACCTCTGATAAAGGGCTGATAACCGGAATCTATACAGAACTTAGGAAAATCAACAAGAAAAAATCAAACAACCCTATTAAAAAATGGGCAAACGACATGAACAGAAACTTTTCCAAAGAAGACAGAATAATGGCCAGCAAACATATAAAAAATTGCCCAACTTCTCTAATCATCAGGGAAATGCAAATCAGAACCACAATGAGATATCACTTAACTCCAGTGAGATTGGCTCCTATCAAAAAAATCCCCAAATAACAAATGTTGGCAGGGATGTGGACAGATAGGAGCACTCATACACTGCTGGTGGGACTGCAAATTAGTACAACCTCTATGGAAAGTAATATGGAGATACCTCAAAGCATTAAAAGTAGAATTACCATTTGACCCAGCAATCCCACTACTGGGTATTTACCCAAAGGAAAAAAAGACATTTTATAATAAGGACATCTGCTCGCGAATGTTTATACCAGCACAATTCACAATTGCAAATATGTGGAAACAACCCAGGTGCTCATCAATACATGAGTGGATTAATAAAATGTGGTATATGTATACCATGGAGTATTACTCAGCAGTAAAAAACAATAGTGAATTAACACATCTGGTATTATCCTGGTTGGAGCTAGAACCCATTCTTCGAAGTGAAGTGTCACAGGAATGGAAAAACAAGCACCACTGGTACTCACCATCAAATTGGTACTAACTGATCAACACTTACATCACACAGGGCAATAATATTCATCAGGGGGTGGGCAGGCGGGAGGGGGATGGAGGGGATGGGAAAAACTCTCACTGAATGGATGCGGGGAGCACAGTTTGGGGGATGACCACGATTGTAGCTCTGACACGGGCAGTGCATGGGCAATATATATAGCCTAAGTTGTACCCCCATAATATTCTGAAATTAAAAAAAAAAAAATTTTGGCGAGTGAGAGAGTGTTTATTACAAATGTTATTATTTAGCAAGTATTATTTAGTAAATACTTAAATAATATTAATAAGAAAAGAATTAATAAACATATGTGTCATGGCTAAGATACCATTCATTGGTTTGTAATGATAGCAAAATTATCAAATAATATGGAACCTATGATGCTATAAATTTACCCTCCAAAAGAATCATAAAATATCTTCTATAAAGATTCACCAAAAATGTAAATAGAAGGTAAAGAACATTTGTATATTTGAGTGTGTGTTTTAAAATTTTCAAAGGATAAGCTGGCCTAAAACTAATTTTCTTACTTCTTGTTTTAGTTGGATATTTTTATTCAAAGGGTAGTGGTGAAGTGTCTGATGTGATTAAGAAAGTGACAAAATGTTTGCTAACTCTTCCTGCTTCCATTTGAAATACTTTATAGATGATTTCATAATATTTCTTTTGAAATGCCATGAAAAATAGCCAAAATATTCCTACAAATGATACATATGTGTGTGTGTTTAGAAGGACACAAAATTGCACTGGGAGGATACATTTGTGTTGGGAGGATACAAAATCGGAAACTAATGGACTCCTATTAAAATTTTTGTTTGAGTTATTTTATTTCTAAAATGGGGAGGCATACCTAGTTCAAAAATTCTGCAGTATAAAACAAGCAGAATATCTATGTACAAAATATTAACAGTGAATTATACATCCTAATTCTCTTTTATTGATATTGGATGATAAAATCCATTGAGTAAGAAACTCTTAGAACACTCATGTCACAAAGGGTCAGATAATCTTTAGAAACTGACCCTTTTCTATGGGAGGATGGTGAAACTGCAGCTGTGGGGACACATGTGGCGTCTGGATCCTTGAATGTGGCCTTTTGACAGAATACATATTTTACAGAACAAATCCTTTTAATAATCTGACGAGCCAACCTAAATGCCGTACCTGTTGCTCATCAAACTGGACTGGATTCTTTGTATCATACAGAACTTTTAGTTTTCACTTTACAAGGAATTGAGACCCATGCCTAGTTGAAGAAAAGGTGTTTTTTTTTTTGGTTTGTTTTTTTGTGGGTTTTTAAAAAAGGATCTAGTGTCATGTCATGGAAATGAAGGACTGAAAGTAGTATCGCCGGACCGTATAAGAAGCGTAATTGGATGTTAGGCTACCCTTCGTCTCTCAGGATCCACACGCCCTCTCTGCAGCCTCTCGCATTCCCCATCTGTTCTCTACAGCAGCAACAGCGATTCTTTAAAATGTGAGTATGATACTATCTTCTAGTAACGTGCCAGTGGTACGTTACTCTATCTCTCTAGGTAAAAACCAGTGTCCTTACACAAGTTTATAAGCCCCGTGTAATCATTTTGCTCACTCTATATCTGAACCTACACCCTATCATTTGCTTTTTTGCTCCCCCTATATCACTCTTATTTTCCACCTTGCTCCTCCTTGAACTCACGAAGAATGAAGAACGCACCTATCTCAGGGCCTTTACAACTGTTGTGCACGTTGCCTAGAACATCCTTTTCACAAATATCAGCATGGCTGGCTGCATTCAGATTTCTGTTTAAAGAACAAATGGTCAGATAGGCATTCCTGACCATGCTACCCCAAGTAGATTCCACTATTACTCTTGAACTTCCTAACTTGCTTTATTCTTATAGATTCCCCATCTAATAACATATAATCTATTTGCTTGTGCGTATTTACTGTCTATCTCCCTCTACAAGGATAAGTTTCATCAGAACAGGGACTTTGTTTCATTTATTGTGATATCACTGGCACCTAGAGAAGTGCCCTGTACATAAGAGGAACTCCTCATGAATGTATTGGATTACATAAATGAATGTTATCTCTAATCTCTACTTCCTTTTGAGTCTGCACCATTTCTTTTTTCCTGCTAATAGCTGTCTTTGTATCAGCTAGCACACAGCTCATAATTGCTCCATGTCCTTTCAGTTGTGGAATTCTCCACCAACTGGCAACTTCTCTCTTTTACGTTGGTTCAAATTCCTGAAAATCTATTTGTACAGGTAAATTATTTTCAGTAAGGCCACAGAAACCTTAAGTTTATGGACAATCTCTGGATATATTTTTTTTGGTCAGGTGTATGCTCTTTGTCTAATAAGGCTGAGCCACCTTACAGCGTCGTTGATTAGGCATGAGGGGTTGTGGGCAGGCAGCCAGGTAACATAAACATGTCTAAGAAATAAAGCCATTTCAGCTACATCTGCACAAATGCTCTTTATTGTCCCATGTCCTGCATTTGAGTCTGACATCACTCCTCAATACAATGCATCTACCTTCTGCCTTCATATTCCTTCCTGATCAGATGACTTCTTCAGTCTTTTTTTTGTTGTCGTTATACTCTCTTCACCACAGATATAACTATTCAGTTACAACACTTCTATGGTAAATAAACCCATGTCTCGGACTTGATCCTATAGGCAACAAAATGTCCCTATACCTCCACTCCTCACCCCCAGGTTGTTCCATTTAGCTTCTGAATGGTAAACAAAAAAATCTCATGTGTCTTTACAATAGATCTTGTTGTGGATACACCCTAAGATGACCCTAATGAATTATGCCCTTGCCTGATCGCCTCTCCTTTAGTGGGGGTGGAACCTGTTACTTGCCTCTACCCAATAAACTATGGAAAATGTAAGGGGTGTTTTTAGATGTGAATGTCCCAAATCAGTTGGTTTTGAGTTAACCTAAGGGGATATTATTCTGGGTGGGCCTGGATTAATCAGGTGAAAGTCTTTAAAAGAGAGACTGGCACCCTTCCTGAAATGAAGATACATTTTCCTGGTGGCCTTGAAGAAGCAAGTCACCATGGGTTCTACAACCCTAAAGAAATTAATTCTGCAACAACCTGATTGAAATTTAGAAATAAATTCCTCCCCGTGAAGCCTTGACATCTTGATTGCAGCCTTATGAGACCCTGAGCAGAGGACCCATCTAAGGCATGTCTGAACTGCTGACATATAGAAATGGCAATATAATAAATGTGCTTTGTTTTAGTCCACTAAATTTTTGGTAATTTGTCATATAGCAATAGAAATTTAATACAGAGCCTCATCCTAGTTAATTGAAAGAGACATTTAGAATCTACATGTTATTTTGGTTCTTTGGACCTCACAATGTGGCTTTGACTTGGACCTTTTCTTCCTTTGAGTTTTACATGCTAAATTACAGAAATTGAAATAATTTTTTTCACTTCCTTAGCATCTTCCTATTTGGGGATTTATTCTTTTACTACATTACCCCTGGTCTCAGTGTCTTAAGACTGACGTTAGACCTTCTTTCAGGGTACAACACATGACCATAATACTTTTCTTCTTCCCTTAACCACCTAATTATCTCTCTTGCATGCAGCATCAGCTGCTGTCATTTTCAGCTCTTGGTTCTAATGAGCATAGACACAATGTCTTTGGCTATAAGATTTGTATGTCTACTCCTCTCATTAATGTCTCATTGTTTTTTCTGTTTATATATGTGAATATTTAATTTATTTTTCCATAAAATTATTCTTTGAATTTTGGAGAGTATTTACTTAAAGAACGCTTTTTTAAAGTTAAATATTTATGTGTAAAAATGTATCCCCTGATTTATCTATGTGTCACATAAAAATGTTGATATAAATTTTATTTGGCAAAAGTTGGAAATATCTGTGTTTGGTCACTATTTATTTCTTTATTATTTATATGTTTCCAAATGCAATTTATTCTGCTTGGAATCTTAAACTATATATTTGAATGTCTTGATGTTCTAGAAAGTCTATACAACACTAACTGTAGTGCAGCATATAAGTCATGTAATTTAGAAAAACGGATATATTTTCATTTTCCACAGTGCTAAAAGCTAAGGGTATAGAGACATGAGGTGTTAACATTCCTTTTAATCCCATCAGGACATATATTTTGGAGACTTTACAAACACAAAAAAATTATGGTTTAAATATTGGTACATACTATCTATATTTGAAAGAAAAATGTTACTTTTCTTCAGAATATGTTTAGTGGTTTGTATTTGAAAAGCCAATATGTTCACTTGTCATACATTTGGAAATAAAAAATTGAGATGAAATATTGACAAGACTAATTTCTTCTATGTTTGTCCTGCCAGAAATTCTCAAATACTGCTTTGAAATTGAAGTAATTAAGAACTTCTATTTCCCAAAGGGGCCCCACACAGTGTATAATCAAGCTCTGGTCCACATTTTCCTGGAAAAATATACAACCACTGTAGCTAGGTCTCTGATTAAATAGTTTCAAACTGGAATTTTAATTTTACAAGAAAAATGCAATCCAAAATCTTGATGCATGGTAAAAGCAGGAACAGGAGGAAGAGTGGTATGCAGGGATGCATGTTCACTCTGATCTGTAGGGAATAAAGAAACATCCAATAATCATATTTCTAAATGCCAATCACAGTAGATAAGCCATAAAATGTTCTATTCAATTAATTAACCTTATAACTCCGTTGGGTATACAAATCATTCTTTTTAAGGAAAAGAAGCTTAGGGGGATATTTAGAGGGCCATTAATTTAAAAAGCTTTTTTTAATTTTAAATATTAAAATCATATGAACACCTCATCACATGAGCTGTAACTAAAACTACTTTTCCTTGTTATCATACTCAAGTCAGTATAATGTATTGATCAGGAACAGACTAAACATTTCCAGATGTAAAGCTTCTAATTTTTTAAAGTAGCAGAGCATGTTTAACACGCTAGCATTGTGTTAGTTCAGAGGCATTGGCAAATATAAAAATCCTGATAACTTCTGAAAGTAGTTAGTGTTAATTATTTTCCTTTGAGATGAGTCACCAAAAGCAGAAAATTTGCCATCTTGCGGTGTTTGTACATTTATGAGATCACACTAATTACTCCATTGTGAAGCATGAAAAAATAGAAAATTCATAGGCAATAGAGTGAGGTTTTCTTGCGGGATTTTTTTTTTTTTGGTATTTTTTACATACACAGGAATGTGTAAATAAAACCAGTATTATTATTTAACAAAGAATTTTCTGACATTCTTGTTCCACCCGTAGTTGTTCTGTTAAAATAAATTTGCTGCAGCTGCCTTGAGATGCCTCCAGATGGCGCGCTGGTGCCCGTTCTCTCCACCCAGCGACCGGCCAGTTGCCAGCTGCTGGGGAGAATGAGCTTGGAGCCCCAGGGCTTAACCCGGCGCAGCTCAGAGGTGGGTTTTGAAGGACTCGGGAAGCAGCTGCAACAAGGCATCACTCTCTGTACAAGTATTTCCATTTCTGAGAGCAAAAGGAAGAACTTAAGCGAGCAGCACTTGGAATGTAAATTGCTTTGTAGTATTTAAAAGCAGAATGGATCATGGGCAGCCGAGCTGGTACGTGCAATACAAACTACTCAATGGAATTGTGCTGGGTAGGAACCCGTCTGATCATCCTTTGTGTACCAAACGTTCTGTGTACTGGATTGTGCCTATGTGTATACACCCATTTCATTTTCACCAGGATCATGGGGACTTGGGAGTCACAATCTTTCGTTTTTCCAACATGATATAATAAAAGCTTTGCAGAATACTGTTTATTAATAGAAATGTGACCCTAGTCACGGTCTAAAGAAACACATGAAAATGATACCAAAATACTTTTCTTCTATATTGCTTTGTTAGAGAAAAAGCAAGAAAGTAAACCTAAACTATATTACTGTATAGTTTTACCAAATATGCCTTTTAACAGACAATGGCAGAAAATAAATATTTACTATGGACTAGACTTTTACCTGTAGGTGTAGACCTAAACACACCTGTAAAATATCAGTATTTTCACATCTATGTGCCATAAAGAACATTGTGTAGCTATGAAAACACTAGTTATGGAAAATACATTATCATGTGTATGTACATTTTGTATGGTCTAATATGCCATGTGAATGTGTGTTGTGTGTATATGCACAATAACATGTATATGTGACCTAGATGCAGAATTATTATTGCCTGGTTACAAATATGCATGTGCTGGATACGGATGAATTTTTGCACCTTGACAAACAATATTTCTATCTAGATAACTTAGTATGCAGATCACCTATTGCCAAAAAAGTAAATGTGAATTTAAAGAATGTACTTGTTTCCCTGTTACATTTTAAATTTCCCAAGTTTCATTCAATTGTGCACTTAGCTTTCTATGCTTTTAAATTCTAAGGAAAGGTTGGTTTTTATATTTTGAACATAAAATGTTGGCTGAGGTTATTGTATGGATATAGGATGCACAGACATATAAATATAGGTTTCCTGAAGTTAAGGTTATATATGGAGTTGGCAACAGTTCTGAAAACTTGAGAGTTCTGCCTGTGAGTTTATATTAGAAACAAGCCAGAAAATTAAAAGATTCAAAGGTTCAGAACTAAATTGGAAATAACTGAGGTTGAGCTTTTATTGTTAGTATTATTACTCTAATATTAGACTACTTATAAACTTGTACAGATTTTTTCAAACAGGTGTTGCACATGAAGCAGCAACTGAATTTTATGTTCTTTCATTGCTCACAAGCAAACATGACATAATTCAACATAAGAAATATGAATTGAGAGCTGACTATGTAAGATAGTATGCTAAATAAGTCCCAAGATACCAAAAAAAGAAACAATTGAGCCCCTGCCCTCAAAGAGTTGCCATTCAAATGACTAGGTTAAGCATATTCGTGAATATGAGTACACAGTAAAAAACAAATCAAATAAATGTCATTATAGAGAGACATACACAAGGTGTGTAGCACTTAAATGGAGGAAGACATCTGACTTAGGGCCGTTAGTTAGCGATTCATGCTGGAAGACCCTCTTCCAGGGTCATCAAGGGATGAGTTGAAAGAATGATTTCGGTAGGTGTGATGAGGTCCTGAGTAGGAGACATACTTCGGTCAGACATTTAGTTTGTGTTGGGTGCTGCTTTCTTTATTGATCTCAGAGGTGAGCAGTAAGAGATAATATTATATAAGTAGGCCTGGCAGTATTGGAGATGGCTTTGAACATCAGGCTGAAAATCTCGGATTTTATCATTAGTTCATTCCCAGTGCCATTAATATAGGCATTCAGTACTCTTAGAAACATTGAATGCTATGTGTCACAGTAAAAGCCAGCACAAAGTTTTAGGATGACTTCATAGTTTATTTACCTTCTATCTACCATAACAGAATGTGAGTTCCAAGACACAACACTCTTTTTCAATGTTATATACTCAGAGCCTAGAAATTGTTAGAAAAAATATTTATCTACTGAATGACTGAATGAATGGTAAAATGAGGATAAGGCCAGGATTCTTTATTATTCACATTTAGTTTTCCTGATACTCACAAATGACTAACATCCTCACAATTCACCAAGTCTTTGAAATTATTGTTCTAGCTGATTCCATTTATGGCTCAGGTAATTCTAGTCAAGTTCCCTGGAATTACCACTACTGATGTTTAATTGTACTCTATTTTTAACCTTTAATATGAATAGTCTTGCCTTTGCATTTTTAAGAGGGTTATTAAGATAATTATAAACTCTGATTTTTCAGGCAGAATAAACCAGTTCATCGTCATACCCCTATAGTAGACATAGTGATTATATAACACATGTTAAACACATTCAGGGAAAGAGTTGAAGAGTTTGAGGAATGCCTATGCACCTTGTAACTTATGTTTACCTCCTTAAAAGAATGCTTCAAATATTTGGTTGTTTGCAACTTAGTTTAGGTCAAACTCTTTAGAGCTTCTTTACAATTCTGGAGGTGCAAGAGATCCTTAGCCCTTTGCTTCTGTAGTATTTGGGGAAACTGAGATAGCTTGCTTGGGGTCACAGCCCACATACACAACAGTGGTCCTCTTCTCTGTCCCTGTGTACTGATATCTATACCTTTTATGGACAATTGTAGGCACATATGAAGAAACTAGTAAAGAAAAAAGTTTTCCTCATTTGAAAACATGATACTAAATGAAAAGAAGCAGACATTTTAAAGGAATTTATAAATGTGGTTTGCTCAACTAATTATAAATGAGTGCGTAGTGCCTTACAAATAGAAAGGCCAAATAAACAATACCATTGAACCAACAACTTTAAAAATAAACCCATGAAGTTTCCTCCCTTCCCCAAGAGAGACCTTTGCTCTCTGATGATGATTTATATATCTTAGTTTACTTTTATATGACTCATCTTAAAATATATGAAGGGCAGACGTTCTCACTTTAAGAATATATGTTGATGGGGCTTATATGTTTCAGTTAAACTGAGGATGCAGGATTTCAGTTTTACTTTGAGCCAAACTGCACAGAGTCAGGCTTTTTCTCTCATCAGTGTCAATATGACAAATTTCCACACCAGCCTTGTCTCCATCCTACTGGACCTGCTGGTAATGCTTTATTTTTAGCCCTGTGAGAGAAGGTAGTAAGATATAGTGGTTGGCCTAAGACCTTCACCTTATTCTAAGCCCTGGGGCATGGTTTAGTCTGGAGACTAATGGATTAGGGAAGTGTACCTTGCTCAAATAATGCTGCACATTCAGTTTTGGAAAAATATACTGCAGTGTGTGCTGCAGACTTTTCCCTCTAGTGGTTGACTTAAAGCTCATGTGTTTATTAACACAATAGAAACAGACTTTTCTTCATATAATAAAGCTGGCTTGATCAAGATTCTCTAACTTAAGTTTTTAAAAGCTAATTTTAGTAGATCATATGATTTTCACCAAATGATCATTTTGAAAGATACAAATACAATGCCCTGGAAAATATACTGAGGGCTTTTCAGTATTCTTTGGAAGGCTGGACATTCAAAAATACACAAATACAAAATAAATGGAAGTTTTGCTACTATTAGATCCCATATAGTGCTCCTCTTTTTTGGCATAAAGGAAAGATTTCTTCTCCTCTGTGTATCCTGATGTCACTATTTTCTATAGTCATTGCCACTGAATCAGTTTAACATGATTTTGCTTTAGCCTTTTCAACCATACTATAAACTCCTTAAAGGCAGGAAACAAATTCCATGCTTCCTTTGAATCTCCCAATTGTACTAAACATACTTCCAGCCACAAACAGCACTTAAGTTTGTTTGTTGATAAATGAATAAAGATTAATTTCTTGCTTTTTCCACATGAATTAAAATAAGTAGATGTAGTCATATAGCAGTGGCTATAAGGGACAAAATAGAAGTCTTTCTAGTGTCTCTATATACCAGGAATGGTACACCTGACAAATCACAGCAGAAAGAGAGAGTGTATTCTCCTTAATTGTTAGAAATTAAACATCATTTTTAAAATAATATTTTAAACGTGGAGATATCTATAAAGGCACAAAACTTGCCTTCATTTGGTAAAACTATTTACACCCAGAATAGATATCTTCTAACATACCTGTGTTTCTGTGGTGTCATGTAACTGTAGATAGAATATCCTAAAGCTAGAACAGCTAAAAGTAAGGGCAAATCAGAATTCCTAGCAGTTAGAATTAACCTTAAAAGAGCTTAGAAACATTTACATGCTTTAAAGCTGTTCCTGGATTAAAAAAAAATCATGTATTTTTTATAATGAGCATATTTATGAGCCTACCGCAGCCTGCCACCAAGATGTATAAAAATGAGTTAGTAGCAGCAAACTGCTATTTAGCAAGTGCTAGAGGACAATAACAAAGGATCTGTGACTGTATCGTTAGCTTGAGTGAAGAAGCTTCTCTTGTATCTCTGGACCAAAGGCTAACAGAAGAGCTTTTGGTTACTAAGATGTATTCTTTCCTGGTCTCAGGCTCATTAACGATGGAAGTAGGAGGGAGAGCATATAAAACGGCAGCTGCAGCTGTGGGCACTCAGATCATTTGTCACCTGGCATGAAGTTAGTGTTGGCAGCTCCGGAGTTCCAGCATAGAGCACCAGGGAGCAAATGCCAACTGATTGTTGTTCCTCACCAGCTTGCTGTCTAACTCCTACTCATTCTTCGGATTTCTGCTGAAGTGTTGCTTCCTCCAGGTAGCTTTGCCTGACCTCTCTCAAACGCATTTAGCACCTTTCTCTGCACTATTATGGTCTCATATTCTCACCCTTGCCATCACATTTATCGCTTGAAGACCTGCCTGCCTTCCTCACGAAGCTAAAGGCAGGAGCTTAGTCTTGTCTAACATTGCTCATGTTTGTGTCTTGCATACAATAGGTTTGAAAATATTTATGAATATTGTCTGTTGCATGATGGTTTTATGACTATGTATGGGCTTTGATATAAGTGAGGTGGCATTTGACTCTTAGTGCCACATATCACTTGAGAAGTAACTAATCGCTCAGTCTCAGTGTCCTCATCTGCTATCTGGAGCAATTGTATACCTGCCTTTTAAAATTGGTTGTCAAAGTTTAAAATAATATCTGTTATTATTATTATTATTACAGTAATACTATGAGGTTTACTCATGAGCTTTCTATGTTAACTGAGTCAGTCCTCAAAAGGAAAAACAAACAATCGAGTTGGTACTATTATCATGCTGCTATATATAAGAAATATAGGCAAGGAAAGGTTAAGTTACCTGCCCAAGGTTACAGAGAGAAGAATAATGAAAGAAAAAGACCTAAAATAGTTAACAGGACAGAGTAGACATGTACTAAATGCTGGAATGGGGGCTATTGCAATTTTATTTGGGGAAGGCTGATTCCCATGTTAATGGGAAATTACCCTACACAGTTAAGAACAGTTTGTTCTCTGATTTCAGAGCCTTCTGTTGCAGATATTTTATTTGTAGAATTCTCATGGAAGCCAAATATGGTCAGAAAAAAACTTCTAATGTATGCAGTCTGAGAGAATCTTTCTCTTTCATTGAGCATTTTACAGTGTTGGGCATGTTAGAAACTAAAGGAAACTTTGTAAGAAATATATTCTTGTATGGATCTCAAGATAAAAAAAAGAAGCAAATAATAGCATGGATTATTTTTAATAGTTTTCAGCATTCCTTATTTATTTTGTTTTATTTATATATTTCATTTGTAAATTTTATTTTATTTATTTTATACAATGTTTACTTTTTCTCATTATAAAATGCCTTGTAGAAAGCATGTAAAATACAGATGAATTACAAATAAGAAAACAAAAATCATCTGTAATTATTCAACCCAGAGATAACTGCTGTTGATACTTTGGTATGTTTCCTTCCTATCTTTTGACAAAACTACATATGCACATACTAATATGGTTGTGTATACACACATATTTTAATATGAAATCATGTTACAGGCCAGGCATGGTGGCTTATGCCTGTAATCCCAGCCTTCTGGCTTTCCATCCAAGTACTAACCAGGCCCGACCCTGCTTAGCTTCCAAAATCAGAGGAGATTGGGCATGTTCAGGGTGGTATGGCCAAAGACAAATCTCAGCACTTTGGGAGGCAAGGCAGGAGGATCATTTGAGGCCAGGAGTTTGAGAGTTCGAGACAAGCTAGGCCAATATATTGAGATCCCATCTCTACAAAAATCTGAAAAAAAAAAAAAGAAAAGAAAAAAAAGAAATCATGTTATAAATATAATTTCATGTCCTAATTTTACCTATTATTTTATCATGTTCTTTAAAAATTATAATTTTTAGTACCTGTATATTGAATTATGTGACTGTTTCATAATTTTGTTTTAGTAATTTTACTTTTGCAATATTCTCCTAATTTTGGAAATTGTCCTATTGTTTCCAATTTTAGTCTATTTGAACAGGCTTATTATGGTGCTTTACATAACAGATGTTCTTCCTAAATTATCATATTTACATGACAAATTAACATCTAATAATAAGATTGTTAAAGGTGGGAATGCATTTCTACTCAGAAGTAAACAGACCAAAAAAAAATTTACAACAGGGTTCATTTTAAGGAAATAGCAAGGAAAAAATGAAATTGCAGATGAGAATGGAATAATATTTCTTGAGTGACCACGATGTGCTATAACCTACAAAGCTCCACACTATAATTGCCATTTTACTGTGATTAACTGGGGCTCAAAGATGATGAATGACAAAATCAACCCACTTTGGTGGCACTGCCAGGATTTAAATACAAGTCTCACTCCTGCATGCTTTATCTTTTTCATTCCACCATTCAGTCTACACAGCATGCTGGCAATGCTTATAGCTCCACGTGACATTTAATTTGTTTGAGCCTCAGTTTCCTGATTTATAAAATAGAAACAGTAATACTGCATAAGATTTTTGTGGTGATTACTTTGAATAACATATGGAGATTGAGATCCAAAAGAATTTATTCTAGGGTCAATGTTATTATTAAGGTTGATAGGTGTCTCATAAAGTACTTCCTCAAACTGATGAAATTTGAAAATCTCCTGGGATTTGAGGGGCTGGCAAAAGGTTTGTCAACAACCCAAATTCCCAGACATGAAGCTAGAAGATTTAGACTCAGACTCTGAGGTGGGTCACTGTCCTTGTTTATAACAAGTTCCCTTGGTTATTTTGATGATATTTTAAATGGCAACTAAAGATGTAGGCAACTAGAAAAATAAGGCTGAAGAGAAGATGAGAAGTTTAAGATGAGACATGGAAATTTGGCAGCCATTGGTTGAAAGTTAATGGAGCTACTCATGGGAGAGTATGGCTGGAAACTGTCAGGCTTTAAGAACAACTCAGAGCTTCAAAGCTTCATTTTACAAGGTCATTTGAAATATGAACTACATTAAAGACATTCAAATCAAAAGCAAAAAGTAATACTAAATTGACGGAACAGAAATGGCAGACAGCAAAGGCTTGCCAAGGTAGGATGTGCTTTAAAGTAGGTTGATTATGAAAGTAAATGTACTGGATGTTTGATGTTTGTGTATCATAATCACATGTGCACTTCCTAAACTAAGAAACCTGATTTGAAATTTTTGATTTGACTTTTTTTAAGTGGGATATTTTAGAATTAGTTATTCCCTTCTCTGCATTTCCATGGGATTTTTCCAGTTTTTCGTAGTGAATAGCAGTTGATAAAATGGATCTTGCCCACTACATAAGAAGCTCCAAGAGAATAGGGGTCCTGCCTCATTCAAAGATGATGCTCAAGAAACAATTTTGAATTAATTTCTTTTCAACTCATATTTTCATTATTTTTAATACTTGACAGAAGCATTTTGTAACTTTAAGAAAGTTCTCCATGGGAGACTTTTAGTAATGCTGTTTAATTAAAATAATACTAAAGGTTTTAGAACATTTGCTTTTTTTTTATCATGGGTATTTGATGTAACTTCCTAAAGAGTACACTAAAGAAAACATCTCTATTGTCTGAGACCAGTGTTCTCTAAAACTGTGTTTTTGCCAGGAATTAGAAAGGTGCCGGACATTAATGTCTTTACAATTATTATTGATACTATTAAATTCCTTGGTGTACTTTCAGCTACAGAAATAATTCAAGTTGCTCCAACTAATTTTATGGGTCTGTTACTGAATAATAAACTTAGTGGAGATTAGATATTTTGACTGATAGGAAAATGAGGTTCCTAGTTTATTAACAAAAGCATTATCTGGTTAAATATAACCTTTAAGTTCTCTATAGTTGTATTTTTGAATTGGTCCTTAACATATAATTTTCAAATCTTAGAGGGCTAAAAAAGAGTTTGAAAAGTGATTTTCAGGATGAAATGAGAATCTGCACAATTTCAAAGCACTTTCAAAGAAGCTATGTCACAACTTTTTTTTTTGCTAAATCCATCCCCACATACAGTTACCTGCATTGTTAAACCCTTTCCTAAATCCTTCCTGCTGCTATGGAAGCCCACATCTTCATTCTTGATCTTAGTGGAGATGAGAAAAGCTGGTCACTGTCCTTTTAATACATGGCATTTAGATATGAGAAGGTTGTTTTTGAAATCTCTTCCTCAACAAATATTGCAGGCACTTTATGCACATAGCCTGTGCTCTTATGATGGTTTCCTTTTGCAGGGCAGGGTGCTGCATGTTTCACATTCAGGTAGCTACAATAGGGGCTTTTCTAGGCCTTCTTACTTATAGCTTTTAAAATTATTTTCCCTGGTTTGGTGATTTATCTAAATTGGCTGTTCTTTTTTAAACCTCTTGTCTTTCTCCACTTGCCTTTTCACTTTCTACCCTTGACCAGCCACACTCTGAAACAACAAAAAATATAAAGCAGTTGAATTTTTAAAAAACACCCTTACATTATGATTTTGTATGTACATGACTTCACATATAAATTTCAGAGACACCTATTATCATTGTCTTTTAGCACATACTATTCAAATTCAGAGTTTTGTACCAAACATTAAGTGGGTTTATAAATAATGCAAAAGAGTAAACCTTGCCCTTGAGAAATGCCTAACCTGTATGGAACAGTAACAATAACATTACCACCCACTTGCTGTGCGTTGAATCCTGATAATAATTCTGGTGGTAGGTAATATTATGAATACACTGGAATTAGAAAAAAAGATTGTCTGAGTAAATGATCACATTGATCATTTCACCTGATTCCTGAGTAATGACTTTTTGTTAAAGGACTTCTTCTATCCTTTAGTTTAGAAATTCAACCTGATGTCTCTGTTCCTTCATGTCTCTTCAATAATTTCACCATAGTTTTACATTACCCAGTTCTAATTACCAAGATTTCCATGTTTTTTTCCTCATTCTTTTCATTTTATAAGTCACATTCTATTTTGAAGTATTTATGGATTTTTCAGGTGGTAAGGTTGCTAGAATCTCATTGATTGCCACTTTCTATGCAGAATCTTCTAGCCAATGTCAAAGGGAACTTATTATATGGATTTCTCATATACAGGAAATTAGATTCACTACAGACTGGCTATGGTGAATTCACTATATTACATTAGATTAAATTAGATTCACTACAAACTTCTTATGAATTGTTTTCAAATCTGTACTCATTTATTAAAGTTGAGTGCAATTAATTATGATAAATTATTCTGAAGTACATTCATGATTTACACATCAGTTTCAGACACTTTTCATATTTACCATTATATTTGAAGAGTACATCATTTTCAGTTTTACAGATTTCTTTTTCAAATTGTTTTCAGTGTTCCATGTCAAAATGTATCTGGAAAATCAAAGAGGAGAGTCACCCTAACATTTGTTTGTCCGTATTGCAAGACTGGGCAAGTTGCAAATGGCCAAAGAGATTATGTATTGAGTTTGTGAAAAACTTCTCCATCCATAAGAAAAGGATGCTGTCTATCTGATTTGATGATCCACATAATATTTGGAAGAATAAGAAAAATCCAGGTTTGTATAGTTATTAGACTAGATATCAGAAAATGATGTTTTGCAAATTAGTCTGCTATATTTTTAAGTTTCATTTGCTGCTGATAAGCAAACTACAGAGCTTGAGAAATTGTTCTGTTTAATTTTGCCTAAAACACTACATAAGCAGATAAATTACTGATTTGGATTTTATCTTAAAAATGATTGTTGAAGGAATTTTTTGTATGACAGGTAGGGAATGAAATGTTCCAAAAATCTTGTTGTGCAACAGTTTCTTAGGATCTGATAAGAAATTAAATTAAATCAAACTAATTTATTACAAAGATAAGCGTGAAATGTAAGAGACTTATAGAAATTTTTAAAAATTCAGCCAATAAAAGTTTAGGAATTTTTTTAATGTGGTGATGACACAAGTATCTTAATTGATATATGGGCTTCATTTTATAGTCTACTTACTACACAAAGTGTCAGCAATGTATGCATGAAGGCTCATTTTCATGTATTAAATCTGAATAGAACACATCAAATTATATTGCCAAAGGCAAGAATAAAGACCTTCATGTATAGCAGAAAGACCTTTATTCTCCCTTTCCCCAAATTTTTATTTTATTTTGCTTTTTTTTCAATTAATGTCCTCCCCTATCTTCTCTGTTTTCTTACTCCATCCCACACCTGGACAAGGTTGGAGTAAAGAGAGTCCTGAGTGAAGAATTCCATTAATATTAGAATACTGTGTGAAAAAAAGGTGGTGGTGGTAAGACAGGGAAAGCAGCTGAAAGGGTTTATTTGTATTCCAAAATACATGCATCTGCACCTGCAAGAAGACTTTTGCCATCACAGTCAACTCTTTATTATTTAGAGAACTCTCTGCTTTGTGGAGATTTGGCTGTAACCCCAGACTTGCTTCTCTGGAACACCTAACTTTGTTTTTGGCTGCCAATAGCATGGTCTCCTTAGGAAGGATTCAGCTTAGATGATGATGAGGAGACTGTTTGAGTGCCTGTGTGTGTGACTGAGTGTAAATCAGCTCAGATTCCAAAGGCAAATATAAAGGGTTTGGGTGCACTATTCTGTGCACATGCTTCTTTTCCCACCTTATTACAAGAGATTTAGAGATTTGTGTACCTTTAGTAGGTTTCTGTGTAGTGCATGCTCAAATATATTTCATGAGGTGTTCCTTAACTTCATACTTAACATTTAAACATCTATATGTTCAATCATTTCACCCTGGCTACATGCATTAGATAGTCAAATATTTGTTTTCCTTTCAGTATTACCCTCAAAGGACTATTAGATTTTTAATCTTCCCTGAAGAAGTTTTAACACTTCCTAAAAAGAAAATGTAACATATAGGATGATCCTCCCGCTACTTCAGTGGGAAAATATAACATGTACTGACGTTTTTGGATTCCTGATCTTTGGAGGTATTTGCTCATGAAATCTAAATATTTTAAAACGTCACAAACCACTTAAATAGCTCCTAGTGTCTGTCTTTTGATTAACAAACATAACATACACACAGCTATAATCACTTTGGTAGCCTTTAAAAATGTCCTATTCTTGATATATTCTTTCTAGGAAGCCCTATGCAAAATTAAAGACTAATCAGAAACAAAATAATGGATGTTAACATAAAGATGGTAATACGGTAGAACATATTTAATGTGAACACTGTTGTCTCTTTCATCCACAATTCAAACAAATTGGAGTTATAGAACCTCAGTATTAAAAAAAATAAAATTATATAATATAGTATCCAAAAAAAGGAGGTAATGGTATGACATAAGACTGTTGAGAGAACTTGGGGCCAGATTGTTTAGCACCTTCCGTGTCAATGCAAAGTTTGAACTTTTATTCATTGGCCAATGGAGGTTTATGTGTGGTTTCTGCATAGAATAATGGGACACTGCTTTTGTGTTTCAGAACAACAATACTGGCAATAATGTGAAGGATGAATTGTAGAAAAAATATGGCTGGTAGAAAATCTGGGACTGAACTGTCAGTGACAGCAGTAATGGAAAGGAAGGGGAGTATTTAGAAAGGCCTTTTAGATCAATAGAGTTTGGTATTAAGGGGTGAGGGAAAGTGAGGAGTTAAGGATAACTCTGAGATTTTTAGCTCCTGTGTTTAGGCAGCTAATGATGGGCATGAATCATAATAGGGAACAGCAACTAAGCTTTGTTGAGGGAATGGTTGGAATTTTAAGGGGGAAATGGGATAGTAGAGTGTAGATGTGTTCAGAGTTAGTAATGCTGAGTTTGTTACCTGTTGGACATACATGTAGAGCAGTATTTGTCAATCTTGGTCCTATTGACACTTTGGGCTGGTTAAATTATTTGTTGTAAGGGACTTACCTTGTACATTGTAGGATGTTTAGCAACATCCCTGGACTCTACCCACTAGATGTCAGTAGCACCCCTCCCAGTTGTGCCAACCAAAAAATGTCTCCAGACTTTTCCATGTGTTCCCTGAGGCAGGGACAAAATTGCCCCCAGTTGAAAACCACTGCTATAGAGACAACAAGGAGGGTGTTGAGATTGTGTGTCTAGAATTTAGGAGACAGATGAGGCTTGAAATCAATATTTAGAATCGTCAGTAGTAACAATCTAAGCAATGTTGAGTATACGAGATTGTGCAGGGTAAGAATGGAGATAATCATATGTTATCTAATTTTTGCTTGAACAAGTTCAGAGAATGAAAATACCTAAACTCATGAAATAGGTTGAGGCGACCCATTCGATTTTTAGATACTTTCAAATGTTATATATTATTATTATTATTGTTATATACTGTTATGTATTGAGCCAAATGTGTTTGTATCGAGCCACAATTAATCTTTGTGTAACTACCATTCTTTGGTCCTTATTTTCCTTTTATGGAACACAAAAAAGTCCATTAGAACAAATCAAATTATTCTTCCTAAATTCCTCCACGTTTTCATACAACTATCAAATTAACTTTTAGAATTCAGTATTCTTATCTCCTGGCCTAATGTCTTTAATATTTTCAAACTTCCTTTATATGTTACATTTTGAGATGTTTTGTATCATGAGCACTTTCTACTGACCTACAGCCATCTGAAATATCCTCCTAAAGAATAGAGCAGAGAACTGAACAAACTGCATATTTGACCTGTCCAGTTTAGAGGAGAAGTGGAACTTTCATCTTCCAGGTTTGGTCAAAGTATTTTTCTTACAACTTCTCAAAATTGCATCACCTTTTTTTGTCAGACAGATTATACCATTGTTCCTTATAGTTTGTTATTTTTATTTTTCATGAACTTTCTGTAAAATCACATTCCATCTCATATATTACTGATTGTTTTAAGCTCAAGTATGGAAATTTATATTCATCCTTTTAAAAATGTATCCTGCTTTAGTGTAGCCCATCATTTCAACCTTCTTGATCTTTTTGGATTACAATTTCATCATCCAACATGTTTGGTATTTCTACCAGTTTCACGCCATCTGCACAGTTGATCAGCATACTGCACAGTCACATTCATCCAAGTCATTAATAAAAACGTGAGCAAGTTAGGTTCAGAGATAATGGGATTACATAGTTTTATGGATTTTCTCTTCAGTGCTTTTTCAGTTATTTATTTTACTTAAAGGTCTTTTTATTTTCGTAGAGTACTATTGAAATGAGATTCATGTGAATAAACATCATTTTCCACCTTCTCCAGATAAAAACCTTCAAACGTAATAAGACATGGTAAGGTAAATTATGTTCCATTTATAGGATGAAATGCCAAAGAGAAAAATGATTTTGTTAAGTGATAATGTTAAGTGATAAAAGATTTGGGTACAAAATATTACATTACTATATATAGTAGATGTAGATATAAATACAGATCTAACTACAGATATAGATATAGAGAATAACAAATATTAATGATAGCTTTCTCTAAAATAGTAATTTTAGAGAAATTACCATTGAATGGTTGATGTCTTTTTGTATCACATTTCTAGTCTCAAAATGCTATATAAGGAATGTGTCATCTTTGTATGCAGAAAATAAATATTAAAATATACTTCTATTATATAATTTTAAATCAACAAAATTAAAAACAGAATCTGGGCAAAAATGCATGTATCCCTGATGATGAGGATTTTAGGAAAAGGCCTGACCTGTAGTGGCAGGAAAAACCTTCATAAGGAAGCCACAGGTTTTCAATATTCCCTAAGAAGAAGGAGAGCTGGGGTTGCACCAGATTTTCCCATCACCAACACCCTACCCCGGCTGCCAGATGTCTTAAGAGATAACAGGTGTGGCTGGATAGGCCAGGAGAAGCTGTCAGATGGGGAAACATACTCCTCTGTCTTTCTTAGCAGGATTGTTATAAAAATCAAATGAGATGGATAAATGTGAAAATTTGTGCATACAAAGGTTAAAGGTACTATTCAAGGGGAAATTATTGATGAAAAAGAGTTTAAGTTGTAATTACTTTATTTTAAACAAGTATTGTGCTTCATAAATTTATAGCATAATGCTTGACCATTCTGTAGAATAAGTCCCTTGAAGGCAGGGACCATGTCTTAGTAAATTACATGTATCTCAACACCTAGCACATAACCTTATACCTATAAGTAAATGTTTTAGGCATTGATAAAGGATGAATCACACTGCTAGCAATATTTTAAAAATAGTAGTGATGTTTTATTAAGATGAGAAAAACGCAATAATAAATAATGTTATCATAAATCAGTAAGTACTAATGATGTTATCCTGCCATCTTGGTATAGTTGATGATCTATCAATATTATTACTGAGTAATAAGCATCATTTGACTTCCTCCTCTTTCTGTTTCCTAATTTTAAGCCCTCTGAGACTTTATGCTTGGCCCTGTTCTCTCTTTAAACTTTTATGATGTTGACCTTTTCTAGTCCTTCATGTCTGTCTCTTTGCTGAATATCTTTTCTGGCTAACTTCCTACCTACTCAAAAAATCTGACCTATAATCCACAGCTGTGCCCTGGCCACCCATCTCCCAAAATACACATGCAACACACCCTACCCCTTTAGATTTATTTTCTGTTGAGGATGCTAATCTTTTTTGGTCACCCATGCTAGAACCTTTGTTCTCCCTGGTCCACTTTCCACATCCTTTATCTCCATCATAGCAAAAAGTTTTCAAATCTTAATGCTTTCATCTCTAGTGCTATCTCTGGAGTCTGTATTAGTTATTTAGTTCTCAGACCGTAGTTCAGACCTTCATGATCCCTTGTTTGATCATCTCAATTCTCTCTTTCAGCTGTCAGATTAGAATAACTTTTGTTTTATTTTCCCTCAGCTCAAAATCCTTTAATGACTACCCCTTTACCTAGTAACTTTAATTATATTATTAAGATCACACAAATATCATTTGACAGGGATAGACTTGGGGAAGTATTAATTCTTCAAGATATTCGAAGCTTCAACCTTGTGTAGTATGATTTCGTAACTCTGGGGTTCCACCCAAAACAGATGTTTGACTTTCTTTTCCATATAATACTTGTTGAGTATTGCACCCACTAATAATAGAGAGCAGATTTTCACATGAGGAAATTTAGATTAGGATGCTAAATTCTTGGGTACAACTAGTATCCTCATGCTGGAATGCAAGACCCACACCCACCAGTGTAGAATAAAAAGCTAACTGGGCTTCAACACTCAGATAATACAAGGTAATTCAAATGGTTGCAAGTCTTGGCTCAGCTGTCTATGGTCCTGTTCAGGATGTTACTAAGGACAGCCACTTGTGTCTTCCTTACCACTTATTTTATCATCTTGCTGTCCTTCCCCGACTTTCATTAAAAAGAAATGTGGAATAAAATGGGATGAGATTAAAAATATATCTTGACATATCATGGAATAGGAAGTCTTAAAGACAATCTGGAAAATGGGAAATGATGCACTTTCTCAGAGAATTGTAGCAGGAGCCATCTATTGAGAGAGAACTTTTGAGGTGATTCCATATCTAGAAATGGTGTCAGGGGCAAGTTGATTAGAGAAGAGGGCTTAAACTAGTTTAAATTGGATGAAAGACTTAATACAAAGTTATAAAGAAAGTAGAAGTAGCAGAGTAGCAGAAACATAATTTTGCAATTGATCCAAAGATATTAATTTCATGTCACTTGTCACATGTCCCATTGAAAGGGGTAAAAGAAGTTTGTGGATATAAAAAAAAGTTTTTCCATTATTAAGTATACTCAAAGAAAATATTGCCAGAAGAAACAAAAATTTTGTTTTTTGATTATTTGTTTGTTTTTATAATGAAGCCTGCAGACTTTCAAATAGAATTTAGGGATCAATATTTGAATTCAAATGACTGTCTTTAAAAGCCCAAAGTGATAATACTATTAAAACATTTATCTATGCATTTCTAATTATTTTTTAATGGTAGGCTAAATCACACATTAAATGTAAAAGCATATTTTCTTCTTAGAAAAACAGTAAATGGAAAATTACCAAAGACTTTTTTAGATAATTTTGGAGATGAAAGGAGAGAGATAATGCTACCCTTTAGTTATATTATTGTTGCAAATGAAAAACTGTTTATAATGTTTATCCAAAGCAGATATTAGTGTAGTAGATGATTTTGAGTATTCCAATTAGGAGTTATCTTTCGGATTTTTCTAGGCTCTTGCTCCACTTAGTGGGAAAATCAAATTCTGGGAATCAGAGATTTTGACTCTACTATATTCTAGGCATTCTGTGTCTTGGTCTCATCTTTCTAGGGTTGCTCAGAGAATTAAAGTGCTTACCAGGATCCAGTGTACAGAGTCAGTGTCTTAAAATGATCACTCTTTCACCCTTTTCCTTTAATCCTTCCTCCTACTTTTGCACTCCTTGAGAACTAATCCCTGTCAAAATATGAACTGAGAATGGTTTAGCTACAAGCCCTTCAATGTGTACTCTGCACATTTAAAGAAGGCTATGTAGGTTTAAAACCACTCCAATTAACAGTCCACCTTTACTTAGAAAATGAGCTCTCACTCTTCCACACACCATTTCTTCAATCCCTGGTTTGAAACGAACAGAAAACTCCAGCCACAACGCATAAGGAAAGGGTTCTTGTAACCTTGAGATGAAGTTCTCACCTGAGTAATTCTCTCTGTGCTCCGCATGGGATCAAGGGTTGGAGGGAAGCCTCAGTGATTCAGTTGCTTTCATTGTGTCAAAGCCCACCTATGAAATTCTACAATTCAAAATTAGCCTGAAACAGAGAGGTGATTTGGGGTCATTTGTTCATTTTCTCTTATTTTAATATCCCTGAAGTGTTAAGAGAAAATGCCAGAATAGAATCGGACGTTTATAGTGGAGACCATTAACTACCTTATTAATTGATGAGTATAAGATGAAGGAGTGAGCTGCAGAGTAGGGGTAGGCAGGATAAAAAGACGTGTTGTATAGATGACAGAGACGCCGAGTACAGGCCGTCAGCGTCTGCTAACACGTTGCTGAAAATGATATTTGATAGTTTAAATCTCTCCTCTTCCTCCTCCTCCTCTTTTTTCCTCTTCTTCTTCCTTTTGTCATTCTTCTCCTTTCCTTTTAATGTTAGTCTTGAATAGGCATGAACTAAACCAGGAATTTTATCATTTGTATGATTATATGAAGATATTTCAAGCAGTGTGATCAAACTTTGCATGTAAAGGCACACTCCCGCACAGCTTTAATGAGTGGCAGTTGTACTCCATTGATGAATGATTTCTATTTTGCCATGTTAAGTATTTCTCCTGAAGCCCTGGAATCGGTGAACACCATTCCGTTTTAATGCTTCAGTCTACTGTACTTAAGAATGTTAGATTAAAAGAAAAGCTTCTGTAATGCCATCCCACATCCTTTATTCTGCTTGGTATTTCAACTTCAAAAATTAATTACAGAAATGGCTTTCTGAGCAACATTGGATGGATATGAAAAATAGGTTTCAGAGCTTTTCATATTTTTTTAATCCTATATATTTTTCTTTTCAAACTTGTCTTTTGAATAATTTGTTTTCAAATTAAATCAAATTAAAGCAAACTCACTACTGCTTTGAATTATGTCATGGAACATTCAAGTACTCTGTTTTAATTGAACATCCAGATTTAATAGGTTGCACAGTGGTTCTCAAAGTGAGGAGCCCCAACCAGCGGCATGAGCATCACCTGGAAACTTATTTAAAATGCACATTTTCAGGTCCTATCCCTGGACATACTGAATCTGAACCTTTTGGGGAGAAGTCCAGCAGTCTCTTTTAATGAGACCTCCTGGCAATTATGGTGCAGCTAAAATTTGAGATCTATTTGTTTATAGCATCAGACACAGGCAATGGATACAAACTATCAAAGAGAGCATTGATTAAAAATAACATCATTTTTTCTTCTAAAGTTCTGTTATTTGAATTTTTTCAGTCAGTTTTCTACCTCTACCCATGATTTCCTTTTGTTCTTCACATTACTTATAGTATCCTGAATTGAAATTTTTAACAATGATTCTTTTCTAGTGGGTTTTCTCTTGTTCTCTCTCTGGAGTTATATTTTTCTCAAAAGTGACAAACTTGGGTTTAAATCTCTATTATGTCACCAATTACCTGACTTTGGGAAGTGGCTTGATCTTTCTGAGTCTTAGTTTCATTGTCTATAAAATGGGTTCAATATTACTTTGTGGATCTGTTATGAGAATTAAATGACATAGTTCATGTAAATTACTTAATGAAGTCCCTAGAACACAGTAATGCCCATGTTAATCTATTTCCCTATATCTCTATCATCTGCCTTTCTTGCCATGTGGTAATATATGAAAGTAATTTCAGTCTGTTGGCCAGATACAAATATTTGTAATTGTTAATGTTATTGTCATAAAACAATATCTGTAACAATGACATTCAGGGACAATATATTTTAATAGAATTGAAACATGACCTTTTATATTTATTTTTTAATGGTGCCAAATTGTGTTAAAGGTACTGTTATATATCAAGTATTTGCTTTGTTAGAGATTCTGCATCTATCTTTAAAAGCAAATCACTGGATTCCATAAATGTTACCGATTCTTTTTAGTTTTTTCCCTTCTCTTAAGACACCTTTATCTCTCAACCGCAGCATGGCGTATACATGTATCATCATTTTTAAACTGTTACCTCCATTTTCCTTCCTTTGACTCATTCTCTAGTTTCCTTTCTTATCTTATGCCTCAGCAATTATAGGTTCCTTAGTTCTGCTAAAATGGGCAAGTATATCATTATGTTTAAAGTGTAGAGTAGTACACAATGCTAGAAGATCATGGGTTGTTTTCACTTTATTTGACAAAAATTCTTCTGATTGTACTATGGTTCTATGGAAGAAAAGACATGGCACTGACGACAGCATTAAATTTCACGTATAGTTTTAAGTTAACTTTCTAAGTTGGCAACAAAGTTAACAGGTTATTGATTGACTTTCTGAAATGATAAAACAAAGTGAGATAAATTCTCAAAAGAGAGACTACTGCGGACAGTGAAAACTAATGTTTAGTTGATTAAAATGATAGAAAAAGAAGTAATAATTAGACTAATTTTAGAAAATTAACCGATATGAAAATTATGTATTTTAATCTCTTTATTATTAGTATTATCCTTCTGTCTTCAAACATAGGTTTGTGTTCTCTGCCTTATAAATTTTTAACTTGACTTACTATTCCATTCTGTTAAGTCTTTTTAGCTTGTTGCTTTATGGTCAGATTAATTGATGTTTTCTACTTCTATTTTTCATTTTTCCTTTTCTTAATTTTATAAATTCTCATGTCTAGCCAACTCCTCTCATGAAAGGTCAGCATCCTTCACAGACAGACTGACCTTCATATATCACTTGTCCTTACAGTGCATTGGTTTATAAATTGTTAGTGCAATAAGGTATTGTAGAGATTATTTAGTTGAAGCAATTACTTTACAGATGAGGATCTCCAAGCCCAGAGAGGTTATGTGACCTAATCAAGGTTTCTTAATAAGTTAGTGACAGAAAAAATCAGAACTTCTGTGTCCTGATTTCCAATTCAGGATAGTCATATGATTGAGTTCTAACTTTCTAGTTCTAGAGGTAAAAATAAAATAGAATCTGTTCCCTGTATATGAATAAGTCTTTACTAATTATAATAACAGGTAACATTTGAATGCTTACTGTGTGTCAAATGCTTATTGAATGCTAAGTATCTTGCATGGGTGACTTCATTTAACCCTTGCAACAATCCTATGAGATCAGGGGTGTTATTATCCCCATTTACCTTTGGAGAAAATGAAGTAGATAATAAATAACTTTCCTATTATCAGAGAGAGTCATAGACTCGCAGAAACCAAACAAACAACAGGAAGATGAAATACATTCTGTATCCTCTTAGATAAAGGCTGCCATGGGTCTACATGACATTGCGTCCTTTTTTATCTGGTTGGGGATAGGAAGGAATAGGAACAAGAAAAACAGCATTGGCCTGTTTTGATCTCAGTAGTTGCCTCATTCTTGGCAAGGATCAGTTGTTTGTCCTGTAGCCTCAGTGATGTTTTTATTCTCCCATACTTCCTTATCTTGTATTTATTTATTTTTTTCTGCTTGGATCACCACACATTTATTATCTCACAGTTTCTTGGGTTAAGAGTTCAGATATGGCTTAACTGAGTTCTCTGCTCAGGGTCTCTCAAGGCTGCAATCCAGGTGTCAGCTGGGCTGCATTCTCATCTGGAGGCACAACTTTCAAAGAATCCTCCTTTGAGTTCATTGAGATTGTTGGAAGAATTTATTTTCTTGCCTTTGTAGAACAGAGGGCCCCAGCTTCTTACTGGCTGTCAGCTTGAGGCTACCCTCTCCTCCTACCCATGTGGGCCTCCAAGTATGACCACTAAATTCTTCATAGCCAGCTTGGCTTTGAAGTCCCTCCCTAGAGAGAGTCTACTAGTAAGGCAAAATCTTTCTTTTTAATTTTTATTTGTTGTTGTATATTGTCAATTCATAACTTTATATATTTATCTGGTACGACATGATATTATGATTTATAAATACAATGTGGAATAATTAAATCAAGCTGGTTAACATATCCATCACCTCAAATACTTAACATTTTTTGTTATGAGAACATGTAACATTTACTCCCTTAGCAATTTTGAAGTGTACAATATTATTAACTATATTCACCATACTGTGTAATAGATTAAAAAAAAATAATTTTTCCTGTCTGAGATTTGGCACCCTTTGACCATAATCTCCCCCAACCCCAGCCTCTATAACCACCATTCTCCTATGAGTTTGACTGTTTTAGATTCCACATGTAAGTGAGAACACGCAATATTTGTGTTTATGTGCCTGGCTTGTGTTACTTAGAATAATCTTCTCCAGTTCCATCTATGTTGTCACAAATGACAGAATTTCCTTCTTTTTGAGGGCTGAATAGTATTAAATTGTGAATATGTACCATATTTTGTTTGTCCCTTCATTTATTGATGGACACTTAAGTTGATTCTGTAACTTGTCTATTGTGGATAGTGTTGCAGTGAACATAAGAGTGCATATCTCTTCAACAAACTAATTTTAAATCTTTTGGGTAAATACCATATGATTACTGAATCATATGGTAAGTCTATTTTTAGTTTTTTGCTTTTATTTCTATTTTAATTTTTTTATTTTTAGAGACAGAATCTTGCTCTGTTGTCCAGGCTGGAGTGCAGTAGATTGATCACAGCTCATTATAACCTCAAACAGCTCAAGTGATCCTCCTGCCTCAGCCTCCCAAGTAGCTAGGACTACAGGTGCAAGCCACCAAACCCAGCTAATTTTTAAATTTTTTGTAGAGACAGGGTCTTGCTGTGTTGTCCAGGCTGGTCTCAGACTCCTGGCCTCAATTGATCCTCCTGCCTCAGCCTCCCAAAGTGCTGGGATTGCAGGTGTGAGCCACTATGCCCAGCCTACTTTTAGTTTTCTGGAGAACCTCCATTCAGTTTTCCATAATGACTGTACTAATTTACATTCCCACCAACAGTGTGTAAGGGTTCCCTTTTCTCCATATCCTTGCCACCACTTGCTATCTTTTGTCTTTTTGATAGTAGCCATTGGGACAGGTGTGAGATGATACATCATTGTGATTTTAATTTGCATTTCCCTAATGATTGGCAATGTTGAAAATTTTTTCATACATCTATTGGCCATTTGTATGTCTTCTTTTGAGAAATGTCTATTCAGCTCTCTTGAACATTTTTAAATTGGGTTTTTTGTTTTCTTGCTATTGAGTTGTTTGATCTCCTTATATATTTTGCATATTAGCCCACTATTGGATGGGTTGCAAATGTTTTCTCCCAGTTCATAGGTTGTCTCTGCACACTATTAATTGTTTCATTTACTGTACAAAAGCTTTCCAGTTTGATGTAACCCCATTTGTCTATTTTTGCTTTTGTTGCCTGTACTTTTGGGGTCAAATCCAAAAAAATCATTGCTCAGACCAATGTGGTGGAGCTTTTCCCCTATGTTTTCTTTCTAGTTGTTTTATAATTTCTGTTCTTAACACCAAACATTTAAGTCTTTAATCCATTTTGAGTTGATTTTTGTATGTGGTGTGAGATAGAGTCCAGTTGTATTTTTCTATATGTGGATACCAATTTTACCAACACCATTCATTGAAGAGACTATCCTTTCCCCATAAACAAATACAGTAAAGTTGCAGTATACAAAGTCAACACACAAAATCAATAGTGATTCTATATACTAAAAATAATCTATCTAAAAAAGAAATCAAGAGAACAATCCCATTTACAATAGCTCCAAAAAAAATACATAGTAATAAATTTAACCAAGGAGGGGAAAGACATACACACTGAAAATTATAAAATGTTGATGAAAGAAATTGAAGTAGACACAAATAAATGGAAAGATATCCTGTGTTCATGGATTGGAAGAATTAATATTGTTAAAATGTCTATACTACCCAAAGTGATCTAGAGATTCAACACATTCTCTATCAAAATTCCAATGTCAATTTTCATAGAACTAGAAAAAACAATTCTACAATTCATGGAGCCCAGCATGGTGGTGCACGCCTATAGTCACAGCCACTCGAGGCTGAGGCGGGTGGATTGCCTGCACCCAGGAGTTCAAGGCTGCAGTAAGCTATGATCATGCCACTGCACTCCAGCACGGGTGACAGAGCAAGACTCTATCTCAAAAAAAAAGAAAAGATAAAATTCACATGGAACCACAAAAAACCCCAGAATAGATAAATTAATCATGAGTGATGAGTGAAAAGAACAAAGCTGAAGGTATCACACTACCTGATTTCAAATTGCACTACAAAGCTGCAGTAATTAAAACAGCATGATAATGGGAAAATATAGATACATGGACCAATGGAACAGAATAGAGACCAGAAATGAATGCATGCAAATAGGACCAATTGATTTTCAACAAAGGTGTCAATAATATGCACTGCCTTATCATCTTAAGAGATGTCTCTTGTACAATGCATATAAATTTTTATTTAAAATGAATATTGTCTCTATATGCTAGAGTTTATTATACAGTGGTGAACAAAACAGACATAAGAACAAAACATAATATGAACAATGGCAATAGTTTAAAAACTATTGTCCCACAAAGAAACTTATATTCTGTTTCCATGCCAATGGTTTTTACACTCCCCATAATCTAGTGCCACTAATTTGATCTATATGCTGTGTTCCTCACCCATTAATTTTGAACATACTCTGTTTGGATTACATCTTGGAAATCATCCCACTATACCAAAACATATAATCATTTCACCTTTTATGCCACTCATTTATTGTCTAATTAATTCCACAAACATTTATTGAATATTTACTATAAGTGAGAGACCTAGCTGAACTAAGGACATAAAGTGAGGAAGACTGTTCTTGTCTTTAATTTTATCATGAGCTAATAAAGGAAATAGAGGTCTAAACATTATTGCTTATTATTAGTATTATTGTTATAAAATAGTAATACTGACTATTATATTTTAGGCATTTTATATATAATTATATAATAATACTTTATATTACTGTATACTTTATCATATGGCAGCCACCGTGCTTTACCTATATTAGTTCACTAAGTCTTGTGAGATAGGTTTCGCTAATTCCATTTTAAGAGGAAGCTAAGGCTCAGGAAGGTGAATAATTTGTTTTCAGCTTCATATCAGGTAATCAGTAGAGATAGAATCAACAAGAGCAATCCAGGACTATGCCCATACTTTTTCTATTTCATTATGGTATCTCTCTGGTATTATTGAGCCAAAGCTCAGGTTTTAATTAGTTTTTCTTAGAGAATTCGGGTATAATTTCACAATGGAGGAGGTGATATATAAACAAGGTCTGAAAGATAAGTAGGAATTCTGCAAGTAAGGCCATGTATTTCAAGTCACAAAAGGCATAAAGCTATGAAAGAGTATCATAGTTCATTGGTGAGTAACTTGATGTACCTATTGTGTAGCATGGGCTGCCTAAGGATTTTGGGCCTTCCTTGGCTGTAGCCAATGGAAATAGATCAATGAACCTGAAGTTCACAGAGTTACAAAAAAATCACTATTCTTCAAATAAAATTTGAAATTATTTGTGTGCATATGTTGTTTCATACTTGAACTGTAAGTTTCTGGAGAACAGCGTCCATACCTTTTATTTCTCTCATAGATCTTTGTACAAAAAATAACACAGTAAAGATTTATTAAGTAATTTAATAAATTAGACAATGAAACTAGGAAGTTGTTTGATCTACCTGTACACTGAGTAGTCAAATAATATTACTACTACTAAAATATAAAAATACTAATATGATTTCTGAGGCTGATGATTCACTTCTTTGAAACATGCTATTAAAGCCAATAGTGAAGATTGATCATGTCAGCTTTCTCTTCCTTTCATAGACATAGACATTGACCCAGACCATTTCTCTACTTTCAGGAGGGACCCTGTGAGAGTATGTAGATTAGCTGCGGCAAATTCACCATCATCAGTCTTGATAAGAAACTTAAAGTACACACTTTTATGGTAGTAGGTCAGAAATTGTCATCTTTGCTTTGGAAAGTCAGCAGTATTTTTACGGTTGACTTCACTAATCATGTTACTTATAAATTCAATTTGTGTTGTAACTTTATCATTTTCGCTGGGCATACCTTATAAGAAAGTTTAGCTTTGAAATACCAAAATGTATCCTTAAAAAGCTTTATTTCAAATAATCTTCTTGCTAGGAGTAGGGCGACTCTTCTTCTTCTCACCTTGGAACACCAGGCCAGCTTCAGGGACCCATTATTTTATACATAGTGATTTAAAAAGAACATAAGAAAATTTAAATCAATATGGTCTTTCAGTTGCTTGAAAACAAAAATAGAAAACCCAAACTTAAATAACTAATCGTATGTTTTATGTATTGAGGAAAGACCAGAGACACACACTGATATGTTATAAAAAGTTTGTAATTGTATTAAAATTGAAGGGTCAGGCTTATTTCTAATTTTCAAAAAGTTGCTGAGTGTAAAATCCAATCTTTTAAAATATTTTTCCATTTTAATATAATTATAAAATAATATTTTAGTAAGTACATTCCATTCCTCATAATGACTTATAATGATCATTTCATAGAGTAGACATTTAATAATAGGAGATGCTGATTAGCTTTTTAAAACTTATTATTGTAGACATTATTATGTGGAAATAATATGAATACAAAATATTTTAAAGATTTTATTAAATTTGCTCACCACTGTGACAATAAAGAAAATAAAAAGAAACCTATTTGGAAAAAGTATCTAAACAATATTGAGTAACTAGTAATTATTGTTAGTGTAAAATCAAATACTAAATGGTATGAAAAAATTATATGTAGCCAAAGTCCAGAGAGGGAAAGATAATGTTTAATAGGAAAAACAGACTTAATCATATCAATCATGTTGAAAAATAGTTTTAAAAAGTAATTTGAATTAGTATAGATGTTCTTAACTTTGATTAGCAATTACAGTCTTGTAATATTTTTATTGAGCTTTTATTATTCTGGTGCTGTAAGGCCCACACACATGTGAATCTCAGATCTTCTACTAGTAACTTCATAATTAATTAAACTCTTTCTTCTTCCTTCCTTTTCTCAGTTTATCTTGAGGCATAAAGAGAAAAAAACAACAATGCTACATTGTAGCATTGTAAAGTGAGTTGTAAGAATATCATAGCCAAGAACCTGATGAATGAGTCATAAGAATGATAAGGAAAAGACAGGACAGTAATATAAGGAGAGAATTCCTGACGAGGATTTCTTTGGGGAGAGTTGTGGTATGAATCCCATGTTCCCACTGAGTTAGAAAGAGGGGAGTCTGCCTTAACGTCAAGCCTGATGAGGCTGTCAGTGAGATTACTTTGAGAACTTGATGACTGTCCTCTGTAATTGAGTGGCTTAGTAGGCTGGCGCTTGAGTCAGGGCCAAGAAAGCTAAAGGGACTAGTGTCAACAGAGTGAACAAATTTTTCTGGAAAGAACTTAACATTCATTTTTCATGAGTCAAATGTGCTGTAATGTTGCACATTGTGTTCCCCAGAAAGCAGACTCTGGAACAGAGATTAGCTAGCTTGCAAAAAAAAAAAATTGTATTAATGAGTACTCTTGGAATCAACAACTGCAGAAGGGAAGGAAGAGCTGAGAGAGCAGTTGAGCGAGGAAGCTGAATGGCTCTTCTGAGTTTACCTGACTTGGGACAAAGGGGCAAATCTATTATGTCCCTATGTTAATTAGTCTTGGGATGCTAGCTGCCCAGGGAAGGACGTACTTCCCAGAGATGGCTGATAGCTGAGAGTAACCCTCCCACTAAATGGCTGATTAACTTCTTCCTGAAGGGAAATCTGGATGGTGTGTGATGATATCCACCACAAATTTCAAGTTCTAGATGAGGAACTCCAGAGGGAATGTCAGCCTGGAGTGTTCTGCCTTCCAAGGTGAGGAGACTCTAGCAGTAAGTCTAATGGGGTATATCGCTGTGGGCACAAGCCAACAGGGTATTTGAGGAGCACTGTCAGAGCCAAGGGAATTTCATCAGAAGGACTCTTGAGTAGCACTGTCCAATAGAAATATAATGTGAATTATATATGTAATTTAAAATTTTCTGAGCCACATTTTTAAAAAGTGAAAAAGAGGTAAAATTAATTTAATAATATATTTAACAATTTACCTATTTTTGTAACTTAAAATACAGTTGAAGATACAGTTTAATATATTTTCATTTCAACATTGTGGTCAAAATAAGATAAAATAATGAGATATTTTCCATTATTTTTTCATACTAAGCCTTTGAAATCAGTATATATTTTACAGTAACCACATTTCAAGTGTATAGTAGCCTCAAGTGGCTTTATGGGACAATACAGCTCTAGAGAACCCACAAAAAATGTCTCTAGAGAGAAAAGGTCAGAGTTAAATATTTGCCAGATTCAGAGATGGCCAATCTATTACATGATAGTGGAGCTCAAATCAGAACTTTTTATATCTCTTACCTCTCCCCAATCCTACCCCTGAGTGTGTCAAAAACAGCAGTTATTGAGTGGGAAAGAGAGAAGCTGACCATGCCCCCCCCCAAGGCAATCAACTCAAGCTGTTTGAGGAAAGATGGAATCATATTTCCTTAAATGAAGATAAATGTGTTGAATATGTTTGAGGTAAACTGAATGTTTAGAACATTGTAAATTGAAATCAGGAATACATTCTAAAACGACCATTTTTCAACAGTTTTATTGACATAAAATTGACATCCAATCAACTACACATATATAAATCTGTAATATGTTAAGTTTGATATATGCACACACCCATAAAACCATCATTACAATCAAGATAATGAACATATCCATCACTCCAAAAGTTTTCTCATACCTCTTTGTATGTAATCCATACCTCCTGCTACTCCCTCCCTCTTTGGTCCCAGGCATCCACTGTTCTCCATTTTTTGTTATGTTAGATTAGTTTTAATTTCCTAGAATATTATAAAAATGAAATAATACAGTATAAAATCTTTTTTTGTCTAGTGTTTTTCACACAGCATAATTACTTTAAGATTTATTCATGTTGTTGCATGTATCAACAGTTAATTTCTTTTTATTACTGAGTAGTACTCCATTGTATAGACATACCACAATTTGTTTATCTGTTCACATGGTTTGCATGTTTGGATTGTTTCCAATTTGGGGCTATTCCAAATAAAGCTTGTCTGAATATTTGTGTACAAGTCACTGCATGGACATATACTTTAATTTCTTTTGGGAAAATATTTTAAGAGTGGAACGGATAGATCATATAGTATGTCCATATTTAATTTTTTAAGAAACTGCCAAACTGTTTTTTAAAGTGGTTGTACCATTTTACATCCCCACCAGCAATGTGTGAGAATTTCAGTTGTTCTATCTCTTTTATAACACTTAGTATATTCAGTCTTTTAAATTTTATCTATTCTAACATGTGTGCAGTAGTATCTCTTCGTGGTTTTAATGTACATTTCCCTAATGACAAATGTTGAATATCTTTTCACGAGCCTAGTTTCCATCCATATATCTTCTTTGTCAGTGTTTTTTCACGACCTTACTTGTTATCTGTATATCTTCTACGGTTAAGTATCTGTTCAAATCTTTTGCCTATTTTTAAAAATTGGGTTTAATTTTCTTATTAGTGAGTTTTAGAGCTCTTTATGTATTCTGGACACAAGTCCTTTATCAGATATATGATTTACCAATATTCTTTCTCTGTGGCTTGTATTTTCATTCTTTTGGTGTCTTTGAAGGGCAGGGGTATTTAATATTTATAAAATTCAAATTATCAATTTATTTCATTGGTATTGTATCCAATAATCCTTTGTCTAACTCAAGGTCACAAAGATTTTTCTGTATTCTCTTCTAGAATTTTTACAGTTTTAGTTTTTACATTTAAGCTATGATCCATTTTGAGTTAATCTTCCTACAGGGTAAAAGTATGGATCTAGGATTTGTTCCTTTCTCTCAAATATCACTGTCCTTTATTGCCTGAAGCCAAATGTCTTAAAAAGCATTCTTTTGTATATTTTGCCCAGTTGTTTGGCTGTTTCACATGGGAAGGTAAAATCAGTTTCTGTTACTCCGTCTTGGCCAGAAGCTGATGTCAGGAAATTCACTTTTAATTACTGAATATAGACTGAATTTCTGATGCAAAGTGACTTTCTGTTACTTATGAGTGAGCTGAAAACTTTTAGAACCACAAAAGTTTTTATTCAGGGAAAGGGGAAGGACTACCTCCACTTAAGTGGTTTAACAGAATGGTGAGAAAACACGAATATGTGCCCTAAGTCCTCCATTTTAAATGTAGACGTTACATAACCTTCAATACTAGAACATTTCTTGTTTAGGTATTTTTGAAAGAAGTTGATATTTTAAATAATTAATATTTTAAAATGAGATGATTTCCTATCACCATTCTCATAACAAATGGATTGCTAAGAATGGCCTTTCAAATCCTTCTTTGTATGTCTAGGAAATCTCAAGAATTCTAGCCAATTATGCCAACATTGGGGAACACAAAGGGGAGCTGAAAGTAGAAACATGCTTTAAATATATTCCAATACAATTAAAACTGGCATTTACTTCTTTGAAAATACATCATATGAAAGAAAATGAAAATCCTGATTTCAAATGACATTGTCAAATTTTAATAGGTCATAAGGCTGCCTATTGGGTACTGCCTTCCTCTTCTCAAGCCATTTCCTTTCTTTTGTCAAGACTTCTCATTCTGTTAACTTTTGTCAAATTTAAAATCACAAATTTACATCTATTTCTAAAAGATTGTATGAAAATCATCTTGAAAGAAATCCATTCTGTCTCCATCAATCACAGGATTAACCTACTTTTATTTATTCAATCCATCAATAAATTATGAGAAAAGTAGGGAGAACAGATCCAGCTGGTTCATAGACCTGAGGTGAATTTGATGAGTGTACGTCAGTACTGGACACTGATATCCGGAGATGGTTTACATTACTGTACTTAAAGGTGATTTTCTTTTTTTTATCATTTGAGTCTCTGAAAGGTTTGCAGATGATCTGGAGTCTCTTTGGTTAACCTACATATTGAATTGAAGGAAAGTTCTGAGTTGAAATTTAGTGTGTTAAGCTTTGGGCAAGTCTTGGTAGAATTCATGTGAAAGGAAAATGAAACACTGCATACATCATAAAGACATGAAAAAAGGAAGAATTTTTTAAAGTTTGAAAGTTGATCAGAAATGAAACTGTAAGTAGTAGAAAGATTAAAACTTACAAATGTAGTGAGTTAAAATTTTGCCAGAGAGTAAGATTTTAATATTTTGTGCTAAATGGGTGAAATGCAAGACATTAATATTGTGTATTGACCTTTCAAAGAAAAAAGAAATTATGTTTTGCTTTTGCTAGAGTTGCATGTCCCTAAAGCTTCATAATATTGGTTACAAATTGTTCTCAATTTTGATCTCTGTTATAGTATGCTTGCAAATTACTGAAAATGAGGGTTTGTTATTTTTAACTGCATTATTTCCCAAATATACTAAATAAATGTAGAAAATCTATTAATCTGTGTGTCTCCAATATGTGTTTGGAAATTTTTACCCAGAGAAATCTAGGAGTGTGTGATATTTAAAACATTCCAATTATATTTACAGTAATAAAAAATCATCAGTTTTTGCATAATCTTTGACATATATATTCTAAAACTCAAAACACCATAGTAGAAAATTAGAAATCATTTATTTATCTATCACCTTCAATTAATAGAAGGTAAATATTAAAATTTAATGTGACTAATTCTTAACCTGACTGTTGATATTTAATATTGAGATATGTTGATGTAGGTCCAAATGACTAAGTTAAATTGTAAAGTCAGAACATAAATCTTTAGTTTCTTATGAGGTTCATTTTGTCACTTTTCTCATTCCAAAAATATATGCAGAAAATATAAAGAAAAAAAGGCATTTTAGTAAAAATGAGAGTGTTTATCTCCAACTCACTCCAGAATATTTTCCTAACTCTATCAGTGTTCTAATAAGCTCAAACAAATAATACATAAATTTGTTGAGGAACTCCACTGCAACCTAAGAGAGAACAGAATTGATGTGTTTTTGACCAAGAAGCTAGGAAAGAAATACCAACAGTAATGCTTTATAAGTGATTTCACCAAACAAGGTTATAAAGATCAAAAGAAATCTGAGCCACCAGTAGGTCTTCAAAGCATCCTTTGAGACTCCTTGTTTCATTGAAAACTTTCAGACTTAAGAAATCATAAGAATTGTAGGAAAAAATTCTGTGGCAATATGATCTTTACAAAATTGACCAACATTTACATTAATGAGAATCCTACGTTAATCAGAATAAAGTGTGTCTGTGCCTTTGTGCCTGACCTTTTAATGTTGCAGTAGAGAACTCTTGAACCCAGTCATGGCAACCTTCAATTTTGTTTTTCTGCTTCTTTTTTTAGCATAGCTATACCTTGGCTAGGCCATTGTCTAAAACCTTGCTACTCAAAGTGTGTTCTGCAGACCAGACCATTAACATCACCTGGGAACTTGTTAAAAATGCAGAATCTGAGGCCCCACTTAGGACCTACTGAATTAGAATCTGCATTTTGATGAGGTACTCAGATGATTCCTATGCATATTAAAGAATGAGAAGCACTGGTCAAAAGGACTGTCTTAGTTTCTGGGGAAGAGTTTTTTTTTTCTGGCAATACTTAAAGTGTGACATTTTCTTGTAACTTTCCATGCTACTACCTTTGACCAGTGAATTGTGTCCTTTTTTGGAATATCATTTTATCCTTTTAACACTACTGATTCAGGCAAAATTTCAAATTAGGTAAAGTTCATCTTTGTTGTCTTCTGTCTTATATATGTTTTCTGTTTCTACTCTTGCTACTCATTCCTCCTCCTCCTCACAACAGTGATAGTGATGTTTTAAAATTTAAATCGCCCTCTCCATTCATATTCCTCCCCTTGCTTGTATGATCCAGCCACACTAGCCTTCTTTCTGTAAGCTGAACACACCAAAGCTTTTCCTGTCTCTGCCCTACTTCCTCCCTCTACTTAGAATGCACAGTCAGTGGCTTGTCCATGTGTATGTCAGGCCCTTTACTTTTCTGGTGTCAGCTCATGTAAACTGTCCCAAGAGGGGCCTTCTACTATGTAAAGCAGATACTTCCTAAATATCAACTTTATCAACTTCATAGTTGATATGAGTTCAAAGTATATACCATGATCTGAAATCACAAATTGTGGACAAGAACTTTGTATACTTTGCTTACCTTTGAATTCTATCACATGAAACAGTGTTTGGTTTATGAAATAAGTCCTTCTTAATAATTTTCTGAATAAGTAAATGTCTCCCTTTCTTACATCTTCCTTATTCAATTCATGTAATTAACCAAGCATATACTGAGCACATACTATGTTCTAGTCATTTTCCTAAATGCTAGTGATAAGGTGAATAAACAAAAAAAGTGTCAGCTTCCAAGATATATATGATCTAGAGAAGACAGGAATGTATAATTATAGATTATAAGAAATGAGTAGGATTTTGATAGAAGGAGAGGTCATTGCGGGCTGAAAAACACATGCAAAAGCTAGCATGAAAGAAAAAACCTGATATGTTAGTGAAATGATGACACTGCTTGTGGTTACTCACTTTAAAATTATTCTAATAACAGAAGAAATTCACTGAATAGAAGTAAAATCAAGGGAAGACACAAGAAGACGCAGCAGCCTATCCATTACCAGAAGGAATGTCTAGGAAAAATTTTAGGTGGTGCTACTCAAATTTGAATGTGTTTGTGAATAACCTGAGAATCTTGTTAAATGATGCGAGACTGCTTGTGGCTCAAGCATAGTTTGTGAAATTGTGCCAGGATCTCCTGAGATCACTTGACTTCTCTACTCTCCTCTTCCTGAAGACAAATAAATGAAAACAAAAACCCTGCAAACAAACAAACAAAAAATGAAATTTAAAAACCCACTGTGAAAGACAAAATGCATGAGTCAATCAATAATATGACTTCATCCTTGCTATTGTAATAGTGTGAACTTTCATTGATGAAGAACATCTAAAAAAAGAAAAAGATCACTAGGGGTTTCTAAAACAAGGAAGTGACTGAGGGAGGGTGAAGGGGGGTCTTATCATGGAATATGTGTGGGTAGGGTGGTCTTTCACAGTTTCTCTGAACACAAATTGCTGGGAGGATTTCTTAACCTTCTCTGTTTTCCAGGAGCACAGAGCTCAGGTAAAGTTTGACATTGTCAACACAAACCTCCCCTCCCTTGAAGAATTTATGGGAGTAAAATTTAACCTTCCCATTTTCTTTCAACTCTATCAAAATGTTTGTTACTTGATGCATATCTCAGCTACAGCAGTAGTAAAAAGAAAAATCAGAATACAAACATCCAGGTAAAGTTGAAAATAAATCAAAACTTCTGGAGTTACCATGAGACTTTATATTTTGGAATACAGAAAACTTAAACCAAAATAAATAAATTAATTTTTAGAATATTGTGCAATTTTAAAACACCAAAGAATTATAGTAAGTATGGTAAACATTTTGTGGTTCAAAATTAACTTTCTCAAACCCTTGAAATCATGTCGTGTTTGCTTAAGGCATTATATAAGTCTAATCCTGAGTTTTATATTGAATTTTAATAGTACCAAAAGGGAGTACATAATTTGCATATAATTGGTGCTCTATAAATATTTACTAATGATTGTAAGGATTTGCAATTTAGTTCAAATAATATTACTAGATATTAATATTCTTTTAAGTTTCAATTGTAGTTTATCTACAAAATCTATTTCTTAGAGATGAGTAGGCTTATCTATTTACAAAGGACCAAAAACAATGATTCTTAACAAGGGATGATTTCACTCTTTGAGGGACATGTGGCAAATTCTATAGAAACATTCCACATTCTCATAAAATGACTTGAAGGGTACTAATAGAAACTAGTGGGTAGAGGTCTGAGATACTGCTAAACAGCCTACTATTCACAGAACAGGCCCTCAAAACAAAATTATTTAGCCTGAAATATCAATAATACTGAGGTTGAGAGTCACTGAACTAAATGAGTTTGTATATGAATGAATATGGGCTTATGTCCTGGAAATTATGAAACCCTGCCCTGTCTTTTATTAGCCAGAAAAGCTATGACAGTGTGTTTGTGAAAAAGAAAATAAATGAAAAGGTATGGCAATCTATCCATACAATATTCTTTGAGAATGCTGCAATATTGGTTGCCAATTAATCTCTCATGGAGTAAAGATCTTCTGGTTCTCACTAGAATATACAAAGAAATGACTTTCATTTTGATATTGGATCACAGTAGTATAAATTAATAACAAAAGTAATGATAGAATAAAGCTGATGGAGTACAAATTAAAATCCAAAGTTCTAGGACATTATTAATATTGGGATTTGACTCTTTGTCAATGTTGAAGGAAGCAATAAAAAGACATGAAAGTTAAGGTTTCAAAATATTTCTCAGAAATATGTTTTCTCTTGCAACATTTTAGGGGGGAAGAGGGAGAGAGAGAGAGAAAGCTTTTTCCTACCTTTCTATACTTAAATATTCATAGACATACAAGTAACTACATGAAGAGAACATTCTAATTTAAATTGGGGGGGAGAATAAATATCTACCACAGGAAGTGATCAAAGAAGGTCAGTCAAAGAAAACCTAGTCATGAAGTTGTAGGCAGCTCAAAATAAAATTAGAATGACTAGATTCTTATATCTGACATATTTTGGATTATTAACAAGAGAGATATTTTAAAAGTTGTAGTCACCTACAACAGAGCATTTGTAAAGACAAAACACTTAAAGCCACTGAAACATGTCAATCAACTGAAACTTAGGCAAGAACAAAGAAATATGACATTATGAGGAAATAATTGCCACTATCCGTGTATATTGTCAACTTAAATAACAAACAGAGAAAGACTCTCTGAAAGAAAAAGATAAATACTTACATATTTATTCCCAAATATTTTTGAGCATTGCAATGGGAATACACATGCCATAGTAAACTATATGTGTATTCAGGGAAGTAAAGGAAGACAAAAGTTTTTAAACAGAAATATAAGAAGGATTATATAATTCTTTTGAAATGATTATCCTTGGCTGCAAGGATAATTACAAGGGTGATGCCATTCCAAGTTTGGGCAGACAATTGCTGGGCAGATGTCCTTGCAGAAATATTTTTTATGGGTGTTTCCAATGGCTTTTTTGCAAAATTGTGGTTTTTGCAGAGTCTTTTGTGGTAATTTTTATTGGGCATACAGGCACGAGAACCCCATTTTCCTGGACTTCCCCAGCTGTATTTGTCAGGTTATTTTTTTTTAACATTAGTTACTCCATTTTGATTCTGATAACTTTCACATTTTCCCTTTTGATAAAGATCTTTCTCCAAAAGTATCACTGATCAATCATTCTGTAGTTGGGTTTTGATGTCCCTCAGTGCTGGGAAGGACCTGTTCTACTTGCTGGTCTCATCTCATGTGGTGGGAGGGAGTGACTGACGGCTAGGAGTCAGTGTCAAAACCCTTTTAGCTACATTTGAACAAGGGTGGTTTGCAGAGACTGGCTCCTAGTCTAAGTCGACCTAGAGTTCATTATTAAGTTCAGTTTTGTCTGTTCTGTAGTCTTTTGTTATCATCTCAAAGTGCTGGGCCAATATTATCTTGTTAGGAGATGTATTTCTGCAAAAAATTTAACAAGTAACCAATACAAGGCTTAAAATGGGGAAATACAAAGTAAAATCATAATAATGTAAGAATTCCAATTTGCATAATGGTTTTGAGCCATGAACCTAGGCTTAAAGACAACCAATTGAATAAATCCTCAAATGAATATAGGGAATTAGGTGGGATCAATTATAACCATTAGACTTATTTTCTTATTTTGTTTATATAAGTCTCAAGTCTTCCAGAGGAATTTATCCATGTACATCATGTGGTATTAGCAATAGCACAGACGTTTTCTTGTGTAACCAATGGATGCTAAAGAATTTCTTAGGTTAGGTTTTGTTGTTACCAGCAGAAGCTATTGATTGTGAAATTTCAATTACACCAGTATCCCCTCAAGTGAAAAAGGTGAGCATTAAGAGGGGTAAGAGTGTCATTATTATATAAAGTGTTATTTCAATGTCTTGAGAAAAGCTGCCCACAGCACGAAAATGTCCACTTTCTCCTTCTGATTTGCAGTTTGAATGTTTCTGGTAAAGACATTGGATCACTTGGTGAACTTTTGTGTGCACCATACATCAGGCACAAGGCTTCTTCCTTAAAATTTATCTAGTTTCAGCTCAGAGAGCTTTAGGAACAAAACAGTTTTTGGTTTCAGTTAGAGAGTTGTAGCCAAATATTGTAGGAAATTAGGAGAGATCGGGATCTTGCCCAGTCTACAGTTAGATAAGTAGAAATTGAACATAATGCACAGGGCTACAATCTAATAAGAGATATATCATAGTTTTTCTTTAGAAGTGTACCTTTTTTTCTTTTACATATAGGAATCTCACATTTAAAAACTTCTTGAGGCTAGGAAGCCAAACAAAGGCAGTCTTTAGATTTTACTTACAGTCTTAAGGTACTTAGGCCTGCCAGAAAGTGACAATTTTTATTCACTCATTCTAAGGCTCAGAATTCTTGAAGCCAGGCATTTTATACACATTCAGTCAAATTCTTGGGAGTAAAACGGATGCTTCCAATTGTATTCTGATCATAAAGAGAGAACATAATTTCTTGAACTTATGTAAATAATCATATTCTCATAAAAATAAGAATATTCATGAATAGTTTCTGAATTTTGGAGGAATGAAGCAGGGAGAAAAAGCAAATGTTTTCATCTTTGTTCACAAAAGTACACTTTGCCAAAATTTTTGTAAACTACACATAGCTTATTAGCAAACATTTCTGTAAATCTAGAAAACAAAGCATTTAAGTAAAGAACCAACAATGTTTTAAATAAAAATCATAAATGCATCATCTTCATCAATTATTAAATTCCTATAATTATTTTTTTGTTTTGCTTGGTCTTGTTTAGCAGTCTTATGAACATCTCAGTTTCTTTATTAGATTTCAGGAAATTTTTATTTAGTCCATTGATCCTGAAGTTATCAGAAACCTATGTTCAAGAGTACTTTCTAGAATCTTTTCCATGAAAACCAATTTTGGATTATAGCTGATTGCAAATGCTTTTAGAGAAGAATTCAAAACAATAACTGTGTATGGCAAAAACTTAGAATAATTATGGTTAAAAATCTAATGAAAATGCCCAATTGACAAGGCAATTTAGTTATTTTTATTACACGCAGAATTTTAAGATAAAACTATAATTATGATTAACAGGGTCATATCAGGACCATCAGACTTTCATAAATTTCATGTAATCTTTAGCATACTCACATTAATAACATATCCATATAAATATAACTTTAGAAAATAGTTAGCGTAACAACCAAAATTAAGACTAACAATGTATTAGACCTTTATGAATTTATATAATTTTTTAATCATTTATATCAGTAACAAACCCATCAATGTAACTGAAATATCTGTTATCACTTTTCATTTGACAACACTTTACATGCAATTTACCAAATAAGGGTAATCCTTTAATATCTCTACAAGATGAGAGGTACATATTTTGGTGCTTTCCAGAGGTCCAACTGGAAAATCCCAAAGTTAATTCTAGGTCAAAATGTTTTAATTTAGAATATTGATCCTAGGGAAGCCTGCCAAAGTTGTCAAAAGGTTCAAAACACTTGGTCAAAACAGATTCACAGGTCACTATAAAATAGTCATCATTCATTTAACCAGAGTGATGATCAAAAGACTTTAAAAGTAATACAGAAAGTTACATAAATGTTAAAACCTTAACCTTATTAAAGATCAGTATTTTTAAGTAACCAAAACCCTAATAAAGGAAGTTATCTTGATAAAACATAAAATCTTTGCTTTTTAGGCCAGTTACTAAAAAATAAAGAAAAAAACTCCAGTAGTGTGATCAATTCTCCTTAACGGAAGCCCATTTAGATAACCTGGAATTCAAACCTGATGAAAAGGGTACTTGAATTCAATCAGACACAAGAAGAGTGTGTACAGGGTTATAAGTATACATTATATTATAGAGGAATGTAAACAAGAAAACTCAAACCTTGAGCAGGGGAATGCATGACTCTTAATAACAAGATTGTTCATGTTACATTGAATAATTCAGTCAAATCAAGAAAAGCCAAGAGTACAGAATCAAGCTATACTGGAGGAAAACATTGCTTTTCTAGACCTTCAAAATAAACATTTTAGCATCCGGCTGTAACAGCAGAGTTAGAACTGGAGGAAAATAAGTTAAAGGAGTTAACAAAAAGGTTGAAGGAGAGAGTTATCACCACATTCAAGCAAAAAGATATACCTTTTCAAGGGAATAAAGAACAAAAGGCAATTATTTATGATATGCAAATCATGTAAAGTGAGGTACACCAAAAAATGAACTTCTGAGATATAAATCTGAGATGCTTCAAACAAAAAAATTTTAACTCAAGAAATGAAATTATTATTCTGAATGAGAAAGACAACATTTCCAACCTGAAACTAAGGAAATTAAATAGATCTCAGGAAGAAATATGACAGAAATAGAAACTGTTTTTAATTGAGAAGATGGCTGTTAAGGAAACAGATTTCAGAATTAAAAGTCAAAACCTCTTGCAATTTTACTAAAAGCAATGCAGTTTTACTAAAAGCAAGTCAATTCTTTAAGAAAATTTTGTTACTCTAACATCGCAGACAAAAGTTTTAGTGTATTTTTAATACCAAAGCTCAATCTTTAGAAAGATACAAATAATTCCCTTCTAATTATAGCCCACTTGATCACAGACAAAATTTTTTTCATAAATGCCCCCTTCACAAACTTTACCATGACTTACTCAGATCATTTAGGACATAACTGGACTTTCTGTTTTGTCCTATACTTTGTCTTTCTTAAATGGTCATTTTGCTTTAGGATGAAAATTTACCACACAAGATTTTTTCTTATAAAAAATTATTCTCTTTTCTTTTTAACCTTGCTTACCAATACATCCTTGTATCTATAACTTCATTTACATCTCTTTTTCCTACTTACTGGTTCTTTTCTGTCTTATTTCTATTTCCTTCCTAAATCCACATTTTGTAAATTTTTTAAATAACCTCTGAATTAGTCAAAATTATTCTTTTTTCTCCATAAATAACACCTTCTTATGCCTTTCTTATAGTTTTTTCTTATTAATACATATTTTACTTTTTTGGCACACTTTATATACAAAATTATATATTTTAAATAGAACATTAACTCTTAGTAACTTTAATTTGTAGCAAGCAATTTTGAACTGTCACATAGAAGTATTTTTATAGATAAAATCATTTTTTAATTTTCCAAAACATGTTTTCATTGCATAATTTTTATTTATATTAGTAGAACCAAATATATTTTTTCTATATAATTTAAGAAGCCAAGAATAGACTTATATTTATGTTCAGTAATTTGTTTCAGTTTTTAAAATCTTATTTGTAGATGATCCAAGTAGACACAAGATTTAACACATTATATATACATATGCATAAACCCACCTAAACACGTGTACACATACACAAAGATCTTATAGCTTTTATTATATAATTTTTGTCATGAAATAGTAATATAATCTCATCAGTTTGAAAAAAACAGTTGGATCCAAACCATAGTTCTGATAAAATAGGGATATGGTCACATGACTGATCTTTATTTGCCCCAGTAGGTAATCTAATGAAGACTGTGGACCAAAACTTTGGGTAAAATGCTTTCCATGACAGTTTGATTTTCAAAAAAACTCTTTCACCTTTTTCTTCCTTTTTTCAGTTTCAATTGTTTAGGGTTAAATATTCAATGTTTACATTTTAGATAGGACTGGATGAACTGTATAAGAAAAACAAAACCTCAAAGTACCCTTGAATTAATAACAAATCTTTTGTTTGATGGCCTGGTTTTCCTTGGTAACAAAATCAGGGAGGAAATAATTGCAGCAGTTCCTTTTTTTCCCAGCTTTTTCTTTTTGGCCTCTGCATGGCATAAAAAGCAAAACTTCATACCAAACAGAGATACTTTATATTATTCCTCTGAGCTTAAGATTTTGACCTGTTTGATCTGAGAACCTGTCTTTTATAAATATTTATCTAATACTTTTTTATTTAGATTATTAATTTTTGATTTAAATGTTCCATCACCATACATAATTGTTAGTCATACAAACCTAAATTTTTATATATATATTGTTTTTATTTCAGAATGTTACCAGGGTACAAATGTTTAGGTTACATATATTACCTTTGCACTACCTGAGTCAGAGCTACAAGCATGCCCCTCCCTCAGACAGTGCACACCACACCATTAGGTGTGAATATACCCATCCCCTCCTCCCCCTACCTGCCTGACACCAAATGAATGTTACTTTTGTATGTGCACATAAATGTTGATCAATTAGTACCAATTTGATGGTGAGTATATGTGGTGCTTGTTTTTCCATTCTTGTGATACATCAATTAGGAGGATGGGCTCCAGCTCCATCCAGCATAATACAAGAGGTATTAGTTCAATGTTGTTTTTTGTGGTTGAGTAATACTCCACAGTATATATATATACCACATTTTATTAATCTACTCATGTATTGATGGGCACTTGGGTTGTTTCCACATCTTTCCAATTGTGAATTGTGCTGCTATAAACATTTAAGTGCAGATGTCTTTATTATAGAATGTCTTTTTTTTCCTTTGCATAGATGCCCAGTAATGGGACTGCTGGATCAAATGGTAGTTCTACTTTTAGTTCTTTAGGGTATCTTCATATTACTTTCCACAGAGGTTGCACTAGTTTTCAGTCCCACTAGCAGTGTATGAGTATTCCTATCTCTCTGCATCCATGCCAACATTTGTTGTTTTGGGACTTTCTGATAAAAGCTGTTCTCACAGGAGTTAAGTGATATCCCACTGTGGTTTTGATTTGCATTTCCCTGATAATTAGAGATGTTGAGCATTTTTTCATATGTTTCTTGGCAATTATTCTATCTTCTTTTGAAAAGTTTCTGTTCATGTCCTTTGCCCACTTTTTAATGTGGTTGTTTGATTTTTTCTTACTGATTTCCCTGAGTTCTGTATAGATTCTAGTTATCAGCCCTTTATCAAATGTATAGCATGCAAATATTTTCTCCTATTCTGTAGGTTGTCTATTCACTCTAGTGATAGTTTCTTTGGCTGTGCAGAAGCTTTTTAATTTGATGAGGTCCCATTTATTTATTTTTGTTGATGCTATGATTGCTTTTGGAGTCTTCTTAACGAATTCTTTGCTTAGGGCAATGTCTATAAGAGCTTTCCAATGTTTTCTTCTAGAATTCTTATGGTTTCATGCCTTAGGTTTAAGTCTGTTATCAAAGATGGGTTGATTTTTGTGAGAGGTGAGAGGTGCCGATCCTGTTTCAGTCTTCTACATGTGGCTATTCAATTTTCCCAGCACCATTTATTGAATAGACATTCTTTCCCCTGGTGTGTGTTGTTGTCTTCTTTGTCAAAGATCAGATGCCTATATGAGGATGGTTTTCTATCTGTGTTCTCAGTCCTGTTCCATTGGTCTGTGTCTCTGTTCCTGTGCCACTACCATGCTGTTTTGGTTACTATAGCCTTGTAGTATAGCTTGAAGTCTGGTAAATTGATGCCTCCTAATTTGTTCTTTTTGCTTAAGGTTGCTTTAGCTATACAGAGTCTTTTCTGGTTCCATATGAAACATAGAATTATTTTTTCTAGGTCTGCAAAAAATGATATTGATGTTTTAATGGGGATTGCATTGAATCTGTAGATCACTTTTGGTAGTGTAGACATTTTAACAATGTTGCTTCTGCTGATCCATGAGCATGGTATGGTTTTCTATCTGGTTATATCCTCTGCTCTCTTTCCTTAGTGTTTCATAGTTCTCCCTGTAGAGGTCTTAACTTCCTTGGTTAAATATATTCCTAGGTATTTTATTTTCTTTGCTGCTATTGTGAAAGGTATTGAGTCTCTTTGGTTCTCAGTTTGACTGTTGTTGGCATATATGAATGCTACTGATTTGCGTACATTGATTTTGTAACCTGAGACTTTGCTGAAAACCCCTAAATTTATATTTTTGAAAGGTCTCTAGGTTCTTGGTTACCATGGAACTATTGTAATTTGTAAAGCCATTAATTTGAAAGCCATTTAAGGCTTCTTTTATTTTATTTTTTAAAATCTTGTCTGGAATGCCATAAGCAATGAGTTTTTATCTCAACCCCAGTGAAAACTTATCATATTCAAAGCAGGCAGAAAAAATAGAGAGATAGAGAACTTAGAAGGCTCTACATATTCACTCCATATTTTCAGGGTTTTTGATAATGAATATTTGAGCTCTGAATTTTCCTCAGTGTAATTTTGCCCAGCATTTTAAATGTGCATGAGAATGGGCAATGACTTGTCATCACTGGAGTCCTAGAAAACTTGGCATGCCTTAATGTTCAGGAATATCATTTCAATTTTTTATCAATCTCTTGAGAACAAAGACAATTCTACAAATCCTGTCAGGGAATGCCAGGAGTTTAGGCTGGTGTTTTAGATGGTAGTGACCACCCTAGTGGCTTTTAATGAGCCATCCTACACTCATCATTTAGAATGTTTATTTTTTCTCTTGAAAGGTTTCCAGAAACAAACAGGGGTAAAGAGTCAAATAAACCAAGATAAGAGTGTTCACCAAAATCGTAACCCAGGCATGCAGATTAAACAAAATATTAAACTACGGGAGGAGAGCAAGATGGCCAAACAGAAACCTCCACTGATCATCCCTTCACATAAACACCATATTCAACAACTGTCCATTCAAGGAAGCACCTTCAGAAGAACCAAAAATCAAGTGAATAATCACAGTACCTGCTTATAACATTATATCAAGGAAAGAAGCACTGAAGAGGACAGAAAAAGTTTTATATTGCCTATGACACCACCTCCACCATCCCCTGGCAGTGCCATGCCATAACACCAAGTACAGAGAGAATCTGTGTGCCTGAGGGAGGGAGAGTAAAGTGATTATTGGACTTTGCATTGGAACTCAGGGCCACTTTGAAAACAGCACAGGACAGAATTCTTCTGGCACCCAGAAAGGAGCATTTAAGACTAGCCCAGCCAAAGGGAAATCCTCCACACAATAATGTTAGCTGTGTCTAGCCCAGCCAGTGGATGACAAAAATCAGCCTGGGGCCTCAAATAAAATCATAAGGCAGTCAGGCCAGAAAGGCTGCAATCCTTAGTCAATTCCTTCAGCTGGGCTGGTTTGGAGCCAGTGGAATTAAGGTGCACATGACCCAGTGAGACACCAGCAGTTGTGGCCAAGCCAGTGCCTGCATCATCCCTCACCAACTCCAGGCAGTGCAGCTCAGGGACAGTCTTCTTCCACTTGGGGAAGGGAAAGGGAAGAGTACAAAAGACATTGTTTTGCAACTTGGGTACCAGCTCAACCACAGTAAAATAAAGTACCAAGCAGACTCCTGAAGCCTGTGATTCCAGGGCTTAGTTCCTGGATGGCATTTCTAGACCCACCCTGGGCCAGAAGAAAACCTGTTACCCTTATGGGAAGGACCCAACCTGGCAGGATTTATAGCCTGCTGACTAGAGATCCCTTGGACTTTGAATAAACCTCAGAGGTAGCCAGGTAATAGTCGCCACAGGCTTTGGGTGAGACTGGGCTGGCTTCAGGTGTGAACTGGCACTGGCGACAATGAGGGAGTGCCCATGTGACTCCTCCCCCAACTCCTGCAGCCCAGCACAGTGAGGGAAGAGAGTGAGAGACTTTGCCTGGTAATCCAGAAAATTCTCCTGTATCTTACCCAAGTCCACCAAGGTGGTACCACCAGGAGTCTGCAAGAGTCACAGCATCCCTGGGCTTGGGGCACACCCTGTGCTGATATAGCTGAAGTGGTCAAAGACTTAGATCACAACACTCAATTCCTTTTGAATATCTGGAAAGTCTTCTCAAGAAAGACATGTTAAAACAAGCCCAGAATGCACAGATTAAAATAAATACCTAACTCTTCAATGGCCAGACATTGACAAATATCCATAAACATCAAGAACATCTGGGAAAACATGACCTCAGCAAATGAACTAAATAAGGTACCAGTGACCAATCCAGGAGTGATGGAGATATGTGAACTTTCAGACAAAGATTTCAAAATAGCTGTCTTGAAGAAGCTCAATGAACTTCAAGACAACAAAGAGAAGAAATTCAGAAAACTATCAGAGAAATTTAACAGAGATATAAAATAATAAAAAAAAGCAAGCAGAAATTTTGAAGCTGAAAAATTCAATTGACAAACTGAAAAATGCATCACAGTCTCTCAATAGCAGAATTATCAAGCAGAATAAAGAATTTGTGAGCTTGAAGACAGGCTACTTGAAAATACATGGTCAGAAGAGAAAAAGTAAAAAGAATGAAGGATGCCTACAAGATCTAGGAGAAAAGCCTCAAAAGGGCAAATCTAAGAGTTATTGGCCTTAAAGAGGAGGGAGAGAGAAAGATTGAGGTAGAAAGTTTATTCAAAGAAATAATAAAAGAGAAATTTCCAAACCTAGAGAAAGATTTCAATATTCAAGTATAAGAAGATCATAGAACATCACTCAGATTTAACCCAAACAAGACTACCTCATGGCATTTAATAATTAAGTCCCAAATGTCACGGATAAAGGAAGTGTTCTAAAAGAAAGAAGAAAAAAGAAAAAAATAACATATAAAGGAGCCCAAATACGTCTGGCAGCAGACTCTTCAGTGGAAACTTTACAAGCCAGGAGAGGGTGGCATGACATATTTAAATTGCCAAAGGAAGAAAACCTTAACCCTAGAATATTATGTCCTGCAAAGATATCTTTCAAACATTCAGGATAAATAAAGACTTTCCCAAACAAAAGCTGAGATAGTTCATCAACAGCAGAGCTGTTCTATAAGAAATGCTAAAAGGAGTTCTTCAATATGAAAGATAAGGACATTAATGAATAGTAAGAAATCTTCTGAAGGTACACAATGCACTAGTAAATAGGAAAAGTACACAAATACAGAATTCTCTATTGCTTTAATTGTGGTGTATAACCATTTATATCTTGATTAAGAAGACTAAAAGACAAACCTACCGAAAATAATAACTACAACAACTTTTTGAGAGATAGTATAAAAAGATATAAATGGAAACAACAAGTTAAGAAGTCAGGGAGAGGTGCTTATGGATAGAATTTCTGTTAGATTTCTCTTTGCTTGTTGATATGTTTGTCTGTATGTAGAGTTAAGTTGTCATATGTTTAAAATAATTTGTTATAAAATGTTTTTTGCCAGCCTCATGGTAACCTCAAATCACAAGTTCTACAACAGATTAAAAAAAAAAAAAGAAAGACAGGAATGAAGGAAGAAAGAAAAGAGGACCACAAGACAACTAGAAATCAAATAACAACATGGCAGTGGTAAGTCCTTACTTATCAATAACATTGAATGTAAATGGACTAAACTTTCCAATCAAAAGGCATAGAGTGACTGAATGGATTAACAAAAGTGCTAAGTATATGGTGTCTACAAGAAACCCACTTCACCTTTAAAGACACACATAGACTGAAAATAAGGACATGGAGAAAGATATTCCATGCAAATGAAAACCAAAAAAGAGAAGGAGTAGCTATGCTTCTATCAAATAAAATAGATTTCAAGACAAAATCTGTAAAAAGAGACAAAGGTCATTATATAATGATAAAGGCGTCAATTCAGCAAGAGGATATAATTCTAAATACGTATGCATCCAACACTGGAGTACCCAGATATATAAAGCAAATATTATCACTACTAAAGAGAGAGATAGACTCTAATACAATAATCACTGGAGACCACAACCCTCTACTTTCAGCATTTGAGAGATTAAGAATATTACCAAATAGACCTAATATATGTTTACAGGACATTTCATACAGCTGCTACAGAATACACGTTCTTCTCATCAGCTCATGGATCATTCTGAAGGATGGACCACATATTAGGCTACAAAATAAGTCTTAAAAACTTCAAAAAAATTGAAATCATACCAAGTATTTTCTCTGACCACAACAAAATAAAACTAGAAGAATATTAGAAAAAATACAAATACATAGAAATTAAACAATATGCTCCTGAATGACAAGTGGGTCAATGATGAGATTAAGAAGGAAATTAAAGAATTTCTCAAAACAAATGAAAATTAAAACACAACATATCAAAACCTATGGGATACAACAAAGCAGTAATAAGAAGAAAGTTTATAGCAGTAAGTGCCTGCATCAGAAAAGTAGAAAAACTTCAAATAAACAACCTAATGATACATCTTACAGAACTAGGAAAACAAGTGTAAACCAAACACAAAATTAGTAGAAGAAAAGAAATAATAAAGATTAGAGCAGAAATAAATTGAAACCAAAAAAATACAAAAGGTCAACAAAATGAAAAGTTGGGTTTTTGCAAAGGTAAACAAAATTGAGACACCTTTAGCCAGACTAACTAAGAAAAAAAGAGAGAAGAGCCAAATAAATATTAATAGACTCAGAGATAAAAAAGGACATATTACAATTGATACTGCAGAAATTCAAAGGATCATTAGTGACTACTATGAACAACTATATGCCAATAAATGAAAACCTAGAAGTAATGGATAAATTCCTAGCCACATACAACCTATTGAGATTGGACAAGGAAGAAATCAAAACCTGAATAAACCAATAACAAGCAATAAGATAGAAGAAGGAATAAAAATTCTCCCCGCAAAGAAAAGCTGAGGACCCAATGATTTCACTGCTGAATTCCACCAAGCATTCAAAAAAGAATTAATACCAATCCTACTTAAACTATTCCAAAAAATCAAGGAGAAGGAATACTAACAAACTCGTTCCACAAGACCTGTATCACCCAGATACTAAAACTAGAGACACAATAATAAAAAGAAAATTATACAACAATATCTCTAATAAATATAGAAGTAAAAATCCTCAACAAAATATTAGCAAACCTAATTCAACAACACGTTGAAAAGATTATTTATCATGATCAAGTAGGATTCATCACAGTGATGCAAGGATAGTGCAACATACACAAGTCAATCAATGTGATACATTATATCAACAGAATGAAGCACAAAAACCTTATGATCATTTCAATTGATGCTGAAAAAGCATTCAATAAAATTCAACATCCTTTCCTGATAAAAACTCTCAAAAAACTGAGTATAGAAGGAACTTACCTCAACACGATAAAAGCCATATATGACAGATCCAGAGCTAGTATCAATATTAAATGAGGAAAATACAAAAGCTTTTCTTCTAAGATCTGGGACAAGATAAGGATGCTGACTTTCACTGTTGTTATTCATCATAGTACTGGAAGTTCTAGTTGGAGCAATCAGACAAGAGAAAGAAATAAAGATCATCTAAATTAGAAAAAAAGTTAAATTATCCTTGTTTGAAAACAATATGATCTTACATCTGGAGAAACCCAAAGACTCCAAAAAAAAAAAAAAACTATTAGAACTGATAAACAAATTCAATAAAGTTGCAGGATACAAAATCAACATGTAAAAATCAGTAGGATTTTTATATGCTAATAGCAAACAAACTGAAAAAGAAACTAAGAAAGTAATCTCATTTACAATACCTCCAAATAAAGTAAAATACCTAGGAATAAACTTAACCAAAGAAGTGAAAGATTTCTACAATGAAAACTATAAAACATTGATGAATGAAACAGAGGAGGATACAAACAATGGAAAGATAGTCCATGCTCATGGATTGGGAGAATCAATATTTTTAAAATTTTCATACTTCCCAAAGCAATGTACAGATTCAGTGCAATCCTCATCAAAATGCCAATGACATTCTTCACAGAAATAGAAAAAATAATCCTAATATTTATATGGAACCACAGAAGACCCACAATAGCCAAAGCCATCAAGAGCAAAAATAACAAAACTGGAGGAATCACATTATCTGACGTCAGAGCTGTAGTCATCAAAACAGCATGGTACTGGCATAAAAACAGACACATAGACCAATGGAACAGAATAGAGAACTCAGAAATAAATCCACACATCTATAGTGCAGTTATCTTCAATAAAGTTGCCAAGAACATACATTGGGGAGGGACAGTCTCTTCAATAAATGGTGCTGGAAAAACGGGATATCCATATGCAGAAGAATGAAACTAGACCCTTGTCTCTCATCGTATACAAAAGTCAAATCAAAATGGATTAAAGACTTAAAAATAAGACCTGAAACTATGAAATTACTGAAAGGAAATCTTGGCGAAACACTTCAGGACATTGGTCTGTGCAAGGACATCTTGAGTAATAACCTCAAAGCACAGGCAACCAAAGCAAAATTGGACAAATGGGATCACATCAAGCTAAAAAGCTTCTGCAGAAGCAAAGGAAACAGTCAATGAAGTGAAGAGACAACCCACAGAATGGGAGAAAATATTCACAAACTACCCATCTGACAAGGGATTAATAATTAGAATGTATAAGATGCTCCAATAACTCCCTAAGAAAAAAATCAAATAATCCAATTTAAAAATGGGCAAAGTATCTGAATAGACATTTCTCAAAAGAAGATGGCCAAAAGGTATATGAAAAAATGCTCAACAATGTTAGTCATCAGGGAAATGCAAATCAAAACTGCAATGAGATATTATCTCACCCCAGTTAAAATGGCTTTTATCAAAAAGTCAGGCAATAATAAATGCTGGCCAGGATAAAGAAAAAATGTGACACTTATACTCTGTTGGTGGGAATGTAAATTAGTGCAACCACTATGGAGAACAATATAGAGGTTCCTCAAAAAACTGAAAATAGAAGTACCATATGACCCATTCCACTACTGGGTATATATACAAAAGAAGGGAAATCAGTATATCGAAAAGATATCTGCACTCCCATGTTTATTGTAGTGTTATTCACAACAATAGCCAAGATTTGGAATCAACCTAGGTGTCCGTCAATGGATGAGTGCATTAAAAAATTATGGTACATATCTACAATGTAATATTATATAGCCATAAAAAAGAACAAAATCCTGCCATTTGCAACAGTATAGATGAAACTGGAGAACATTGTGTTAAGTGAAATAAGCCAAGCACAGAAAGACAAATCTTGCATGTTCTCATATGTGGGAGCTAAATATTAAAATAATTGATCTCATGAGGGCAGAGAGTAGAATGATGGTTACCAAAGGATGGGAAGGGTAGTGGAAAGGGGGGGGATAAAGTGGGGATGGTTAATGGGTGCACAAATATAGTTAGATAGTTACATAGAATGAATAATATTTGATAGCACAAAGTGACTACAATCAACGATAAGATAGGCTATACTTTAAAATAACAAAAAAGGTGTAATTGGAATGTTCCTAACACAAAGAGGTGTGTGGATACCCCAATTACCCTGATTTAATTAATGCACATTGTATGGCTATATCAAAACATTACATGTATCCTATAAATATATACAACTATTATGTACACATAATAATAAAAAATAAAAACTTTATAAATATTAAACTAGGTGCACAGACTAACCAAAAGTAAATTCACCAGAAAAGATATGCATCACAGACAGAATGTAAATTCTCCAGAAATCTCAGTACTCAATCCAGAAAGACATATGTCTTTATGCCAGAAAGAACTTCCCAGAAAAGATAGTAAGTCTTTTGTCATCCTGGGAGGGATGTATAGTCCTTTATTAAGGCAGTTTTATTCAATCCAGATGACAAATAATATCAAAAAAAACCTCAATCAAAAAGAGGAATTCTCAGCCTGGTAGAATACTCACTGGGACAGAAAAGGCAAGCCATGGAATCAGGTAGCTCAAAGGACTGTAGTGAATACCACACACCAATTCCGAGAATCACTGATTCTTTCCAATTGTGGTCTTTCTTAGGTCCCATTTCTGACACCATATATGTCAACCTAAATAACAGACAAAGCTCTGTTTGTTTCTAAATAACAGAGAAAGCTCCATAAAAGGAAAAGATACCTACTTAGGAATAGAGCATTGCAATGGTAATACATGCGCCATAGTAAACCATGTGCATATTCAGGGAGGTAAAGGAAGACAAAGGTTTTTAAAAGAAAAAAACATAGAGGATTACATAATTGTTTTCAAATTATTATCCTTGGCTAGGAATATCAATAACAAAAGTGATGCCAATTCAAGGTTGGACAGGCAATTGCTGGGCAGATGTCCTTGTGGAGTATTTTTTGTGTAAGGTTGTGATGGACTTTGTGCAAGGTTGTGGTTTTTGCACAGTCTTTTGTGATAGTTTTTCCCATCAGACATACACACGTAACAACCCTCTCTTCATGGTCTTCCCAGCTCTATTTGTCAGGGATTGTTTTATTTTTGTTTTTTGTTTGTTTTTTGACATTAGTGACTCCATTTTGATTCCGACAACTTTCACAACATGTACATATATCAACTGATTCATTTAGTCCTTTCTGAATTATAACTTATAAGACATATTAACATTTGAAATTCATAAACCATCTATACACAAAAGCAATTTTTTCTGAATTAAAATATCCTTCCTCCACATACTTTTTGGTTTTTTTTCTTTCTTCTTCCCATCTATAAAGCCATGTTGTCCCTAGTGTTTTCTTTTAACATTTGGAGTGGGTATAATTTCTTTAAGGGTGGTGTTTTCGTGGGACTCACTTTGTAGAACTGAAATTTAACAAAGATAAGGTTATCAAGTTGACTTCACAGGGAGAAATTTCTTTATTATATCCCATTAAAATTAACTTTAAATCTGCCTCATCCTGTTCCCATCTTCCCACATAACATTAATACTTTCATCAGTAAAACCTGAGACCCCCTAAGCATAGGATAATATAAGGGAGGAAAACTATTTATCCTTCTATTCATGATAGTCTTATCATCTGCTTCAGGAGAAATTCAGAAAATGTTTACTATATTTTGTAACCTGCTTCAGGGAAGAAGGGCAGGGGGAAGGGTAGTGACTTTCCTGTTTCTGCTGTTTTCTCAAATTTCTTAAAATATTCAATATGCCAAGATGCCATATTTTGGGGTAGTGCATCCTGAAACCCATCAGTAATAAAAGCCAAGCAGTTAATAAGTAAGTGAGCCAGTCTTCATGGGAGCTGTGGCAAACTTAAGAGTGTGAGCCCAATAAGGGTTGAGCATTGGAGACATAACTTCTGTCTTTCATTCTCCTGTATTATGAGGCTTTGCTCCCTGGTGTTGTTGAAAATTCTAGTTTTTCCTTTTTTTATAAGCCAGACAGTTACATTTTAAATAAAATCTCCCAAATTAAAAAAAATTGTCTTTATTTTCCTTTATGTTTTCTGGGGTTTTTGTTTGTTTGTTTGTTTGTTGTTTGTTTTCTAAATATAGTACATCATACATATCTGGTAACAATGGTTTGAAACTTCTGGCCCAGAAGACCAAAGTGGTTGATATTTTTCCCAAAGGGTATTAAGTAAGATTATACCAATATTCTATTAGAAATCTATTAAGAATCTACTCAAATAGGTATTATGGAGGGTTGATATAGCAGGAACATCATTTTCATTAAAGGACAAGAATGTGGCTCTGAGAAACCAGCCAAACAAATAAATCTTACATAGAATCCCAAAATACTATTGTTGACTGAGGCAGAGGCTTGTGAGTTATTAATCTATACAATTTGCACTTCAGTATGCCAGCTTTGTGCTTGGGGAAAAATTTAGGTAAGATATTTGAGGTAATTAATGTATATTCTCAGTAGTAAAAATGTTTGACCTTCATTATTATTTTCCAAACACTGAATTCTCTATCCTTCTAAATATCTTTTTCTTCTTTTTGCATGGAGATGATAAATTCAGTAAGCCAATTCAGTAGACCCAAACCAGACATATTTACACAGTAAGTTTGTTGTAGAGGTGGTGATACAGGTTGATTCCTCCTGTTTTAATATAATTCTTGATGCCAATTTGAAAATCATTCTAAGTTAGTTATTCTCAGTGTCAACCTTACACAGCAATCGGGAGAGCAGCTTCTCAAAGAAATGATCTTATTCAGGAATAAATGATAACAGAGGATTGCAATTCAGGATGCACAGGCCATGACAAGTGATAGGTGTATCCAGAGAGGCTGAAGTAAGGGGAAGCTTTTAATGACAAAAAGATGAAATCCATTTAGGCTGCTCTGAAACAAAGTATGTTGGTCACAGAAGTTCATTGCGGGAGCTGGCGTTAGCCCATTGGGTAAAGACAGCTGCTGCTAGGCAAGTGTTCTTGTGACAGCATGTAATCTGGAATGCTACTGTCTTGAAGAATTTCTTAGATAAATCTTGTTACAGAAATAAGTGTGGACATGCAGAAAGCACAAAGTGTGTAAGGCAAATAAGATATGAAATGAATGTAGGGTGTGCAAGAATTTCTTGTGGATTTTAGAAAAATCCTTGTGATAATTCTTATCTCATACACATGAGCCCCCCTTCTGCCTGACCTCCCAGCTTTACTTTGTCTGAGTCTGACAAAGTGACTTCATTTTGGTGTCAGTAATTTTCACATTCAACTTTCACATCAGCTTTGACTCCATATAAGAATAACCTGGGGAATGTTCAAAAATTCTGGTAACTTGGCTGTATCCCACAACAGTTAAATCAGAGCCTTTTGGTGGGTTATGGAAGGGATTTAGACATCAGTATTTTTTAAGCTCTTTAGTTAATTCCATGATGCAGCTAAGGCAGAAAATTATCATTCTAAGTGATATTGACTAGAATTCTCCATGGAAGCAGGGATTATAAGAATCTTAAAAACCATGAGGTCTAGGTAAGTTATATTTATCCAATCACTTATTTAACAAATATGTATTAAATGCTTACTTTGTGCTAGGTACTTTGATTTGGGCAATGAGATGAAAAGAATAAAATACTTTTTGATCTCTCAAATGTATGGGCTCTAACAGTGGAAGTCAGTTATTATAAATGAATAAATTAGGTATTAAAATTGTTTTGGTGGAAATATGTCTGTAATAATAAGGAAAAGCCGATTTGACCTGGAATTTGGTTAAGCTGTAGAAGGAAATATATCACACAGAAATTGCCCCTTGAGTGAACCTGAACAATGAATAGATATTTTTGGCAAAAATAGGATGGAATATTGGGAGGGATGCAGTAAGCATAGGTGAGAACAATTCGCCTACCTTTGATTGCCTGAGGACAATGAGTCTAAGGGGTGGGGAACCTGCAACCTCAAGGCCACATGCGGCCCTCCAGATCCCTAAGTGTGGCCCCTTGACCGAATACAAACTTCACAAAAAAAATCTCTTTATTAAAAGGATTTTTTCTGTAAAATTTGGATTCAGTCAGAAGGCCACACTCAAGGATCCGGAAGACCACATGTGGCCCCAAGGCTTCAGGTTCCCCACTCCCATGTCGGGAGGGCTTATAAAACACAGATTGCTCCCCCTCCAACCCCTAGTTTGTGATCTGATTAGTCTAAGGTGGGACCCAAGAATTTGCATTTCTTTTTTTTAATTCATTTCAATAAATTTGGGAGGTACAAGTGGTTTTTGTTACATAGATTTATAGTGTGTATAGTTGTGAAGTTTTGGGCTTTTAGTGTACCCACCACCCAAATAGTGTACATTGTACCCAGTGGATAATTTTTCATCTCCCCCCACCCTTCCTTCTGAGTTTCCAATGTCCTTTATACCTGCGGTCCCCAAACCCCAGGCCTCAGACTGGTACCAGTCTGTGTGGCCTGTTAGGAACTGGGCCGCACAGAAGGAGGTGAGTGGCGGGTGAGCAAGCAAAGCTTCATCTGTATTTGTAGCTGCTCCCCATCACTCACATCACTGCCTGAGCTCTGACTCCTGTCAGATCATCAGTGGCATTAGATTCTCATAGGAGCACATACCCTACTGTAAACTGTGTATGTGAGGGATCTAGGTTGTGTGCTCCTTATGAGAATCTAATGCCTGGTGATCTGAGGTAGAGCTGAGGTGGAGCTGAGGCGGTGATGCTAGCACTGGGGAGCGGCTGCAAATACAGATTATCATTAGCAGAGAGGTTTGACTGCACAGAGACCATAATAAATCAATTGCTTGCAGACTCACATCAAAACCCTATCAGTGAGTGGCAAGTGAAAATTAAGCTGTGTCTGGTGGCAGGCTTTATAGTGGCAAGTGAGTTGATGTACTTCAATTCTACAGCTGCATCTGGTGGCAGGCTTTAAGGCAAAATGTGACACTTATTCTCGTCCACTCGTGGCCCGCCCATTATTTTATTTACCACTTCCACCTGTTCCTCTTTCCTGCACTGTGCATATGTCTCAGTCAAAGTTTTGGTAAGCTCACAAGCTAACCCTAGCAAAAATGAGTAAAAAACAAATGTCTCTGGAGAGCTTCTTTGAAAAGGAGGAAAGACCCAATGATGAAACAGCAGAAGATTCTAAGATGCCAACAAAATAAAGCTGCATTTAAAAGAAAACACCAAGAGACCTACTTCAATTATGAATTCATTGCAACAAGTCATTCACATTCTCCAAGCCTGCTTTGTATAATATGTGGTGATCAATAAAGCCATGAAACCTTCACCACATGGAGACCAAGCGCCTTGCAATAAAAGACAAACCTTTGGAGTTTTTTAAAAGAAAAAAAAATGAATAAGAAGAACAGAAGTAATTATTGAAGGCCACCACTTTATCAAATGTGTCGGCAGTGAAAGCATCATTCTTAGTGGCTAACCACATTGCTAAAGCTAAGAAGCTCTTTACTATTGGTGAAGAGTTGATCACACCTGCTGCTAAGGATATTTGTCGTTAACTTTTAGGAGAGGCTGCAGTTCAAATGGTGGTACGTGTTCCTCTTTCGGCTAGCACCATAACTAGATGAATTGATGAAATAGCAAAGGATACTGAAGCACAATTGTTAGAAAGGATTAATGAATCACCATGGTATGCAATCCAGGTTGACGAGTCTACTGATGTTGACAATAAGGCAATAATGCTTGTTTTTGTGTGATATATTTTTCAGGAGGATGTGCATGAGGACATGTTATGCGTACTTTTGTTGACAACCAACACCACAGCTGCGGAACTCTTCAAGTCTTTGAAGGATTACATATCAGGAAAACTGAACTGGTCATTTTGTATCGGTATATGTACAGACGGAGTGGCTGCCATGACCAGACGGCTTTCTGGTTTCACTACTGGGGTCAAAGAGGTTGTTTCTGAATGTGAGTCTATGCACTGTGTCATCCATAGAGAAATGCTGGCTAGCTGAAAGATGTCACTTAAACTAAACAACATTTTGCAGGATTTGTTAAAATTATAGCCACATTATAGTACATGCCCTTAATTCATGTCTGTTCATGCAGCTTTGTGAGGAGATGGATACAGAGCCCATATGTCTTCTCTTATACACGGAAGTGAGATGCCTTTCTAAAGGTAGATCACTGGCCAGATTGACAATATGTTCTGTCAACTTGAACAACTGTGTTCAAGTGCCTGCATTCAAAGCCAAACTGGAATTATGGCGGTGACTAGTGAACATTGGGATTTTTGACATGTTTCAAACATTAACAGAGACTTTGAAAGAGACTGAGCCAGTGCCTTCTTTCTCCCAGCTGGTGCATGATCACCTATCTCAGCTTTCAAAAGAGTTTGAGCATTAACTTCCCAACTGCAAAAGACCCCCAAACTGGGAAGGAATGGATCCACAACCCATTTGTGGATAAGCTAGGTGATTGACTTTGTCTGTGCTAGAAGAGGATCAACTAACTGCTTGAGATTGCAAGTAATGGTGGCCTTACAAGTTGTTTGAGACAACTTCAAATCTCCATATGTTCTGGATTAAAGTCAAAACAGAATATCCTGAGATTGCCACAAAAGCACTGAAAAGCCTGCTTCCATTTCCAACATCCTATCCTTGTGAAGCAGGATTTTCTGTAGTAACAGCAACCAAAAGGAGATTATGGAATAGACTGGACACAAGCAACACACTTTGGGTGTCATTGTCTCCCATCACCCCCAGATGGGACTGTCTAGTTGCAGGAAAACAAAGTTAGGGCTCCCACTGATTCTGCATTATGGTGAGTTGTATAATTATTTCATTATATATTACAATGTAATAATAGTAGAAATAAAGTGCACAATAAATGTAATGCACTTGAATCATCCCAAAACCTTCCCCCAACCCCTGGTCCATGGAAAAATTGTCTTCTTTGAAACCGGTCTCTGGTGCCAAAAAGATTGGGGACTGCTGCTTTATATCACTCTGTATGAACTTGCACAGCACTTATAAGCGAGAGCATGCGGTATTTGATTTTCTATTACTGAGTTACTTCACATGGGATAATTGTCTCCAGTTCCATCCAAGTTGCTGCAAAGGACATTATTTCATTCTTTTTTATGGCTGAATAGTAAGGAATTTGCATTTCTAACAAGTAGCAGGTAATGCTGATGCCGCTACTGTAGACACCACACTTTGAGAACCATTGTCCTATAAAGAATGTCAGATTAAGTGTCAGATGATCTGGCTGGGGCTCAGGTGAGGAAATTTTTAGTAAACTATTTTACCTTTGTGAGCCTCCTCACCAGAAAATTTAAAAAAAGTTGGACTGTATTATATCTATTAAGAAGAAATATTAGCACCCTAGATAGGCTTATGATGAGTACCACCTCAAACTGAAAATACACTTATTCTTTAGGAGAGGATAAGTGTTCTATGAGAGAAGGGCAAAGAAATATTCAGTGCTACTGTGACCAAGCAATTTGGTTCAATGCCTGAATTTTAATATACAATTAACAGAACAAAAGCCCAGTAGCCATCCAGACCCATTACACTTTGAAAGTAGTTTGTAGATCACTATTTCTCCCTTTGGTATCTCATCATATCCTCTGAGAACTGCAAGATGCTTTTCAAAATGTGTTTTCCAACCTCTGGTCTTGCTCGCCCTGAAAGGAGTTCTGGGATAGATAGATAGAAATAGATAGATAGAAATAGATAGATAGATAGAGATATTCTTCTAATTACATTTCCGCTGAGGTCTTCGTACTCTTCAGAAGTTGCTGTGTCTCAGCTGTTGGCTGATTTCCCTTTTAATTCAGTGTTTCTAAGTTTTCAAACAGCTCTTGCTAGCATTGTGTGGTCTATATCGCAAACTTGGTACTAGGGGAACTCAAGTGACTTTAGACATCAGAGCACATAATGATGGTTGGGCCAGTGGAGGGAGCTGTTTACTTGGGAATTGCTGACCTTTTTGGTAAATAGCAGATAAAAGCACTTTTTGTGGCCGGTGAAGAACCTAGTGCTAAAACATTTATTGTTCTGAGTCAGTATTTTTGCTTAGCTAAACTGCTTATTTTGCTTAGAATTTGAAAATGAATTTAACTTATATTATTGCCTCAAAAGATTGTACCTTCAGTGGCTTTTGTGACTAAGTATAAGGTAGGTAAGACCTAAGAGGGAGAAGAGATGACTTATAAAATGGAACAAGAGAAAGGCTATTTGCTGAATGATGTGAACAGTTCCTTATTAGTGAGCAAATTTGATGGTACTCAGTCTTAATTCATGCAAGGGATTAACTACCTCTGATAAGAAAAGTTAAAAAAAAAAGTACTCTGCTTCAGTGCATATTTATCTTTCAAGACACATTTTCTTTGGAGTTACAGAGTTAATGATTATTTATTTTAATAGAATGAGTAGATTTAACTTGATTAAATATAGAATGTTGAATTTCAGGACTGATGAATAAATAGTTCCATTAATCTGAAGAAAGCTAGGTATGTGAATAGAAAAGAATATTTAATAAAATACTGATTTTGATAAAAATTAAGAATGTGAGGCTTACATAATATGAAATTTATCTTTTAGATTAAAAGGTTTAAACTTCTGCTGTATGTATCTACCTTATTTATGCTTTTGTGTGCCATGCGGTGTTTTATGACAGTTCAGAATATCTGATTAACTTGTAATTTATAAATGTTCTTTTTACTGGATATTTATGAGACTGGTAACAATAATAAACACAACTTAGTTTACAAGATATTCAATAATTTGTTTCTAATTTCTCCAACTATGTACATTTTTATCATAGTTAACATTTAATGGAAAATGATAGCTCAAAGTAATGGAGAGGAAATACAGACTGGTAGTCAAGAGACTAGGTTCTAGAGCTGGCTTCTCCTTTTCTAGCTGGTATGTAATTTTGTAAAAATTATTTAACCTTACTGGGTTTTAATCTTCTTAATTTAAAATTATAAGGTTTAACTTCTAGGTTTCCAGTTTCCATATTTTGTATTTTTAAAAATGATTTCTGGTTATAGTTAGGCCCCTTGATGTACCAAATTAAACTGAAAAACTGAGCATATTTTAAAATCACATTGATTCAAATACAGATTTATATGTAAAAAATATTCTAAGTTTAATGTCATATGGTTAAGAAATACATATATTTTATCTTATAATGTTTATCTTATAATTTTTGATTACTTAGTTATTTGAGAATATTAGTAGTATAGTTTTTACTAGTATATTTTATTTAGTCATTAAAATTATTAATTTCTCATTGTTTTCACATAATGTACTTTTACAATTCTTTCGATTTTCAAAACAACTAAAATCTTCCCCACCCAAAAATTTTTGGTTTAGTTAAAATCTTAAAAAGCTAATAATGAAAAGTCAGTCTAGGTTTATATAAGAAGATAATGTCAAAGAAATTTATATTACATATCATGTACTGAAACACTTTATTTTTCAGAAAGAAAACTATAAATATGATGACTTAGAAAGCTGACAACCAGGTTTTAGAAAGCCTACTAATGTCTTTAAAATGTTACACCCCTCTTATTTAGACTAAGAGAGCCAGTCTAATCAAGTAGATTAAGCTCTGTGAATCACTTGGTTGGAATTTTCTACTGATAGCTGGCAGTCCTTTGTGATTAAAAAAAAAGAAAATCAAGTTCAGAAGGCTTTGCAGGGCAATCTGTTTAGTTTTACCAGGCTCTCTCTCCCCACAAAAAGATTAGAAATATGGCTTATGATTTGCCTCTCTTGCCCACAGAGAGATTATTTCATGATAATATACAGATTTGGATTTTGGATCACATTTCAGGCAATCAGAGATGTTACTAAAGATTTTATTTCATGTTCCGGTACATATGTAGTTTTTGTTTATACATCTCATCCCTAGGAAGCATTAATATGATTTTTAAATATCACATTTATGAGAAAATGATGGAGAATTATGGCGATGAGTATTTTTAATTGATTATCATTACCTTTATTACAAAGAACTCTGAATATATAAGTTGGATTTACTTGACAGCTTTTTTTTAACTATGTTAATCTCTTTGGATTTAGGACCAGAGCCTTCTAATTTCTTGAGTAAAGACTTTTCTAAGTCTGTTTGCTATTTATTAATCTTGTATGATTCCTAACAATAAATTCAGAATCGTACTCTTAAAACTTCACCTTGGCAGCATGCATTCAATGTTGTGTTTCCTATGCTGGCCTGAAATTACTAAGGAAAGGCTAAATGTCATAAGGCAATGAGGATTGCCCATAAATTGCACAGATTAGTAAACTGTGTAATGAAATCTTGTTTGTTTACTTTCTTTTGTATAGCATTTAGTGAATTTCAACACATTTTCAGCTGCTTAGTGATATTGTTACTGGCCTCCAAGTGGAGGTTTTTCCAAGTTCTTGGTGATTATCAGGAAAAGAATTTTGGGATGCAGCACGTAAGCCAAGCAAGCAAAAGCTTTCTATCAAAAACAAAAGTACACTCTCAGGAAAGAGAGTAAGCAGGCTCGAAAAAGAGCAGCTGTGCTGGGAAGAAATGGTTTTAGATTTTTAGTAGTTTTACTAATTGAAGGGAGGAATAGTCAAGACCAAAGTATTGGCTTTTACTAGGAATTTAGTTAATAAGTCCTAGAATTGGGTTCCCTCCCATGTTCATGCTTTATATGGTTGTCTTGGAACTGCCATGGTAATTTCAAGGGCAGAGAAATTTTAAAATCACAATGTAAATGAAATTGTAATTAGCCAAAGTTCATGTAAGGTGACAGAGATAGCTGGCAAGCCAGTTGAAGCCACTCTTGTCTGTGGTTATCAGCCCCTCTAGTTACCTTTTGCTTGAGAATTGTTTACTTTAACACCTGTACCCAATCTGCAAGTCCCTGCATCAGGTCTCAGCCCTGTCTCTTAGTCTCCTACTCTAACAATATTGCTCACCTCAGCACTTCTTCTAAACTTCCTGTGTCATTTTACTAACCATTACTGAACTTTGTTTCGTTTTGTATACCTAGTAAGGCAGTTCCAAAGTAATTGGCACCAGATCAGTGAATAGGCATTAAAATAGAATAATAACACTACTAAAAGAGAATGAATCAGAGATTACAAGAAATTATTAATAGAAACTGCATTCACCATATTTTTACACACTTTTTAAAAGTTTTTAAGACTATAGTAAAAAGCAAATACATGCTTGGTAGCAAAAAATAAATAAATGAATACATAAATAAAAGGATTATAGAGTAAAATGTGTAAGTCCCCTTTGATATCTCTAATCTGGAGTGTTTTTCAATACCAACAACCAATTCTCTGATTCTCTGGACACCAACTCAGTTTTTAACAATTCAATTCATTTCTGACACCAGCCACTTGGGATTAGCCCAGGTGGCACAGCTTAAGGGCTCAGCCCCACAAGACTGCCCCCACTTTAGACCACAGTTGCAAGTGTTGGGCCCCCTACTTCTGACTGGCTAGCTATAAATTGAGGGTTCCTAAAACCGACTTACATTTATTGGTTTGTTATAAAGGATGCAACTCAGGAACAGCCAAACGGAAGAGCTACATAGGTCTAGGTATATTGCGGGAGGAGGGGTGTGCACAGAGCTTCCATGCTGTCTCTGGAAATGCCACCCTCCCAGTACCTTGATGTGGTCACCAGTCTGGAAGCTCAACAAATCTAATTCAAGAGATTTTGTACAGCTTAACCTCCAGCCCATTCTCCCTTTCCCAAAAGTGGGTGAGTGGGACTGAAAATGCCAACCCTTTAGTCCCTTGGTTTTTCTGGTGACCAGCCCCATCCTGAGGCTGTCTAGGAGCCCTACCCTAATTCAGCTCATTAGCATACACTCAGGTATGATCATTGTTATTGTGAATAACAATAGACATCCCTATCTTGCAGGAAATTCCAAGGATTGCAGGAGCTTGGGCTGGTTGTGAGAACCAAGGATAAAGACAAAATATACTTCTTAAACCACACTATTCTATTCCTACTTTTAATAGTCTGGTTTGTATCACTCCCAACTTTTTTCTTGTCTGTACTCAGGGCCAGACTTAATTTGAATCAAGGAAAAAAAAGTAAGATATCATATACCATGAATAGGAATCCAAGCAACAAAATTCAAATATGGATCACAAATATATAAATTGAAAAAATATATATATATATTTTAGAAAAATGGTCTTACTATGTTGCCCAGGCTGGCCTTGAACTCCAGGACTTAAGGGATCCTCCCACTTCAGCCTTCCTGGTAGCTGAGAAGATAGGCATGCTGTCATTCCCAGCTTATGTTGTTTTTTAAAATTTTATGTAAATAGGCTTATAATATTTAAAATTTGCAAAATGGTCCCTAAGATAAGCATACCATATTTGATTTAGCTATTAGTATTTTTTTAGTTTTTCATTTTTACCATGTATGAAAATTGGATATATATCATGGATATATACAAATGGATGATTAATATCCATTCTATATATATTGAGGTATTTCTGTAGTATAGGTTCTTTTCTGGGACAAAGAATATGCACATTTAAAATTGTCCTTCAAAAAGTGCATACCAATATACACTAAAACTTATATTCTGTGCTAGTCTTGTTTCTCAATAATCTCAATTTAAAAAAAATTGTCAATATGCTGGTTGAAGCATGTTTAATTTAAACTTGGCCATTATCTGGCCATTAAACTGCTTGAAAAAAAGCATATTTCTCTACATTAGATAAAAAATATTATGCTTCCATGGTTATTTTTAGCACTCAAATTTTTATATAATTATGTTTTTGCCCTGAAAGTTATCTTTTTATGTTTAAGCCTCCAATTTAATTTACAAATAAAATTTAACATATAGATTTTTTCCCTGTAAGTATAAACATTTAAAATATATTTGATAATGTATTTTATGACATTCAAATTCATGATTTTTAACTGTCATATATTTTTGATGGTGTCTACCTTTCATTATTCTGAACTATTTTTTTTCTATTGAATTATTTTGCTTTGAATTCCATTTTTGACATTAATACTGATATTCTTTTTTTATTAGTATTGCCTTAGTATATTTGTGCTTCCTTTTATTTTCAACCTTTATAACATTCTGATTTAAATACTTGTGTACAGTATCTCAGCAGTTTTTAAAAGTCTAATCACTGTCCTTTAATTTTTTAAGTTCAACAAATATTAATTAGTACTTATTACATTTATGCACACTCATACACACACAAAACATTTGAAATACAGACAGCTTCTTGCCTGAAAGAGCTCACAATCTACTCTTAATTTTTTTTTGCTGAATATTAATCACATATATCTTCACTGAAAATAATTTATTTGACATCACTATTTCTAACAATTAAGGAATCATAAGTTTTCTAAACATATGTCTAAGAATTTTCTGAGACTGTTTAAGGATCACTTTGTAAATCTATTGCCAGGTATTAGTCAGTGATTTTGGCTGGAAGCATACAAAACAGAATGGAGGTCTTATAAGCCAAAAAGAAATTTATTGAAATGATATTGAATAGCTCAAAAAATTCACCAACCAAAAAATGGGGAGAAATAAGGGAACTTGGTACAAACCTGTAACAAAAAATAGTTTCAGTAAAGCATTTCCTTCTGTAATTTTGCTGATCAATGGATGCCACAGCTTGCTCTGCTGCTACTAGCAACACTGGACACTGGATGCGGCTACTGGTAGCATTGTCATGTCTGTCGCTGGAAACCACTGCCACTTCCTGCCACCATAAGGGATCCCCCATTGTCTGAATAAGAGGATACTTAGGTCACTTGCTCATGGTTTAGAGATGAGGGAGGCCTGGGAAGAAGTTTCTTGTCTTTATCTGGGCTCTTTGCCTTCTAAAGTATGGAGTCAAATCTACCTGCAACTAAGACTCATAGAGTAGCTATGTTCCAACATAGAAACAGGGTTTATATTCAACAATCACCACCAGAGAAATATCCACTGTTACATAGAAGAAATCAAAGAGACTGAGGAGTTAAGATTTAACTTTGTAAATTAATTTTTGGATATAAATAGTCAATCTTGGATCATAAAAATATAAACTATAAGGAACCACAAAAATTAATTCAGCTGCTTTTTTTTTTCTGTGAAACAACTGAGTGGTTAAGTGACTTGTTGATTGAAAACTAGCATACTGTTCACTAATTCATGCATTTAGCAGATATTTACTGAAAACCTAATATGTATTAGACACAATTCTTATTGCTGAGTAAATAATAATTATAACTACTACAATATATTCCCTGTCCTCAAATATCTTATATTCTAATGAGAGAAGATTGATTTTAAAAAGCAAGTAATCAGAACAGGAAACATGATATTTTCAGAAAGTGAAAATTTATGTAATGGGGAGTGACCAAGTGTAAATATTAGTACAGTTTTTTTCTGAAAATTTGCAATTTTCTTTTTTCTATTCAGGGTTCAACATTTTCATATGAATATGTTTTTTGGGTAATTTTCCTAATTTACTTGTGCCATTTTGTGGTAATTTTCAGTCTAAAGACTCTAATCTTTGTTCAGTTCATAGGTGATTTTGTTATATATTTCATCCTTTCTCCCCTACATCCTATCCATTCTTATGTCCTAGAATACCTTAATCAAGAGATGGTTATGGGGACAAGGATATATTTGCCCTATCTCTTAGCATTTTATTTCTATTTTAGAATACAACTTTCACTTGTTCCTTAGTTTGTTAATTTTATGTCTAACCCTGTCCCATTTGCTCTTCAGTGTGTATATTAAGAATTTAGTTTTATTGTTACTGCTGTTCTGTTTTGTTTTGTGTGTGGGAAGATGTTGATTAGGAGTTCGAATTCCAAGAACTGGATTGTTTTTAATATATTCCATTCTTCTTTATTATTTTCTAGTACAAAGTTGTAGCATATCTGTTTTAAATAAAGTTTCATTTACTTAATATTTTTACTTGTTTACTTATTTTATTTGTTTTACTTTAAGGATTATTTACTTATTTTAATACTTGTCTTACATTAATATTAAAATACAAATTAAATATAAAATAAAAATCACTTATTTTAATATTTTTATTTACTTATTTCATTTATGTAGTTACTTTACATTTATTTACTTATTTACTTATTTTAATATTTTAGTCTTTTTCTTCTATTAACTTTATTCCTTCCTTAAACTTTATTGCCTTGAGCTCTGGTTTCTTCTGCCTTTTGTATGTAGTTTTAATGTTGTTTTCTGAAATGTTTGGTATCTCAACATTTTCTACTCCTTTTTAAAGACAAGGATTTAAACTGATTTATAATGTTAGCAGATAGCTAGAGTGTATTTTCTCAGCAAAGTGAGAGCCAAAGGTTTTATTCATGACCAAACTGACTTTCATTTATATAATCTACAAGCTATTATGAACAGGGAGAATCCCTAGTAATGAAAGTAGGTTATAATTCCTACAGTCATGGTGTCAGTGGTTAAGGAATGGTAAATTCCAAGCAGGCTTCTTTAGGGAATATAGGTAGCTCATTTTCTGTGTATGAGGTTTCACGTGGCTTTCAATAGTACAGCCCATTTCTTGAGACCACAGTTCTGCTCCTCTGGTCTCATTAATCACTGAGAATCTTCATTGGCAAAACTTACTTATTTGTAATGCAGGGAATCCTTGCTTTACTTCTGAAATTATAAAAAGCACTTTAATTAATTTCCCAATTAATTAATTGGTTAATCATATGATTGATTAAAATTTAATTAATTTAATCATATGATTGAAATTTATTTTTTAGCAAATGTAAGGGTAGAAGAAGTATATTTTCAATATGCAATATCTCAACAGATTATCTGCCATCCTGTACCAAGAAGCTCCTGGAACATATGTTCCACCAAAACAGTAGAGTAAAACAAGAAAAAAGCCATGGATCCATAAAGGGAGAAAGTTTTATTTAAAAATACTAAATGTCATTTAACTTTGTAAATTAACTTTTCTAGACACTTTATACATATTAATTCATTATATGTCATAACACCCCTAAGAAGATGTGAACTCAGAATCAGCTGTAATGTCTATGCTTGTAAACCCTACAATATTCTCCCTCTCCCTGTGCGGTTCTGAGAAAGAAATTCTCAGAATTATGATTATGGGTGTTTGAGGGCACAGCTATGCATCATCTTTTGAAAGAAAGTTCTATGCTTTTCTAAATCTTTTGGGGACATGGGGAAAAACCAAAAGAACATGTGATGGTTGACCTCATGGATGGCTGAATGCACTATTTTACTTCAATTAAAGAAAGTTATAAAAAGAGAAAATTTAATTAAGAAGTTATTGTGTGATGTGAGAAGGGTCAGTATAAAGGATCAAACAAAACTAAAAATGTGAAAAAAGTAGTAATTACAAACTCCAGCAAAAACAAAGAAACTGTACCAGAAAAAGGAAATGTAATTAGTGTATGCTAACTGGCTCAAGAGTAACAATATTTAATTACTCATAAAAATGCAAGGACCAAATAACGATTTTAACTTTAAAGTAGCATAATTGTATTAAGTTACAGGGTAAGCGATTACAAAAGCTAAATCTTTATTTATTTTAATGGGAAGACAATAGATAAACTATTAATTGATAAACTTAGAGTTGGTAGGATTTGCATGTAATTTAGAAATACAAAACCAAATGCCAGGATAAACAGTCAAAAAGAGTTTCAAATCCCCTAATTATGGGGAGCAGAATTATAAGGTGGTCACCTGTTTTTTCCTTTGAACAACTTTCAGCTTTATTCCCCTTTAACTTGAATTTTTAAAACAGGGGTACATATCATCTGATAAAAACAATAAAAATTTTCAAATGTAAGAGTAGAAGAGAGAACAGGAGATGAATTTATGGAGGAAAGCTCCTCCCAACCAAAGTAGAGGGACAGAAAGATAAGAAACAGATCAAAATCAATTCTGAAGTTATTTGTTAGGCTCTTTCATTAGTTTGGACTTAGAATTTAAAATATTATTATAGCTAATTGTTTTGTTTTACTTTGGTGTGTGGTAAATTTAATTTCTCTAGATATAGCTCATCATCCTGTGTGCCAAATTTATTCTTCTTTGCTCCCATCTAATTTAATTGTACCACTGTCTTTCTCATGTGTCTTGTGTCTCAATTATGTATGACCCACAATCTACCAAGTCGTCTCAGCTAGAACCCTGGAGTCAACTTTGTCATCTACTTCCCTTTTATCTCTACAGTCACAGACTTCTGCAAATCCTAGTAGTATACCTATTCTCTCCTTTCTATTCCCCTCATTATTCCTATGTTTCGAGCCTTTATTGTCTCTTGTCTGGCTTATTGCAAGATCGATAAAAGAAATCCAAAGTTATCTCTTTTATTAACTTGTCTTGTAATTTCAAACACATGCAAAGGCAGAGGAAAAAAGTATAATGAATCCCCACAGCACCTAACTTAAAATATTATTGCTTTACTCAAAGTTAATACCAGTAAGGCAATCTGTGAGCTTACGTACTTTTAATTTACTATCTGTATTCCCTCACACCATTTTTTGATAGTTGTATATTTTCAGAGTATATAGGTATTATGTACAATTTAACTTCCTTTTAACCGTCATTTAATTTTAGGTATAGGTTATATTTATTATTTGCTACAAATCCTTATGCTCATTTTTCTTTAGTCATTTTAAAAGTAAACAAGCTTTTTGTGAAGCCTGTTTACAGGGACGGGCTCATTGAAAACAAAATTGCCTGTTCATAGTTTATATTCCCTGTTGTAGCTTATGTACATGAAAATAAGTTTGCTTGTAAATAAAATCTTTGGCTCATGTTTTCTTTGGTAAATATATTATTCTGTCTTTTGTGGTATGTAAATTTGAATAATCTAGTAACAAATCTGTTTTTTTTCCTCTTTAAGTCAGTTAGTCTTTCTGCCTGTCAGAAAAAAAAAATCTCTTGTTAAAGTCTAACGGATTTACCAGTGTGCCTTGTTTTTGCTCTTCTAGGTCAATTTTCCCAGGTATGTAGTCTATCCTTGCAATATGTTGTTTCAAATCTTCTTTTATTTTAGTAAAAAATGTTTCTTAAATCATAGTTTTCACTGTTTATTACACTTCATTGCTTTGATTTTATTTTTTCTCTCTCAATATGTATTAAATACTTTATATCTATTTATTCTTTTCTTTTTGATTAAAACAATTTCCTCTTCTATTTTCTACTTCTTTTAACAGGAAGAATAAAACTTCTAATTTAGTTTCTATCTCTGATTGTTTCTTTTCTTTTCTTCTAACTTTTTCCTAAATTATGCAAGATCTCTTTTGCCTTCTTGAATCACATCATCTCTGAATTTTTCTAATTTCAAGGTTTGTCGTTCTTTCATTATTCTATGATTTTATTAAGTTACTTTAGGTTGTTTTGAAATACTAAGTCAGTTCTTCTTTCACTTTTTGTTTGATAAATGGTAGCTTCTTTCTGGTAAGTAAGGTATTTGTACTTTATTCTTTATTTATCATATATTTGCATGGTCTTTACTACAAAATCCTTTTCTGCTATTCATGTGCAAATGAAATTAGTCTTCCTACACTCTTCTTTAAAATTCCAATAGATTTAGGGGGTACAAGTGTTTTTTTGTCACATGGATGAGTGGTACAGTGGTGAAGTCTGGGCTTTTAGTGTATCCATCACCTGAATGATGTGCATTGTACCTGATAGAAAATTTTTGATCCCTCACCACTCCCCACCCTCCCCCATTCTAAGTCTCCAAAGTCCATTATACCACTCTGTATGACCATGTATACCCATCGTCTAGCTCCCACTTACAAGTGAGTACATGCAGTATTTGTTTTTCTGTTCCTGAGATACTTCACACAGGACAGTTGCCTCCAGTTCTATCCAAGATGCTGCAAAAGACATTATTTCATTCTTTTTTATGGCTGAGTAGTATTCCGTGGTGTGAGTGGTGTGTGTGTGTATCACATTTTCTTTATCCACTGATTAGTTAATGGGCACTTAGGTTGATTCCATATATTTGCAGTTGTGAATTGTGCTGCAATAAACGTATGAGTGCATGTTTCTTTTTGATATAATGACTTCTGTTCTTTTGGGTAGCTATCCAGCAGTGGGATTGCTGGATCAAATGCTGGGTCTACTTTTAGTTCTTTGAAAAATCTCCATACTGTTTTCCATAGAGGTAGTACTAATTTACATTCCCACAAAGAGTGTATAAGTGTTCCCTTTTCACCACATCCATGCTAACATCTATTAGTTTTTACTTTTTAATAATGGCCATTCTGATAGGGGTAAGGTGCTATCTCATTGTGGTTTTAATTGTCATTTTCATGATGATTAGTAAAGTTGAATTTTATTTCATATGTTTGTTGGCCATTTGTATCTCTTCTTTTGAAAAATGTCTGTTCATATCTTTTGCCCACTTTTTAATGGGGTTCTTTGTTTTTTTCTTTTTGATTTGATTACTTCCTTGTAGATTCTGGATATTAGCTCTTTGTCAGATGTGTAGATTGTGAATATTTTCTCGCATTCTGTAGGTAGTCTATTTACTCTGTTGATGTTTTCTTTTGCTGTGCAGAAACTTTTTAGTTTAACTAAGTCCCATTTATTTATTTTTGTTTTTGTTGTATTTACTTTTGGGGTCATAGTCATTAATTCTTTGCCTAGGTCAATGTCCAGAAGAGTTTTTCCTAAATTTAGAATTTTTATGTCTTTAATCTATTTTGAGTTAATTTTTCCATATGGTGAGAAATATTGATCCAGTTTCATTCTTTTGGAGAATGTGGCTTTCCAATTGTCCCAGTGCCATTTATTGAATATAGCATCCTTACCCCAGTGCATGTTTTTGTCTGCTTTGTTAATAATAAGTTCATTGTAGGTATATGGTTTTATTTCTGGGTTTTCTGTTCTGTTCCATTGATCTATCATATGTGTCAACTTTTATTCCAGTACCATGCTGTTTAGGTTACTATTGCCTTATAGTATAATTTCAAAACAGGTAATGTGATGTCTTCATATTTATTCTTTTTACTTAGAATTGCTTTGTCCATTCAGGCTCTTTTTTTATTCCATGTGTAATTTAGGATTTTTTTTTCATCACTTCTTGGGCTTTTGGCTAGGATCAAGTGTAGGATTGTTTTTTCTAATTCTTTGAAAAATGATGTTGATATTTTGATGGTGATTGCATTGAATCTATAAATCACTTTGGGCAGTATGGACATTTTAACCATACTGATTATTCCAATCCATGAGCATGGATGTTTTCCCATTTGTTTGTGTCATCTATGATTTCTTTCATCAGTATTTTGTAGTTCTCCTTGAGAGATCTTTCACCTCTTTGGGTAACTCATAGGTTTGTTTTGTTTTGTTTTGTTTTGTTTTTTTGCAGCTATTGTAAAAGCATTTGAGTTCCTGTTTTACAGCCAAGTGACCCTTAGCTGTTATTAGTGTGTGTAAATGCTACTGATTTGTGTAAATTAACTTTGTAACCTGAGACTTTACTGAATTTATTTATCAATTCTAGGTGTCTTTTGGAGAAGTCTTTAGGGTTTTCTAAATATAAGATCATATCATCAGCAAACAGGAATAGTTTGATTTCCTCTTTTCCATTTTTGGATGCCCTTTATTTCTTTCTCTTGCTTGATTGCTCTGGCTAGGACTTCCAGCACTATGTTGAATAGAAGTGGTGACAGTGGACATCCTTATCTTGTTCCAGTTCTTATGGGGAATGCTTTCAACTCTTCCCCATTTGGTATGATGTTGGCTGTGGGTTTGTCATATATGGCTTTCATTATGTTGAGGTATGTTCCTTCTATGCCTAGTTTATTAAGGGTTTTTATCATAAAGGGGTGCTAGATTTTATCAAATGCTTTTCTGCATCTATTGAGATGATCATATGGCTTTTGTTTTTAATTCTGTTTATGTGGTTAATCACATTTATTTATTTGGGTATGTTGAATCATCCTTGCATTCCTGGGATAAAACCCTGTTCCTCTGTGTTTGTCACAGTCCAAGCTGGTGCTGGGGAATGTTCCTGTGGGACCCAGCAACAAGGAGACTAAGGGGCTGTCTTCCCTGGCTGGATAGAGGCACCCAGTGTATGCGCAAGTGATATGGCACCCATAATCTCAGCTCGGGTCTGTAGCGGAAGTGAGTTACCCTGTGCAGGCATGCACCCTGGTGCTCTGCTCCCAAGAATCTGTCAGTTGGCCGATGGCAGCAGTGCCTGGATTCCTCAGGGTAGAAGGATTGTCTGACAGATCACGAACTGGCAGACTGCCACAGATGTGAAGGGGAGGAAAAGTACACTCTCACCTACCCATTCGCCTGGACTTCAAGTCCCTCAGAAATCAGTCTCTATCAAAATGCTGTTCCTTCTTGTTCTGCTCCACAACTTCTTCCCATGGCATCTCTGGTAAAGGTAAGTTCTTGCACCTTTCCCTCAATATTTCACCCGGGCTATGCTTTTTCACCTGAAACTTTTTCTTCTTTTTGGCAGGAGCTGGTGACTAACGTCTCTAATTATCCATCTGGCCCTCTCCCCCAGTCTTCCTGTACTTTTAAAGAAGAGGATAGGTCAAGATAGCTTTCCTAACTTCCTAACTCTAGAAATTTTATTATTCTCACAGATGTTTAGAATATATAGTCACATATTTTAGAAATGTCGACTTTCTTTCCCTTTCTCAATTTTATCTGAACCCTCTCAATTTAGCTTCTATATCCTACAGCTTCCGTTAGTGTAGGACTGTTCTGGAAAGGATATCTGGGTAGTGGATTTCAACGGTTTACAGGGCTTAACCTTTTTCCACAACAGCCTTTACACAGGTTTCCTTATGCATACCTTTGAATCAGAGTGCGAAGAACACTGACTTAATTTTTACTGCTATACTCTGATTAGCTGGTCAAGTTTGTAAGGGGTATCATTTATCTGTAGGTGATTCTGAAGTTCCCAGTCGCTCAAATCTATACAAACTCCTGTGCCATTCCCCCTGCTTCTTTTCTCATAGCTGATGACATCATGTGGATCTTGTTTTGTATTTTGTTTTTTTCAGTTTTGGTTTTGTCTGTGTGTGTGATTTCATAACAGCTTTACTGACATATAATTCATGTACCATAAAATTCACCTTCTTAAAATAGACAAATCAGTAGTTTTTAGTATATTCATAGAATTGTGCAACCATAATGATCTAATATTAGACAGTTTTCCTCATCTTAATAAGAAATCCATTAGCAGTCACTCCACATGATCTCTTTCCAATAATCTCTGGAAACCACTAATGTATTATATGTCTGCATAGATTTGCTTATTCTGGGCATCTCAAAAAAATGGAATTATACAATATTTTTTGTAGCTCACTTCTTTCACACAGCATAATGTTTCGAGGCTCATCCATATTGTACCATGTTTATATTGCTCAGTAATATTTTATTATATGGATATGCCATACTTTATTTATCCATTTATCATGTGATAGACATTTGAGTTGTTTTAGTCAGGTCATCTATTTACTTTCTAATATATTCTTGGAGAATGTTATTGCTTTTAGCTGTCTATAATTTCACTAATCCAAAACTGCCTTCAGCCACCTGCCCTCACTAAACCTTTAGTCACCCAATCAAGTTTGATTTTACCTAAACAAAGACAATTTTATATCTATTTAAATATGCAAATTTAGAGAAAAGTATAAGGATAAATGAAAGTAAAAAGGAAGTGAGGAACCATTTATGTAGGGTTATAAAACAGACATATGTTGAGAATGGTTCGTGTAATATATGTCTCAAAAAGGGTATCATGAAAATACAGACTTAATGGCTGTAATTTTCAAGGTTCACAACGAACTCCTAAAATTTAAACTTTCCTAGCTTTTTTTTTCTTTTTTTACCCTTAGACTATTTTAGTCAACTTTAGCAATGTGGAGCATACTGAGCTATAGTATTTCCATTAATACCTTTTGTTGACTCAGGCTGAGACAGAATCAGATCCACTGCATGTCTTTGGGGACTGAGGAGGGAATCCTTTCATATTTTATTTCTGTTAAGTATTCTTTTAAAGAGAATATAAAATACCTTACAGTTTAAGTATTGTATTTAGAAGAGTCTCTAAAGAATTTGATTACCTTATTGAAACTCTGCGCTGGTTTTAGTGAAATCATCTTGAGATACACAAACATTTTACAGATCGTATCTTATTTTGGAATAAAAATAGAGATATTTTGAGATACGACCACAGTAGAGTGACATTGCCTAGTACTGTCTTCAACAAATTGACAATAAAAATGCTTTTCTGCCTTAGTCAAGAACTAATAGGCTAAATTTCAGAATTTCTTTTAGTAGCATAGTTGTATTATTTAATAAATAATGCTCCATGGTTGTAACAATCAAGACACTTCTAGCACAAGAAAGATACAAGCTTTAGATTTACAAAAGGATACATGCTTTGCATATATGGGGTAAACAGATTCCTTTTCAGAAGTAAAGTCAGGCTTGTTTTTGAAAAGGTCTATCCATACCATTTTTAATTATTTATTTTATTATTTTTAAGACTACAAACTTAAATATAGGTATGTGACATATATTGTAAAGGGAAGGAACATTGTAAACAGTTCCCACATCTTATCTTTTTTGTTTTGTTGCTTTACTCAATTTTAAATCCTTCATTACTTTCCTTGTCTCAGTTTACTCATTCATTCAGTTATTTCTAAAAGTATAGTAATAAATGTTCAAGAACCTCTCCCATGTCTGTCTTTACCAATTTCTTGATTATTATATTAACTGGTTTTAAGTTAATTCCACAAATTGTACAGTTATTAACCACTTAGTGTTCTATTAAGTTCTGCTGGTAACTTTGTGGGCGAGGTCGGATAAGGCATGGTTCCCGCTGATACTGCCTGTCGATCAGTGCAAAAAGACCTCTCTGCCCTAAGCTTCCCCGGACAGAGGGCCTTGAATGAAAATAAATTTGTTACAGAACACACAGACAATTCCAAGAACAATTCATAATCTTAAACATTTTCTGTCATGATTAGCACCATTCAGATCCCAAGAAAACTTCACAATATATCTTGGCATATGTTATTGGAACAAAAGGTGACTGGATCCAAATGCTTTGATTTGTGGGTTGCACTATTACCTATGTCAGACACTGGCATACTCTTCCAGAGTGGAGAAAACGTTTGAGAGGAAGAAGCACTTAAAAACAAAAGAGACATTAATTTTGAAAATCCTTCTTTTCAGTTCATATGAATGCTTTAGATTCTTCTGTAATGAAATACTGTTTCCCAGGAATGTTGAGTGTCCTATTTTCTTGTATCTCTTTGTGCCTGTATTTGTAGGCCTAAAGGTACTCAGAAATAAGCATTTATTTTTGAAAGTGTTGCACATACTGGATGGGGAACATTTTTCAATATTTAACCACATACATTACTCTTAAATTTGAATAAATGTATGTTTAAATTCAATATACATAAAACATGATGTCAATTATTAGATGGTTCACTGGATGGACATTGAATAATAGACTCATGAATAGTTCTATTTTTATAAAAATACTTAATGGTTTAAAATAAAAATTTCATAAAATTAATTCTAAAATTGTCTTTACATAATTGTGTTAATTTTTTTATATTTTATATTTTTTATTTTAGTATTTTGAATATTTTAGAACTTAAATATGAGAAATAATTTTAATTTAAAATTTTTACATTTACTTTGAATTACAACTTTTATTAAAATGTACTGAATTTTCATATACTTTTAACATAATTAAAGTTTATTTCTTTAGATGATTATGTGTAAATATCAATTATTATTATGAGCATTGTAAGTGATTTTGCTGAAATGAAAGCAAGAAAAATATGTTGTATGAAATAGATGTTGGGTGTCCTGTAACAATTATGGAATGTATATGTATGTATAGTGTGCATGTGTATTTCTGCATTCTAATATCAACATCTTCTCCACACAGCATCCTGGTATTTGGAGTAATATCTACATTTTTCAATCTTATAAAAATGATAGCTTGACACTTTAAAAAAATGCTATTAGCAAGGTATATTTGCTAACAGTTTAAGAGAATAGAACATATATTATTTACATTTTTAGTTTTAGTTTTTTTATTTCAGAATATTATAGGGATATAAACGTTTCAGTTACATAATTTGCTATTGTGCAGTTTGAGTCAAAGTTATATGTGTGCCCATCACCAAGATAGTGTGCATTGTACCCATTAGGTATGAATTTACCCATCCCCACCACCCCCACCTGCTTGGTTGCTGTTGAGTTTTACTACTATATGTGCACATGAGTGTTGATCAATTAGTTCCAATTTAATAGTGAGTACATGTGGTATTTGTTTTTCCATTCTTTAGATACTTTGCTTAGAAGAATGGTCTTCAGTTCCATCCAGCTTGTTACAAAAAGTATTACTTCACCACTTTTTATGGCTGAGTAGTACTCCATAGTATACATATACCGCATTTTATTAAACTACTCAGGTATTGATGGGCACTTGAGTTGATTCCACATCTTTGTGATTGTGAATTGTGCTGCAATAAACATTCGAATGCACATGTCTTTTTGATATAGTGACTTTTTTTCCTTTGAGTAAATACCCAATAGTGGGATTTCTGGATCAAATGGTAGGTCTACTTTTATGGTTCCTTGTGGTTTTGATTTGCATTGCCCTGATGATTAGAGACTTTGAGCATTTTTTCATATGCTTACTGGCCATTAGTCTACCTTCTTTTGAAAAGCTTCTGTTCATGTCTTTTGCCCACTTTTTCATGGGATTGTTTGTTTTTTTCTTACTGATTTGTTTGAGTTCTTTGTAGATTCTGGTTATCAGCCATTTATTAGATGTATAGCATACAAATATTTTCTCCCATTCTCTAGGTTGTCTGTTCACTCTGTTGGTGTTTCCTTGGCTGTACAGAAGCTTTTTAGTTTAATCAAGTCCCATTTGTTAATTTTTGTTGTTGTGATTGCCTTTGGTGTCTTCTTCATAAATTCTTTGCCTAGGCTGATATCTAGAAGAGTTTTTCCAACATTTTCTTCTAGAATTCTTATAGTTTCATGTCTTAGGTTTAGGTCTGTTATCCATTGTGAATTAATTTTTGTGAGTGGTGAGAGGTACAGATCCTGCTTCAGTCTTCTACATGTGGCTATCCAATTTTCCCAGCACCATTTATTGAATTGATTTATAGTTGTAAATATAAGACATATGGATATGTGGGCCTGCATTTGTACTCATGTCCTGAGTCCTTGGTCCTGTTATTGTCAAACTAACATGACAAAATATCCTATTTTCAATATTCATTTTTTATATTATAAAAATGATATTCATTATAGAAAATGTGACCAATATATGAAGGTATAAAATTTTAAAAACAAAAATACCCACAATCCAGCCAGATGCAATGACTCATCCCTGTAGTCCCAGCTACTCTGGAGGCTGAGACCTGAGGCAGGAGGATCCTTTGAGTCTCTTAAAAAAAAAAAGCAATTGCAAAAAGTAAAAATCCCCCAAATCTAACACCTTCAGAAAATTACTGTTAATATTTATTTTAAATGTAGTGGTTAAATATTATTTAGTTATGATTATGTTCTATATAAAAGTTTTAAAATGTTGACCTTTTTGTATTGTTTTCTATTTATGAAAACAAAATTTCACTTGGAAAAAATGTGCACATTAAAAATATTAAAAATTGTCTAAAATGTTTACAACTCGTGAATAATAACAGTATTTTTGGTATACTTTTAAAATACTATTCTTATATATGCATATGCATTTGTATACTGAATCTTTCATAATTACTGAAGGAACATAGTTGGTCCTGAGATTCAAGAGAAAATGAAAAGGGGGCTAAATGACAGATAATATCATATTTTGAGTGATTCATTATTATTTCTCAATTAAAATCAAAGCAACACAATGGACCAACTAATTCAATATGAGTTTTAATTATCAAGAAAAGTATTAATTACATTTCTTGGCTATTAAAATGGATTTTATGTTGCTCTTAGCTGGTAATAACTTTTCAAGAGGCAAATAAAACAAAACAAAACTTTGGTTTAACAATTCACTGATCCTGACAGCTCAACTGAATAGTTTAGATATTATTACCAGTTGTCTGAAGATAAAAACACATTTTATGTTCTAAGTTTCTATCAACTTTGGAAAAACATTCCATCTTTACTCTTGAAGGATATGTACTCAAGAGATATTTCCTGATACAGGAAAGAGTAATAGCTGAAGAGAATATTGCAAGGTTAAGCTTCACATTTTAGGCTAAAGAATTGATCAGGAATTGATTTTTCTGTAGAATTGATTGCTGCATAATTGATTTCTTATTGAAACAGAATAGAATGTTTTGCTAATCCATTCATAACACTTTTTTATTCTTAAATGTAAATTATTATCTATCTTGTAATTTTTTTGGAGTATAGATTCAATATTGTTTTTCATTTAAGAAGATTTACTAGTGCCGTTATTTCTCATCCCATATGCATTTGAAGATCTCTTTCAATTTTCTGCATAAATGGGAAATAAGTTGAATGGCATGCAATTTCTGATTTTTAACATTTTCTTCTAAAATTTGATCACATTACTTCATCATCTTCTGCAGAGCAGATGTCTGAGACTAATCTATTATTTATTCCCTTTTCTATCTGGAAGCTTCTCAGATTTTTACTTTATTTTCATAAATCAAAAGTTTGCTAGGCTACATATGATAGTCTCTTTTCATTGATTTTTGTTTCTTAAAGTGTAGTAATAGTTTGGATATGCATTCTAAGTTCCCTGTAATCTAAATAAATTTTTATGATTCGTTTATTTTATAGATCCTGTTTCAGTTCATCTCACTTCCTTCTTGCAGATATTTCCACAGAAACATCTATAATTCCATTGTTTTTCATTACTTGTTGTCAATATCAATCATTTGCTCCTTTAATTTCTTTTTATATTTGCTTTTCTCTTCTGTATATAAAATTTCTCTTCCACATCTCTTGTCTAGTTTTTACCATTGAAAGTTTTGCCCTTTAATTTTCTTTTTTTCCTTATGTTATTATTCTCTCTTTTCATTCCTATTAAAATCTATTTATAATGCAATAGCATTTTCTTAATATTCTTCTAATGCTTAAAAGATAGCATTTTCAAGGGCTCTTTTTTCTTTTCCATAGTCAGAATTATATTCCAATTCAGTGTACATTAATGTATTTTTTATAATATAAACCATGTAGTTTGGTTGTTTCCTCTGTTTGTTACAGCTTTTTACTCATACTCAAAGAAAATTTCATCTATGTTAACTCTTTGCCAACAGAATTGGTGTCCTTGCCCTCTTTTCTGAAAAATGATGTACTATTCCAATCATTTCCCCAAATCCAGTGCTTTCTGAAATCCCACGCTTTCTGAACCACAGAACATAGACAATCATTTGAATGACTATATTCTCTATTCTTCCAAGAATCAGAGAAAATTGTGCACAATTAGTATTATTGTAAATGCAAAGCAGGCAAGCTAATTTATTACAATAAATACATGTCTTGGGAATTAAGGATTTAATTCTCTCTAGAAACTCAGGTGGAAAAACTGAGTGAGTTGACGTAAAGGGTCTCTAATCCAATGTATAGTATCTAAAAAACTTTCTTCTGCTTGATAAAGCTATCTAAACTAAAAATTTCCACCCCATTGCTTATTGAACATCAGTGCCTATCACCTTGCTTTCTACTGGTAATATAAAAAAATGAATAAGATAGTCCCTACCACTAGGAATTGAATAGTTTGATGGAGCACACAGAAACATTTAGAAATAATTTCAGTGAAATATGGTGCTATGTTGATGGAAGAGTATTTTGGTCTTTTCTTTGCCAGGAGTACTACCAGTCTTCTTCTGGTTTCATAACTGTCTTCAGATCTTGACTCAAATGTTACTCACTCAAATGTGAGGTCTTCTTTGGCCTACCTATCCAAAATTCCAATCCCTCACCCTTCTCCACATTGTCTACTCCTTCCTTGCTGCACTTTTTTTTCTTAACAAGTATCACTATTTAGCACATTGTATGTTTTACTTATTTATTATCTGCCTTTCCCCACTAAAATGTTAGTTTATGTGGGCAGGAATTTTTGTCTCTTTTATTTCCTTTTTTAATCTTTTTTCTTTTTTGTCTGTATTTTCTATCTATTTTTTAAATCTATTTTCTTTTTATCTTTATTGTTTGGCAGGTGTATGTAGTCAATGAGTATATGCTAAACAAAAATTGTGAGGGATATGTATGTATTATTGTTGTGAGTAAGGACTAATGGGAAAGAAATTTATTTTACTTTGGTGCTCATTTTATATCAAGCATTGTTCTCTTGCTAAATTTTCACAGCAATCCACTGAGATTCATACCATTATCAACATTTGTTTTATATATATCAAGGGATTGTTTCAGAGTTCTCATATCTAGTAGGGAAAATGAACTGTAAAATCTTGTATTACAGAACTCATTCACTACAAATGAAAGCTTACTAGAATACTAGAGAAATGTTTTGAAGAATAAATAGGAGTCTGTTAAGTAGATGGAATGGAACTGACATTCAGGCAAAGAGAAGAGGGCATGCAAAGGCAGAAATCTAAAATACTAAGGAATTTTAATATGATATTTTAAATAATGTTAGACTTTTATTTTTATTTATTTGATATACTTTTTCCTATAATTGGTCATAATTTGGGTTTATTTTAGGTTAAATCATTGGATAGAAGGATAATTAGCAATTATGGCATTGGCCCTTTGGAAAAATACAATTACCTAATAATTCTGACTTTAGGTATGGTTTCTATGTTTTAACTGAAAGAACAAGTAGATACTGCTCATGTGTATTATAGAATTTTATCGAGAATTAGAAAGTCTTGTATTTAAAATACCCATGATGGGAATTTTTTTAATGAGAAGTGAGACCTATGATTTTGTCTAAATAGAACCCTCTCTTCGATTACACGCAAGCTATGGATTTAGGAGATGAGTCATTGTTCCCTGGCCACAGTAAATGCACATTCTTGTATGATCTACTCTTTATTTAGTTTCTCAATTCCTCATCGAATCCACTTTATCTTTCTTGGACTATGTGTACCTGCTGTCTGATTACAGGGATTGATTTTGACTCCGTGAGGCATTTTTACATTCTTTCCCTTATTTAAGACATACGTCCCATTTTATACTCCCCCTATTCCCAGTGGTAGATTTCTAAACTGGTCACATCCCTCTCACTCTCATTTCCAAAAGGGAAAACTAAACAATTCTTACAGTATTTTAAATATTTCTCAATATGATAAAATAATCAGAACCTCTTCCAGAAAAATAAGTGTATCAAATGTATTTTGTTATTTTAAAATTAGTAACATTAATCAGATGTTTCATAATGCCTACTGTTCTCTCTAGCATTTGTTAGATTGTGTATTAGATTTTAAAATATTACCTTCCATCTTATTCACCCCCATCATTTAGAGTTACAGAGATCTAGAAAGATTAAGTTATTTACCAATATCTCATAAGTAGTTAGTAGAGAATATGGAACTGCTGTCCCCTATCCAAGGACTTTTGGTACTAAACCATATTGTCTCATCCTGGGTATAGGATGTTAGTTAGGCAGGTGTATTGTTTTTAGAGTGGTTGTTTTCTCTTGATTTCCAATTGTTTTAGCATATATTCTAAGAAAATTGAGTAGTGTTTTCAGCAGTGCAGTGGCAAATAATCATGGTCTTCATTTAGCTGGATGTCATAGGACTAGACTTACGCTGGCAACTATTTAATCATCTGTCAGCCTCTTGTTGGAGACTTTGAGCTAATCAATATCCAATCATGCATTTATGCCATCTGTATTCAGTTCAGTTTCAAGCATGGGCCTGACTCTATTTAGATTCTATTTAGACTCAATGTATTCCACTCTGCAATCCTGTTATCACCATTATGTATTTCTTATTACTGTAGTTTTCTCAATTCTCCTTGTCTTCCTTTTTGGCTCCCTTCTTCAATAATGATTCAAGATGCCTTTAAAAAATCTGATCATACCTACAAAGCAAAAGCCTAGTTGAAGACATGTAAATCACCAATTAAGATTTAGGATTACAGAATTGAAAAAAAAAAAACTGTAGAGATCTTCTAATCCAGGGGTATCAAAATCTGAGCATTCCTGAGACTCGTTCAGGGGGTATTGCAAGGTCAAAACTACTTTCTTAAAAATATTAAGATGAGAAAATCCCACTGTTACTATTAAGCCAATAAATTTGCAAAATGCAAAATAATGCCATGCTTCTCAATGATATTTTTTGTTATGGAAAAGAATAATTTTGTTTTGTTCTTATAAATAATGTTTTATGTTACTATAAAATGAGTTTTTATTTCAAAATGAATTAATAAACACATTTTTAAAAATTTCTCAGTTTTAACTACCATTGCAATAGAAGTTATCACACACTTTAAACCCTGAGTTGCAACTTTAAAATTAATAAGCTGTACAATTTAAGACAAGTTAACTAACCATGCCCAGCCACCTATTTTGAAATTGGGTACTAAAATAGTACTAACTAAACATAAAATAAATTTTATTTATTATTATTAAGATTCAGGATATTTATGTAGCCTTTTAGAAATTTTGAAAGCAATTTATAAACAAAAATGTTTTATAATAATATTTTAGCTGACTGTCATTAGTGTTTGATAGTCTATATATGCCCTAAATGGACTGCAAAGATATAATTTTCAAAATCAGAATTCCAGGTGCATGTTAAATGTTCCACTTTTTCATTGTCTAGGAATGGCACTGCTTTATTTCGTGGCTTTATTGCTTTGTTAGTAAAACCAAATGATTCTTGCGGTAGTTTAAAAATGCCTCAATCTATATTTTGAAAAGATTTTAAAGCTACTCCAAAAATAATGATAAAATAATCAGAACCTCTTCCACTAAAATGAAGGCAGCAAATATACTTTATTACTTGTCTTTTGGTAACATTAATCAGATGTTTCATAATGTCTTTATTTTATGGCTTTCTATTTTCTAAGTTTATTTTATTTTATTTTTATTTCAAAATATTAAGGGGCTACAAATGTTTTTGGTCACATGGATAGCTTTTATAATGCTTGAGTCACGGCTCTAAGTGTGCCCATCACACAAATAGTGTTTATTGTACTCGTTAGGTAGGTTTTCACCCATCCCCCCTTCCCTCTCTCCCAACCCCCCTACTTGATTTCCACTGAGTTTTACTTCCCTCTGTGTACATGTGTGCTCATCACCTCGTTCCAATTTATTAGAGAGTACATGTGGTGTTTGTTTTTCCATTCTTTAGATACTTCGCTTAGGATAATGGTCTCCAGTTCCATCCAAAGTGCTGCAAAAGGCATTAATTCATTCTTTTTATGGCTGGGTAGTACTCCATGGCATACATACACCACATTTTGTTAATCCACTCATGAATTGATGGGCACTTGGGTTCATTCCACATCTTTGTGAATGTGAATTGTGCTGCAATAAACATTTGAGTTCGGGTGTCTTTTTGATAAAATGACTTCTTTTCCATTGGGTATATACCCAGTAGTGGGATTGCTGGATCGAATGGTAGGTCTACTTTTAGTTCTTTGAGGAATCTCCATACTGTTTTCCACAGTAGTTGAACTAGTTTGCAGTCCCATCGACAGTGTATAAGTGTTCCTTTCTCTCTGCATCCATGCCAGCATCTGTTGTTTTTGGACTTTTAATAAAAGCCATTCCAACAGGGGTGAGGTGGTATCTCATTGTGGTTTTAATTTGCATTTCCTTGAAGACTGGTGACATTGAACATATTTTCATATGTTTATTGGTGATTTGTCTATCTTCTTTGGAAAACTTATGTTCATGTCTTTTGCCCACTTTTTAATGAAGTTTTTTGTTTTATTCTTACTGATTTGCTTGAGTTCTTTGTAGATTCTAGTTATTAGCCCTTATCAGATGTATAGCTTGCTAATATTTTCTTCCATTCTGTAGGTTGTCTATTTGCTCCACAGTTATAAAAAACTATTTGTCTACCAGCATACTAAAGAAAATAATATTTCTAATACAGAGGATCTATTCAGTTACAGAATAACTCATAGATAAGCAAAGTAATGAAATATTGGTTCACTGCATAAAATATTTAAGATGACTCTCCATAATTTAAAGATTTCCTTTTATTATTTTCTTTCAAGACTTTCATATTATAAAGTCTTGATTAGGTGTGACTACCTTTAATGACTATAACTTCTCTGAATCTTCTTAAAGAGAGGAATGTATCCTGGTGTATCAACTTGCTGCAACTAATTGCAGTTTACAAAATGATTAGAAGATGAGCTCTATTCAAAATCAGAAACCCTGAAAATATAATTCAGGAAAATTTATCTTAATAAAGAGAAGATAGATCATAGAAAAACATATTTCACTTTCAGTTGTGGAGAAGGTATTTATTTTGCACTTATTTTATGTATTATAGTTATTCTTTACATATAACAAAAGGATTCAGCTATTAAGGTTGTGTCCATCATATTCTTCAGGATGGTGGAAGGATAGAGGTGATCTAGCCTCATGTTATCCTTTTATTTCATTTGGGACAGTGTGCATGGTTTTTCTTGAAAACTTTTAGGAACAGTTTAAATCTAAGATATGCAATGGCAAACTGGTTGACAATGGAATTAAATCCCTAATGCTATCACTAATAGTACAATTCCCTAACAAATTTAAGGTGTGGACTAAAGCACACATTATCTGCAGAAATTTAAGGAAAGCAAATGCATATGAAGCAAAACTGTGAATCTTAACTCATTCTATAATGTGGATATATATAGAAAAAGTAACTGCTTTACTTTTGCAATATCTAGCCTGTGAATTTTTCTTCTGAATCCCAACCTATGCATAGTGTGCCTTGTAGGGGGAGTGGTGGGGAGTGACTATCCTAATGATTCTATCAAAAACAATTTAAGCATTTAAACTATTGTTTAATATTTATTTATTTTTGTATAAAAATTAGTTTCTCAAATAAATCTCTTTACCCTTACAACCACCATCATCCTATATGAGCAAAAGGGTTGAAGCTTTTATGTCTTGTTAATTAAGAGATATAGGGACTTCATGCTGGTTTTGGGGTGTGCAAAGGCATGCACCTGCTGGTCTCCAGGGCAGTAATTCTTTTCCACTTACAATACATCTTGCGGGTAAATTTACATTCTCTTCTTTCGTTATGTGTACAGAAGGACACTCAGACATTTCCCCAGTGCTGACTCAACTTCTATTCAGCCCTCTTAAGCTACCAACTACTGTGATCCAGCCTGTGGTCTGAAAGAGGTCACCTCACCACATCATGACACACAACATGGTGGGTCCTCTGGCTCTCAATGTATTTCCAATCCATATAGGAGGTAAAACCAGTATAAAAGCTAAATTTGAAAGCTTTTCTCTCCTTGATCACATTTTGTTTTAGACTATTTATGAGATACTCTGCAAAGTTGCCTCCTGCCAGTGGGTGATATAGATAGTTGGGGGAGAGCTCTGCTGTTGATGCTCTTTTTCAAGAAAACATTTCATCTCCTTTCTACAACATCTCCAGGATTAAAACAGTGTGAGATTTTCTTTTACTTCTTCAAACTCATAGTTTCTTTCTTCCTGAGTTGAGCTAAATCTTAATGGTGGATATAGAAGGAGAAAATTTTGAGAGTGGCTTTGCAGGGCTGGCTTTGGTGTGTTGCATCAGAACTAAAAAAAATTCTGGTAAATTCTCTTTTAAGACAGTATCCAGGCTTGCAGTTTCAATATGTATGTCTGTATTCATGTAAAAAAAAAAAAAAACCCAAACAACAGAATAATAGAAAGACAAAATAGAAATATCTCAAGATATTCTGTTAAACCTCTGGATGGTTAGATAATAGATCACTATATATACACATATACATATGTACACATAATATATACAGATATATACTTTTAATTTGCCGTACTTTGCCTTAATTTTATGGTTGGAAAAATGTATTTAAAATACCCTTTTTACTTAGAAATACCACTAAAATTATTTTTCCCAGAACCCCGCCCCATCCCAATAACATAGAAAATAAAATAGAACAAAGGAGAAATAAGACATAATGGGGTTTATTTTTTCTGTCAATGGAAAAGAGCTCAAACTCTGTGAAATAATTTAAAGAGATTTATTCTTAGCCGAATATGTATTACCAAGGCCTGGAGAGCAACGCGAAAGAAGTCTTGAGCAAGTGGTCTTGCCATGGTTGGGTTACCGTTTGGTTTTATACATTTTAGAGAGACAGGAATTGCATGTAATATCATAAATCAATACATGGAAGGCGTGCACTGGTTTGGCCAGGAAAGACAGGACCTGTTGAAGCAGGGGATTACAAATTGTAGGTGGGTTTAAAGGTTCTTTGACTTGTAATTGGTTAAAGAAATTAATCTTTGTATAAAGACTTACAATGTTTTAAGATAAAGGAGTCTGTTAATCAGAGACAAGCCACCGGACATATACTGGACATATACCCAGACTCAAGTGATCCGTTAAATAAATTGATGACCTGCCAGTGTGGTTTAACCTTTGTCTTATATAGCCTTAGGTTTGTTAATAATTTTGTATCTTATCGTTATGAAAAATAACTCCAAAAGGGACAGGGCACAATTAGGTGTGTCTGACCTCCCTTCTCATGGCCGGCAACTCAGCTTTAAGGTTTTACTTGGGGGTCCCCTTGGCCAAGACAGAGACCATTCAGTCACTTGAGGGGACTTAAGATTTTATTTTATTTCACAGTTCACAGTCAATAACTTCCTTACAATAAAACTGTAACTTACAGATTTAAGTTATGAACAACCTTACTTATGTGTAAAAATGTAAAACAAAAACCATGTGTTATTTCCTTTCTCTCCACAACATGGTAATGCCTGATTAAAGTACAATAGCAGTCAGCTGGCTTTATGTAATAGTGACCTTGTTTATGTAAAGAAGATATAAGAAACTTATTTAAGTGGACCAAAAAAGGATAAATTTTAATCAGAACACAAGAGATTTTTCCAAAGGAAGCATCTTTCTAAAATCCCTTTTTAATCTCTATAATAAAGAGAATGGACCAATGATCTCTGAGGTCCCTTCCTACCACAGTGTTCTCTCATAGCATGAAATCTGACTCCCTAATGAAGGATAATGCTGCACTGCATCAGGCCAAAGAGATTTACTGATACAAAATATGAGAAACCCCTATTAATAGCAGAGTGAAGGAAGTCTATGACTGGCTGACAGCTTATGTTTTTCAGAATAACAACAACAACAACAAAATAGAACTGAATCTGAGTTAAAATAATGATGCTAAAATAATATTGTTAACATGAAGCCAAAGCTTTCAGTATTTTGATTTTAACACTAGATTTAATTGCACATTTAGGTAATATATAATTTTGCTTACATTGATGGAATTAGGTTTTAAATATAGTGAATGCTACAAGCAAAATATTTCATTTTTTTATTTTCCATATCTCATAGCATTCATTAGGGTCAACCAGGTGAGACTTGATAGCACTAGTTAATTGCAGTGAAACTTCATTTATAGGGAAGCTCATTTTATGGCTGAATCCACTGTGCAAAACCAACCAAAACCCTCCATAAATGTGGGAAACTGCCCTTAAGCAACTTCAAATCTTTGTCATGGACACACACATATGTGTGTATGTACAAAGCATATATGTATAAAATATATATTTATATGTCATAAATATTAATGTTTTCTAATATAATATATATTTATTTAAATATGTATGAAACTTAATACTCATTTGTTTTAATGAAATGGCTTAAAATCCATAATTTAAAATTCAAAGTTATAAGTTATGAGTAAAGGATAGGTATGGGAAAAAAAGAAAAAATGGATGGGATAATATATTTTACAAGCAAAATAAAATGATAGGAACATGAAAAAAAAAATGGATGGCAAACTGGTAGTAAGGAAAAGGAGAGAAACTATAAAAAGCAAACACAAGAGCAAAAAGTTTAGTGACTTGAGGCCTCTGAAAGGTACAAGAAAATCATTCTTATATACCTACCTGAATGCCAAACGAGGAATCATCGTATTAAGTCTCAGTATAACAATTAAGGATCATAATAATGCTAATTATTTAAGAAACCAGCAAAGTTTGTAATATTTTCTGAAAGTCTTCATCAAAGATTATTAAAGAAATATGACTCTTAAATGCATATATTTCAATTGTCTGAAAAATACACTTTTATAAAACCAGCTCATTTCATTGTAACAAATTTTAAATAGAGCTTACAGTGCTTTTGTAGTCTGTTCTCTTTATTCTTTCAATGGAACCATCTATTATTTTCCATACACAGTGTCAGCTAAAGTTGGTTTAAGGTCTTGTTTTATATTTAAACTTATCTATCTATTTATTTATTTATGTAGTTAGAGAGCCAAAGATTTTAAAATTCTGAGAATATCTCTTTGGATGGTATTTGTTTTGTGATCTAAAATACAATTTTTAAAATCCTGTGATTTATAACCTCTTGCTAGATTATAGCTACTGTAGGTTTGTAATTCATAAGTGATAGCTTATAGGACAAGTGATGGGTATAGGGCAATTAGGCATGATGTATTAAAGAAACTTACTGTAATTATGGTATATTTTTGTAAATATTCTAAATGAGAAAAAAATTAAATATTCTTTAAAGGGTTCTGTTTAATCCTCTTTTCTTTTTTATGTGGAGAACTGTTAGGAACAGACCTGGGTGCTGAGAAGGGGCAGGGGCACTTTTCTATAAAGTTGCATGAGGTGAGTGATAGATCCAGAGATCTTTTCTCTGAGTGACACAAAAATTGAAATCTGGTACTAACAACAGTATATAGTAACTAGATAAAGTCTGGGAGGCAAGAAATGGAGCTAAACATGGGCTATGGAATTGAGTAATGAGCAGTAATAGAGGTAAATGGAGGAAAAAATGTCTGAGACATTTGACAGCAATTCATGGGACAGTTGACATGTGTGCTGAATGTGTATAAAGGGGCTGCGATGGGATGAAAAGTTTCCTTAGAGACCTGTACTTCTGAGTGCCTAGCAGAATGTATTTGAATAAAAAGTTACACAATTTAAGTTTTAAAAAGTTTTACTTTAAGCACAATCATGTTTTGTAATACCTCAGAAAATAATTCCAATATGTAATACAGTTATGTTATGTAATGTAATATTCACTGCTATTATTAATAAAAAGATATTAATGATGTCTTCAAATATTAGTTCCTGGGTATTAATACAGTAAGGCAGTTGGCTATGCCATAATTAAAAAGCCAAATTCTAATTATTGCAATAACAAGTCATCTAATATTGCTATCATTATAATTACCATTTTTTTATAATTTGGCAAATTCTGTAGTACATTTAAAAAGGAGCATTTTGATTTAATTATACAAATGACTTTTATACAAAAAATTACATCCCTTCATATAGAATAATTATGCTCTTCATTGTTAAGAATATGTATAAGTTTCTATTATTTTTCAACTTAAACTCTCAAACCTAAATTTTATGCAGACTGCTGTACAGTTGCAATGGTAATAAATAGGCTACTGTTAGGGACAGTTCGATGTTTTCTTCCAATTTCTTCATTATCTAGCAATAACGGCATTGCATGGTCCTTTTGTTTCGTCTATTTCTAATTGTTTGAATAACTAAACTGTAAACTCCATGAAGATGAGGACCACCATATAGCACAGTGCTTGGCATATAGTAGACATTCATTATATACCTATCCAGTGATTAAAAGAATTAATGAATGAGTAGACTTTCCTTTTGTCCCCAATCCCTTTGACTGAAACTTGAGTGTTCTGCCTAATTCTATTCATTGTCATTCCTGACTGATTCCTGAAAGCTAATGCTGACTGGGACCAGATATCCCAGAATAATGACACCTCTCATTTTACCATAACAATTCAATTTCCTGAGTAATAATCCTGGAACGGAACTGTCCACTTTTGCAGTTGGGATAGCCTATCTGACAACTCAAGTACGAGGCCTTTAGTTTATTTTCCCATACCTGAGTTGCAATGTGTAGATTGTAACAAATGTCAGCTATTTCATAAAAATCAATTGATTGATTGATTAGATCCCCCCCCCCAGTTTTCTGTGATTTTTATCCACAATGCCTTGGGGGTAGTGATCATGTCTTGGATTAAGTAATCTTATGGAGTGTCTTAAACATCTTGTATGAGTCTATTAAATCAATGCATGTTTAGTTGTATTGATTTATTTAAAGTCATATTTATTTTTCTCCTTCAAATAACAGACTTTTAAGGTTTTTAGTCATATCTGTATCAAATATAGTATCTGGTATATATTATACAGAACTATTATTTTATTTTATTTTATTAATAAAAATATTAATTGTTCATTCATTCATTTAACATATATTCCACATAAGGTAGAATGGTAAAAACAGTAGTGACTATAATAATATGGTCTCTAACCAGAAGAGTTTACAGTCTAGTAGAGGATGCAAGAAATATAATATAATCTACTAAAACACAGAATATAGGAGTCATAAAAAATGGGAATACTGTGAATATCAGAATTCAATCTGGACCAGCCTCCATGGCCCAAGCCTGTAATTCCAGCATTTTGGGAGGCCAAGCTGGGAGGATTGCTTGAAGCCAGGAGTTTGAGATCAGCCTGAGAAACATAGCAAGACTCCGTCTCTTAAAAATCTGAAAAAAAGAAGAATTCAATCTGGTCTTATTCATCTGTCTCCTCTTCTAGCACAAAGTCTAACACTTTTATTAAAGTCCTACTATTTTTTCAAATTGTTTTTAATTATGCTGATTTTAAAACAGTTATATTTTAAAACATAAAACATATGTTACATCACTTACCAAATACAACACAATTATTCAACTTTTTAGAAATGAAATAAAGGCTTACCTTTTCTTTTTCTGACAAAACCTTTTCTAGACTCACCCAATTAACCATAATACCAATTAAAGCTAATATTATATTCTTACACAGCACATTTCTTATATGCATAAATGGATAGGAATGTGGTCTAGGGTTTAAAATCTAGGTACATATGCTAAGGTTGATCATCAATAGTTTAGTATAATGCTTTTCTGTTGTTGTTATATCATTAACATATGGATAGTTTCTGCTTTAGTGGTCATGGTCTTTTATTCCTGCCTTGGCCTTTTTAAAAAATCAGATAAGATTCATTTTTCCAAGAATTTAAATGTCTATTTATGCATCTTTATTTTTCTTCCCACCTAGTAGAGATTTAGAAAACATCACCACTCTTTTCCCTTTTGGCTTCTGAATCAGAAACTTTCCATTCCTCTTTGGAACAAACTAAGGTCCTTTATATTGAAATCCACCAAATTTTCCCAGAGTAAATATTTCACCCGTCCAATCTTGGTATAGGAGCAAATAAGGCTGTTTACATGAAACCACCAACACAGAGGTCATAACAAATGCATGAAATCCTTCTGGAATTGCTGTTATTGTTGTCGTAATTGTTTTTAGTGGAGAACCTTGACATTTGTTTCATGTATCTAGGTCCTTGTGTTCTCTGTTGCCGACCTCAAACAAACAATGAAGATATAAAGGGAATTACTGTACAAAAAAATGTACCAAAAAAATCCTTGTAAACATCTCTAAACTTCTCCTACCCAAACATAGAAAACCATCAATATTTTCTAATACATAAAACAGTTAGTATGATATTACAAATTTAATCCTCATATATTTCAGCTATGGTAGTAATAATTATAAGAAAGAAAGCATGTTGAGTATTATTATAAATATTACTGCAATTCTTTTTTCTCAGGAAAGATGTTTCATAAAAACTTTTTTTTAAAATCTATACTCTTACACCTTTTAAATTTTCTTTTAAATTTCAGAATATTATGGGGTACAAATGTTTTGGTTACATGATTTGTTTTTGTGCAGTTTGAGTCAAAGTTATAAGTGTGCCCATCACCAAGGTAGTGTGCATTGTACCTATTAGGTGTAAAGGTATCAGTCTCCTCCTCCCCACTCCCACCTACTTCATTTCCACTGAGTTTTACTACCATATGTACACATGAGTGTTGATCGATTAATTCCAATTTAATAGTGAGTACATTTGGTATTTGTTTTTCCATTCTTTAGATACTTCACTTAGAAGAATGGTCTCCTGTTCCATCCAGGTTGTTACAAAGGGTATTAGTTCACCATATTTATGGCTGCATAGTACTCCATAGTATACATATACCACATGTTATTAATCCACTTATGTATTGATGGGCACTTGGGTTGATTCCACATCTTTGCAATTGTGAATTGTGCTGCAATAAACATTTGAGTGTAGGTGTCATTTTGATAAAATGACTTTTTGTCCTTTGGGTAAATACACAACACCGGATTGCTAGATCAAATGGTAGTTCTACTTTTAGTTCTTTGAGCTATCTTGATACTATTTTCCATAGAGGTTGTACTAGTTTGCAGTCTCACCAACAGTGTTTAAGTTTTCCCTTCTTTCCACATCCATGCCAACATCTGTTGTTTTGAGGCTTTTTGGATAAAAGCCATTCTCACTGGGGTTAAGTGATATCTCATTGTGGTTTTGGTTTGCATTTCCCTGATGATTAGAAACTTTGAGCATTTTTTCATATGTTTGTTAGCCACTAGTCTACCTTCTTTTGAAAAGCTTCTGTTCATGTTTTTTGCCCACGTTTTTATGGGGTTGTTTGATTTTTTTCTTGCTGATTTGTCTGAGTTCTTTACAGATTCTAGTTACCAGCCCTTTAACAGATGTATAACATGCAAATATTTTCTCCCATTCTCTAGGTTGTCTAGTCACTCTGTTGCATAGGTCTATGTCTCTGTTTTTTTGTCAGTACCATGCTTTTTTGGTCACCATAGGACTGTAATATAGCTTGAAGTATTGTAAAGTGATGCCGCCCAATTTGTTCTTATTGCTTAAGGTTGCTTTGGCTATTTGGGGTCTTTTCTGGTTCCATACAAAGTGTAGAACTATTTTTCCAAGATCTGTGAAAAATGACATTGGTATTTTAATGGGGATTGCATTGAATCTGTAGATCACTTTGGGTAATATAGATATTTTAACAATATTGATTCTGCCAATCCATGAGCATGATATGTTTTCCCTGTGTCTACATCCTCTGCAATTTCCTTCCTTGGTGTTTCATAGCTCTCCCTTTAGAGGTCTTTCACCTCCTTAGTTAAATATATTCCTAAGTATTTTATTTTCTTTGTTGCTATTTTGAAAGGTATTAAATTGTTGATTTGGTTCTCAGCTTGACTGTTGTTGGCGTTTATGAATGCTACTGATTTGTGTACATTGATTTTGTAACCTGAGAATTTGCTGAATTTGTTTATCAATTCCAGGAGTCTCTTGGCAGAGTATTTTGGGTTTTCTATATATAAGATCAAGTCATCAGCAAAAAGTGATAGTTTGACCTCTTCTTTCCCCATTTGAATACTCTTGATTTCCTTCTCTTGTCTGATTGCTCTGGCTAGGATTTCCAGTACTATATTGAATAGAAGTGTTGACAGAGGGCAACCTTGTCTGGTTCCAGTTCTAAGTGGAAATGCTTTCAATTTTCCCCCATTCAGTATGATGTTGGCTGTGAGTCTGTCATATATGGATTTTATAATTTTGAGGTTAGTCCCATCTATGCCTATTTTGTTAAGCATTCTTATTATAAAAGGGTGCTGGATTTTGTCAAATGCTTTTTCTGCATCTGTGGAGAGGATCATACAGTCTTTGTTTTTGCTTCTATTTATGTGGTGAATTACATTTATAGATTTGCATATGTTGAACCATCTTGCATCTCTGGTATGAAGCCTACTTGGTCGTGGTGGATTATTTTTTTGATGTGCAGCTGAATTTTGTTTGCTGGGATTTTATTGAGAATTTTTGCATGTATATTCGTAAGGGATATTGGTCTGTAGTTTTCCTTTTTTGTCATGTCCTTTCCTGGCTTTAGTACGAAGGTGATATTGGCTTCCTAGAATGAGTTGGGGAGGATTCCTTCCTTCTTGATGTTATGGCATAATTTCTGCAGTATGGGAACTGACTCTTCTTTGAAGCTATGGTAAAATTTCGGTGTGAAACCACCTGGTCCAGGCCTTTTTTTTTTAGGGAGGGTTTTTATTGCTGCTTCAATTTTGGTAATTAATATTGTTGTGTTCAGGAATTCTGTTTCTTCCTGATTTAGCCTAGGGAGGCTGTGTGTTTCCATGAATTTGTCCATTTCCTCCATGTTTTCAAGGTTATGTGCATAGACATTTTTATAGTATTCAGAGATGATATTTTATATTTCTGTGGTATCAGTTGTGATTTCTCCTTTTTCATTTCTGATTGAGCTTATTAGAGTCCTGTCTTTTCTGCTTCTGGTTAGTCTAGTGAGAGGCCTGCCACTTTTGTTTATGTTTCCAAAGAACCTACTTTTTGTTTCATTCATCATCTGCATAATTATTTTGTTCTTGATTTCATTTAGTTCTGCTCTGATCTTGGTTATTTCTTTTCTTCTGCTGGGTTTGGGATTAGTTTGCTCTTCGTTTTCCAGCTGCTTGAGATGATTCATTACATTATTGATTTGTGATCTGTCTTTTGGACGTAGGCATTTATGGCTATGAATTTTCCTCTCAGGACTGCTTTCACTGTATCCCACAGATTTTGATGACTTGTGTCCTCTTTATCATTTAGTTCCAAGAATCTCTTGATCTCCATCTTAATTTCCTCCTTGACCCAGATATCATTTAGCAGTAGGTTGTTTAGTTTCCATGACTTTGTGTAAAGATGAGTGTTTCTGTTGGAGTTGATTTCTAATTTTATTCCACTGTGGTCTGAGATGATACATGGTATAATTTCTTTTTTTTTTTTAACTTTTTGAGACATACTTTGAGGCCTAGTTTTATCAAATCTTAGAGAATGTTCCATGAGCTGATGAGAATAACATATATTCAGTGGTTTTTGGATAGAATGTTCTATAAATGTATGTTAGTCCTATTTGTTCTAGAAGTCTGTTTAAGTCCATTTTTTCTTTGTATATTTTCTGTTTGGAGGATCTGTCCCATTCTATCAGAGGGTTGTTGAAGTCTCTAGCTATTACAGCACTGCTGTGTGTCATTTTGTTTAGATCAAGTAGGATTTGCTTTATGAGTCTGGGTGCTCCTGTGTTAGGTATGTAAATATTTAAAATTGTTATTTCTTATTATTGAATTGTTCCCTTTACCATTATATAATGACTATCCTTGTCTTTCTTACTTTTGTTGATTTGAAATCTATGTTATCTAATATGAAAATGCCTTCACCAGGTTTCTTTTGGTTTCCATTTGCATGGCATATTGTTTTCTACCCCTTCACCTTGAATCTGAATGAGTTTTTGTGGGTTTCTTGGAGAGAGCAAATACTTGGCTTGTATTTTTTTATCCATTTAGCCAGCCTCTGTCTCTTGAGTGGAGAGTTTAAGCCATTCACGTTTATTGAGAGAATTCATAAATGGGGTGGATTTCTGTTCTTCCTGTTGAGTAGAACTTTATTGCTCTGTTTTACCTCTTGAGTCATTGTGGTATCTTGGCTCTGACCTTTATCTTTTGGGTGATTTTATACTGGTTGGTGTTTACTGTGTTGATCCATATATGATGCAGTTCTGTTTGCTTCTTGTAGGGCAGGTCTGGTCTTGACAAATTCTCTCATTGTTTGTTTGTCTGAGAAGGTCATTATTTTTCCCTCATATAAGAAACTTAGTTTTTCAGGATATAAAATTCTAGCCTTGCCATTATTCTGTTTAAGAAGACAGAGGATGGGGTCCCAGTTCCTTCTGGCTTATACAGTCTCAGTTGAGACGTCTTCAGTCAGTCTGATAGGTTTTCCTTCATAAGTTACCTGATTTGTTTTCACCTTACTGCTCGTAGGAGTGCCTCTTTCCTGTTTACTTTGGCCAGTCTGATGACGATGTGTCGTGGTGATTGCCTCTTTGCAATGAATCTTCCGGGACTCCTTTGGGCTTCTTTTATCTGGATATCTAGATTTCTAGGAAGGCCAGGGGAATTTTCCTCTATTATTCCTTTGAATATATTTTCCAACCATTCTGTATTTTCTTCCTCACCCTCAGGGATGCCTATGATTCTTATTTTGGGCCTGTTTACATAATCCCACTTTTCTCATAGGTTTTGTTCTTTCCTCTTGTTTCTCCATTCATTCTCTTTGACTGACTTGTTTAGCTCAAAAGTGTTATCTTGACACTCTGAGATTCTTTCTTCTGCCTGATCTAGCTTATTCTTAAGGCTTTCCACTGTGTTTTGTAATTCCTTGAATGAGTTTTTCATTTCCAGAAGTTCTGTTTGATTTTCTTTAATAATTCAATTTCTATAGAGAATTTTCATGCATTTCCTGCATTGTTTTTGTGACTTCTTTGTTTTGGGTTTGTTTTTTCTCTTGTGTTTCATTGAGCATCCTTGCAATCATATTTGATATTATTCATCCTCCATTTTAATCTTTTCATTTACGTTGTTATCCATTGGTAAGGAGGTATTGTTTTCTTTTGGGGGTATCCTTTCACTTTGATTTTTCATATTTCTGGAGTTTTTTCACTGGTTCTGTCTCATCTGGCCTCTCAATTGAGAGCTGAGGGTGCTGGCTGATAGACCTGTCTCCAAGTCCCCAAAGATTGGTCCCTGACCATGCCAGGGAAAGGAATGCTGATCCTGAGTTGCCTTTGGGGTGCTCTAGCAGGTTTGATAGACCTCTTGGGTTACGCTGCTATGGCAGCTCTGTTTTCAGTTGCAGGCTTTACCAGGAACATGCCCCCTCCACAGTGAAACAAGCCTCTCAGGACCAAATACTCTTGTGTTTACTATGGGGGGGGATGGGCCATGGTCTCCCTGCACCACTATTGTTTCCTGGGGGTATGGGGTCCTGCCCTCCTATCCAAGCCACCAGCTGGTGATCCTGTGAAACACTGCTGCAGCAGGTTCATTCTTAGTGGCAAGCTTGGCTGGTAACACGCCCCTGCCATGGAGAAACAGGCTTCTCAGCACTGAGCACTCTCAAGGTTGTTATGGAGGGAAGAGGCTGCAGTGTTGCTGCACTGCTCTCACGTGTGGGGGACACCTGGTCCTGCCCATCTATCCAAGCTGCCAGGGGTGATCCTGTGAAACGCTGCTGTGGCAGCTCCACTCTTGGTGGTGGGCTCCGCCAGGAGCACCCGCTGCAGAGAAACAGGCCATTCAGCACCAAGCACTCTCATGGTTGCTATGGGAGGGTGGGGCCATGGTCTCCCTGCACCGCTTTCATGTCTTGGGGGCACTGGGTCCTGCCTGCCGGTCCAGGCCACCTATGGGTGATCCCCCATAGGGATCTTAGAGCTGTTGTGGCTCTACTGTCAGTGGCAGGTTTGGCTGTTAATGTGCCCCCATTGCAGAGAAACAGGTTTCTCAGCACAGAGCACTCTTGGGGTTCCTATGGGGTAGTGTGGCCACCACTACAGGCCGGCTTGAGCCAAAATTACTTTCTATGGTGACAGGAATGGAGGAGGTGCAGAAGAGGAGGCATCTAGGTGTAACAATGCAGGTTTTCTGGTCTCTCATGGAACTCTCCTGGGGGCGGGGGTGAGAGTTTTGTGTCCTGCTGCTCACTGGAGTCACCCACATGGGGGAGGGGAAGCCCCCCTTACCCTTTCACGGGACTCCAGACCTCTCTGGATTCAGTCTGTTCTCTCTTCTCTCTCTTCCTCTTTCTCAGCTTCACAACCCTTCTCAGTGGGGTCCCTGGACACCTCTGCTGTCTCTCCCTGTGATCCATATTTGTGCTTTAACTGTTCTCCACTCTCCTCAGTCCAACCTTCTACCCTTCAGCCAGGACAGTGCTACAAACCATGTCTTTAGTTGGCCATCTTGGCTCCCTCCCTATGTTTTATTTTTTATTACTTTATTTTTTCCTTTCAAGTTGTGGGTTTTTTCCCCACTTGTGCTTTGTTTCATCCCTTTTATCACTGAGAACTCACTAAAATCCAACAGCAAGAAATACTCTAAAATTAATAGAGAAACAAGGTGAGATTTAACAAGTGTTAATGAAGGAAATAGGATAGAAAGTTTTATATATTCAAGATCTTACAGTCATATTCGCAAAGCAAGAAGGCTGCTATAAAAAGAAGCAGTAAGAGAACATTAAAAAGTTATGAATTAAAAGTATAATTGCTAAAATAAAACAAACAAACAACTAATGTTAGGGCTATATAAGGGAATAAAAACGCCAGATGATCAAATTAGTCATCTAGAAAACTGAACCAAGAATTCTCCCCATCATTTGTTTATTTTTGTGGTCTGTCATAAATTAACTATAAACTTTTCCAAAATTAGTATTTATATAACATATTCTTTAACCAAATGCAACTGACAAATAAAATAATTAGAAAAATATTAAACCATTTGAGAAAATTTATTTTAAAATGTATAGAACAGACCTGGATTAAGGAGAATTCATAGCTGAAGTTACAGAATATTTAGAATAAAAATATTTAGAGAATGCAGCTAATCTATACCTAGAGAGTAAAGTCTGAGCAGAGTTCTGGAGAAAACTGTTAACTTTCAAGATATTCATGATAGAAGATACTAAAATGATGTGAGTCAAGCATTCAACAACAACAATAAAACTCGAAAAAGAAGCGTGAATCAAATCAAATAAATTTGTTGGATTGGTATGGAGAAATCAATAGCTTTCTTATATCTAATGAAAGAAAATGTGGGTTTAAAAAAAGGATTTTCCAATACCAATAGAAACTATAAAATTCTTAAATTTTATCCAAATATGCAAGATCTATATGAGGAAAATTATAGTATTTTACTCCTACTCATAATTAAAAACTAGAATAAATGGAATGAATATCTGGATGAAAAGAATCAATATTGTCAAGTGGAGGTGGAGGTATACCATCCAGACTCTTCTTCAGTGAAAGAGTTGTTGCCATAACTGCTATGAGAGCTGTGGACAGACAAGCTTCAGCTGTCATCGCAGCTGACAAAAACCACCTTGCCCAGGGCCACGTCCATCTCCTAGTCCCTCAAACCCAGTGACTGACTGATGAGTAATTGGGCCTTTTCAGCTCAACTGGGGACAACAGTGACTGGCCATTCTAACTTCAGAGATTCCAGTGGGTTGGCTGCAGCTGTCACTGGATCTGCTGCACTTCAACTTCTCCGTCTGACCACTGCTGTTTATTTTACTTTTCTTTCACAAGGCTCTTCTTAATAAACATTTTTCATGCTGTCTTGGTCTCCAAGTATCTTTCCCAGTGAACCTAGCCTATGGCAGTTGTCCTTTCCTCTCTAATTCATGTGAGGAATTTAACTTCTTCAGTTTAATTAATGAGCCAAAGCAATTGCCATCGAATTCAAAAAGAAAGTGGTGTTGGGGTGAGTTTTAAGGTTTATTTATTTGGAAGATTTATATGTTAAACTTTTATTTTAAAAAATTGTTGAAATGAAGAGAAGGTTCAAGTAGCACTTTGAACCAAACATCAAAAATTCTTGAAAATGACTGTAGCTAATCAATCAGATGCTAACAGTGTAGAGTTACATAAGTGGATAAATGAAAGAATCCAAAACATTATCTATGTATATTGGTGAATATAGCATATGATGACTTTGAATTGATGAGAAAAAGATAGAATATTTAATAAAGGTGTTGGAAAAAATGTCTATACTTTGGGGAAAAAACTTTTGGGAGCCTATCTCAAGTTATATTCCAAAGGAAGTGCCAGATGGGTTAAAAGATGTAAGAATTTAAAACAACTGTAAAATATAGAAGAATACTTTTAAATAATTTTAGGGAGAAACCTTTATTTAGAAAAGATAGCAATGTTAGAAATCTAAAGGATGAAGATTTAAATTTAAATTAATAAAATTTAAAACTTATGATTGGCAAAGGACACCATATTTATCACAAACATTAAGAGATAAAGCACAGAATCAGCAAATGTTTGTAAGACATATGAGATAAGTGAATGGCATCCTCAAGATAAAAAGCACTCCAACAAATCAGTCTACCAACGTTGCTCATATTTCCCTTGTTTGTAATTGTAAAAGCACAGCATTTACAATTTTAATTGTAAATTGAAATCGCCAGTAAATTCACAATACAAATTTATAATTTCTGTTCATCTTTTTATCTGCACTCTGAATGGGATTTTTCCCTTAGTACAAAGAACATTTTAGTGGGCCTGGATACCTCACAGCACAATCTGATATATGACCCAATTTTTGGCTAGTAAATAGTGGCTCGTAAGTTTATTTCACCCAAATTTAGATATCCTAACTTATCCAGGAACTTCTTGAAGAGATTACACTAGGGACCAGAGTTACTTTTGATACAGCCTTCTGGATACTGATTGTCAAGCTGGTATTTTAACATTCATCTGAAAGTTGTTACAGGCTGCTTTTGAGGAAATTTGAGACTCCAGTACAGCTTGATGCTAGTATGTGGGTTTTGGTAATCACCTTCAGGTAGTGATAGCCTTATAGTTATCATATAAATTGAGACATTTTTAAAGAAATACTAGGTTAGATTGTGTTTATTTTTTGGAAGGGCATGGCCAGCATGCCCTGAAACACACAAGAAAAGCTACACAATTTTTGAGGTCACATCTTCACTTATTTTACTGGGCTCTTTGTGTTTCTGTTTTGCCTTAATCCCTCTCCTGAAACTCTGGAATCACTTGTATTTTAGAATATATTCTCATAAATGATTTGCCTACCACACACATTCCTCTATTGCATATTTTAACAGGAGATTGCCTAGGAAAGCAGACGTCTAGGCATTTGATGTGAAAGCTGCTGACCGGACACTCACTTGTTATCATTTGGCATGCCCTCAGCCAAATTTGAAGCCTGTGATTAATATATGGACAGCTTCTGTTACTGTGGTCATTGGGTTATCCCTCAGCCTTCTTATCTAGACTTTTGCTTTAAAGCAACACGTCCTTATCACAACCTGTAGTCTTCTCTTAGTATAAATTATTAATGTACTATAAAAGTAAAATTCTGTATCTGAGTACTTATTGCATGGAACTGACACCATACTAAGAACGTTAATGGAATAATATCTAATATTTGTTGAATGTTAACTGATTTATGATATTGTACTAACACCTTTACCTACTTATTATGTTTCATCTTTATAAAACCTATAAAGTGTGTAATAAGAGCTTTGCTTACAGATTGTGTAAACAAAATAAGTATCTCTATATGTGGTGTTCTATTCAATTAATGAAATTCTAGAATGTGAACTCTAAGATGGTATTGATTAAGTTGTGCATATGTTTATTTGGATATGTCAGAATCCACAATTCAACTTAATGCTATAATAGTTGCAGTGAATAGGACATATTTTTACAGTTGGAATATTTTTTAAAAGCCCAGGGACTTTAAAATATTCAAAATTAGTGATAGTTTGGATACATATTGGCTATAGCCTCCGTAGATTTAAGAAAACTATAATTAATAATATATAACGAAGACTTTCATACATCTATATCAAATATAAGTACTATTATCTGTGTATAATATACAATATAACATGGAGGAAAACAATGTAATGTGAAGTATTATAGCATTACAAAAAGAAAACAAAAAGTTACAAGAGTCATTGTATTATGTAAACAGAAAATGCAACCTTGGAGTAACTCCACCTAAAGAAAGTGTTGCTATTATGTATGCATTAATTGTGTTTAGTTCTATCGCACTGTTACTTCTGAGGTAACTTCTGTACTGCCACTGGTACAATCCATGTGGCAGTCAACACACCGTAATATGATGTGACAGAAAATACATAGGAAAAACTATTCACTATGTGTGTCTGATGCTTGCTTTCAGTTTACATCAGAACTTTGAGTTATAAATGGATTTGACAGATGGGGGCAAGGGTAGGGCTGCTGGCTTATAGGATTTTTTTGTAAGGTCTTTGTAATGGTCTTTGGACCATTATTTTAAAATAAATTGTTTCTGCACGCTGTTTAAATCTATTTAAAATTAATACAATTTGAAGAATCCGGCTTTCAGATATATATATATTTCCTAGTAAATTGCATTTCTTTTTATACAAGATCCAGTTTTTGAACGTAATTGGAAGGTTGTGCTGTTGCCTCACGAAAGTTCTATGTACCAGCCTCATATTTCTGTAGCATTACATATGTGACTGACTAACTCACAGAATCTGACACTAGGGCATCACAGGATGGCCTGTGGTGCTGAGTCTTTTAAGAATGTCTGAATGTAATTTAATGAAATGTGCTTTATTTCAGTGAAATTAATGCAAGCACCCTTTTTCTTTAAATAGAGATGTTTTAAGTGGATTGAACACAAAGATTTTATATTTTTGTATTAAGAATTATGTTTTGTAAAAGAGAAGGAATATTCATTTTGTTGCATTTTTATTTTAATATAGCAACTTTAATAATTGAATGATACACATAATTGTTTGCACAGCTGGTAATACCTGGGACTTTTTCTTTATCCAGCAGTGTCAGCAAAGGAGGAAGCAAATCCATTGCTAATGAAATGGAAGTTATGATGGTCCTATCTCAAAATAGGAACAATGTAGTAATGTAGTGAGGAGTGGTAGTTTCTTTACAATATACCTTAGGGATACAATTCTGCTATGACATATCTCTGCTAATCATAGACTCGGGGTTGGTAGGAACCGGAGATAAATCTTAGGAGAAACTTTGTTCAATTAACTCTAGTAAAAGAGAATCACTCTTTCATGAGTTTGCAGATGTTGACAACTCCATTAACAGAATATGGTATTTAAATGTATCAAATGTGCCTGCGTTAGAGATCTGCAAAATTAATTTTGAACCCCAGCTAAAGAAATCATTTGAATTCAAGTCTTCAGAAGTTATCAGGTCTACTTACATTCTGCTTTCCTAATACAAGTTAAATCAAATGCTTTCTATGGAGCTAAAAGACCTAACAATACAAACAAGAGATAATATCCTTCATTTTGAGAGAAGGAATGAATAACACTTCTCATTCCACTGCTCTGCCATAACTTATAACTGTTAAGAGTTTTTGCGTAAATCCATACTATATGTTCCATCTGTTAGAGGGAAGGCATGCTTAGAAGTCCTTAGGTTCTGCCTCAATTAAGTGCCCATGTCTGTGCCTTCATAGGATCAGATGAAGAATATTATTTGCAGATTTATCATTTTAATAAGAAAGTTTAAAATATAGTCTCTCCTAGCTATAGATGACAAATTAACAGTGTATTTTGGGGGATATGAAGGCAAAATTTGGGACAGACTATGGAATTGTGAAGGTATATGAGACACAATAATTTATTGAAAATGTTTCCTCATTCCATTATTTCTATATTTTCTATTCTGGTTTAGGCCGTTTGTCTCTGAGGTAATTAAGTGAAAGTTAACTTTAGAAAAAAGCTTATCAAACAGACCTCAATCTCCTAATGAGGTAAAATACAAATAGTAAGGAAAACACAAAAGTAATTTGATTCATATTGGCTTTTTTATAGGAAAATTCTGTAAATCAATATTTATAAGCCTATTGAAGATGAGTTACAAGTAAAGAAGAAAATTATTTGTTGTCTTGGAGCTGGAAGTTTTTAAGACCAGTAGTTCTATAAGGAAGAAAATAGACCAGCCATCTCAATACAGTTCTTTATTTACCCAAATATATAATAAATCCTGCTTATTTAATGCATTTATTTATTTATTGTTGAAGTTTTTATTGCAGGCTAATTTTGTGACTGGCTGTCTTAGGTACCTTCTGAGATACCCTGTTATTTCCCTTAAGGATCTTAGAATATAGAAAAATAGGGGCTACATGAACACAAAGAGTTATACTAATAGCAATATGTGATAATTAACATATATATGATATATATATGCTATGCTATGCATTTTAAATCTTTTAAACATGTAAAATCCATGGTAATATATGTTTTAATATTTATAATATTAAAATTTCATATATACTTTAACTGTGAAGTCATGTAGCACCTCACTTTCCTCTTCTGCAAAAAGGAATGATAAAATAAAACCAAACAGATAGAATTATCTTGAGATTAAAATGAGATAATAAAAGCACTTACCACACTACTTTCTCAATAGACATAAATTATTATTGAAGATTCCCAATAAATTTTGTCTATCAATATTTTTGAAATGTAGTTCTCATATCTGTCTTCCACAAATTTTAATTAAAATTATGTCTAAGTTTTTTATCTATCAATCTCACATTTTTATTTCCTATTATCTAAACCATTCCTTCAACAATACTTTGAATTATATATACACAAAAAATATACTTATTTTCTTTATATGCATGACATACAGGGAAGAATATAGGAAAGAAAAGGAAATAACTTTGAAAATAATAAAAAATGATTTCTGCCCTCAAGCAGGCAGTATTTTGCAGTAAAAACAATACTGACTGAAAATTAAAAGCATGTTTTTACTAACTAGAATAATAATCTTGGGTAAATCACTTCATTATAAGTCTCAATTTCTTCCTCTGTAAAGTTATAGGGAATGGTCCAGATGATCTTTAAGTGTTACAATTCTAAGAATCCTAAAATGTAATTGGAATGAACTAATATATTACACAAAAACTTGAGGAAAATTTGCCAAGCAATCTAAAGCAAGCATATCATAATATGTATAATACAGATGGTATGTATACAAGCCAGATATGTCTCTGTTGAAATCAAATGATGTATTTCTATTATAGAAACAAATGAGTTTGCCCTTTATGCTTCATAAAGCTTTTTACTGAAAGAAAAATTAAAAAACCAAGAATGATCTTTCCAGAAATGAATGCAGATGAATTTATTCTAAGGGTGAATTAAAATTTTGTAGAATCTCTGTTTTCTACTCTGGTTTTAAAGCCATGTTCCAGTTCTTGTTAGAGAACACAGTATTTTGATATTTATTCCAGCTAATAATCAATGCAAGACCCTATGGCAAAAATTCAACACAGATGTTTAGGTGGATTGGGACCTCATGATATCTATAGAATGTCATTACTTCTGCTTTGGCTCCTAATAAATGCTTGGACAATTTAATACACAGGGGCTGAAAGCAAGTACAGGCAATAGCCCCAAGAGATGTCAGGAGCAATAAATGCTGAAGATTTGGAAATGTAGCAGTTGTTGATGGTCTGAGATAGTGTTCCAGCACAGTGAGTCCCAGAAACTGACAGCCAGATATCAAAGAGAGAAAGATAACTTCTAGATTTTTATATAACTGGAGAAAAAAAAGCCTTTGCTCAGGAACTACAGATGTATGTGAGCAGTTTGTTATGAGAAAGTCATTTTCAAGGGCTACAGATTTTGTGATTTTGTGCTATTCATACACTTTAATAATAGATTTTACAAGCCAAAAAAGATGACCCTATCTGAACATTACCCTGACATCAAGAGTTTATAAATTTTTTGACATTCTCAGTTTAACCTCATTATGTTACCTAATTTATCTCACCAATAAATCTCCCTTTTGGATGCTTGCTTTTAAGAACCTTGAGAAGCAATGGTCTATTCTTCTATCTGTAGGCTCAGAAATGCTGAGCAGATTAATTAGTACATGATAAGGCAACAATAATAAAGCTTTATATTTTAAAATTTTTCTCAAAAACATTTATATACCTTTTTCTTATAGCAGTCTCATAATAAAGACAAAAGAGATATTATCCATGTTTTACATAGAAAACAACTGAGGTTCAGAGATTTTAAATGACTTATCTGAGGTCAACAGCTACCAAATGACAGAGCTCATACTTAACTTGTATTCTCCTCATTTTAAACTTAAAGCTCTATCACATTACCTTGACCCTCCAAAGCACATGCTATTTTCCCCTCTAACTAAAGCAAAGAGAGAAAGCTACCATTCACTTGACACCTAATGTGTTAGGCACCATGCTAGGTATTTTCATTTTTAATAACTTATCCTCATAACCATAAGAAGGGGATGTATATCCCTATTTCAATAGGTGTGTTAACTTATATTCAGATACCCTAAATAGCTTCCTCTGTGTGACATTACTAAGAAGGAGATGAGCCAGAATTCTACCCTGGGGCTAAATAAAAGTTTATCACATTATGATGGGATTGGGAGTAACACTATATTGAAAATTAAAGTACATCATTCTACTGAACACTTTAGGTGGAAAAATAGTTTGTCTCTGGAGAGCAAGCCTAAAGACATCCCAGGCTTAATTTATGTCAGTTTCCTTTGACATTAAAAAAAGAAAATTATGGAAGGGAAATATTTGTGTGTGAGAGAGAGAGAGAGAAGGAATTGAGGGGAATTTAGTATGAGGAAGACTTGACAGCTTGAGAAGAAAGGCTCTCTTTCAATAGTCAGAGCAAACATACAGAAAAAAGTCAGATTGTATTTAGTGGACTAAGAAATAAACTAGCTTCTGATAGAAAAGAGACAAGTTACTTCTTTTTCCTGGATAAGCGTCCTCATTTGTAAATTGGCATAGCAATGTGAAATTTTTTCTTGTACTAATTGGAAAGGTGGATGTGGTTTTTGATATATTTGACCTTTCACATATTCACTCCATATACTTTAGATAAAACTAAAACAAACCATTTGTGTATCTTTTTTGCTAGACCTAAAATAATCTTGTAATAGTTGGGTTATCCCTAATGGTAGTTTGCTTAGTTTTCATAACTAATTCCTCTTGAATAGTGGCTACCACAGGCTATGTTATCTAGGAATTGTCCCTCTGTTCTGGTAAACTTCCAAACTACATGGACGTTGTTTTAGACCAGAGGGTTTGGTTCCATATGTTCACTAGAAAGCAATTTCCTGTAATAACTCTAGATTTAAAAAATTAAGTACCAAAGGATAAAGCCTGGAACAATCTACAAAATCCAGAGGTGATGACATCTCATTTCTAGCTCTAATAATATGAGAAATTCTGAAAAATATCACTAGTTTGCCTTCATTTTTGGTAAATTTTCCTTTTCCTATGTCTTCCCACCATTTCTGTTGAATTGTGAAGGAGATCTGCCTTTGCCCGAATATCCTTGAATTCTCTGTTTTTTTTCCTCCATCAGGCCTATTAAACGGCAGCTTAATTATGAAATTCATATGAAAATCTTAATCTTCCCCATCCAAAACTAACTGATGTGTTCCTCTTCCGTTGCAAGCTAGCAATTAATAAAAGTATTGGTGAAATAATTCATGCTGAGTTCTTTGTAACTATAAGTGAATATGTAACTAGTAGGGCAGTACCTGCACTACTTGCAGTACTAAATGTAAGGCAATACCAGCAGGATATTGTTGCCCAAACCTCAATTTACATTGAAATTTTACATATTAGCATATATTGTGCTTTGATAGGGGTTGCTTTCATGTATTAGCATTAATAATATTAATTTAATATTAACAATAATTAGCATTTCCTAATATATTGTACTTTGGTAAGGAATAATTTCACATGTTAATGCTAATAATATAATAAAATATTTATATATTGTTTATGTAAATGTTCATATATTAATCTTAATATATGAAAGCACCCTCTACCAAAGAATGTATGCTAATATATTATTATATATTATATATAATATACTGTTCTTCAGACATCCCTCAAACACACTATATTAGGCAATCACCTATTCTACCCTCACTATAAAGCCAATTCTTCTCCCAGATGTAAGATGTCCATTAGAGATCCCAGCTGTTGTTGGTCTACCAGGCATGTAGCCAGTTGGCTATAATCCTACAGATTTCAGAACCAGAATGTTACAGGATCCTCTCAAAGTTGTTCGGTAAAGTGTAAACCGAAATTATACAATATTTGATTTTTGTTCCCTATAGAAATATGTCATGAAAATAAATGAGATAATTTAGGAGAAGCACTTTGAGATCTGAGGAAGAAAATATGTCCCATTTATTGAGGTTATTGTAGTTTTTAGTATTATTAATATATGCTACATTAAAGTTGGCCTAAAAGTAAGATCAGGCACTTTACTATTACTGTATTTGAACCTAAAACGTCTGCAATATTGGTTGCAGTTTGCTTCCAGGCTACCAAGACATGGTGGGTCTCTCATTTCACTGAATTTGAAGCTGCAGAATTGCTTCCCTTTCTAAGTCTGTTGGTAATGTAAACAATTTGCTTTATTAATAAAGGACATTTTTCATAGTTGACATATTGTAATTTCCAATAGAAATGTAAGCTCAATTGATGAATTCATTAGGAGGCATATAGTAAGGTGATACTCATTTATTTTCAAGGGATGAATACTACAGGAATGCCTAGTTTGTTTTTATTTTTATTGTTTTCTTTCTCCACAAAAGAACAAAGAAATCACAAATTGCCAAAAGGGAAAAAAATAGGTGAATAGAAGCTTATGAATGGAGAAAAAGAAAAACTTGCTACAGAAAAGACTGTATTAATTTAAATGCTATCTTCCCTTTTTCTGCAGATACTGAAGGCAGAACCCTTTCTGCTCTGAGCATTTCCACATTCCTGTTTTCTCAGATTAACTCTCCTACTTGCCTAAGCCCTACAGAGAGACACGAGTCAGGGCTGCTCAATCTCAGACCATAAATGTAGGATCTAAACAGCAGGCTATCTGAGGCATTACTTTAGTCTCATGACAGGTCAATTCTTTTTTCCCTTTAATCATCTCCTTCTTTATTCTCATTGGATCATTTGTATCTGACAGAGAACAGCCTGTCTTCTAGAATAGAAATGTCCTTATTTATCCCTGAACTGTACCCTACCAGAAGCAGAACTTCCTCTCTAAGGACAAGTTAGGGACCCTGTTTCACATTTGACATTTCTAGACTGACAGAAAATAGAAAGTTTTTCTCCATTCCTATTTTTTTCCTGTGAAGAAATAGGCTGAGTTCCACAAAGTGTCACAATGTGTTTTTTATTTGAAATGTTAATACATTATACAAAAAATTCTAACACACCAAAATAATGTCATAGACAAAATTTATATAATAGAACAAAAACATAAGAAAGGTTCTCATATAGTCCTTATACAGACATAAATCTCTGAATTCAAATGTATATATGAAATGATACTCCCTCAAACATTAGAAAATGCTATGCATTATCTTTATGAATGGTTAAAATGAGAACACCCTTTTCATGTCTATATTGTAACAGCACTATCAATATCATTTGTTCATATAATTAGAGTTAGAAATGCTAATTCATATCCACATTACTTTACAAAAAAATGTAAGAAGGTTAGCAAAATATGTTTTAAGAAAATGAACCTAAGACTAGAGATACTTGCAGTATGTATGTCCAGATAGTTAGCACAAAATAGAGAAAGACCATATATGTTTTGTTAAAGAGATGAGTCTGTTTAAATTATGTGGGTAATTTATTATAATAAGCAAAGGACTTTATTTCCCTCCATGCTTGAGATACTGTTTGGCAAAAAGATACTCACCTAGGAAATCATCAATTCTTTTAGACCATTAGTCTCTTGTAGTGAGTGCAAGGCTTCTAAATCTTGGAATTTATTTTTTGATTTCTTCTAAATCACTGATTGTGGAGAGGTGTTCATGGTGACATTTCTGAACCTGAGCTGGGGTGGTGAGGGAAAAGCTGAGGACCTCCTGTCAGATTTGAGCTCCTCCATATTGGAAATGACTACGTTGTGTAGAGAAATAATTTGAGGGTGTTCTTTCTCCAAACCTCTTTCATACTATGAATGGTTCTAGGTTGGGGGCAGAGGGTTTTAGTAGCTGCTGACATATGCTTAAAATTTACAAATTCTTTAATATAGTATATTATTTCTCATATGAATAGGAAATCCATGGATATTGGAGCAGAAAAACACAAACATATCTAAATACACACATATAAATCATTCTCTATATTTGTATATTTGCAATTATATGGAAATATTTTCACCTATAATTTGACTTTGACCCAAACACAGTAAAATTTGTGTGTTTTTTGTAAGACTCTTTAAAGAAATCTCCTATGACTATAGGACTATATCTATGATAGTGTAGGCTTTTTTTCCTCAAAAATCTCGGGAGTGACATTGACATTTTTATTTGTATGAATGATGTCTCAAGGGTGTATAGTCAGTGGAACTAACGAAGTTGTTTCTCCCACATGGAACCCAGTGTTCCTATAGATTAAAAGAAATAATGAAAGAAAAAGTAAAAAGTATAATTTCCACCTTTGAATAAAAAAAATTATTTAGTTAGGGATTTATTGTTATAATTTAAAACAAATAGAAGCAACTGAATACTGAATAAATTAAAGAGAATAAAATATAACTGAGAGCTTCAGTAAACAATGATGTCTTCAAAGACGATGCATTAGCCAGACTGTGAAGGATATGTAGATATGAATTGGTAAGAAATATTTCAAAATAAGGAATATTAAATAAGAAATATTATGTAAGAAAGAAATATTATAGGCAGAGGAGATGGTGAAAATACTGGCCTGACTGTAATTTTGTGTCTATATTAGAAAATAACTGCTTATTCCACTTTCAATGGGATAAGTTAAATCCGATCATGAAGAGTCTTGAAAACTAGACAGAAAATTTGCACCTGATACGGTGGGCAATGGGATGCTATTGTAGACTACCGAGTAGGAAAGATTAAACTACTGGTAAGATTTGAAAATTTAAGATTTGAAAGATTAAACCACTGATAAGAAGAATAGATACTTTTGAGAAAGAAGATTCTAGAGAAGCGACCAGATTTTATGTATTGAAAAGGTAATGGATGGGTTGAACGCACGAGGAAATAATGGGCATGTATGATGTCTTGAACAGTTTGTCTTTGCGAGAAAACCAGCAAGTAGTAAAAGAGAGAGAAAATTGAATATTTTTCCCCCTTTCTCTTGATTTGCTTAAAATTGAAGAACTCCTTAATGTGTTTATAGTAGGAATAAGAGGGGACCTTGAGGAGGGAATGTTAAAGAGGGAATGGGAAAAACTGGAGACTCAGTTTCCAGAGAGTTGGGAATTGATGAATTTAGAATACTGATGGAAAGAAAGATAATTGAGTAAAAAAATGAGAAAACAGACTTAGGAAAAATGCTTTCCAAGACTCTATTAAATAGAAATTCCTTGTTATAACTATTAATAATTTTTAAATGATAAACCAGAGCAATAGAATATCTTGAATTGCTTTCTTGATCTTCAGTGATTAAATTGTGCTCAAATTGGTTTTAGTGTGTATCAATGTATTCTAATTCCATAAAAACAGATAAAACATATATGCACATATAAAATCTTTCTAGCAACCAGAATACATGAAAATAGAAAACTTTTTCTCCTAATAAGAATGGATTATGGAGTTTATGTCATCATTGCCCATGCCAAGCAAGCATTAAAAATTATAGAATTTATTCAATATAATTCTGAATTTTTAAAAAATTTTCCTTGCTAGAAAAGCAATCTTTAAAATTTCAACTAATTTGTAAAAATATTTTATGCTACACAATTGGGGAAACATATTCTTCTTCTGTAATGAAATTCAATTTTTTTAAAAAAGTCTTTACTTAATGAACCTCAGAAGAAAATTCAGAATGACAGTGGTTTATATTGTTTCTGTGTTTAAATTTCATCATAATTTATGCAATAAGTTTCTTCTATTATTAATGTAAATAATCAACTATATTTTCTTAGAAATAGGGCTAACATAAGGTCGGACCAGGCTATTATGACATTTATTTCTTATGCAAAATTAAGAGATATAATCTATTATTAACAAACAGAAGATGGATGATTTTCTAAATCTTGCTTTGTATAAGAAAATGTGATATATGCAATTCAAATATTTACAAAATCCAAAAATAATATCTCTTGATAGTAGATAGACCTCCATTTAATCAATCTTCGTTGTTAACAAGTGTAAACAATATCCTGATTAATGAATTGCTTACACTCCAATTTTGCAGAGATTTTTCATTATTTTTCATGATGTGTTTTTGATTCTTGAGTAGGCAAAAATTAGAAAGAAGGCAGTTTTAAGAGCGGTGTTAATGACCATTTCAGGATGAGGACAATTAAACTAACATCTATCAATTAGTGAATACTTACTATATGCCAGGCATCATGGTAAGTTCTTTATAGAGTTTGACATTTTCAACATCTGTGAAGGGTAAGCAATATTTTACCCATTTAAATTAAGAAAAATATGTTCGGGAAGGTTTAATAACTGCTCTCAAAGTCACATGGTTACTAAATGTCATTATCAATTTTCAAATCTAGGTATAAGTTATTTTAATAACCATGACCTTTACTTTTTCATACTGCCTTTTGATGTCTGGTTCAGAATGAAGAAGTGAATTGTCTCAGTGGGCACTAGAAGTGGTCACCTGGTGTTTGTAACTTGGGAGAAAATGAACAAGAATATAAAAACTGTGTAGAATCATGGAAATTTAAATCTGGAAATAAAATTGTGAGTTCATATAGTCTAAACCCTCTAACTGATAAAACTGAGATTCCAAATGGAAAATGGCCAAATGTCATTACAGAAAAATCATATCAAATGGGCATTTAATTTATCATAAATTGATTGCTTCTGTAATCTAACTCTGTGGTGAGAACCTAATATAGCATGAGACCAGTCTCTTACTGTGTTAAGAGATTAATGGAAAGAAGAGATTATGATGGGAAAGTAATGTTGGGGGATTGAGAAGCTAGACACCGAGTTCTTCTCCACAGAATTTCAAAGGAGAAAAACTGTCATTATAATTAAGCAAAATTTAATTTCAAAATTCAGAAAAAACACTGAGCATCTTCAAAGTACCAGACCCTGTACTAGACATTTTCACATTTATTATCAAATTTAAGACACCCAAACACACTATGAACTATTACCATGTACAGTTAACGTAAGATTAATATTAACTCTGTTGGCAAGAATATTCATTTTAGAATTATCTAAAATGAATTTCTAACATTTCTAAAATGAATTTCTAATATTTCTAACATTCATAGTTAGAAATTTACTAATTGGCTTAATGGTAGTGTGGTGTGAATGTTAATCATGCTTTCCCTGGATTTATTGAGATATAATTGACAGATAAAAATGCATATATTTAAGGTGTACAACACGATGTTTGATATACATATACATTGTGAAATGCTTACAATAATCGAGCTAGTTACTATACCCATCACCTCATAGTTACCACTTTTCTGTGTGTGTATGGTAAGAACACTTAAGAATGTTAGCAAATTTCAGGTATTCAATAAAGTATTATTTATTATAATCACCATGCTATATGTTGGATCTCCAGAACTTATGCATCCTGCATAACTGAAACTTTTTACCCTTTGACCAACATCTCCCTATTTCTCCCAGTTCCCCGCCCCTGGCTACCACCATTCTGCTTTCTCTGAGTTCAACTTTTTTAGATTCCACATATAAGTGAGATCATGCAGTATTTGTCTTTCTTTGTCTAGCTTATTTCACTTAGCATAATGTCTTTCAGTTTCATCCATGTTGTTGCAAATGGTAGAATTTCCTTCTTTTTAAAGGCTAAACAATATTCCATTACATGTATACACACACACACACAGTCATGCATCGCTTAATGATGGGGATACTGTTCTGAGAAATGCATCATTGGGCCATTTCGTCATCGTGTGAATGTACTTACACAAACCTACTACACACCTGGGCTATATGGTATAGCCTATTGCTCCTAGACTACAAATCTGTACAGCATGTTATTGTACTGAATACTGTAGGCAATTGAAACACAATGGTAAGTATTTGTGTATCTAAACTTATGGGACCACTGTCATATATGTAGGCCATCAAAATAACATTATAATCATTATGCAGTGTGCATAATGTTATGCACATGCTCTCTATATATACATAATCTATATATATGTGTGCATATATAATATGTATATACACTCACACCTGTATGTATACACAGTTTTTCTTTATCCATTCATCTGTTGTCAACGGACACTTAAGTTATTTCTATATCTTAGCTATTGTGAACAATGCTGCAATGAACATGGGGGTGCCAATACCTCTTCAAAATATTGATTTAATTTCCTCTGGATATATACCCAGAAGTGGAATTGCTGGATTATATGGTAGTTCTATTTTTAATTTTTTGAGGCACCTCCATACTATTTACCTTAATGGCTGTACCAGTTTACATTCTCACCAATAGTGAGAATAACACTTGTTATCTTTTGTCTTTTGAAAATAACTGTTCTAACAGGTGTGAGGTGATATCTCATTGTGGTTTTCATTTGCATTATCCTGATGTTTAGGGATGTTGATCATTTTTTCATATGCCTATTGGACGTTAGTATGTCTTCTTTTGACAAAAATCTATTCAGGTACTTTGCCCATTTTAAAATCATGTTATTTGTATTTTTTTTTTGTATTGAATTGTTTGCATTTCTTATATATGTTGGATATTAACCCAGTCTTAGTCAGTCCAGGATGCCACAACAAAAGACCTTAGATGAGGTAATTCATAAGCAACCGAAATTTATTGCTACAGTTCTGGTAGCTGGAAAGTTTAAGATCGTGGCACCAGCAGATTCAGTGACTCATTCCTCATAGATGGTGTCTTCTAGCTGTGTCCTCACATGGTAGAAGAACAAAGAGGCAATCAAACTTCCTCAGACCTCTTTTATAAGGGCACTAATCCCATTCATAAAGGGGGAATCTTCATGATCTTATCACTGCCAAAGGTCCCAAGTCTTAATACTACCACATTGAGGATTAGTTTCAACATATGAATTTCAGAGGGACACAAACATTCAGTCCATAGCAAACCCCTTATCAGATGTATGGTTCTCAAATATTTTCTTCCATTCCATAGGTTGTCTTTTCATTGTGCTGATTGTTTCCATTATAGTGCAGAAGGTTTTTAGTTTGATGCAGTCCTAGAACACTAATGCTTTGAAAACAAAATTGTTGTTAGTTAGATATGCCCTGGTGTATTTAAGTGCTTCTTAAGCCATAGGTTGTATTTATATTACCATACAAGTTTTTATATTCCACAACATTATACTGTAATTTATGGATGATTTAAGAGAGCTTCAAAAGTGATTTCAATCACAAATTATTTTTCTGTTATGATTTTATAACTTAATATTCATAGAATAGTTCACTTATGTATATATTTATTAGAACAAAAATATTGATAAATGTATACATGAACCACTACCAAAGTTTCTAGAACATTGCTTCTGACATTGTTGTCCTCAGACAATCTACACTATAGTCACCTGCGATTTTGCTGAAAATATAGATTCCTGGGACCACCTCAGACCAACTGAATCAGAATCTCTGTGGGATTGACCCTTGGATCTGCATTTTTAATAAACCTCTGGCTGATATATATGCATGCTAAAGTTGAGAAGACTTAGTCTATATTTTCAGTCCAAAGCTTTCCCACATTGCCAGAGATGGGTTAAGTTAGCAGCTATGTAAGGTTTTCCCTTATTTATTTCTGCTACATAGTGTGGGAGATTCCATCTCATATGAATCAGGAAGAACCTTATCTTGAGAGGAAAATATCTCATTGTTGGAAGTAATTTATTTTCTCTCGTTTTTCTGAAAAGTGTATATATATGTACATACTTGTACATGTGTATGTTATGTGAAATAAGAAAAATAAACTGCTTCCCTCACCTTCACATGAAGAAAACTTTTGTACAATTAAATTTAGTAAATGACTTCAAGAAGAGATTCCACATTTGTGTGCATTTTGTACTTATTTTTACTTCCCCTAGCTACACGATCCCTTTTAGTGAATAATGCATGTCTTTTCCTCCCTTGTAATACAGTCTTTGAATTACAGTCATGGAAATCATCTTAAAGGGTCATTTTGTCCTTCCCTTGACCTCCAAGCCTCACAAATTTAAAATTCTATTTTTAAAAGATTTCCACAATTGCAATGTTCTGAAAACTCTTGGGAACTCATTTAATGTTGAACAGCCTTTTCTATTCTCAAAAGCTTCTTTCTTCCCTCTCTTGTTTTGCTATTAAAATTCATTTTTTTCTGTTATGTTTTCAACAAAAATGAGAAATATCTGGTCTCCGCAATCTTTAATAACTTTTCATTGAAGACTATTAATAATGACCTTTAACCAGTTCTTTTCTAAACTAAATAATATAAATCTTTTTAACCCTTCTTAAAACTCCCATTTTCTAACCCTTCAATTATTTCTTTTCCTCTATCCTGAGCTCACTTCATCCTTCTTAAGTTCTGGGGTGAGAAACTAGACACAGTAGGATTCCACCAGTGCTGAATATAATAGGAGGATTACCTTGCTGTTCTTATTTACTCTACTCCTATTTATTTATCCTGTAGATCTCTGAGAGGTGCAGATAAGATGTAAATGGATGTCCTGATGCTCATGGTCTGGAATAATTTCATAGCACTTTTCATAAAGATATGAATGTTATTCCCAGGAACCTGACTAGTTTGTATCATAGGTAATTACTTTCTGCCTATCTATAGCATTCTAAGTTTCAATTAGATGAATTATTCTTCACTTTCACTGGTAAAGCCATTATTGCAAAAAGTTGTTTGAGCAGAACAGAACAGCTCTGCATTTTAACAAAGGAAGAAAGGACCACTTTATACTCAGCCTGTAAAGAGCATTCCTTAGGAGTACGAAAGATAGTAATACAGAGACCTGCTTCCAAGCTAATGCACACAGTCCAAGATGCTCTTTATTTTTTTATGACCTTATCTAACTTAGTTATCCTAAATCCTAAAGAAAATCTGCCTTGATAGTGGATTTTCTCACCAATTCCAGTGAAATTTTAAGTAAAAGATGTTTAAAATAGAACATGAAATTGACAAATCCACGAGAGATTTGTGTATTTCATTGATTTAACTAAAAATGTAGGGAAATTACTTGTTTTTTGCAGTCTTCTTCCATATTGGAAAAGGGCAAAGAAATTATATAATATACATTCATTGTTCTATAAAAACATATTGAGTATTATGTGTCAGTGCACGCAATTGGTTTATCTGTCACCAAAGGTCTAAAACAGGTTAGAGTTGTCTGGCTTTTTATGTGTTCTCTCTCTTTCCATTGGAATTTTTTTGCCTTTTTGTTAAAAAATATGTTGTTTTTGGTGTTATTCCATTTATTTGAACTCCGAGACTTTCTTTTTGCCTTGCCTTTTACCTCTCCTTTTCTCCCCGCACTGACCAGAAGTTTCAGGCCTTTGTTTTAACCCTTTTGTCTTTGCGTGCAGTCTGGAGACTCTTGAATGTAGATGAAGACCAGATGTCCTGTGCAGCTAGTTTTGTTATGAAGAAAGGTGACTTCACATCTATTTCCTTACCTCTTTCCTTATCTTCCCACCCACCAACATTCTTTCCACTCTTAAGTCTGCTTATGCGAACTAAGGGAAGTTTTACAAAATAGTAACTATTTAAGTTCCGTCTTAAAAACACAGATGTTGTCTTGCCATGCACATGCTTTTAATGGAAACTACTACGGCCTTTAGAATAAAATCCACACTCCTTTATATGCAATTTATAATTTTTTTGACCCCATGCTATACCAAAATATTCTCTTCAGTTTCTCTGCTCTCTTCCACACCTCCCCCTCAACCATTACTTTCCAGTTTATGTCTGTTGTCCCCCTTTTGCTCTTAAATATTTCCTAGCATCGATGAAAAAATTATATAATTATCCTACTATTAAGATGCAGCTCATGTATTTAATGCATTTGTGAAGTTTCTCTAAGTTTCCATTAGCAGAACATAGTTTCCTTCTTCCTTCTCCTACAAAAGGTAACAAAAAAATTTGTTGCAACATTTAACACTTTTATTAACATTTCTTGTTTTTTAATCTGGCTTTTGCTCTAGAAAATGTGTGTTTAGATACCAGGATTATATAATCATTCATTCATTCATTCAATAAATATTTTATAAAGACATACCAGAGTTCAAGTAAGGTTTTATGGGATGTGACACTGTTGAAGGCAATAAACAAAGACCATTTTTTCATGTTGCTTTTCTTCTTCTTCTGAGGGAAGGAGACAGAAAATAAGTGAACAAATAAATTTATTTTATGGTGTGGTAGAAAACAAAACAAAAAAATGTAATAAATAGTGATTTCAAATTTGGTTTATATTAAGGAAAATGTTCAGCAAAAGCATATCTGAGGATATGACCCTTAAGCTGAGACCTGTATGACAAAAAAGCCTTAGCTATGAAGATCTGGGCGAAGAGAGTTCCAGACAGAGGGAACAGTATATGCTGAGGTCCAAAGAGCAGCCATGGGCTTGCTGGTTCGAGAAATGGAAAGAGGAGTGGAAAATGACTGTTGGTCCTGCGCATTGCTGGTGTGGCTAGAACATGGTAAAGGTGGAGGAGCGTGGTCAGAGATGAGAGAAATAGTCAATAACCACATTGACTCTGTTCTTAATAGAAATCCTTTAGTAAATTTTTTAATGAATAGTAATTGAAATTGATATAATGTTTTAATGTTTTAACTGTGCAATGAAGGCTACTGGACCAAAAAAAGGAAATGGAATAATAGATTTTGATTCATAACCTTTAAATATTTGAACCTAATAATGGCCAAAGCACTTTTATATATTATACAGCTTAGTATAGTATAGTATCCGTATCAGAGACAATCTGCTTTTCCCACCATAAATATACAAAATGTATTTGAAGCTATAAAAAATAGATTGTTGCTGTAGATGTTAGTTGTGCACATTGCTCTTTTGTGATTCTAAAATGAATTTGTAAAGGAGAGAATAAAAAGACCTTTGTGTCAAAGGAAGAGATCCATTAAAGATGTGGAAACACATTGGGTGATTTGTGAATATAAATCTTTCTTTAGATATATTCAACATGTATTAGACCATAATATCTTAAAAGACAGGAACTACACCTGTTTTATTAGTCTTTATATATATTTAATTAATATCCCCCACATAGACATCTAATTCAATAAAAATATATACCCCAAATTATATTTTAAAAGTTCGCCTTCATTTGCTTAAACAACTAAAATGATTTTTTAAAACCCCAACGATTGGAATACAAGTTTTTTCTGTTAGTCATTTCACAGCAATATTAAATAATTTCTACTATATTTTATAAAATATATTTGAGTCAACTCCAGGACAATTTTGTACAATTAATTATTTTTTTATTTTCTGGAAAATAATCATTGAGGGTAGCTTATCATAATTAACAAGCAAAAAAATCATAAAATAATATTCTAAAGATGTAGGTACGCTCAGCATTACAAGATTGTTTTCTTTCATGAAACATTTGGCAGACGGTGAAGATCACTGTGATTCTTGACGAGTGGGAAGTAAGAACATCTCCACATTGTACCATGGACAAGTGTCAGCTGATAAGTACATTGTTAGAGTAAAATTTGATGAAACCTACTATTCTACTTTTACAGTGAAGTGTTTGTGCTCACATAATCCCCATTTTGAGATTCTCTAATGATGTCTAATCTATATCAGAGACTAGGAATTCCCTGCAATATTTCATTAGGTTTGTCAACCAAATTTATTCATAAATGAAAATAAATGAGCATGTCAGCATAAGATATTGTGGTAATTTGTGAAACTGTTAATGAGATATTTTCAGAGCTCATAAAAGGGAAGAACTATGTCATTAAATTACTACACAATAATTTTATTTTGATACAGTAAGTGAACTGATATTTTGTCAAAAAACACCCTGATGCATCAGTGAACTGAAGATGAACAATTGAATGTTCCAGTGAAAGAGGTCTGATGTTACCTAGAATTAGTTAGGACGTACAAAAGAATGTGAAGTTTTTAAAAAGGTGATTATTTTGAATACATTGGATACATTTTAACTTTTTGGAAAGTAATTCATGATTATTAGGAAACAAATCAATAATAAGAATTACCTGAAAATTATAAAAATGATATATCCAAACATTTCACAGTGTTAACAAGTATGTGGTTTTCTTGGATAAAGACCCAGACATAAAGTGTTCACAAGATGCTCAAGTGATGAACAAGTCTTACTAATGAGTCCACAGAGACAATCAGATCCTCATGGGTGTTAAATTCATTGTGCTGTGAGGAAAAAAAATAAAGGACATGAATCAAAGAAAAAAAAAAGAGTATGTGAATGTATCTCTGTTAGGGCAATGTTTAAAAATAAACTGTATAAACACTGTAGCAGGAAAGGGGGGATGGTGATTTTGGGAGATAACCACAAAGCATTCTATTAGCAGGAGAAAAAAAAATTGGCTATTGGAATAGAAAACATCTCTACCTACACGGAGAAGGAGTACCTGTTTTTTTTAAGATACTGACATTGGCAGTATAGGGTTTGTCAAAATAATGCCTCCTTTTCTTCCATAAAACTTGAAAATAATATTACTCACTCATGTAATATTACTCACTGGTTCATTAAGTGTGTACCATTTGACCCTTTGGTGTTGTCTCTGTGGTATCCTGAAATCCAGTATAATTTTTGTGATGCTTTAGGAACATTAACTAAAAACCCAATAATCAAGGTTTGTATACTTCAAAGGCAATACACAAAATTACCCACTCTATGTATAAGGGACTGAGAGTCAAAACAGGAAAATATGCATATAGATAGGTCTTCCTAATACATCATTATAAGCATAATTCATAAACACTCTTTCCTTTTAACTGTGGCTTCATGTTGTCTCCTTTTATGTACCTAGGTAGATGGACATCTTCTTAAAATATCTCACCTCTGGCTTTTATTTACCTCAATAGGAAGACCATCACCATCTCTCTTCCTTAAATAAAAGTGAGGTCTGACCCATAAGATCTGGAGTGGACCAATCCTAAATCCAAGCAGTAGGCATAATCACATTGATTTCATAAAAAATGCCTAATGGCAACTTACTGGGGATTGGGCTCAAGGTAAGGAGCTGAGGATGCATTTAGATATAAGCTATTCTTTGCCCTGTAGAGCCTGTAATTTAAGTAGGAAGATAGGAGATACACATAAAAAGAAAAGCAAGTTGTAAATGAGTGTACTAAAAAGTGTTTAGAAGGGGCAGAGACATTCTGTAAATCTAAAATGATTTGAAAAAGAAAAAAGAAAGGACAGAGACAGAGAGGAATGTGATAGTTAAGGCTTTGTGGGCAGAAACACCTTTAGTTGGGTCATAAAGCAAAGGCAGTAATGCCTTTGGCATGCTTTACAGTTATACAAAATTTTTATATGTATTATTTCATTTGCTTGTTACAAGAACCATGAACATTATTAATTTGCTCATTTTTTAAGCTACTGAATCTCAAGGAATTTCATGGTGGAGTTGGGATTCAAATTCAGGCCTTCTGTTTTGTTACTTTTGTATTTGTGGCACAATGTTATTTAATGGAGGACTTAGGCCATGGGGTAGGCACTTTATGGAAAACTTCATTACCAAAGCTTCATGGAGGCAGTAAATGGTAAAGAGCATGGGACCTGGCATTTAGATTCTGGCTTTATTCCATTTTAGTTGTGTGACCTCTGAAAAATAATGCCTCCTTTTCTTTCATAAAACTTGAAAATATTACTCACTCATTTGAGAATTAAATGAAACAGTATCTGCAGAATGCTTAGACTGGTGTCTAGTACATATAGGCTAATAGCTCGAAAATTTGGGGTCTTAGGGAGACTAAATAAATTAAAAATTATTGTGCACCCTAAAGAATATTGTTTGTGTGAATTATAGTTATCATTTACCATATAAGGATTTTTAAAAATATTTCTCTATTAATTAACTTAAAATTACGACAGTATACTCATTACAAGCTGAACTAATATTTTTTAAGAAAAAAACTATGTTTTCTAGACAAAAATATTATGTGATAAAACTAGCATTATTTTACATTTTTGCATCTCTTTACTGTTTGGCTTAATAAAACAGAGTGGAATTATCATATCTGCTACTGCATGCAATCTGTTGTGATATGCTGTTTTTGTAAAAGTATATAAAGAAAAATCTGGTGTCCCACAGATATGTAATTAAAAAAGGGATTGATATTTTCAAAAACTTTTGATATAATTGTGGATATACTTCTTTGACACTACACAAAAACTTGACAAATGATAGTTTCTTAAAGGTTAATTGCAATGTGGAATCTGCAACCACACCAATGAACTTTTTGGACTATTTACATTAAAGTCCATTGATGTATCATGTACTTTGAATGAGTCATTTACTGATGCATAATATTATTTCATCTTGTGTGAGTCATTTGAAAAATGCTAGTTAACTTAATTATGTCAATCTTCCAAATGTTGACATGCTTCATTATTCAGTATCAGAAAATCACATGCATTTTTACCAGAGATCACTTTAAAAAAGTCTTTAATTATTGGGAAGATCTTAAGCTTATGATGAGAGATGCAAGTTTTCTATACTTATTATTTTTTCTTGAAATCTTGAGCTTTATTATTGGCAAGAAATGATGTCAGTTGTTTCTTTTGAAGATTGAGTTCACTTTGTTCATTTTTATAAACATTTCTGCCAAATACTCATCTGAATAATTGCAGTTTGTCAGTTGTTTTTCAAGTAAAAATTATTTTCCATGTAAAAAGCAGCTAGTTCAATTCTAAAATCAAATAACTGAGTAACTACTATTTCTCAAGATGATCATCACACTTTAGTATGCAGCAAAAGTGCTTACATAAATTTCCCATTTTATCACATGGAAAGGAAAAGACATACTCAAGGTTTGTGATTTAATGAATTTTTACTGCTTCATGGACACCTTTATATGAATCTGACTTTTTTTTGTTTAACTACCAGAGTATGGTGGTAAAGAATACAGTCATAAGGTCAACACAATGAAAATGGCAAATATTTTAGCATTACAAAAATAGTTTTGACCTTGTGAACTACCAGGAAGTGTCTTGGGACCAGTATCCTCAACCATACTTTGAGAACCATTGTACTAGACATTCATGTTAGATATTATTATTAATGCTATTAAGAAGGAAGTGCCAAAGTCTGTGCAAAGAATTAGCAGACTAGATAAATGTAATTGGAAGAATTATGTAGGAAATACACTTGCAAAAGTAAGGGTCAGATTATACAGAGATCTATTTAATAAAGTGCTCTATACTGAAAAATCAAATAAAACATGACTTAAAAATTTACTTGTTTGGCAGGCCATATCAAGAAGTTCTGATGAAGCACAAAAGGATGATTCCATCCAAAATAAGTACAGCAGTAAAATGGATACAGGCCACATATCTTAATAGTCATATAATGTGTGGATTTGAGTTATTCACTATTGTTCAAATGTTACTTTTGTATGTCTAGTTTTATCATACTAGATGTGCATGCCGTTACATGAAATATATCCTCCATGGCACCTAGCCCAAAAGACAATGTAATTACATATATTATTGAATAACATTGACTAATATGCAAGTAATATTTTATAGTCAAACTTTGTGTGTACTTTAGTAACATAAACATATGAAGAGTGCATATTTAATAAACATAATATTTGAAAGTTGGATCTTGGTGGCATTTCTTTTATATGCTTCTAAAAAAGAAGTATTATTCTATACCTTCTGTATAGCCTATCATTTATCTGGAAAGAAAAATTCATTGACCACACTGGTTTGGTTCATTATACTGGAACCATATTTAAAATCTGTAATTAACTTATTTGTGTAGTACTTTGTATTACAAAGTAAACAATAAGCTTTTTGGTATATCATCCTCTCATTCAATTCTCTGAAGAATCCTGTAAAATCTGAGCTCTTATCCCCATTTAATTACTTTCTATATAACCCTGAAACCACAAAGCTGAGAATTGAAAACCAAGCTTTTAACCTAGCATTTTTATTTTTGTTTAGTCTTAAGCAAACATATCATAGTTACATTCATTTCATATTAAAAATATACAATTTGTCACTCTGGTATATACTATCAAAATGGTATAACCCTCCCCAAAATATACTTGTTCATCTGGCATGGTCAAATTGCATGGTAAAACTACTGTAAAAATGCTTGCAGCTCAGCTTCTGTTTGCCAGTAGAGGTTGCTCTTAGGTTAGTGATTATTTTGAGATTACATTGTATTTACACTATTAAGCAACTGAATGGAAGCTACATTATGATGTAATTATGCAGAAGTTAGATTTAAATTGAACAATAACTACTTGAATGACTCTCACATGTGTGTTAATCTCCGCATTATCAAAAACTATGCTCTTTACAAAGATATCTCTGTAGCAGAACAGAAAGTGACATTCTTGAAATAAAAACCGCTTATGGCTTGGCAGGAGCTAAGAATTGCTAATTTAGAAAATCAGAAAAAATTTGAAGCATATCAGGAAAGATTTCTAAAATCATACACAATCTAATCACAGCATTTCTTTGGTTTGCTAAAAATGGTGCAAATCAGTTTAAACAAATGTAAAAACACAAGCAATTGCATATATAAAAACTCTTGTAATAGATATTTTTAAAATTTTATAATTTAAAAAATGTCAGCTTGTTAATAAGCAGAATACATAAACCTGAGCAGTGACATAGAATAGACTATTTTTTTTTTGCATAGGTTCGTGTATGTACCAAGTTTATTTTGCAAAGAACAGTTGTAGAATTTGAATTTCCTTGTTGTAATTCATGTATGTAAAATTAATTGAACCAAATACTTCATTAAAATGGTACTTTAAAAACTGATTTTATTTTAAAAGTTTTAAAGTGTCAGAGAATATTACGAATGAAATTTTGTGATCATTATTAGAAATATGAAGCTTTGAGAAAAAAAATGGCCCACCTACATTCTTTGCAAATTTGCATTTGAAACCAAGAAGCATTCAAAGTACTGTTTTAAAACATCTTGTCAGTAACAATAGATTATCTATAACAGTGATCTATACTGGGGATCAGAAAACTTTTTCTATAAAGAGACAGATAGTAGATATTTTAACTTTTTCAGGCCATATGTTTTCTATCAGAACTATTTAACTCTGCCACTGTAGCACATAACCAGCCATAGACCACATGTAAAGAAAATGTGGCTTTGTTCCAATAAAACTTTATTTACAAACAGAGCTGGGGGACCAGATTTGGCTCACAGGTGGTAGTTTGCCTATCCCTACCCTATATAATAAGATTACAAGAAAAACTAAATGATTTTTACTTAATACATTTTTATTTTAATATCAGTTGTCATTCCTTCATAGCATCTGTTGGGCACGCGACGTTTATTGTTCCATTTACATATGTTAAACTAGATTAACATGTTTCCACTTATCTGTATTTTTAAATGTGATGCCATAGATTATACACTTTTTTCTTTTTGCATTACACTGTTACTACCCTTTTATAATTAAAATTTATGAATATAGTTAGTTTAATTTTAAAATGTCACTCTGGGAAAAAGTTTTATATATACCACAATTAAGGCTATTTGAAATTACAGTTCGTGTTTTCTTTCTTTACCTTTTTTCCCCCATCAATGTTTATTTGCACCATAGATTTATTCAGGATTATTTTTGCTAATTTTTTGTTTATCAATATTGTGGATATAAACCCTATTGAAATTAGTTTTATTAAGTGGGTTAATAGAATTTCAGTGCTACAATGTTCTATAAGTATAATAAGTTATTTTGAACTCTTCAAAGAAGAGCTCTAATTCTATCTTTTAAATTTTATTTTATTTTAAAAATATAATATTGTTGCATTCATGTGGCTATTACAGGGAGAAATTTTGGTTAAGCTACTGTCAACATTACTCAACTAATTTGAAGGCCTGGCAATAACTGATAGTATCAAATATTAATTAGAATCCATAATTCAATAATATAAATAATAACAATTGGAAACAACCATAATATTTACCTTTATGATTATCTGCCTTATTAAGTACCTTGCAAATGAGGAATTTATTCTTAGAAAAGTTTTTCATTATTTAGTTGGTCTACCAAAAATATTTATGGAGCCTTTAGGTATTTTAGGCAGGAGCAAATTATGCAACTTGCCCCAAAACCGAGATCTCAGAGTTGGATCTCACAACAGTCTGTGCAACTCGAGCAGCAACTATCTTTCCTCTATGGCAGACTTCTTCTCAGTTGGGAAATCACATGGGCCTCTAATAAGAAATTTGTCTTCCTTCAAAAATATCTGACTTCTGAATCTATACATAAATCCTATTTGTTTGTTATTATGATCACATAGTTACTGCTTTAAACACATAGCAACTATGTTTCCATCTACATTGCTATTAAAGATGTAAGTAAAATAGAAATCCCCATATACATTTTTAAGTACTTTTGAATATTGAAATATGTGAAACACTGTATTCCAAAAAATGTTTCTTTAATATATTTAATGGTATGTTTTAATAAATACTTTAAAACCAACAAAATTAAAAGATGACCTTCTAAAGTATTTGTTACTAAGCCCTCTATGAGAAAAAGTATCATGTAGGAATTTATGTTTCTTGTAAAGAATAATTATTTGTTTAAAATCTAATGTATCATCACGTATAGAGAGAAGAAAATTTTTAAAAACTTTTAAAAGTATAAAAATAAAATATAATATATGTGAAAAGTTATATGCATTTTTCTGCCACAAATATTTGTTCACAAAAAATGTTTAATCCTAAAGTTTAAATTAATTTTATGTATGTTCAGTTAACTGTGGGTCTGAATAATATATGCATTAAAAAAATTAAAAATTTAATCTTAACTTCCTGAAAACTGCCCTTTGGTAAACTGAATGTTTTCTTCAAACCGTTTAAAAGATTTATATAACTATCCTGAAATTTTTCATATACTTACTATGTAAAAATGTATTCCTATGAGATATTAATAATTTAATCCTGACATAAAAATGAATGTTTTCCATTAAGAAAAATAATGATGCTATTTATTCTCAGAGTGTCTTTGGACTTCCATTTCTTTAGTGGAGAAAACAATGTCATAAATATTTTGGAAGAAAATTTAGATCACAATTGGCTTTTCTGCCAAAAAATGAAACAAAATATTTAAATTTAGCTTTCTGGTATGCATTCAGGATATGCATATATTTGAGGATATATAATTTTACTCTAAGATCCCAACAAATATACATGTTAATATAAGACATTTGAATAACATACTTTGATTTCAAACTTTACATACTTAAGTACATGTGTGTCAAATGACTTGTGCCAAATGAAATGGAGTATTAGTTTTAGTCAGATGCAAATGTTACCAGGAATATAGAAGACTATGGTTTTGGGATCCACTAGGTTTCTCAGTGTTTGTATGTTATCCTGTTTCATGGTGAGGTAAAATAACAATGGGTATACTGTAGCTTAGAGCTAAACTTCTTCCATGAATGAACAGATTTAGCTGTATGCTCTATGATTAAGTCCGTATCTGCAGACAGTACCCAGTACTTAAAAGCCCATCTCAAAATAAAGGTGGGCTCTTAGATTTGGTTCCTCAATTTTTCACTCACAGGCAGGGCACAGGGGCTCATGCTTGTAATCCTAGCACTTTGGGAGGCTGAGGCAAGAGTATGGCTTGAGGCCAGGAGTTTGAGACCAGCCTGGGCAAAACAGTAAGACCCTGTCTCTAAAAAAAAAAAAAAAAAAAAAAATTAGCCAGGCGTGATGGTGTTCTCCTGTAGTCCTAGCTACTAGAGAGGCTGAGCCAGGAGGATCATTTGAGCACAGGAATTCAATGTTACAGTGAACTGTGATGATGCCACTTCACTCCAGCCTGGGTGACAGAGCAAGACCCCATATCAAAACTAAAAAAAAAAAACTCATGAAAATTTAGCATTATCATCTCTTTAGTTATTCTGTAAAGTATGTATATCCAAGTAATATAACTACAGAAGCTTTTTAAAACTATGTCTTATGTACAGTATTTCTTTGAAGAGTTGTAAGATAATTTTAAAAAATTGAAGAAAGAGAAATGAAAAGAAGCAAGAAAGCAAATGAGAGAGAAAGAGAGAGAGAGAAAAATCAGTTATTATATTTAAAGTTTAAATAGTTCCCTTATCAACACTTTTGGGGAGCTTAGGGCAGCTGAAGATCTATCATAGTCACAGTAGCCTTCATGTACCCTAGTATACGGCCTAACACAATAGATATATAAGAAATGTTTGTTGATTAAAGAAAAGACTGAACAATATAGAATAAAGGTCCTCCATACCATTATAGATGGTTTCTTGTATTTTTTAAATAAAAAATGAATATGAGCACATATTAGATGCCAAGTAATTTTCTAAACATTTTATACAAATTAGCATATTTAATCTTCCCAAAAACCTTATTAGGCAGATATGAGTATTATTTCCTCTTTTTATGATGAGGAAACTGGGTTATAGGGAGATTTGGTAATATTCCCAAGATTAAATCTATACAAACTCTGTCCAGGGACTACATGCTTAACCACATCATTAATGCTGCTTCACATATATGACATTGAGCTATCTGTCATCTAATTTTTATCAAAAGTTCAGCTGAGATTGGGAGATTGTGTCTTTCTGTGTGTGTATGTTTGTGTGGCAGAAAAGGGGGTGGTGTGTTTGAAGGACACGGTCTATGCTCATACCTCAATACCAATGTTTCTCATCTTTATTTCCTCTCGCTAGCATATCTGAAGTATACGCTACGTTTCGTGGATTGCGCAGGGCATACCATAGATGATACCCCCTTCGGTGAGTATTTTAGAATCTCCAGGGTGAAGATTGGATGAGGTTAGAAATCTATCTTCCTATATCTGGTTCTTCACAAGTAAAGCATATCTCCCTTTTATTCTTTTTCCATTCTGATGAAAATACATTTTTTATAGTACAGAATTTATTCCTGGATCAAATAATATATTTAGATGGCATTAAGAATACTTTTTATAATAACTCTGCACTAGCTTTTCATACTGATATATTAGCAGACACTTTAAGAAACTATTATATGAAACTCAGCATTGTATTTATTTCAGGGATATTGTTGAGGATGCATCACTACATCATTTAGCCTCTGCTTTTTGAGAGAAACTTTTTATTCCTAAGTGCCAACAAGTCTACTGCTTTCCTCAAATAATTGATTTGTTTCTTTTTGTTGAGAATGTGAACTGTACAACAGATCGTGTTTCATTTTTTGCTCTGACCACCACAACATGATATTTAAAATTTGCAACTCTTTTTTTAATAGCTTCATGCCCTATTGACCTGCATAAAACTGGTCTAGATTTCGCTCATTCTTTATCTGTATTTTCCTTTAGTTCTATTTTTTAGTGATTTAATTGCAGGTATTTGAAAAATAGCCATAATTTTTTAATGAAGCAGTATAAAATAAATTAACAAATACACAGCAGTTAAGTCATAGAGGGTAGGAGAAAGAATAAATACAGTAGTCAAGGTCATCACTCAATGTCAGAAAACTGGAAATAAGATGCTTTAATAGGCAGGCAGTGGGGAATCCATGAACAAGCAATAACTGAATGTCTAAGTTAGCAGCCAGGCAGTCAGCCTCAGGATGTTTGTCACCTGACTTCTAAAAGATTGAAGTATGGGACAAATTACCAAGATAAACACTTACGTATGTTGACACTCAGTCTTAAGAGCTAGCACATAAGCTGAGAAAATATCTGGATGAGGAACTCAAGAGTCATTCTTTTTTGTGTGTGTATGAGAGAGTCTCGCTCTGTCTCCCCAGTAGAGTGCAGTGGCGTCATCATAGCTCACTGCTACCTCTAACTCCTGGGCTCAAGCTATCCTCCTGCCTCACCTTCCTGAGTAGCTGAAACTACAGGCATGCTCCCACCACACTCAGATAATTTTTCTATTTCTTGTAGAGACAGGGTGTCGCTCTTTCTCAGGGTGGTCTCGAACTCCTGAGCTCAAGCAATCCTCCTGCCTCAGCCTCCCAGAGTGCTAGGATTACAGGCGTGAGCCACCACGCACGGCCCCAAGAGTCATTCTTGATAATTCTCTTACCCTTAATTAACACCTGTATTTAAGCCATCAAGTCTAGTTGATCCATTCTGGAAGAGCTATTTTATACTATTTTCTTTATGTGCTTCTTCCATGGCATGCATCTCCTCAGGAATACTACAGTGGAGTCTAACAATGGTCTTTCTTCTTCTTCTTTTATCTTGTCTAATGAAATTGTCATATTTTAGCCAGTGTTATCTTTTTAAATTCATTGGCATAAATATGTCTCTACTATCCTTATATCCCTACAGGGGATTCCAATTTCTGTGATGTCTGGGGACTTATTTGTCCCATCACCTGACTCAGATTTTCAGAGTGAGTCCTTATCCTTCCTACCTTAGGGTTACTACTTATTATACACAATACCTTTTTTTTTTTTTTTGGCCAGTTTGCTGTCTTTCTCCTGCTTCTGTGTCTAGTTAATTCTCTCTCGTCTTTTGAATCTCATCTGATGTGCCAGTTTCTTAGTGATGAATTCTCCCTTGACCTCTCAACCTGGGGCAAAGCCCTAGCTATATGCTGTCAGAGCACTCTGTACTTCTGCTTGTCATAGTAATGTCTATATCTAGCATCTAGCACAGTTTCTGGCACACATTCATTCCTTTATAAGTTGTTGTTTAATGAAGAAATAAATGACTAACAGCAAGGGTGATTTCATACTCATTTTCATAAGATTGAACTAAATATCTTAAACTCTGCTTGGCTAGGGTCAGAAATGGCCCTGGTGGCAGAGTCATGGCTAACTAGGTAAGAAAGATTTTCAAGTTTCCAGAGCTGTAGGGAGAGAACACAGGGTCTGATAGACTGCTTATATAGACACAATGAGACTCCAAACAATTAATAGAGTTCAGAACCTGGAACTACATGATTCTGGGCTATGACATAAACATGTTATCCTAACTAATAGCATTCCAATTAAAAGAATTTGCACAGCTCATGCTTTACACAGTGTGGAAGTATAGGATACTACTGAAACCTTGTAATGCTATGTTCTTTCACCAATTCTATTCAACATAGTACTGGAAGTCCTATCCAAAGCAATCAGGCAAAAGAAAGAAATAAAAGGCATCCAAATTGGAAAAGAGGAAGTCAAATTATCTTTATTGATGATATTATCGCATGTCTAGAAAATCCTAAAAACTCTGCCAAAAGACTTCTAGATTTGAAAAATGAGTTCAGTAAAGTTTCAGAATAAAAATTAACATGCAAAACTCAGTAGCATTTCTATACACCAATAGTAATAAAGCTGAAAACCAAATCAAGAAGTCAGTTCCATTTACGATAGCTACAAAATAAATAAATAAATAAAATATCCAGGTATACATTTAACCAAGGAGGTGAAAGATCTCTACAAGGAAAACTATAAAACATGGACAAAAGAAATTATAGACAACAAAAACAAATGGAAAAACATCCCATGATCATGGAGTAGAAGAATCAATATCATTATAATGACAATACTGTCCAAAGCAATCTACAGATTCAATGAAATTCCCATCAAAATTGCAATTTAATTTTTCACAGAATTAGAGAGGAAACAATCCTAGAATTCATATGGAACCAAGAAATAGCTTAGATTGCTATTGAAATCCTAAGAAAAAGAACAAAAATGGGATTTGTGGTATAAAGCCTGGTGCTAGTATAAAAATAGACATATAGATCAATGGAACAGAATAGAGAACCCAGAAATAAAGCCACATATCTACAGCCAACTGATCTTCAACAAAGTCAATAAAAATATTCACTGGGAAAGGACACCCTATTCAATAAATGGTGCTGGGAAAATCGGATAACCATATGTAGAAGGATGAAAGTCATTACCCCTATCTCTCACTATATACAAAAATTAACTCAAGATGGAATAAAGACTAAAATGTAAATCCTGAAACTAAAAATTTTAGAAGAAAACCTAGGAAAAACTCTTCTAGACATTGGCCTAGGTGAATAATTCATTATTAAGACTTCAAAAGCAAATGTAACAAATCAAAATTAAACAAAAGGGACTTAATTAAACTACAAACCTTTTGCACAGCAAAAGAAATAATCAGTAGAGTGAATAGACAACCTACAGAATGGGAGAAAATATTTGCAAACTATGTTTTTGATAAAAGAATAATATCCAGAATCTACAAGGAACTCAAACAACTCAACAACAAGAAAAAAAAAGCCCCATTAAAAAATGGGCAAAGGACATGAGCAGACATTTTTCAAAAGAAGACATACCAATGGCCAACAAGCATATGAAGAAATGCTCAACAGCACTAATCATCAGAGAACTGCAAATTAAAACCACAATAAGACACCATCTTACACCAGTCAGAATGATGTTGTAATAAAAAGTCAAACAGTATCAGATGGTGGTGAGGATGTGGAGAAAAGGGAATGCTTGTACACTCTTGGTGGGAATGTAAATTAGTACAACCTCTAAGAAAAACAGTATGGAGATTTCTAAAAAAACCCTAAAAATAGAGCTACCATTCAATCCAGCAATCCCACTACTGGGTATCTAATCAAAAGAAAACAAATCATTGTATCAAAAAGATACCTGTAATTGGACATTTAGCATAGCACAATCCACAATAGCAAGGATATGGAATCAAGCCAAGTGTTCATCAACAGAAGATTGGATGAAAAATATGGGGGGGGTGTGTGTGTGTGTGTGTAGATATACACACACACACACACACACACACACATATATATGTATATATACATAAAAATGGAATACAACTCAGACATAAAAATAAATGAAATCATACCTTTTCAGCAACATCAATGGAGCTGGAGGCCATCTCTTAAGTGAAATAACTCAGAGAAAGACAAATATTGCATGTTCTCACTTATAAGTGGGAGATAAATAATGTGTACATGTGGACATAGTGTAGAATAATAGACATTGGAGACTCAGAAGGCTGAGAAGGTGGGATGGTGGGGGGTATTAGGAAAAAAAATTACTTAATGAGTACAATACACTATCAGGTGATGGTTATACTATAAGCCCAGACTTCACAACTATGCACTATATCCAGGCAAAAAAAACACACTTGTAATCCCTAAATCTATAAAAATAAAAAAGTATAAAAATTTAAAAAAGGAAAAATAGTCAAGTTATTCCTTAAAATTATTGAATCAGGGAGAGAGAGAGAGAGAGAGAGAGAGAGAGATTTTGGTCATTGAGGATCCTAAGTGATCATATGATCACCATTTTGCTTTCACTCCCGTAATTTCATTTGGGAGTTAGTCTATGTTGGATCAGTAACCAATGAGAAAATATTAATCTTTAAAGGCAACTATGGGTGGGTATATTATATTTATTTCTTTGGTGTATTTTGTACTAATTCCAAGAAATAAGATCAGGACTCCATTCTTTGGCTCAATGAATGAGGCAACCTGTTGATTTTAAGAGAGACTATCATCTTTTAGTGAAATTTTTAAAAAATAAACATCAGAGAAGCCAATACAGGAAATTTAGAAACTTCAGAACACTAAAAATTACTCCAGCCATCTGAAAACCACTACAGTTACTTTTCTGCATTTTGCCATGTGTCTTTTGAAGGAAAACTCTTACCTTGAAAATACAACCTCAGAAAAACCAAAGGATACACAATAGAACATAAGTGATAAGGCAGCTTACAAAAATGACCTGAAGCTGTGAACTCACTACTGCTTAGAATAAGCTGTGAATCATACAGCTTGCAGGAGAGAAGATTTGGTAATATAAAAATGAAAAACATTTGTTCAGTTAATTTGGATGAACTTTATATTTTCAATTAAACTTTGAACTATTTAGTCTATGTGGTGATGGCCATTATAATTACTATAACACTTCATTGATATTCTTCTTTAAAAAAATTTTACACAGATGTCTGCCATAATAAAGATAAAATATTAGTATAAATAGCACTGAATTTTGAATTGCTAATTTTTATTGTAATAAAGATCTCACTTTAAAGTTTTCTACAGTATTTGCAATTTACTTTAAATATTAAAACTTGAGATTCATCCCAACATCTTTGAGCTTTTGCCAGGACCCACTAACAAGGATAAGAGGAATGGTAATGTGTCACCATTTAACCTTAATAAGAGAATTATTTATGCTTTTATAGATCAGTGGCTATTTACATAATTAGATTACAAGAAAATATAAGGTATTATTTATAATTTCTTATTTATTGATTGTTTTTGTTTTGTTTTTTCTTCCCTAAACATTCTAGGTCATGGGAGAGGCAAATTTTATAGATTGATAATATTATGTACATATTTCAAGACATTCTTAGGTATTTGCAATACCTGGAATTTATATTACTTGAATCAGAAATGTAATCCACTTACATGCCACAATCTATTTGTACTGATCATTTTGGCAGACAGCTTTCTGAAATGAATAACTCTCTACGCTCCCTTAGTAAGTAGGTGATCTGAATATAACTTACACTCTTTATGATTGTGAGTCATCTCTCTCCTCTTTTCTAAAGAAAGATTTTCATATATATTCCAAAATACGTTCTATGCCACATCCTTTGAGGTTCAGTGCTATACATATTTCCTCCATTGGTAGCAATGTCAATTTATCTTTATTCCTTTGTTCCTAAATATGGTTGTGCCTTCCTCTTTCTGAACCAATTCTTTGCTTAGGCTCTCCACTTTCCTATAACTATTGTTCAATCTCTACCTTCCTCATTAAATGCCAACACTCCCCATATATCATGTAACCTCCAAACAATTCAGAGAGTCTTTCCTTATTCATCTTCATTTTTATCTTCTCTGACTGCCTTTATGTTGAATTTTGAATGTCAATAACAGAAACCGGGAATAGATATTTTTATACAATACTGTAGAGTTTATGCTATACAACAGCACATACTCTGAATCAAGTATTTCTTAAAAGTTATTACAAGCATAAAATAAAAAGAGCTATCATTGAATTCATCTATTTCTCTTACTGAAAGCAATTTTAAAACAGATCATAAATTTTACATTGTGACGATAAGGAAAGTCGGAGTACAAGGACTATGCACCTTGGATATGTCAAAAAATTTGATAGAGAGGCATATTTCTTATTGTTTGCAGCTTTATTTTAATTGTGTTTCATAATATTAACAGGAGTTTAAAACCAATAGAGATAATGTAAATTTTCATGGAAACTTTCCTTCTCTTCCATTTAGCCCTGGATATAATGATGGCACTCCCTCTTTCTGATGTTAAAGTGTTCTTATCACTCTATCCTCAGCTTCTTGCAATTCTGATTGAGGAGAGAATTTTTAGTAGTCTATTAACTTGTTATTCAGTTCTTTGGAGACTGAAGTATGTGACCATTTTATGGAATTTATATTCCAATTTGGTTATGACTCTGCCTTATATAGGGGATCTTAGAGGACAGACATTCTAACACAGTGTTATAGAAAGAATAATAGTAATATCGATAGAAACCAGAAAGTTAGGATCAAAGGCTTATTTAAATTATGAATGTAGGAAATTTAGGAGTATGATGAGATATTCAATACCAATATTCTGAAAGATGTTGGACATATATGATAAAAAATCAGAAAGAAGTCAGAGATAAACATATTTTAGCATTATTTATATATAGCCATTAATGTGGATTAAATCAACAAGAGAAGAAATATAGAGAAAGAACATTGTATTTTCTTTGGGCTTCAAGAAATATTCATATTTGGGGGGTTAGTTGGGAAAGAATATAAAGTGAAGGGTCAGAGAGGTAATGACTGGTCACATAAAAGGAACTTTAAGAATATGATGTGTTAAACAAAAAAGATCATTTTCATGAATGAAGAGTTGGCCAGTAGTGATCGATTCTGCAGTAAGATTTCCGAGAACTAATACCTAGAAGAGCACATTTGATTAGTCAATAAGAAAGTAATTTGAGATTTAAAGTGCATGTTAATATAGTTGTAGGTGAATAAGCCAATTTGAGATTAAGAAGAGGAAGAGGTTATAATAAAATAAAAAGTAATTGGCACAGGACACTAAACTGAGAATTTTGTGGAGAAAAGTTTATATTTTGCCTTTGAATGCTGAATATATCATCAACCCCTTCACCCGAATTTATTCTTTACGCCTTTCTTTTCTTAATCTTTCTTTTCTGGTGTGTCAAGTCAGTGTTTCTGAGTAAGGCACTGGATTTACATTGCCTGTATTCTGGCAGCAATGGAAGCTGTAATCATAAAGTAGGAAATTCCTTCTGACACATGGGGTGTGTTCAAAAGGTATTAGAGAGCTAAAACAGCAGGAAAAAAAATTGTCCACTATAACATTGTGTTATCATTCCTTCCTGAGTGGAGTATAAGCCCCCTTTTGGGGAATAGTGTAAAATTATAAAAATAAAGTCAGCCAATCAAGGATAGTCTTAAGTGTCAGACTTATAATTGAGACTACTTGGCAAATGATGTGTTGTCAAGAAAACAAACAAAGTAACAGTACATTGTTCTCAGAAGTTTAATTTGGCTACAATATATGGAAGATAAATAAAAATGGATTCAACTAAACTAGTCAGGAGATTTTTGCAACAGTAAAGTCAAGATATCTCATGAGTCCTGCCTCTTTGGTCCTTGTGGCAGGAGGATTGAGAAGAGGTTGGAGACAGGATGATAATTACAGGATATATACTGTGCAAGTAAATTTTGAAGAACTTGACAGCTGATGTGAGGAAAAGTAAAAAAAAAAATTCTAAAAGTTGAAATTGGTTGACTATGTTAAAATATGAAAAGAAAGGAGGGCAAGGTGATGAATTGGATGTTTGATTTTACAGTGTTTATTATGGAGCATTCAAGTAGATATTCAGCTTTGGGGAATGGACTTTGGTGAGTAAGGGGATAATGTTACATAAGGCAAGCATTTTAAAATTTAAATATTAGTATTGAAATTCAGAAGAAGAGAGATACCTCTTTCTCTGAGACCAAATGATAGAATAAGAGATAAACGTGGAAAAAGTATTATAATTTACTGAGTTTGGGAGGATTTTACCTTGGGAAGTTTACACTAGGAATTGTTATCAAAGTATAAGTTAATTGGGTATTTAAAAAGAATATGTAAACTTTGATATTGCTTTCTTGGGCGTGTGCTAAAGATGAAAAAAAATTGTGAATTACATAATGTTTTGCAATAGTGTGTTCCCAGTAAAAAGAAAAAAAAGAGTACCATACTTTTTTTAAGGGTGATTTGTCTTCATGTATTTAAATCTTTATTCACCAATAATTCAAGGCCTGTCCTGGAAGCAGGGAAAGAGCAATAAACTCTGGGGAAATCTGATATTGTGATAGATGCAGTGGTGGAAACAAAGTTTGTGATGAGTTAATTGTAATTAGAAATTAAAATCTGAGTGAATTGGTGGGTTTGAGGGATAGAAGTTCATGCTGAGAATAAAAAGAGCAAATTCAGTGAACTTGAAAGAAAGCAAAGATAAAAGGTTTATCATAATGGAAAGTACCTAATTCAAGATCTTGAAGGTAGAGAGTTTCTGTGTTACGTCCATACTTATTGGAGTGCGATGCAGGTCTTGAAGAATATAACAGATATCGAGGAAAGAAGTTACTAGGCAGAAGATGGATTGACAATAGGAAAAATGGAACTGAAAGGATGATAGGGAACATGAAAAAAGAAACAAATGACCAAGGTGTTTATTTTTACTTTTTATTTTAATAATTATGAGTACATAATAGTTGTATATATTTATAGTGTTGAGGAGAAGCTTAGCTTTCAAAGCTGCAGACACACAAATTTACAAGGAATATTACAGGTTTAAATTGTATGAAACAGAGTAAATGTTAAGAAATTATTGTTTTACAGTTTGGGAACCCAAATTATCTCCCCCACCCCCATCACTTTTAGCAATATGTCTCCTAAATGATGCTGGAAGCCAATGGGAACATGAGTTTTAAAAAAACATTTTACATTTCATGTCCTCTTGTTCTAAGAATGTCTATGTACAAAATCAGACCAACTTGCACGTATTTGTTTTATAAGGATGTATTCTTAAATTTATAATGTAAAACATTTATGTGCATTTATATTTTTATTCAACAATCACTGTTTCTTTATTTGATATGACTTTCCCACTCTGCCTCTCTCCCAGCTAAATGTTGAAATCAACAATGTTGAATTATAAACACCGTTTATGAAAGCTATTTTCTCCATCATTTTCTGAATTCTTCAAACAGAATGTCTTTCCTGGCTAGCATTTATCTATATTTTTTGTACATAACATAACATTTGTACAATATAACATTTCTTATATTTACTATATCCTCACTTTTGTGCACTTTTCTTCCTTGCGTACTAAATTATAGATTTACTCATCTTTGTATGTCCTGAAGTGCTTAGTGTGGAGGTTGTAGAAAATAAGCTCCCATAATTGTTTGAAGATTTGCTATTATAGTGACTATAGGTTTTTATTTTATCCTGTCTCCTTTTCATTTATTCAACTATGTCATCTTTCAGATTATACTGTATATCCTGCAATGTTTTAACACAGTGTCATCCATTTTCTTTATATGTTTCCATAGTTCTGGGAATAAAGTTTTACATATATTAAAGATAGTTTTTGCTCTTGACAATGGTTGCATTAACTCACTGGTGAATTTACCATTGAATTTTTTTACTGCCTGTAGTAATATTTGATAAAAATAATTGCAGTAAAAATGGTAGTAATTGTAGTTTGCTTCCCAGAACCTGAAGTACCACTCTCTTAAATGATTTCAAAGACCTATATGTATCCTCCCACAAATAGAAGATTTTATAAATCACAAACATCTAAAATTAGCTCATAAGATGTTTAAAAAAGAGAATATGTTCTTAGATGTCATTTTAGATAAACAATTGTAATCTAATAATATAATTAAAATTTTAAAATAACTACAATATCAGTTAAAGGTAAATGGTGGTCTTACAATAAAGTGGTTACTTGAAAATATTGCAGCAAACTGTTTTCACCAAAAAAAAAAATTCTGGAGAAAATATTTAGTAATAATGTATATCATTACAGTGTAATCTTAATAAAATTCCTCATTATAAATGCCAAGATATATGAAAAGAGGTGTTAGTATTCATTTGAAATTATTGAAGCAAAACAAACACATACATTTGATATTATACCACAATGCCATCTACGTCAATGTAAACACTGAGCAATTTGCTTATGTGATAATTGACTAATTTTTTTCATGTAGTTTATTTATCCACATGATTTCAGACCTCACCAATCTGGAGGTGCAATAGCAAAACATGAGTGAAAATAGTCTCAGAACAATATCTCTTTCTTAGATTTGTTAACAAAATATGAAACTCCCGAATTTGAGACTGGTACTGTTATCTCTATTTTCCAAATGAGAGTAACTAAGGGTCCTTTGGGTGAAGTATATCTGTTTTGGTTCACAGGAAGCAGAATCTGAGATGAAATTTAGGGCTGAAGATATTTACTAGGAAATGCCCTTGGAATTGGCATCTGAGGAATTGGCATCTGAGGAATGATTAAGCAGAGGGAGAGGTCCAGTTCTGATGCAGGCTGGACAGCCTCAGGGGACACCACAGGGAGCTCAAAAAGACCTGTCAGAATTATTGTCCCAAGTTGGACTGGAAAAACTTTAGCTTTTATAATCTAGCCTTGGACAGTCAGTGGATATGGCCCCCAGGAAGGGTGTGACCTTGGGGGTAGTGGGTCTGCAGCTCAAACAATCCTTTAAGGGCTTAGAGCTGCAGCCGTTCTGCCAACAGTGCTTCCAGCAGCTGGAACAATATGTCTCTCCGTGAAGGGAGATCTGGTCAGAGCGTCTGTATGTCTACCACAAGGTTTCTGGACCAAGGTAACATAGCTGCTAAAAGAACCTAGATTCAAGCCAGTCATGTTTGTCCCCAAGGCCTGATTTTTTTAACCACTATGCTATAGCACAAATCCATTCTCTCTTTCTCTCCTTTGTAGGTCCTGACACCCACCCACTAGGCTGAAAGCCTCTATCCTCAGTCTGTTGCTCCCATTTACCATAGTTTGTCCCTCGCTGTCCTCCACTGAGTGTGCCTGGGGAATGTAGAAAGACAGTCATCTCCACATTCATGGAACCACCTTACTAAGCTGTATTTCAATATTTGTACTTTGTTTGAGAATGCTTCTACCTAGCTATATTCATTTATTGATTTATTCAATCAAACATTTATTAACTACTGTTTGCCAGCAATTTGCAAACCCTAGTTTGGGAATACAATGAAGAGGGGAGCAGAATGATCCTGATTCACAGTGTTTTCATTTTATTAGTTCTTCAGATTAGGCACCAAGACCAGGCACTTTCTACCTCAAGTGAAGTTTCTTTCCCAATCTTTTTATGCTATGGTCTTTAAGGGTCATTATTTTTTCCTGAATTTTTAGTGGTGTGTTTCATCAACCAAAGGACTCTTTCTCATGGGATTAACAGGTGTTCATATAAATAAAATCTTGATTGGTCAAAGTGCCCACCAAACTTGGACTTGCCCAGATTTTTAGTGTGTCCTATTCCTAGGAATCCACTCTGAGACCATAGATACCTGGATACGGAGAAATGAATTTGATAGAACATTACAATTATTACAAAACAAAAGTTTCTGCAGTCATGTCAATTGGCTATTGAAATTATAATTTTCAATTGTAGTTTTAGAAATTTCAAAATTGATGAAAATGTGTTATGGAGGTGATGCTAAGAGTAGCTGGCTTTCCTGTCTTTCACTTGTACTTTCCTTCACCTTGTTGTATATATCATGCACAGAACTGGGCTTGTACACTTATACTCTCAGAGGAAGAGGTTGTGTCTCTTTCATGGGTGTCACTCTAGGTTGGCTAAGACAATGCCATTTCCCAACTTTCTTCTACTTTCTCTTCCCTACGATTTAAACTGGAAAACATAAATATTCACTCTACTAATCTTTTTACTGGTAGAAGTGTCCATGTTACACAGATTTGGCTAATGTCTGCTGAGGAATTTCTGGAAAAACTTTCTCCTCCCTGATAAAATATCCAGATATCAGGGACACAGATCATTCCTCTTAATTCTTCCCTTGAATGCTGACATAATGTCTTGAGCTGAGGTAACCATCTTGTTGTGGTGACCATGAGAAGTCTAAATTAATCTCAGAGATTCTGGTCCTGGCATTGCAAGCTGTGAAACCAACACTAGCAGCTGGCTATCTTCAGTCTTCTTATCACAGGGAGAAATTTACCTCTGTGTTACAGTCGATTTTGGTCTGGTATTCTGTTACTTACAGATTAAAACAAGCCTGTTACAAACAATGATGTATAAATTAAAAATGGCACCTTACAAATTTATAATGGGACACTCAACTATCAAATCTATTAGAACACTTATTTCAATGTATTGCGTTCCTTATATTTCTGTAGATGGGAAAACAAAATTATAAACTGCCTGGTGAGTGTGGATTCTGAACAAATGGATTTCATTAGAAGAAAAAAATGTCTAATAACAACAGATTCAGAAAACTGACCCACCATTTTAGTAGTAGGGATAACTTTGCCTATGAAGTAAAACATTCCACCACTGGATAGGAATATGTTTATTCCAAACTGCGCTAGGATGAGTCCCATTTTTGCCAGATTTTCTTTCTAACCTGGTTACAGTACTTACCAATTGTGCAACCTTGGGCAAGTTCTTTTTCCTCTGTGTCTTAGTTTTTCTTAATATGTTAAAAAGCATATTTATTTCATAGCATTTGTGTGAGGATTAAATGAAAGATACTTTAAAAAGCTTAGAATGTTGCCTAGAACACAGTAAGTGTTCAATGATTTTATTATAAATTTATTTCATATCTAGCTAATTTACCTTCTTAAAGACATTTATTTCCCCTACATATTTGAGTGTACTCAGTCAAGATAGAATCAGGTCTTGCAACATCAGATTCATTTTGATTTTTTAAAATGATTTGACTATTTTGCTTTGATTCATTATGCATTAATATTATTAAAAACCTAATTTAGAAAGGAATTTTTTTCTCAAAACTATCAATATTGATAGTTCATGTGCTTTTGAGAAAAAAAGAAAAAAAATTAATACTATTCACACACACGTGTGTGTGTGCGTGCACACATGTGCGTGTGTGTGTGTGTGTGTGTGTGTGTATATCCCCTCATAAATTTTGGTATGATCCAGCCTAAACTGTCTTTCATGGGGTCGGGAGTCAGAGCTTGTATTCAGGATAGTTCAGAAGTTCGTCTGAGTGCCAAAGAGATGGCTGAAGCTCATTATTCGTAGCTCTTGCAAAGTGCTTCCTGCCCAGCATTCTTTCCCTGTTGTCAAGTACTGTTCAGGTATTCTGACATTACATTGTTAACTCATGACGTTCCTGAGTGCTTTTAAAAATCTCCCACAAAACTTTTAAATGAAATAATGAGGCCATTCAAGAATTTTGGGAGGCCCCCAGATGATAAATCCTGTGAGAATGTGTCATAAATTGAGTAAAACTCATTTTCACGTGCATTTTAAAATGACAGTTGACCAACTTTATGCTTCAAATTAATGAACACTCATTCAGAACATTAGGAGACAATCCAACAGGTTAAATAAAGAACTAAACTGTAACCTCACAGAATAGCACAAAGGTTAAAAGTCTAAAATCTTAATTGAAGATAGAGAATGTGGACAATGCTAATAGCTAATGCTATCTGAATCTTCATTGGATATTAAATGTGATTTTATTTGTTTAGTTTTGATATTTATATTCACCTTTTCCCATAAATAGTCTATTTACTCTTCATATTAATGTTGAATGACAAGATGATGTAACCAATCTTTGTTTCGCAATACACCAGATTTTACAATAATTTTGTTTTAAGCACTTTTAGTTCCTCTATCACTTTTCAGAAAACCAACCATCCACTGAAAGATGGGGTCATTTAATAATTGTGAGGGAAATGTTTCAGGATAACAGAAAAGTTTCTGATAATCCCATTGCTTTAAATGTAAGGACCCTGTTGAGTTTGTTTCTAAAGACCACTCATTTGTTGTCTTTGGTGAAAAATATATGGGCATGTATAAAGGTGGTGGTGATTAAGACAGTGTTTGCTGCAACAACAAAATAGCTACCGATATTTTAGCACTTATGATCCAGAAAATATACTAAGTAATTAACATACAGATTCTCAATTTGTTTGACCAACAATTAAAGTAATTTTATTATCTACATTATCTAGACAAAATTGAAGCTTAGAAAGGTTAAGTTACTGATTGAAATTTAGTCAGTAAAGTAATTTAAACTCAAATATTTTAGACTCCAAAATCTGTGCTTTTAACCAACAGCAACATATAGTACTTCATTATATATATACAAAATGAATGAACAATTATACCTTTTCATGTTGATTATAAAAATTACAAATTATAAAATTAGCTGATATTATGTTATTGAAACTTGAATATATTTTAGAGGTATCATTTTTCTAGAATTGAGTATATTTTATCTCACAGTTTACTTCTCATTTTCTCACAGTATTGATCCAAGTTCCTCAGGACAACCTAAATATTAACTAGTGCAAAGTGCTTCCAACCTTGAGAAATAACTTTTATTATCCCCATTGTATAGATGAGCATTTTTTTTCAGAGTTTAATTATGTGTCCAAGTAAAAATTCCATCATAACTTCCTATGGTAAAAATGATAGAGATGTTAGAGTTTAGGAGTCTGACTTTTTAAAGAGAATTTGGTAAGATATGGACTGCTTTTCAAGTTACCACAGACAGTATTACTAAAGGTTCTGCTACTGCAAAATATGTATCCTTATCTCTCCAGCCTCTCGTAACAGCTTCCTAACTATTAATACTTGCCATTCATTTGCTAAATCAATTGGCACAAATTCTACGTTTCTACTGTGGTCTCATTTAATTTCCAAAACCAATGTTTATATTACTCAAACAGGTTAGGTTAGGCTAAAGAATCATATAAGCCCCAAAATACCAGTGGCTTAATATTTTAAATGTTTATTTTCCATTGAGACAACATTTGATGAATGCCAGTCATCTCTGTTGGGCAGGCCCTCAGACAAAAATTGCTTCCAAGGTCACCATGGCTGAAGAGAGGGTCAGAAGGCTAAGTAAGTTGTCTTAAATGGCTAGAGCAATGAGTTTCTTTCATCTCTTCTGTCTACATTACATTGGCAGTCATGTGATCAATATAATTACAAGGATGACTAGGAAGTGTAAAGGAGCATGTGGGAATAATCTCTGCTACAATCTCTTATTAGAAAATCTTATCAAACTTCAAAATCCAATGAAACTCATGAATGAACTATACTGTCAAGATAATGGGAACAATTTTTTTTAATTAACTTTATTTTTAATTGACAGACCATAATTATATATCTCTATGGAATGCAATGTGATATTTTGATATATGTATACAATGTGGAATGATTAAACCAAACTAATTCACATATCCGTCACCTTACTTACTGAACATTTTTGAGGTTAGACATTTAAAACTTTACACTCTTAGCAATTTTGAAATATACAACATACTATTATTAACTGTAGTTCACCCTGCTGTTCAATAAATCTCAAAAATTTATCCTTTCTGTTTAATTGAAACTTTGCACCCTTTGACCAACATCTGCCCATTCCTCCCCTGACACCCCCAGCCTCTGGTAAATACAATTCCACTCTTTAATTCTATGAATTTGACTTTTTGAGATTCTACATATAAGTGAGATCATGTGGTATTTGTATTTCTGTGCCTAGCTTATTTCACTTACCATAATGTCCTCCAGGTTCACCCACATAGTCTCAAATGACAGGATTTTCTTCTTCTTTAAGGCTGAATAATATTCCATTGTGTATATGTATCACATTTTCTTTATCCATTCATATGCTGATGGACACTTAGTTTGATTCCATAACTTGACTATTGTGAAAAGTGCTGTAATGAACATAGGAGTACAGATATTTCTTTGATGCATTGATTTCGATTCTTCTGGATATATATCCAGAAGTGGGATTGCTGGATTATATCTTAACTCTATTTTTTAGTTTTTTGAGGAATTTCTATACCATTTCCATAATGGCTATATTAATTTATATTCCAATCATATTCCAAAGTAGAAGTGTTCCCTTTTCTCCACATCCTTGCCAACACTTATTTTTCATCTTTTTGATAATAGCCATTCTAATATTTGTGAGGTTTTATTTCATTGTGGTTTTAATGTGCATTGATGATTAGTGATGTTGAGCATTTTTTATGAACCTGTTTGCCATTGGCATGTCTTCTTTTGATAATTGTCTGTTCAAGTTTGTTGCCCATTTCTTTAACTGGGTTATTTATTTTCTTATTATTGTGTTGCTTAAATTCCTCATATATTTTGGATATGAACCCCTTATCAGATGTGTACCTTCAAAATATTTTCTCACACTCTGTGGGCTGTCTCTTCACCCTGTTAATTGTTTTTTTGCTGTGCAGAAGCTTTTTAGTTTGAAGAAATCCCATTTGTCTATTTTTGCTTTCATTACCTATGCTTTGGGGGTCATATCCAAAAAATCATTGTTCAGACCAATGTCATGAAGAGTTTTTCCTTATTTTTTCTTCTAGTGGTTTTATAGTTGTAGGCCCTATACTTAAGTCTTTAATCCATTTTAAGTTTATTTTTATATGGTGTGAGACAGGTTCCAATTTTATTATTGTGCACGTACATACCCGGTTTTCCCAAGACCATTTATTGAAAAGACTGCCCTTTCTTCATTGTGTGTTTTTGGCTGCCAAAAATCAATTGGCCATAAATGTGTGAATTTATTCCTGGACTTTCCATCCTGTCCCACTGGTTCTTATTTCTGTTTTTATGCCAGTACTATGCTGTTTTGATTACAATAGCTTTATAATATAATATACTTTAAAATGAGGAAGTGTGATGCCTCTAGCTCTGTTCTTTTTGCTCAAAATTGCTTTGGCTAGTTGGCTCTTTCTTGTGTGTGTGGTTCCACACAAATTTTAGGATTTTTTAAAAATTTCTATCAAAAATGATATTGGAATTAGATAGGGAGTGCATTGAATCTGTAGATTGCTCTGCATAGTATAGACATTTTAACAATATTAATTCTTCCAATTCATGAACACGGGCTATCTTTCCATTTAATTGTGAGTTCTCCAATTTCTTTCATCAGTATTTCATAGTTTTCAGTTATGGAACAATTTTAGATCATAAAATCTGTGATACCCATTCCCTGACACTTAGCTACCATCATAAGATTAAACTGATTTTATAAAATCATGATGTCATGTCCAGAAGAGAGAGGTCAAGGTAATGTAGTAAAACAGATATTAAAAATTTGAGGGAGCTGAGCCATAGGTACAGATCTAACTATGATCTAAGCTGACATATTATTAATACATAACCTATCCATGCCTCATTGTCCTCATGGGTAAAATGAGGAGAGAGAGCATCTGATGTGTTCTCTAGGTGCTTTACTATCTTCAGAATTCTACAGAATTTTAGAGGGAAGGACAATGATAGTTAAAAGCATAAACTCTGAGTGTGAATTAAGCAAACCTTCCATGTACCTCATTTTTCTCATCTACAAAATGTTTCTGCATATGTTTCTTGAGAGGATTAAATTAGTGGTCTCCAACCTTTCTGGCACCAGGGACCGTTTTCATGGAAAATGATCTTTCCATGGACCAGGGAGGCAGGGTATGGTTTCGGGATGATTCAAGTGCATTACATTTATTGTGCACTTTATTTCTATTATTATTACATTGTAGTATATAATGAAATAATTATACAACTCACTGTAGGTTGGGGACCCTGGTAAATGACTTCATACATGGAAATCAGTATGCCTAGAACATAATATTTAAAAATTTTAGCTATTATTTTCATCTGAGATAACCTCTGAAAGAAAGGTTGGTGGCTTGTCAGAAGCAACAAAGCTATTTGGGAGCAAAACTGGAAATATAATCCTTAATTTTAGTTTTTTGTATTTTCTACTAGGTGACACTATTACTAAAAATTCTAAATATTTCTATAAAATTATTGCTTCAGAATTGATTTTGTCTATACAAGATATTGAAAATGAAAATGTAACCATCCCCATCTATAGGAAAATGTTTAAAAGTTCCCTGTAAAATGTCTATGTACCTCTAACCGTAGGGAAAAACTATTCAGATCTCCCCAAATTCAGCCTTTTAAAAATATTATTGAATACTTTTGCAGCACTATCTACTAGTTTCAGATTTAAATTTATTTTAAAAATGAGATTTAAAATGTGAAATACCCAATCCTGTAGATGGTGACACATAGGGCAATAACAGAGACTTGAAAACAGGATTTATTTTCTGATTGTGAAAATGGCTCCATTCCTTTGATTAATTTAAAAAGTCCCAGTGTTTTAGCAGTATTTATTCCATTTGCTTAGCTAATTTTAAATAATCTTTACTAATAACTTGTCAAATTTTTAAAATAAACATACAGTATTTCTTTTACAGAAACTGAAGGGGAAAATATTTATTTAGTGACAGCCCTGTATTGTGTTTCTTGCTTGCTTTCATGTTAAATTTTCAAAGTCACCCCCAAGGAAGGGGATTATTATCTTGTGGTTTAGATGAAGAGATGAGGCTCGCAGCCTCACACAGTTTGTGCATGGAAGGTCTAGGATTCATTCAAGCCTAAGCACCAAATCTTGGTCTCATCCTATTGAATGTCAGCATCTTCCTCACTGTTCAAAGTAACTGGGGCTTAATCAAACAAAAGAGGCACGTTATGATGAATACGAAAGACTGTGGGATCTGAAGTTAGAGGACCTGGCTTTGAGGCTTAGATCTTATTTCACTGCTACCAGAGCTGCCTGCAATTTCTCCTGAAAGAGAATGATTGTTCTTTGATCAAGGGCATATGAGTAGCTTTATTTAGACATTGTAAAATACCATGCAAGTAATGCTATTACTATTAATATTGCTATTTTAAATAGAAATATAACATAAATCTGAATTTCTCCCACACAGACTGTTGACACAATATACTTTCCTTAAGGTCGTAAGGGACCTCTTATTATAAAAGTCTGTAGCTTCTTTTTCATCATCAATCTGACATATTTTTCCATGAAATTTGACCTTTCTGTATTTCTTAAAAATCTTCTGTAGTGGCTTCTTGATGTCCCTTCTTTCCTTGTTCTGTTCCTGCATACCCACCACCCCTAACATCTTTTCTTAGTCTCCTATGCCACCTTCACACCCCTGTCTGTTGGAGCCTTGGTTGGTACTTCCAAGGTTTCATTTCCTGTCATCTCTTTATTGTTTACTATAATCCCACTCTGGCTGAGTACTGGTCCTTCTCTTTCACTAGCTTTAACTGACAGCCCCAGCCAATGAATAAAATGCACACTTTCAGCTCTAACCTTTCATTTCAGTGTTAGACCTATATTTTCAACTGACATTTCTGTGTCTACAGTTTTATAGTCTCCAGGCTCCAGAAATTCAAAACTGAACAACTGGATTCACTACCTTCTTCAGTTTTTCTTTCCTATGTCTCTTCCCACATTAACAACATAATTGTCATCAATCAGTTTTCCAAACTAGAAAAATAGTAGTCATTCAAAATTTCTCTCTCTTTTTCACTGCCTATATGTAGGGACTCTCCAAGTATTATTCTAATTCTAATGTGGATTTGAAACCTCCTCTTTCTTTCTAATCTGGTTTCTGTTTGGGATGCTCATTGATTCTTGTTAGATCTCCCATGGTAGCCTTCTAATTGGCTCCGTCCTTCCCAATTCTCAGGTCACAAACAGCATCATTAATTAGGTTGGTCTTCTTAAAATTAATTTTAATTAAATGTAATTTGTCCCCCAATACATCACAATATCTAAAAGCCACCCCCTCCCTGCCACAAACTTAGAAACATGATACTTAAAGCATGGGATGCTATAGTCAAGCAGATTTAGGTTTGACACCTGATACAACCATTTAACAAGTGTGTGAGCTTAAACAAGTTGTTTATTTCTTTGAAGCACTGGAGCCCATTTGAAAATGGAATCAAAAAGAAATGTTGTGAGAATTAGAGAAAATACATGCACAATGCCTACCACAGTGTTGAAAAAACAGGAGTTGCTCAATAAATAGTAATTAAGTTTCATTCTAATACATCCTCTCCCAATTAACCCAGCAATCTAAGTATCATTAAAACTTAAATTTTCAGCATTTTCTAATATATCTAGTCCTTTCATATCTATATGTTCATGCTATTTCCTCTTCCTGACATATCCTTTTCTACCCTGATTACTACATGAATTCCCCTTCATGTATAGATTAGATATCACATTTTTTGTGAATCTTTCTGTGACATATTCAGGCAGCACTTGTTTTGGTCTTATAATTCTTTGTCACTTAGGTAAGGAGGTACTCTGCCTCATTTCCTTGGCACCTAGATTATTTATCTATTCAGTAAATATTAACGAATGGGTGAAGTATAATCATTCCACAAATGCCTACATTATGGACGTTTGTCCATATTTAAATGTAAATTTATTGTTTTCCTTTTAGTCTTTTCCCCAAATCTAGCTTTTTTAAACTTCTATTTTTCTGATGTTTCAAGAATTTCTCCCCAATCTTTTAAAAGTTCCAGAAAAATATTGTCACAGGTAAAGAGTTTTTGTTTGTTTGCCTGTCTGTGTTTTTATATCATAAATGGATATTTGAATGGCAGCAAAAATCTGGAAAATACATCAAATGTAGCAGACAAAAGTAATTATTTATTATATACAGACAAAGTTATATGGTAGAAAGAATACAGGCTTTGAAGACAACCTGCCCAGTCCTTTTCTCTTAATAGATTTGTGATTCTCAATAAACTTATTTAAACTTCTTTATTTCAGCTACTTGAATAGGATTCATAATGCATATGTCTAAGGTTAAGGTGAAAATGAAATGTAAAGTAAATATATAGAGTTACTAGAACAGGACTTGAAATGCAGTAGGCATTCAATAATTATCAAGTTCAGTCTATATCCTCAGCTCTTTCACTGAAATGCACACATTTTCTTTAGATTTATAAGAAACTTTAAAAATTCAAATAAACAAGCAAAAGATAAGAAGAGAAAATTTGCAGATGCATTAATAATATTCATAATCTGTGAAAACTAAAAATGTAAATTAAAGTACCCTTGAGAGAGCATTTTGTAGTCATTAAAGTAGCAATTTTCTTAACACAACTAAATCTAGAATAGTTTTGGTGTAACTGGTACACTAGGTATGTATTATAAATGTATATAACCATTCCATGAAATTCAATATATTTATATGTAACAAGACCCAAAAGACTATGACTTTTAGCTTGGTACACTTCTACCACTTTATTCTCATCAAATAAGTCAATAAAAATAGAAACCTATAAACATTAAGCTATTCATTGTGCTATTATCCACAATTGGAAAAATTTAATGGACACCTCTAGAATGTCCAATATTAGAATGACTTAATAAGTAATAATTTCATGAATTAACATACAAGAATATTATTTGATCATTGAAAGTAAAACACAAATACTATTTAGTTCAGCATAGTTCAAATAAAATATAACGTGAGCCACATATGTAATTTTTAAATTTAATAAATAATATACAAATTTAAAATTTATAAATTTTTTAGTAGCCAGATTATAAAATGGAAACAAGAGAGGAAAAATTAATTTTAGTAATGTATTTTATTTAATCAATATATTGAGAATATTATTTCAATGTATACTCAATATGAATAAATTACATCAATGAGAGATTTTTTATTCTTTGATTTGTTCTAAGTTTTTGAAATCTGGGCATATTTAATACTTACAGCACATTTCAGTTTGGACTAACCACTTTCCCAATCTCAATAGCCACGTGTGGCAAGCTGTTACCAATTTGGACAGGGCAGATTATAGACAAACATTCATGAAAAATAGAAATATTCTTAACATATGTATTATAATTTAATTGTTTAAAAGAAGTATTAACTTATGCTTTAGTATGCAAAAGTGTAAAAAAATTAGTAGAATGAGATTATGGATCTTTTGATTGCAGTTTAAATATTTTCATGCTTTTATTGTTTTTTTCAATAAAAATGTTCTTACACCATTGAATAAGTACCTACTTTCTAAACTACCGCCACTCTGTCTATATGCCTTTGTAAAAATGATAGCGAACTTCAGTTTGTATTATGTTCACATTTTGACCCTGTTCCTATGGAATTAATACGTTTTTTCAATTTGGAGCTGTTTGGTATGCAAAATAGGCTGAACAGTTTCATAGGGAGTAATAAATAAATGACCTTTCTCGATTAAATCATTCTGGCAGCCTACTATTTTTTACAGTTCCAACAGTCTGTATTTGGTTGATCCTATGAGTTAGTAAAGTAAGAAAATGTATTCAGAACATGTATCCAAAAAATATCTAGCACCGTATATTACATATAGTATACACAAAATGGAGAATCATTGACCGTAATTGATTTGAAGCTTCTATAAATTAAATTGGAGATGGATTTGTTGAAACAATTTTCTTGTTAGGATTTACTTTTTCTTCATCTATTTTATTATGATGCTTCATAGTTAAGGAAAGGCAGAAACATGGGTAAAACAAGTATTAGAACATTTGACAGCTCTGGAGACAGAGAGGTCTTTCATATAGCCAAATATGAACCCTTCTACATAAGTGAAATATGTCAAGATTTGTGGCTTTCATATTTTTGTAGTCCTGCTATTTATTAATGATCTTTTAAAATATTGATTTGAACAGTAATGTAATTCTTATCCTCTTGTAATTACATTTCCACATAATTTTAATTTGTTTTCTAAACCAAATTTCAAGCTGCTTGTGGTCAGGGCTGTTGTTTGTTATTTCTCACAACCACAGATAAACTCGATTGATTCTATGCCTGATCAAGTCTTTGAAATGTATTAATTTGATCTGATTTATAAACATTAAATATAAGTAGAATTTTTTTTAAAAGTATAAGCACAAAAAGTAAATTTATGTTAGATTCATAGCTAAAATGATATAAGTTTTTAAGTATTTTTTAATATAATTGAGCTATGTTTAATAATAATCATGCATTTAATTAAAGGGGACAAAAGTGGAAAGAGTGAAAAGGTGGAAATGACACAGAGGTGTATTAGAAAATGTTGATAAAATTAAAGTATTTCTTTATATCTCTTTACAACTCTTTATACAGAAAAATTTCTGTTTTATCACAGCAACTGATTTTCAAATGAGCCATGACTTCAAACCAAACCCAACCAATTATTGGTGATATTTTATTTTCTTCACATTGACCTACTGCAATGATTCAGACTTTTTCTTTTCAGTTGCAGTTTTTTTATAATTTTCCTCCATTTGCTTACTCTTCACCACCACTATGTTACATCATTGTTCAAAAGAATGGTCACAACTGAGTTTATCTCATCTAAAGCAGATTTAGACTGGAAATAAGGACTGCTACAATTTGTAAACACTCCCAGGTTCCAGAAATGCAGCCTTCCTTTGTAAACCCTCACAGCTATGGCTGTCTGGTCTATGATCATCTACAGTGTGCTAAAGCCAGAATGGGAACTGCTGACAACCCAACCCACTAGTTATTTCCCACTGAAAACATTCATATGATACATTTACAGCCATAATTTATACTTTTATGTATCTAGTGATTAATTTCTTAATGACTCTCTAAATATTTATGGTCTTTGTTTCTCATGATGTAATCTTTAGTTTTCCCGAGAGCTATCCTAATTTAGGCAGTTATTTAAATAGAATCACTTCATTATGCTTGCTTTTCAGTTGTCTTGGGAACAATGTGATAACACTAGTAAGACATTTTCTTGTAAAAATGAAAAAAGAAAATATGTTTTCTTCTAGAAATAAAAAATAAAATATGTAAAGATAATATTTGGAGGACAACATAAACTGGCTAATTGATTATGGATAATATATGGGCATACTAGGTGATAGAAAGAGAATAAATAGCTATTTCTATGCAGGTGAATCTCATTATCGTGAATCTACTGGGTTTTTATTCAATTGTTTTAACTGCTGAAACAGATTTTCAAGTTAGAATTTATCAAATATTACATGCATTGCAATAGTAGCAGCATTTTAAAAGAAGTCCCTAGATTCCCTATGGCAATGAAGTGTCTATTCTAACAGAGGCCTTAATGTAAAGTTTTACTTAGTGTATGACCTGAATGACTTTGGGAAGTTTCCCCGTCTGGATTGTATTAGTGACGTTTCAGTCCTCCTTTCTGAAAATCAGCAGTGTTATGCCTTATTATCATACCTTAAAAGGTAATTCTCAGAGAAAATAATGAGGGTAGAAAATGTACCAGTTTTACTGCTTCTGAATTATGTGGCTCCAGATTTTTACCTTCACAGAGTTATCTCCTTTGGTTGAGAATATGATTCCGGTATCTGGTTTTGGTCTCATCTCGTAGCTTTGTACTTTGATTTCCCCAGAACTGTGATTTGTAAATTCTGAGAGGATACTGAAGCATCCTGATTATGTCCGCTGCTCAAGACACAGAGTAATTTTTAAAAACATATAATTTATAAACTTAAAAAATTCAAAATATTTGTATCTCCCAGGGCTTCCTGGTAGGCCATCCCTTCCTTTCTAAAAACTTCATCCCTCTAGGTGACCTATTCAGTCTCATAACTTTTAATATCAATCTAGTGGACACTCTCCAGCCTTTCTCTCTCTTCATGGCTTCAAATTTGTACATGCAAGTGTTTATTTGATATTTCTGTTGGGTCTCGAAACATAATCATGTTCTCATTCTCATGTTATCCTCCCATCTGCCTCCTCCAGTCTTCCTCCTATTAATAAACAGCATCATATCCACTCTGTTGTTTGATCTCACTTAGAAATTATCATTTATCCTCGTTCTTGTAGCTCCCACACCTTATCCATCAGCAAATCCTGTTGTTTCTTTTCAAAATATAACTCATTTGCATTGCTACTACCCTAGTCCAAGAAATCTTAGCTCATCTGGGCTAATGCAGTAGTCTATTGAATGGTTTGCCTATTTCTACTTTTGCTCCCTAATTAGCCATTCTCCACACAGCAGCCAGTGTGATCTTTTAAAATGCATGACATTCTTTTGCTCAAGACTGTCCAAAAGCTTCTTATTGCCCTTAGAATAAGACCCAAGCTCCATACAAGTCTGTCTATGATATGGTTACTGCCTCCCTCTCCAGCCTTATTGCTTATTTCTTTTTCCTTCCTCATTGATTTTGCCACACCAGGATGCTTTAAGTTCCTGGAAAACACCAAATTTATTAACATTTCCATCCTCAAAGTTCTGTCTGCTTTTCCCTTTGCTTGGAGCTCTCTGTCTTCTGATCTTCACATGCCTGGCTTCCTCTTTTCATTCAAGTTTCAGCCCAAATGACATCTTCTCAGAGAGAACTACCCTGACCATCAGTCTAAGTAACTACCTCAGTTCTCTCTATTTTGTGTGCTGTGTTATATGCTATTTTGGGCATAGTACTCATCACTACCTGAATTTATCTTATTTGTATATTATTTTTCTCTCCTCTAAAATATAAACTACCACTTTGAACTGTGACTTTTTCTGCCCTTTTCATTCATCAATCTATCCTTAACCCCTATTAGAATAATGGGAAAATAGTAGATATTATGCTGGGGGGGGAGGACACATAAGTCATAAGAGGGAAAGGGAAAGAGAGAGAGAGAGACAAAGAAAGAGAAGGAGAGATTAAGTACGATATAATAAAAATAAAAAAAAATAAGTATGATATAATACTGAAGAGATTGACTTCCAATCCACATTCCTCCTAAAGTGGGTTTGGATAAATGCTAGTCTATGGGATTCTCAGACACAAAAAGATTCTTTGTGCAAATGAGTTTGGAAGATTATATTAGAAATTTATAAAGTTCATTAATCTATTAAATATTCTATAAGTTTTTGCAGTAAAGACCACTATTTAGTGATATTTAATCATATGAATCCTAGAGTTAGTTGGCCCTAGAAAAATTTTCTCCCTTCTAGTGTATATTAAAACCTTTGGAAATACTGGTTGATCTAAGTCCACACAGTATCCCACTTAGAAAAGAATTAAGGTAAATGACATTTTGGACTGTATGATTCTAAAAAAAAAAAGAGAAAAAGAAGTAAGGTAACAAGAGGGAAATATAAATCATAATCTTTTCTCAAAGTTCTTTAAAATAAAGCTGCAATGAATAAGATAGATATATTTATTTTTGAGAATTTGGGAGGAAATTAGAAATAACTACATTAAGAGACAAAACTATCTAAAGAGAAAATTTGATACACAGCAGATAAGTAACCACAACTAATAATCCATATAACAGTAGCAAAAATAAAAAAAAAGAAAATGGATACTTTCCCATACTTCCAGATTTAGAAGAATAATATTGGGACAATATGAGCAGAAAATAATGCACTCAGAAAGTAAGGATAATAATTATAGAATTTTTTTGTTAGAAAGTCTATAAAAGACTGGGGATAACATAAACATGACTATCCTTGATATAGTTAGGGAAAGTGATGCAAAACCAGAAGTTCAAAGTTAAATTAAGGGAGAAATTAGGGAGATTAAATAGAGAGTAATAAATGCATGAAATTTTTACTTAACTGCAATGTGAAGGGATAATTTTTCAAAGCTGCTTTTCAAAAATTCTAATTTTCCACTACATAAAATTTTGCCAATATGGCTATAGTACTTTGAACTTTTATCATTTAGTTATACTTTGTTTTAAAGCTTATATGAAGGGCAAACTTGTATGTTAAAGAAGTTTGCAATAGATAGAGAATGAATTATAACTCCCAAATGGAAAAAAAAATTTATACTGGATTCCCAGGTCTTTATATACCTATTCACAGAATCACTGCTATAATTTTAAACCTCATTCTTGGAAGCACTGCAGATATCAAGATCAATGTAGAAAGCCAAAGGGTACCTTTGGAAATGACATGACAGCACTTGACTGAGCTATCTGTGTATGCCAAGGATGCCAAAATTCACAGTAATCTGGCAGGTAGGTAACTTTTATTTAACTGCATGATCATTACTGGTTTCCCCACTGAGAAACAATTGATTGTTTATGTGACAAAATGGAGCCCAAGATTTAGACAGAGTGTCTCTCTGTTTTTATGTCAGTAGTAGTAAGTGGTTGAGGATTGTACCAACCACAAAGAGTTTTTCAAGAAAACTATTTTTTAAAAAATATTTAACAGGTTACATTATAACTCACTCAGAAATGGAAATGGGAGAATATAAATTCAAGGAATATTTTTGGCTACAGATTCTTAAAATTCAGAATGATGTTCATATTCTGTACTATTTTATATATTTTTTTCTTTCTAGTACCTATTGGCCTGATCTTAGTATTTACTGAAGAACTTTTTGATTTTAAATGTTAATTCTGCAAGACAACTAATAATCTAATTATCGTTTTAAATAATTTCCTCCATATGTTCACAGTTCCTGGATCTCTGTTCTCTCAGTCTGCATGCTGGTCTCATGGTCAATGTTTCTGTTTGGAAAAAAATTACTTTCATATTTCATAGAATCCCAAATTTTCCAAAGTTTCCCAAGTGCCTGGAAGTGCAGCATGTGTTCTTAAATTTAAAAGAGATAATATGTATAAATAATCTGTTTCTCTGCATGTACAATATTGTCCTCTTAATGAGTAATGCTCAATGGACTACATTATATTTTAAAGTGAGAAAAGCTGCTATTTTGAAAGTGCTAGAATTTTTCTACTTCATCATTGGAGGAAGAGTTTGATACTGAAGACATTACTTCAAAATTATAAGCATATTATCTTGTAAAAATACCATATCAGTATACTAATTATGTTTTTGTAAGGCTCAGATGCAATCAAATAGCCTCATTTATCACATCCCTATGTAGTGCAATGAACGTTAAATCTGACCTCTGTTTGTATCCTACCTCGTCGAGGTAGAGTGTATATGGCCAAGTCACTTCTCCTAAATTTAGTTCTTCGGTAAATAATCTGAGTCTAATAACACATATCTGTTATATAGTGCTGTTATTAAACATACACAACAAATCTGAACCCACTATTTATGAAGTTAGAAGGCAGATCTCAGAATTAATATGCCACCAATTAGCAAAGGTAATTCTGACTCTTTTAAATCTATAGTTGTATATGCCAAAATTTCTAAATAGCTATCTTAGAAAAATAGAAGAAGATACAGAAAGCATAGATTTGGAAAGTGCACATATTTAATTCAAGTAAAATAAATTACTGGGTACCTTTAGTCTATTTCATGACCAAGTTGAAATCATAGAAAAGGCTTTGGACAACCACAAATAAATTGGTGCTTTACATTGGAATTTAATCCCAAAAATTATGTTATAAATTGCAGTTATATCAGTTATAGAATCTGACAAAGAAATTAAATTTGCCAGTTATTATAATAATACTGATACAAAATAAATTACAATTTAAACATACAAAATAGTTTTGATATGCAGTACATTTTATGCCATTTGTGATAATGATAATCTAATATAAAATTAGATTATTAAATAATCCATAAATTTTCTAATTAACTACACAAATGCAGGTGTTCTTAACAGATTTAATTATCAGCATTGTTGTGGGCAAACTTCCAATCTAGGAAGTAAAACAGAGGAAAAATCATACACATCTGGCAAAAAAAAGCTACGTGAATCCTTTAATCATTACCAATTCAGTTTTTGCATTTTTAATTTTCTGTGAATTTTGCATTCATGGTGTGTGTGTTTGCATATCCACAAGAAACACAGAACATGCTAAAATATAAATATTTTTAAATCATCTGTATATAGGTCATTCATTCTTCCATCCAATGACTGAGGAAACAAAGATTTTTCTGAGTATCGATTTGCAACAAGCACTTGTCCATTTTCAATAGAAAAAACGAAATGTCAACTCTCTGTGTCTCAAAGTCCAGAAGGCAAGGAAGACTTAAAAATAGAGATTAAAATCTAGTATGATAAGAGCTCTTATGTGCATACACATACACACATACAAACACACACCATATGTACTGTGGGACAAAGAAAAGTATAATTTCAACTTTGCAACATGGACAAGAAAGTCTTTAGAAAGAAAAAATTGTACTTGAAATAGGTTTTGAAATCTAACAAGAGGATTTTTAAGCACTTAAGACAATTGTTTACTCCAGTAGGAAAAAAATATCACGTGCAAAGGCAGAGAGGAGGAACATATGGCCTGAGATGGGTGACGTACAAAAAGCTATTTGGTTGAAGACAAAAGCAGAGACTAAATCCTGAAATACTTTATAATTTTATCTAATAAGTTTGGAGTTTAGACTATAGTTAGTAAAGCACCTCTTATTGAGGAAATTAATGAATTAATGCATTGGGTAACAAAATCTGATTTTCCTTTTTGAAAATTCATGACAGCAGTAGGTCTAATGAACTGAGGATGAGTACAGTAGAGGCAAGCAAGGGAACTAGGAGGTTACCACAGATATCTATTATACAAAACATGATGAAGACCTAAACTAAATCAGTGAAGTAAAGATGAAGGAGAAAACATGCTGAAAAAATTGGTAAGATATAGTGATCTATTGCATGCAAAATCAGGACAGGAAACATGAAGGAAGATCCACAGATGGCGCTATGATTTTAGGTTTGAATAGGTAGTTTTTTTTAAAAAGTAACTGAAATTTAGAAAAATCTTTCACAATATAGTTAAGTATCATTGTAGGACATTTAGATTGGTTTACAAGGTTGTTTAATAAAGGCTAAAATATTTCTATAATTTAATTTATGATGAGCATCAAAGAGACAAAGTGTGCAAAGCTTCACTTTAATAGGTATGTATGTGCATTTATGAAAGCTGTAGTATACAGCTCGGTATATTAGGTTAGTAAAATATTACAGATTGGAAGTAATATTAATTTTGTGTGTATATAACCAAATACAAATATATTTACACTCATACATTGAATTCTTTACCATGACTAAGTGATCCACAAACATTTATATTAATACTTTTGACTCTCTAAAATCAAGTCATTGTAATCTTCAAGGTTGAAATTTTAACTATTTAGAATCATATTTAATAATCCTAAAATGTTTCACCACAGAAGAGTTAATTTCTAAAAGTTTTACTTAGAGTACATGAGTTAAACGAAATTATAGCTACTACTGGGATTAATCTAACTAACTTTATATTTGAAACAACTGTTGAGACTAATTTAAACCACACATCATTTAACTGCTTGCAAAGTTCTTTGGAAAATAGAGCTAATCCATGAACAGTTGTCCCTGTAACTTTAGTACATACACAAGAAAACTTGGGATTGAAAAAGAATGAAATTAATTTAGAAGAGTCATTTAATCTAAATGAAAAGTCACATTTCAAAGACATGAAACTTGCTTTTCATAATTATATGAATTAAATCAAGATCTACTGTGGAAACAACCCAGGTGCCCATCAATACACGAGTGGATTAATAAAATGTGGTATATGTATACCATGGAGTATTACTCAGCAATAAGGAACAATCTAGTATTATCCTGGTTGGAGCTAGAACCCATTCTTCGAAGCAAAGTGTCACAGGAATGGAAAAAGAAGCACCACTGGTACTTACCATCAAATTGGCACTAACTGATCAACACTTACATCACACAGGGCAATAATATTCATCAGCGGGCGGTCAGGCGGAGCGGGGTGGAGGGGATGGGAAAACTCACTGAATGGATGCGGGGAGCACAGTTTGGGGGATGACCACGATTGTAGCTCTGACACGGGCAGTGCATGGGCAATATATATAGCCAAAGTGTTGTACCCCCATAATATTCTGAAATAAAAAATAAATAACAAAAAAACCCAAAAAACAAAACACGAATATAATATAGTAATCATGTAAATATATGTTAAAATTTAAAAAAATCAAGATCTACTGACATGATTACTTTTAAAGTACTAATTGTTTAACTACATCCTGTTGCTTCTTCTGAAGATTTATGACCTGGGTTTTATGTGGTCTGTAATAGCCCTATGGCCCCACAAATAGTGGACAAGAAATGTCAACAAATATTTTGTGCAAGTCTTATGTTCATCATTAATCATTGTTACTGTATTTTTATTAAACCCCTATTTCTTGGATTTTAAGTTTTTTGGTTCACTACTACTAAAAAGAGTTTATTGCAAGATGAAAGTGCAAGCAATCAGTGAAATAATAAGTTGTAAGTATTCAGCATAAAATATATGACAAAAACCACTAGAGAAAGGGTGTTGAGGTTTTGTGTACACTATGGCATGACTCTTCAGCCTCTAATACTTACATGTATTTCATGTACATATACTTTCCTACATTTTACATGGCCTCCACTAAATGGAGCCTTAGCAATTTCAAACTCACAGATGATGGGACAGGCCAGGCATACCTGGCTTAAACACCAAGTGGCCAACAAAGGCACTAGTGTCAAATACTTCTATCATTATTACTTGAGACTAAAAGGAGGTAGCTGTCTGTGCTGCTTGTGCCTGAAAGCACTTTGTTTTTATCAAGTGTGCAGTATGGTGAGTAGTTACCTTGTCTCTGGAAAGGATAAGGAAAAGAGAGAAGTGTTAAAACTAGTCTTTCCCCCCCACACCTTAATCACACGTTAAAGTGAATATTACTTAATTTGTTCTTACCTACAAGTAGATGGCACCATTGCAGATCCTGGAGACAAAAAATGAAAGTTTACCAAACCCTGATTATTTTGAGGTGATTATAAATAGTAAGACTTTCTAAAAATGAAAAATATTTTGAAAAATTTTGGACAAATACAGGTGCAATTATAGTGCCTCTAATTCGTGGGCTCACTAGAGTGATCCTCCTGCCTCAGCCTCCTGAGTAGCCACTAGCTGGCACTACAGGCATGCGTGCACCTGACTAAATATGCTATTTTCTAATGTCTAAAACTGTGCTGTCCATTACAGTAGCCACTAAACACATGGAACAATTGAATAATTGAAATATGACTAGTCAGAAATGAGTATAAAATACACTTCATATTTGGAAGACTTTGTACAAGAAAAACAATGTAAAATATCTTGCCTTTTTTAGTGCTTTTAAGTTTAAATGACATTTTAGATATATTGTATTAAACAAAATATATTATTGAAGTTAATTTTATTTTTTTCAATATAGCTACTAGAAAATTTAAAATTACATATGAAGTTCACACTGTATTTACAGGATATAGTACTAGTCTAGGATATATATGAGTTTAAGTCTCTTTGTATTATAGAGAAATTGTTTTCTTACAAAAAATAATTAAAATTCCTAAAAGTTGCCACCAAGTTAATTAAATGCTTAATTTTTAAAACTTCTATAGCTGTATGTTGCTCTATTGTAATCCATATTCATCCAAAATATTAACTGCTGCTCTTTTCCATTTCACAGCAACAAACCAACAGGACTTTCTGTGAAATCATTGACCACCATATACTCCTTCAGCCACCATTAACTCCTGACTCTAGCCACCCGAGAGCCAAAGTGCATCATAAGGAACCACAAGTTCCTTATGAACCACAGGCTCACTCTCTTAGCCCTGATGAACTGTCTCACAAAGACAGACTGGCATGATGAGTTCCAGAATAACTGGAAATCTTTTAGAAGGGAGAGAAAACAAGGTAATTGGGAGATTCTGGCATTTTCTTTCAACAGAAGTCAGATTCTAATGGGTGGAGGGTGGTAAGGAAATAAGGGAAAACGTTGATGATAGGGAGGAATCCAAGGGGAACTTGTGGGAAAGGAACAGTCAGTGAGAAAAAGAAGTTTGAGATTTGAGAAGAGACCTGTATGTAAGTCTGAGAGAAGAGTTGGAGAAGGGTAATTAGTAAAGAAAATCTGGGAGGTTTTGAGCAGTGAAGATCTGTTGAGAGGGAGAAGGAGGAAGGAAACTAATATTTATCAAGCCTCTACTCTATGCCAGCTACCTACCTATAGGCTATTCAAATACATGTTAAAATATTCATTTTTTCAGCCAAAAAAATTAGGTTCAGAAAAATGAAATAATTTGCCCAAGGCCACACAACTATTAGGTAACAAAGTTACCTAATTTAGTATCCATTGATTAGTGGGTGAATATCCTTTTAGAGTGTTAAAGCTAGATTAAAGTGTGAATCTGCAAGAGTGGAAAACTGACAAGTGAGTTGGGGTAACTTGGGAAAATTTAAGTAATTTCAATGATAAAAGTCAATGTGTGATCTGGGTTGGGAAAGGGAGAAGGATGGCTTAGGGAAGTGTTTGTACTTGGAATGATCCTTGGCAACTGTGGGACCACTACCACAACAAAAGGCCTCAGAAGAAACGAGATATACATTGACTTTGTAACTAGTAAAAGTTTTGAACTGACTAGTTCCCTAGGATCCCACTATATTTCTAGTAAGCATAGACCTTTGGATTTTAATATACATGCCCACAAGAAATGTAAGCATGTTTATTTATTTATTTTTTCTTTCAGAGTATTACAGGGGTACAAATGCTTTTGTTACCTAAATTGCCTTTGTACCACCTGAGTTAGAGCTACAAGCATGACCATCCCCCAGACAGGGTGCACTGCATCCAGTAGGTGTAAATTTACCCATCCCCTCCTCCCCCCTCCCATCTGCCCAACACCCTATGAATGTTACTTCCCATATGTGCACATTAATGTTGATCTATTAGTACCAATTTAATGGTGAGTACATGTGGTGTTTGTTTTTCCATTCTTGTGATACTTTACTTAGAAGAATGGGCTCCAGCTCCATCCAAGATATTACAATAGGTACTTCACCATTTTTTTTTATGGCTGAGTAGTACTCCATTTTATACATATACCACATCTTATTAATCCACTCGTGCATTGATGGGCACTTGGGTTGTTTCCACATCTTTGCAATTGTGAATTGTGCTGCTTTAAAAATTCGAGTGTAGATGTCTTTTTTAAAGAATGTCTTTTTTTTCCTTTGGGTAGATATCCAGTAGTAGGATTGCAGGATCAAATGGTAGTTCTACTTTTAGTTCTTTGAGGTATCACCATACTACTTTCCATAGAGGTTGTAGTAGTTTGCAGTCCGACTGGCAGTGTATGAGTGCTCCTGTATCTCTGCGTCCACACCAACATTTGTTGTTTTGGGATTTTTTGAAAAAAGCCATTCTCACTGGAGTTAAGTGATATTTCATTGTGGTTTTGATTTGAATTTCCCTGATTATTAGAGATGTTGAGCATTTTTTCATATGTTTGTTTGCCATAAGTCTACCTTCTTTTGAATAGTTTCTGTTTGTATCCTTTGCCCAATTTTTAATGGGGTTGATTGATTTTTTCTTGCTGATTTTCCTGAGTTCTCTATAGATTCTAGTTATCAGTCCTTTATCAGATGTATACCATGCAAATATTTTCTCCCATTCTGTAGGTTGTCTATTCGCTCTAGTGATAGTTTCCTTAGTTAGCTGTTCAGAAGCTTTTTAATTTGATCAGGTCCTGTTTATTTATTTTTGTTGTTGCTGTGATTGCTTTAGTGGTCTTCTTCATAAATTCTTTGCCAAGGCTGACATCTATAAGAGTTTTTCCAACATTTTCTTCTAGAATTCTTATGGTTTCATGCCCTAGGTGTAAGTCTATTATCCATAATGAGTTGATTTTTGTGAGAGGTGAGAGGTGCGGATGCTGTTTCAGTCTTCTACATGTGGCTATCCAATTTTCCCAGCACCATTTACTGAATAAGGGTCCTTTCCCCCAGTGTATGTTTTTGTCGTTTGTCAAAGATCAGATAGCTATGTGAGCATGGTTTTATATCTGGGTTCTCAGTCCTGTTGCATTGGTATATGTCTCTGTTCTTATGCCAGTACCATGCTGTTTTGGTTACTACAGCCTTGGAAACTACACTACTACATGTAGCTTAAAGTCTGGTAAAGTGATGCCTCTGAATTTTTTCTTTTTGTTTAATGTTGCTTTGGCTATACAGGGTCTTCTCTGGTTCTGTACAAAGCACAGAATTATTTTTTCTAGATCTGCAAAAAATGATGTTGATAATTTAATAGGGATTGCATTGAATCTGTAGATCACCTTGGGTAGTATAGACATTCTAACAATGTTGATTCTACCAATCCATGAGTGTGGTGTGATTTTCCATCTGTTTACATCCTCTTCTACAATGGACTTAAACAGAACTCTAGAACAAATGGGCCTAACAGACATTTACAGAACCCAAACACTGCCAAATATACGTTCTTCTCATCAGCTCATGGGACATGCTCTAAGGTTCACCATATACTAGGCCACAAAACATGTCTCAACAAATTTAAAAGAATAGAAATTTTACCATACATCTTCTCAGACCACAGTGGAATAAAATTAGAAATCAACTCCAACAGAAACACTCATTTGCACACAAAGTCATGGAAACTAAACCTACTGCTGAATTATAGTCAGGTCAAGGAGGAAATTAAGATGTAAATCAAAAGACTCTTTGAACTAAATGATAAAGGGGACACAAGTTATCAATATCTGTGGGATACAGCTAAAGCAGTCCTGAGAGGAAAACTCATAGCCATAAATGCCTACATCCAAAAGACAGAAAGATCACAAATCAACAATCTACTGAATCATCTCAAGAAACTGGAAAAGGATGAGCAAACCAATCCCAAACCCAGCAGAAGAAAAGAAATAACCAAGATCAGAGCAGAACTAAATGAAATCAATAACAAAAGAACTATATGGAAGATTAATGAAACAAAAAGTTGGTTCTTTGAAAAGATAAACCAAATTGACATGCCTCTTGCTAAATTAGCTAGAAGCAGAAAAGAAAGGTCTCTAATAAGCTCAATTAGAAATAAAAAAGGAAAAATTACAACTGATATCACAGAAATACAAAGTATCATCTATGAATACTACAAAATCTCTATGCACATAAACTTGAAAACATGGAGGAAATGGGCAAATTCTTGGAAACACACAGCCTCCCTAAGCTTAATCAGGAAAAAATAGAATTCCTGAACAGACCAATATCAAGTACCGAAATTGATGCAGCAATAAAAAACCTTCTAAAAAAAACCTCCTGGACCAGATGGTTTCACACCTGAATTTTACCAGACCTGCAAAGAATAACTGGTGCCTATCCTGCAGAAACTATTCCATAACATCGAGAAGGAAGGAATCCTCCCTAACACATTTTACCAAGCCAACATCACCCTGATACCAAAGCCAGGAAAGGACTCTCCAAAAAAAGAAAACTAAAGATCAATATCTCTTATGAATATAGATGCAAAAATTCTCAGTAAAATCCTGGCAAGCCAAATTTAGCTGTTCATCCAAAAAAAAAGTCCATCATAACCAAGTGGGCTTCATCCCAGAGATGCAGGAATGGTTCAACATACGTAAATCTATAAATGTAATTCACCACATAAATAAAAGTAAAAACAAAGACCATATGATCCTCTCAATAGACGCAGAAAAAGCATTTGACAAAATTCAGCACACTTTTATGATAAGAACACTTAACAAAATAGGCATAGATGGGACTTACCTCAAAATCATACAAGCCATATATGACAAACTCACAGCCAACATCATACTGAATGGGGAAAAATTGAAAGCATTCCTGCTTAGAACCGGAACCAGACAAGGTTACCATCTATCACCACTTCTATTCAACATAGTGCTAGAAGTCCTCACCAGAGCAATCAGACAAGAGAAGGAAATCAAGGGTATCCAAATGGTGAAAGAAGAGGAAAAACATTCGCTCTTTGCTGATGATATGATCTTATATCTAGAAAACCCCAAAGATTCTCCCAAGAGACTTCTGGAATTGATAAATAAATTCAGCAGAGTCTTAGGTTACAAGATCAATGTACACAAATCAGTAGCATTCATATATGCCGACAACAGTCAAGCTGAGAACCAATTCAAAGACTTAATACCTTGCACAATAGCAACAACGAAAATAAAACACCTAGGAATATATTTAACTAAGGAGCTGAAAGGCCTTTATAGGGAGAACTACGAAGCACTGTAAGTATATTTAAACTTCAACTTCTCAAAGTCTGATGGAAACATAATTAAAAGACTTTGATTCAAGTTTTAGCAAGTTCATCTATAAAAATAAGGGTATTAAAGGACTACTCCTGCACATAATTATGTGATTGAAAGGTACCATTACATCACCCCTGCCTTCAGAATTCCCAAGTCTGTACTTCTCAATTATGCTATTCTCCTTAGAAATCATTTCATCCTCATTTCACCCAAACCTTCAAGGACTCAAAACCTTTTCTTCACATGTTCACATTCCCCTAGCTTTGGTAGACTCCTCCAACCACAGCTCTATGATAAATTGTTTCACTGATGCCCTTGCCCTGAACTCTATTGGACTTAATCACTTAACCATCCAATTTACAGGTAGATGACAGAATAGCTGCTGTGAGTTGGGGGTGGGAGTAGGGGGAGAAGAAGAAAATTCTGTACTCCAACAGGCTTGGTTCATCATAAATTTACAAATTCCCAATATAATTTTTACTCTTGCTGCTGTTTGGCAGGCTTTTTTCATTAACTGCTCTGGGTCTTCTCTATTCTGATTTCTCATTAAGCTTCTTTCTTCTAGCTGTTAATCTTGCCTCTCATTTAGCCAAAATCAAGACACTTGGCCCATGCTTTCTCATTTAATCTTCTCATTTCAATCAATCACTGTCTCTACATACAAACCTTTTTGTCCTGTCTCAATGTCTGTGGGAAAGAAAGCAGTCAAACCCCTTTTTGTTTTCCTAAAAAGATAATTGTCATTATTTACTTTTCTTCTATTATCTTTAATTTGTCTTTTCAATAGACTCCTTTTTATAAGCCTGATAATGGTTAATTTTTTTTTAAGTTTTGATAAATCAATAGGAGAAATAACATATTATTGTCCTTTAAATTGGCCTTTTTCTTGAATTATGTGATTGAATATTTAAATGTGTGGCAGTCATTTCATTTCTTATCCAGTGAATTGTCTTTTGAAATTTTATGCTCTTTTTTTATTTATAAATTAGTACAAGATTTGCAATGATTTTTACCTTGTTTGTGAATTCATATTAAACATTTGTGTATAACATTTGTGACAAACACTTTCAAGTTTGTTTCCTCTTAAGTACATCTAAGAAATAGCAGACATTTAAAAGGTTTAATTTTATGTATCACATTAGTCACCATTTCCCCTTGTGATGTCTTTAAATGCTTATATAATTAGAATGTTATTTGCTTTCTATATTTCAGATTAAGATATACTTATACAGTCATACATTGATTAATGCAGGGGATACTTTTCTGAGAAATGCATCCTTAGGTGATTATATTGTTGTCTGAACATCACAGAGTATATTTACACAAACCTAGATGGTATAGCCTAGGGGTGGGGAACTTAATACAGCCTTCCAAATGAAAAGTTTCCCCACCCCTGGGCTATACCTTCATGTTGAGTTGGAAGGCTGCATTAATTTAGTTGTAATAAAATATAGCCACATTCAAGAAACTTTAATTAGATATATTCCTGAAAATGTACATTATTTTATAAAAATCTAACCACTATGTACATAATAATTTTAACAAATGAAAACTATTTGTTAATTTTAAAGTTAACTGAACTTTTAATGACTTTATTATGTCTAATTTTTGTTGGAAAGCATTTGAATATTTGGTTGCAGTGTGGAGGTCCACAGTTTCAGATGATCCTCTGAATGGGTATCAGTTTTTTGTGACCTTAAGGGTGTCTTGATTTGGGTTAGGTGGGAGAATGTAGATTTGCAGCAATAAGTGGTTGAAAAGCAAGAAAGCATTTTCCAGGAACATTGCCAAAGGCATGGGTATGCTACTGCATTTTTCCATATTTCAATTGTATCTTTCTTAGCATCAAACAATGACTTTAAAATGTCATCTACTGACAGCTCAATCAATTCCATTTGTAGTTCTTTAGGTGCCTTGGTGATATCAACTAGGTGAGGCTGAAATGCTAATTTGAGTGTGATGTCATGATTCTCAAAGTCAGTGAATCTTTCATTGTATTCTCCAGTTAATAGGTCTATAACAGCTGCATATTCTTCAAATGATTCACATATATCATCTTGCTCATCAATGACATTTGCTAACTGGGGAAGGTGTTCATCCAAAATTTCCTTTTTAAGAAGTGTTTTGAAAAAAGATAGATTCTTTTGAAATGCTTCTATCTTTTGTCACATATCATATATAAACTTAGTTTTATAAAGAAATATTCAAATCATTTTGAATTGACATGATATCACACAGAAATGCTGCATTCCTATAGAAATCTTCTTTTAATAATTCACATTGCTGATTCTGTTCTTCAGAAAATTTAACTGTCTGTTCTCACAGAGATAAAATTTCAGCTAACACCTGTCCCTGCAATAGCCAACACACTTTAGAATGATACAGCAAATCAACGCTGAATACCTCATTGTTCAACTTTAGCATATTATGAAACTGAGGATGTTGTGTTGCAGTTGCATGAATATAGTTAATAATACTTATAACTTGTTGCAAAGTGTCACTTAAAATAGTAGGTTTAGCACAAAGATTTTGCTGATGCAAGATACAATGAAAAGAAATGAGAACATCTGGATCTGTTAATACTTTTTTAATCTGTGCAATAAACCTTCATGTTTTCCTGCCTTGGGAGGTGCACTGTCTGTACATGCATTCACTAAACTTACCAAATCCAGTCCTACTTGATGACATTTATTTTGAAAGTTGTTGAAGATATCTATTCCCCATGTTCTATTCGCAAGAGTGCCCAAAGCAAGTAACTCTTCAAAGCAAAGAAAATCTTCTGTTATGACCCGAATGAAGTATAAAACCTGTGCTGAGTCAGTAATATCAGTTGATTCATCCGAAGTGGTTGAATAATATATACTTTCCTTTTGAAGTATGGCATGAAGTTGTTCTGTTAAGTCAAAGGCCAGTTCATGCTGCCAATCAGAAAGCCAATTCATTCTGCCTTAAAAGAGGCAGTTGTTTGTACTTTGAAATGTTATTGGTGTCTAAGCATCCCACAATTTTGACAATGCATTCTTTCACAATTTCTATATCACTGAATGGCTTCCATTTTTCATGAGTATATAAGCTACTTTATAAGTTGCTTCAGTGGCATTATTTCCAGGTCTTATTGCTGCTTAAAGAAATTGTCTTTGCTTTTGCTTTTCATCTTTTAATTTCTGCAATACAACCTTTTGTTCCTGTCCCTGTGATTTAAAATATTTGTGGTCCTTATGAGTGTTATAATGCTGATGAGTACTGAATTTCTTTTATGTTGTTATTGTAGTATCACAAAGCAAGCAAATCATCTTACCATTAGCAGAAAGAAGATAGTATTGCAATTCCCAATCCTCATTAAAAAATTTTGTTTTCTTCCTTCAGCATTCTCTGTTCTTCTTTGACATGCTGGGCTCTTAAGCAGGCAGAATTTAAAAATACTGTTGAGCTATGCAACTATTCACAAATTCCACTTCAAACAGAAACAAATTTCACTTTTGCACCATTGTCAAAAGCTGATAACAGACTGGCCTACTCGACCCCCATAAAGTCTCGCCAACCAGCCTCGTGTGATAGTGGCGCCAGTCAGGCGGAGGAAGTTAGATCTAAATCATGAACATAGCAGCCATCAGTTTAGCCCTTATTACTTACTAATGTTCTAATCATGTGGGTCAATCTGGGACAATTATTCTGTTGAAACTTATTTTATTCTTTGGTATTTTAACTGTTCATTTTAAAAATAAAATAAAAATATAAAAGAGGAACAAAAATGTGTCAATAAAAATAAAAGGATTTGTTCTGTAAAATTTGGATAAAGTCAAAAAGCCACACTTAGGGACCTGGAAGGCCACGTGTGGCCGTAAGGCCTCAGGTTCCCCACCCTGGTATAGCCTACTACAAACCTAGGCTATATGGTATGGCCTATTGCTCCTAGGCTACAAACCTGTATAGCATCTTACATACTGAATATTTTAGGCTATTGTAACACAATGGTAAGTATTTTTTGTCTAAACCTATCTAAATATAGAAAAGGACAGTCAAAATATGGTATTATTATCTTAAGAGACAACTGTCAAATATGTGGTTTGTTGTTGACCAAAACATTGTTATGTGGAACGTGACCGTATATTTTTAAAATATTTGTTTTTATTTTATTACTTTAAAGTTTTGAATTCATATGAATTTAGTTTACCCCTTCTCATAATATTACTGTATTATCTTAAATCTTCAAAATAGCAGTCTTAAAATCATCTTTGATTCGTCTAACTTAATTCATAGTCCATGCCATTAATTTAGAAGGTACAATTTTCCCAAGTTAAATGAAATCTAAAAATTTTACAGACTTATTCTAGTAGATAATAAGCATAGTAAGGATAAGGATCATGTCATGGTCATATCCTCAGCACATAGTATAATTCTTAATGTATTCTTTATTATTGTGTATAATATACAGTAGGCTTTCACTAAATGTTTGCTGAATTGGATTACAAAATCGAGTTATCACATTAAATCAATGTCATGGTAATTATTTTATTTATATAATCCTTTGCAGGGTCATCCAGAAACTATGCTCTTAACCAAGTCAACTCTTGTATTATTCGGTTGTCCTCATTTGTTGCTGCTATATTCTTTCTTCTTTCTCTCCAGCTTTAGACAATGTTGGTATATCTCCTCTTTGTTTCTCATTTTAGAATTCAACTGCCCAATTTGAAAGGTATTGTATTTATCCGGTGACTTTTCTTCTTTCTGACCACTTTGCATGACCAGCCATCCTCAGTCCTTATCATTATCGGGACTCCCTATCTGCATAAGCGTTTCTATAGGACTGGCTTTGAGAGTTCTCAAATATGACAGACTTCATTCCCCAAAAAGTCTCTACACTTTGAACTTTCTGATATTATCTGTAGTAAGGAGATCTCAAAGAAATGGTTGTGTGTTTAATTGCTTATGGACCACACATTTTATTTTGTGACAATCATTTTGAATAGTGTTACCTCTAGCAAAGACCAGAAAGAGTTCAGAGATTCCTAGTGGGAAATAATTAGGCATGTTGCATTTGCTAAGGAATGAAACTCCGTAGTTGATACATAAACTGTTAAAAAAAATTTTTAAAGGAAAGGGTGGCATTGAAAGAAACACAGACACTTGTTCTGATACTATTTTTCTTAATATTGGAAAACAGCTTCCTATGTAGTCAGATGATTAAATTTTCTAAGAGGATGTAGGTTGAATTTATAATTTAATACTTTGTCAAGAGAATGGAGATTAGCTATATAGAGTGAAAATGCAAGGAACTGAACAATAAAGTAGAATGAAGATCTCGATAGAGTGAAATTAAGCACCTGGTGTTGCCGTTCTATAATTTTTTTTTTTTTTTGAGAAACAGACTTGAAGAGAAGAAACAGGTGCATGTGTTTTTTTAAGGCTACTGAGAAGAAAAATAATGAATCAGATACTAAAAATGTGTGGATAAGCTATAAAACAAGATTTGTATGAAGAATTGGGAGTATGAGCCCTCATAGTTTTGCCTAAGGCCATCTCTATTCATCTTCATTCACATGCCAGGTAAATAAAAACAGCTTAGAAGTATATCCTGTCTCACGTAACCCTATGGGGTTGACATTAGTTTAGGAACTATGGTTGTTTATTATTTTTGTGTTTAGTAAGAAGGAAGTTATAGACACATAATATCTCTCTATGGTTCATTAAAAAAAAATAGTAGCCAACATTTATTAAACACTCACTGCATGTCAGACACTATGCTAAGTTCCTCAATCATGTTTTATTTTATTTTCACAGAAGTTTTATGACATAATACAAATATAATATTCATTTTATAGATGAGGAGACTTACCTTTAAGGAGATCAGATAACTGCTGAGGTTCACATAAATATAAATGACAGAGCTGGGAATTAAACCAGGAATCTGATCACGGAGCCTACTACTATAGAACAAAAACTAATTATCAAATTATACAAGACCCAATTTCCAAAATTAGTAACATCAAAATTACTGAATATGTTAAGAATATTTGTGTATACGATCATTTCAGCTTTAAGGATTTACTCTTTCTTCCTTAGATTTAATAATTATATTTAAAATATTTTACACATTTGTTTGCATTAGTAAGGGGTATACTAATAAGAATTCATACTTTTATTGATGACTCTAGGTCATGACGATAGTCATTTAAAATGATGGAAGCAGTGTAGTTCATTGGATTAAATCTAAATGATATAAAGTCATATCCTCTGCATCTCAGGAATAAATCCATAACACAATGGCCTTTCAATGGCCTTCTATATTATAAATGCAGGAATCAATAAGCAATGTGCAATGAATGTCTTTGTGAAGAATACTAATTAAGACTGACATCTGTCTCCTCAGGTTTGTCCCAGTGGAAATACTTTGTAATTCTAAAATTTGCAGTGGTAGATTATTGAAATGTAATTCTAGCTTTTTTCATTCTTTGAAAGTTTTGAATGAAAGTGAGTATTGGAGAATAAATAATGTATTAAAGGTAAGGTAGATTTACAGGGATGATGAGGTTTTTACAGAAGGAGAGAGGCAGGAAAGTTTATCAGGAAAGTAAATTTACATATAGTAAGGGAGGAAATGAAAAAAGGAAAGTAGGTAATGAGAAGATAGTTTGTTGGTTTACTTTTATTATAACAATTTTGACATATCAGCTGGGAGTAACTTGTGTTCTCATTAACCTCTATTCCTTTGCTGCTGTTTCCAAACCCTGCAGATGGCCTATGGCTAGGGAATCTTCTGATCATCTGATATGAGAGCAAAGGGTCTATTATAATCCCCTTGTTGATATTGTTCAATTTGAAAAAGAGACATTAAGAAAACCTTGCTTAATGTTTAAAAACAGCTATAGACTTACTTCAACTATCGCAATAATGGGAATATTTTATTTATTTAATTCATTAATATTGTAAAATGTGATAATTATATTTATCACATACTCAAGAATGCATATCATATCAGTAAAATGATTTTTCTTCTTATTTACTTGAAAGCCATACTTCTTTTGTGAATATCACAGGGAAATTTGCATTTTTTTCAATGAAAAAGAAAACATATATAATGGAGAATGTATTGAGTAAGGATTCCCAGCCTGAAATTTTACCTTGTTTCTTTCCCTGTAAAATAGTGTCAACTTATCCCCTAGGTTGGATTAATGTAGAGGAAGAAACATTTAAACATTTGGCAGTGGCCTACGTTAATCCAGTCATTCAGTAACAGCAAGCATAGCCACTTTCAAAAAGTTTTCTCCTTCAGTCATCTTCCAATTGAGATGCAGAGCAATATCATTTATTCTAAGGTGCTTACAAGGTTTTTATCGTAAGTCAGAAACAATGACAGTCTCAGCCTATATTATCATACTGACAGGTTGCCAACTTCTCAAGCTGCAGAAGATATTTTAAGGGAACATTTATTTTTGATCCATTCATTCAACATGCATTGAATTACTAAAACACTTATTGTCTGTTATGTGTCAGGTCCTGGAGATGTGGAAGAGATCAAGACATGGAATCTGACCTCAAGGAACTTCCAGACCAATAGTGAGAAGTAGCCTTAGCTACCAAATAAGAAAAGTTTATTAAAGTCACTTGGTCTTCTGTTAGATATCAGTATAGAGCACATTAGAGGTAAAAAGAATGGATTGTTAGCATCATTTATCGGGTCAGGAAAAACTTCTTAGAACTGATACTTTGTGTCTTAAAATATGAGACAGCCTAGCAGGAGAGGGTCCACAGATTGAAAAGCAACCTGGGGAGCTTGCATTCCGAATTGAGGAATCACAATGGGCAAAGGTATAGCGTCAAGCCACTTGGCACACTTAGAGAAGTGAAAGCCATTGGAGTGGCCAGAATGAGGGAAATCATAGTGAAATCTATGGTTGGAGAGGTAGGCAGGGCCCATGTCGTGATCAGCTTTGTATAACAAGCTAAGGTCCTTAGGTTTATTATAAGAGATAAATGAAAATTTTATACACAGAAATACAATAAATATATTTGCAGTCCAGAAAACAATCAGTCCCTGAAGAACTCTAGAGACTGTGGACAGCATATATGTGAAGGTAGAGATCTATGTCACAGGGTCAAATTATTGCACATCCTGGGAGTTTGGTGCAGCCTATTTCTGTTTTTTCCATGTTGTGATTCAGCATTTGCCTTGTAGGGAAATGATGTTTGATCCTGCTTTAGTTTTAGCTTCCTGGGTGCTTCCTTCTACTCAAGATGTCTGTTTCTAATACAAGGTAAAGTTCCTCTTTTAGCTTTTGAGACTAGTTTTATATTTAACAATTTTTAAGAACTTTCTTAGGTGTGCTTCTGTGTAGAATGAGAACATTTCAATGTGTTAAGGTACATAATAGTTGTATATATTTATGGGATACATGCGATGTTTTGGTACAGGCATACAATGTGTAATAATCAAATCAGGGTACTTGGGGTATCCACACACCTCAAGCATTTATCATTTCTTTGTGTTGGAAATATTCCAATTTCATTTTTTTTAGTTATTTTAAAATATACAATAACTTACTGTTGACTACAGTCACCCTGTTTTGCTATCAAATATTAGATCTTGTTCATTTTATCTAACTATATTTTTGTATCCATTAACCATCCCCAGAAAGGGGAACCCTTGTACACTGTTGATGAGAATGTAAATTAGTATAACCATTATGGAGAAGAGTATGGATGTTCCTCAAAAAAACTAAAAATAGAATTACTGTATGACACAGCAATCCCACTGCTAGGTATATAACCAAAAGAAAAGAAATCAGGATATCAGAAAGGTATCTGTACAGTCATGTTTATTGCAGCACTATTCACAATAGCCAAGATTTGGAATCAACCTAAGTGTTCATCAGTGGATGAATGGATAAAGAAAATGTGGTACATATACACAATGCAATATTATTCAGCCGTAAATAACGAAATCCTGTCATTTGCAACAACATGGATGGAACTAGAGAACATTATGTTACGTGAAATAAGCCAAGCACAAAACAACAAATTTCACATGTTTTCAACTCATACGTGGGAGCTAAAAATTAAAACAATTGATCTCATGGAGATAGAGGGTACAATAATGCTTACTAGAAGCTGGGAAGGGTAGTGGGTGGGGATAAATTGGGCTTATCTATCTTTTTTTAAAACATATATTTGTGTATTTTTAAAACAAAGTAGCATTTAACTTTCTTAATTTTAAAAATCTTAATTTTGGCAGTGTTACAAATTTTAATTAATTAAAACAATTATAGTCTTAAGCTTTACTTCTACCAATAATTCCCCTCTCCATAGGCAATGACTTTAATTCTTTTTACTCTCCCTTGGCATTTAAATACATATTTTTAAATGATGTGCTTTTATTGGTATTTCTTATTGGTTTTTTATTTATAAGTTAAAATTATTAATTCACTGCTATGAAGGCTGAGGATTTATTTCTCTAGTGCCATCATATCATTTTTACTACTTTCTCCGAATATTAGAAAACTTAGTAATCAGTTTTCACAAGATGATTGCCAACATAGGTCACTTTATATAGTTTACTATAAGAATATTTTTATACACTCCTTTTCTGGACCATTTTCAAGTGTATAATATTTTCTTTAAATATATATTTGATTTTTAAAAAATGTTCATTCAGATTGTCTGCTCACTGGTGTTTTTATTTTTCCTAAACTCATTCCTTCCTGCCTCGATCTTCCAACTATAGTATGAATTAGTGGCTCCTAGTCTGCTGCACAGGTTTCTTTTTTGTCCATTGTCTCATCTTTTTCCACTATAAGACCATTATTTTCTAGGTCCCATGTCCTCATTTGATTAATTGATTGATTAGCTAATTAATATTCCCTCATTTCTCTGGAGCATATCTTTCAGTAAATATTTAAGAAAAGGTACATGGGAGGACATGTTCATGGGTTTCTATGCGTCTGGATATGTTTTGTGTTTTATTATATCTTATGTCTGAATACTTATTATTCTATAATACCTTACAGTTTGTTTAAGTTCTACTTGAATATTTAAAAAATATTTTCCCTCATAGCGTCAGTAGCTTTTAGAGTCATGTGGCTGGTGAGAAGTCTGATGCCAGGCTAAATCTTTGTGACCTATTTTTCTCTGAAAGTCTTTATGCTCTTCTCATTATTTCTGGTATTCTGAATCATAATCATATACCTTGATGTGTGGTGTGAACTTCCAAGCTGAGTACTTATGAAGTTCTTGGACAGTTTATTTTGTTAATTTTTGGTAATATTATTCACTTTTCATTTTGTATCCTTTTCCTGAACTTTATTTAGTCAGATGTTGGGCTTCCTGATCCAATCCTCTTGGTCTCTCATCCTTCCTCTTGTTTTTTATTTTCTTCCATTTGTTTTATACTATGAAATATATCATACATACAGATATTCAAGAATATATGACTATGCAGTTTAAACAATAATTAAATGATATTCTTGTACTAATCTTTCAGAATAAGAAACAGAAAATTACAAATAACTTAGAAGCTTTTGATGTTTCACTTAAGAATTATATGCACCCTAAGTTAAAGAAATTTGCATCTGTTTTTAACTTGAGTGTCTTTCCCTCTTTTTTTCTTTTGAATGGATGTTCTATTGTAGAGATTATATATATTTTTTCATTGCCATGCTAATATGGTTAATTACTTTTCTAATATTAAAACAATGTTGCATTCTTGATACAAATCCAACATTTTTTTTGGTTTAGTAAATATTTTCCATAGGATCTGTGCTTCAATAGTCATGAGTGGGCTGTTGGTAAATTTCTGTTCTCTGATTATGTTTAAGTTTGAAAACAAGTTAAAATATATTTCCTCTTAGCCTATTCTCTGAGAGTGTCAATGTAATATTGTATAGTGACTTTCTACTGTATCAACTTAGTGAAGCTGGAACTGCATTTCCCAGAACTGTCCTCCCTTTCTGGTTCCATGAAAGGATAGGCCACGAGAGAAAGATGTGTGGACTTTAAAGGAAAATATGAAGGTGCAGCCAATATGCTCTGAAGGCTGGGGTAAGGTACCAGACACCATTGCAATTTGTACGTATTTTTGCTGATTCAGTTGCTTACTTTGTTGTGCCCTCAGCTCTTGCATCTTTTGCATGAATCATTCAGATTCTCTAACTCCTGAGCAAGATGCATGTGGCTAAGGGCACTAGCTTCTTCTGTAGGAAATTTGAGGTGGCGAGAGATAGACATGAATTCCAGAGTATCCTTGGGTTTCAGTTAATCCTTGATCTTCTCTACTTTATGTGTGCATGTTATTCTCCCAATTGCCACCCGTGCTGATTTAGTGAATTCAGACCCACCACAAGATGCAGAGGTAACAACTTTCCATAGATTTTTAAATTTTCCTCCATGATTACATAAGGCCTGATTCCACAGCCTGCTCCATGGGCTTACAGCCGGTGCATCATACAGGACCTCACGCTCAGAATGGTGCCCGTACTCTATAGTTTCCATTTTTAAATTCTTAATAGTTTTGTATTTGATTTTGTTTTGTGTAATCAGTTTCTGATGGGACAATGGAGCATGAGACAGGTGCTTGTATCCTTGGCTAACAAGCTGTCTTGCCTTCCTGAGAAGATTTCTTGACGGATCACTCCCCAGACCCTCCTTAGCAACTGCTGCTGTTTTAGAGACCCAGCAGACACCTGGGCATGAGAGTGGGAAGAGTTGGGGTTGGATACATGCACTCCATGCATCAAGTTATACGGCTGCTCCAGTGCCTGTAAGGATGTGCGCTCACTCACAATTATTTCCATACTCAAAGAGTATGACATTAGATAGCAAATAAAAACACCATTTCAGATAGAGAAAGAGACTGGGGAAGGAAAAAAAAAAGTCTTTGTTTCTGCTCTTTGAACAAGAGGCTTTGAATTTTCATTTTGCACTGGCTGCTCCAAATTATTTAGCTGGCCCTGTCTAATTCTTATAATAAATCTCTGATGCCCTGATGCTCCTAGTTGTTCTGCTTCTCTGATTAAACCCTAACTGGTACACAGTGGAGTGAACTGCTTCTTAAATGTTGATAAAACTCACTTCTAATACGTTTGGGCTTGCATCTTCATTATAGGAAGATACTGAGCTGAGTACATTTTTAATGGTTATGATTATTCAGGATTTTAATTTCTTCTCAAGTTAGAATTGGTAAGTTGTACTTTTCTAAGGATTTATTGATTTCATCTAACTTTTCAAATGCATTAGTATAAATTTGTTCTTAAAATTTCGAAGCTGATTAATTTCTGTAGCATCTGTGGTTTTGTCCCCTTTGTCTTCTCTGTTTTTGCTTAAATTAATCTTCCCAGTGATTTGTCTACCTACAAGTCTTTTCAAAGAGCCAACTTTTATCATTGCTGACCTATCATGTTTGTTTTTCATTTCATTAATTTCTGTTCTTATATTATCTGTTTGCTTCTAAATTCTTTGAGTTTATTCTACTGCTGTTTTATTTATTTTTTAAGTTGAAATTTTTTAAGTTGAAACTTTGAAGCTTTTTAAAAACTAATGGATAAGAATATAAGGTTTAGATTTAACTTTAAAAACAAATTTTAAATAAAAATTATTGGGGTATAATTTATGTAAAATAAAATTCACCCTCCTTAAATATAAAGTTTGATATGTTTTGACAAATATATACACCAATGTAACCATTACCCCAATCAAGATACAGAATATTTTTATCACCCAAAACAGTTTCTTCATACCTCTTTGTACCCATCACTTTCCCAAGTCCTAGATAATCACTGATCTGCTTTCTGTTATTATAGATTATTTTGACTATTCTAAAATTTCATATGTGTAAGCATATAGAATGCATTTTTGTGGGATAGCTGCCAAAACCCACTTAGCCATTCTAGCACATGTATAAAGTTGGAAGTACAAGGGAATTAATACTCCACAGGGCAAAAAGGGGTCTTAAACAATAGGGACAGCAGCTGGAAATAAATACATTTCCTTCTTCCATTTCTGGGGTGGCTATATCTTAAATACATTCTACATGACTCTCGAGAGTTCACAATAAAATTGAGCTCACATGTCCACCTCAGTGGCCATTCCGTGACTGGGTTTCTCCCTTGTCTGCTTCAGTCTTCCCCGTCCCCCACTATAGTTCCTGTAGAATCATTTCTCAAAATAAATTACTCTACACAAGGTCTTGTCTCAGGTTCTCTTTTCTGGAGCAAACCATGCTAAAAACGAAAAAGAGTATATTAATGGAAATTGTTAGGTACAACTACACAAGAAAACAAAAAGAGACCCCAAATTTTCTAAAACACCTAAAGAATGTAACCACCACAGCTGATACATAGATAGTTTTGGGAATGTACCATATATATTTGCAAAGAAAATATATGTATTTTCTACATGTTGTGTATGATGTACTAAATGTGTCCTGTAGATCAAGTTTGTTAATTTTGCTATTCAAATTGTCCACATCAGTGTGCCACAGCAGTGGTGTTATTGCCATCATTTTTTAAATATGTAGAAGTTTTTCTGTGGTTACAGAAATTTGGAGGTCATTATTGACATTTAGTTAGTGGAGTTCCAGGGGTGCTAAACATTCTTGAGATGTCTAAGAGAATGCCAACAATAAACAAGTATACCATATGTTTCATGACTGAACCTAGATATTGTCTTTCTTTTATATACACAAAGCATTTTGTCAGTGTTTTATTATATGCTGAATTTTCCAAGCACACAATTGGAAGTACAAAGGAGTTAATACTCCACAGGGCAAAAAGAAGTTAAGGGAAGACTAAGGGAAGTTAAGTGAACACTGGGGAAGCAGAGTGGAGAGTCGGAAACAACCTGGGTCCTTGGTGAATTCACTCAGTGATGAATCAAATGATTCAGAGTTGCTTTCATTTGTATATCTGGTTATGTGCGCTGATACATTTACTTACTGGTTAAGCCCATTTGTGGTTTTCATTTATTTATTTATTTATTTTAATATTTGTAGCCAGAAGGGACCTAAAAGTTAGACACAAGGATATTTGTTGTTATTGTCTATGTTGTATTAGTATTATTAGCATGAATAATCATCTCCATTATATAATCTGTTAGTGAAATGTAAAAGATATCATTAATATTTTACATTTATTTTTAATCTAGGCCCTTTAATAAGCTCTTTAAATAAGTCAAAGTGCATTCATCTTTTGTTTTCCAGTTGTATAATTATATACATACAGATAATTTTTCATCAGTTTCTAAAACTGCATAGTTGGAGTGAATATTGAATTTATCAAATGCTTGTTCAGCATTGAGATTATGATATTATGTTTTTAAAAGGCCTTTTGCATTTTTCTAATTTGAAAATCATCTGTGAATTCTCGTACTAAGTCTTATGTGGTCAGGTTGATTAATCTTTTAATACATTGCATAATTCAATTGATAGCTTTCCATTTGCTATTTTTAAAATCTGTTTTAATCAGGGAGTCACAAATGATATTCTTTTTTATGCTGTATTTGTAATATTTGGTAATGAATTGAATTAATTTTCATGTTCCTTTTTAAGTTTAAGTAGCATCTGAGTTTTTGAAATTACCAGCAGAATTATATTCTTTTATAACTAAAAAAGTGTTCTTCCTATCCCTCATGACTTTATTATTATACGTTTAATTCTTAATTTTATTTAATTTTTTCATTTTCTCCTAATTATAATTGCCAAAATTCTGTGTATATTGTGTTTTACTTTATTTTAAAGGCCCTGTGGTTGACTATATTCACTAATTCTGTACTTCCATGCTTTTTCTATTCCCTAATTTCTGCCTTTGTTTCATTATTTATACACAAAATATTGTTCATATTATATATCTTTTTGTTTAACATACTTCTTGATTTGTATACCTTTGTACAAATGTACCATAACTTGCTATTTGTTATTCTGGATTATTTATGATATTTATAATTTTCATTTTTTTGGCTATTATATATAATATTATGATAAATATTATAAACACTTTTGTTAATTTTTCTGATTACTTCCTAAGGATAAATTCCTATAAAAAAATTACTAGGCTGAATACTTTCTCTTTCTCTTTCTTATTCAAATTTTATAATGCATTTACAAATTAATTCTCTATTAAAAAGTTTGCACAATATCCATTAGTATGCATTCATAAGTTTGCTTTTGAAGCATATGAAAATAATTTAGGTAACTGATCTTTTTCACTACCACTGTTATTAGAAGTATAAGTAGGACTAGGTAAACCTACATCCTTTTTCAGTCTAGAAAATTGATTTTAAAAATCTCAAAAATTTTTAGTTTTAGAATTCTCTTAATAAGGAGAAAAACAGTAGATATGAAAAGAGTAAATTTTTGTAGAGATTTTGGTGCTATCCACAGAAGAAATAATTTAAGTAATTTAACATTAAGTCATAAATTTTGAACTGTAACTTTCATATAAAGTCATTCTTTCACTTTATTTTATAAATAGAAAAAGATAAATTTATCTACACTTGTTAATGCTTTCCCTGAGATGAACATCAGTGTGGCGAAGAAGAATTAGGCTATTCTTTATACATTTAATAATCTATCCCTTATGACTTTTAGCTTTTTTTCTTGTGGAATTCTTTATACTCTCCAAGGACACTCTAACAATAGAAAAGTACATTTTGGCATAATTTAGAATCACAATACAACTCTCTGGGCCTACCCTGATTTGGGCCTCCAGTTTTGTATATTTAAATGGTTGCTTAAAATAGAAGAATGTACTTTTATATTATGAAATCCTCAATTGTTTATATATGTAGACTGAAAAAAGATGGGCCACTGGCTTTGGAGTTAGAAATGTCTGAGTTCAGATTTATCTGCTACTTGCTGATTTAATGACATTGGGAAAACTTATTATTATTCCTAAGCTTCAGGAAGATTTAATAGGGTGAATATATATATATATATAAAAATATATATATATATATATATATAAATATATATATAAAAATTTACTTCCAAACTGTTGTTTATTGCTTATGTAAATAGGTTTTCACTGTTCAATTGATGTACATGTGCACATATATATGATGTATGTGTGTTCACACACACAATTTAATAGGTTTAGAAGCATAAGCATATACAGTAGCATTTTTTCAGAAGGAGAGAGCTTATTGATGGGAACTTGGATTCAAATTTCAGATCCACCATCCATTAGCTACAAGACCTTGGATAGATTACTTAATTGCTTTTCTGTTTCATATACCACCCATTTGCTTTCCCTACTTCAGCCAGTTGAAGAAATTACTTGGGCAAAACTGAGTTTCATTCCTGGAGCAGATTTTTTATCTCTTCCAGACCTTTTATTATACCTTAGCTAACCATCTCATTATGCACACTGCTAAGGTCAAGGAAAGGACACCAAACAGCAAACACCTCTCTTTGTCTTTCAGTGTAATTACTAAGCATACAATATATTTTTTATATCTATATTAATCTACTGCTTATTTAAATTTCTTACTTCTATCAGTACTGTTATCACAACAATTTAAGTTTTTTAAAACTGTGTAACAGTCTGCTTAGAGTATACTCAAACTATTTCTGCAAAGCAATTGGTGAACCAATCCCCAAGAGACAGCTGTACTGAATCAAGAACTCCCTGGAGCTCTGAATATTTTTTGTTTTGTTTTAGTTGTCTTTTTTTTCCCCCCTCATGATCTTTACTTGAGAAAAATTACATTGAATTCACAATCAGGCTTATTCTACTCTTCCCAACACAGTCGTGGAAATGAAATAAAATGTATAGTCAGCATATTGTCAATTCACAGTTACAGTAATGCTTGTGAATATGGCATTAAGATGCCTGACAGATGTTTACCTAAGTAATTATTTAGAATTATATTTTCCATTGCTTTTCTGTAATGTCCATTAACAGGAAGCCTAGAGCTGAAAATTTAATTCTGAATAAATTTTTTACTAAAAAACTGTGGGAAACTAATAATGTCATTGTTATTTCTATTATTACCTATTACATCTGATTCTGATATTAAATGACTGCTAGAAAGTCAGTCACCTGGCTCTCCATCCCCTCTGCAGATGAGTCTTTTATACCCCTCCTCTACCAGCCTCCTCCTCATAATAGAATTTTTTCTTCTTCCTTCAGTAAATTGCATTTTATGTACAAACTGTATTATTTACTTCCAAACAGTTGTTTATTACTTATGTAACCATGTTTTCACTCTTCAAATTGATATATTTTTCTAACTATGAAAAATTATTTGGATATATTGGATTGAGATAGAATGCATCTTATTTTCCCATTAAAATTAATAAATGTGGGGCTGCCCCATGCACTATGCAAGCAAAAAAAAAAATTAATAAATGTGTACGCATGCTCATGTGTTTTTATGTGTGTGTGGTGTGTGTGGTGTGTATGTGTGTGTAGGCAACATTTTCAGGAAGAAATTAAAATTATTAACTAAAATTTGGGTATAAATTTATCCCTGAGAAATTCAGAAGCCAATATAACCTCCATTGTTTATAAATGTAACTTCCTTGTTGAATATCATAAATGATCATTTACATTAAACATCATTAGTTATTAAATTCCATAAATGGCATGCTATATATATAACATTACAAAGCATATACTTAAAGGCATTTGTATGATTTTTGCTATAAATTTCAAATATTGTTTATCATATAAAAGATATAGGAATCTTAACATAGTTTTAAAAATCCATCATTTAAAAGTGCCAAAATTTGATAATAAAAGGTCTGACTTTTAAATTTTAATATGTGAAACAGAAGACTACGTGATCTAAAATTATAACTGTTAATTATTACTTTGTGAGGTTGATCTCCTTAACACTTATTTAATTGTGGGATTTTTGTCATGAATAATGGACAGATTAATATGGCTTTTAAATAATAGCTTCATGTATTTGAATTTAATAAATTTATGCCATAGACTAATATATTAAAAAAATTATGTACAAAGGCAAATCAGATATTAACTTTCAAAAGTCAATAATGCATAGATTCCATAAAAAAATAGATAAATAAATTATAGATTCTAGTCTTTCTGTAAAATTTTTTTAAAATTTTTATCTAAACAATTTGTTTTGTTTATGCTCATAAAGAAGTGAAAATTTGAAATAATCCACTGTATTATCTATCTGAAAATGAATTTTTCCTCCATCCTACTATTTACAATAATGATTCCTTCTGTTATACAAAATCTTCCTTAGAATGTATATTCTCACAGGTTCAGTAGTGAAGGCATGAATACCATTGATCAACAGCACTTGTGGCTTTGTCATTATAAGGATAGATAAACCATAATTTGGATTCATGACTTTATCTATCTATCTATCTTCTACCCATCGATCATCTATCATCTATCTATTCTTCCATTTCTATTCATCTATTATCTATCTATATTGTTTACTCACTTATTTAAGAAAAAATATTTACCTGAAACTTATTTAGATATAATAAAATGTAAGCATTTTATCTTGCTTAAAGAAGAATTCATAGATCCTCCTGGATGGTTTTATGTGTTATTATTGTATAGGTTATTTAATTACAACAACTTAATCTGCCAAATAAAAATAGGCATAGTTTTTTTTCCCCCAAGTATTAACTACATCAACATTTCAGATAGAGACCAATGTTGCTAAAATATAAGTTCTGGAAGTAACCACCTTACCAGAATCAGAAAATAAGAACAAGAAATATTTAGTGATTTTGTTAACATATGAAATGACTATAGGCATTTTTTAAAATGGGAAATACCTACTAAATCTACTTGCAGAGTTAAGACAAAAACACTGCCTTAATGGCTTTGGCATCAGGAGAACCTGACTCTTGCTGTGATAATAAATATAATGGTGATAAATCATAATGATATTAATGCTAATTACTACTACTAATAATCATAATAATACCTCAGCTAACATTTGCTAAACTTAAACTGGCAGACATTGTACTAAGCATTTTGCATTAAGAATTTCATTTCATCTCTTCATCTCCAGTGTAGAAAATACTGTTACCTTCTTTTAACCAATGAGAAAATATACTTAAAGAAATTAGAAGAAGTTTATCAACAATTCCTTAGCTTACAAATCGAGGATCTGGGATTCAAAACCATGTTGTGTGACTACAGAATCTACCTTCATAATCGCAATGCCTTATTATTCTGAAAATAACCAATTTCTCAGGACCTCAGTTTCTTTATCTGTAAAAGGAAAATATTGGATTAACAATACCCAATTCCTAAGCAAACTCTGTAATTTTGTTAAGTATTACAATGTAAGTGAAAGTTTTAAGGAAAGAAACTACTTGCTGTTTTTTGTCCCCTCTGATAGCACAGTGTGTAACCTAAATATATGGATCTATAATACCCTATACCTTTCTTCGATTAATGTTTGTGGAATTAGGAAATTACTTTATAAATGTGTAAAGAACACTAAGTGCACAAAGTAGTTTCTTCCCTTTTAATTTTACTTCTCCCTTTTATTGCTTTGTAATCATGTTTGCTTATTTCAGTTCAATTATTCATTTTGAGATTTTCTTATTTTTGGTGATAGGTTTTGTGGCATATTGTTTATCATGTCACTAACTACTATGAAATCATATTAACATTTCTAAAAATGGGCTTTCTATTATTTATTTTTATTCATTAATTTCTCAATTACTTTTAACATTTGTAGTAAATTATCCTCCTTGTCTCAAATTGGTTTATCATATAGAATAGAATTTCCTTTTTCTGTGATTCAGATCATCTATGACCAGTTTTTTTGAGTCATAAGCACTCCAGTGGAAACTGAAAAATGTAAAATGTTTCAACAAAACTTAACAGAGTTCAGCTGAAAATTTATGAAAAAAGCACCACTATTCCATACAATTCTTTTATACAGGTCAGTCTTAGCTTTGTAACTCTCTGAGATTATTCGAATACCTTGTGCCATACCTTACTGATGGCATTAAAAATGGTTATTTTAAATTTGGAAAAAAAGCAAAGGAATCACTATATAAGAGTTTTAAACTAGATATTTTTTATTTTTAATTTTTCCTTTCTGCTTGGATGATATAATGGCACCTATCACTGTGTGTCTTATAAAATCAATTACTGGGTAAGGGATTGAAATCGGAAGGTAAGTTTTAGAAGATACTTTGAAATAAATATTCCACACTCTGGGTTTAGGACTTTACCCTGTATACTAACATTTCAGTGTGTGATTCATAGAAACTACACCTAACCACACTATACACGTGGAACTTGAAGTCTTGTTCCTTGTGTTCTACATGGTAAACCTCTTTCTGTGGAAGCAAGTTGTAAACTTCGTTTCTTAAGAATATATAATGAATTTGAGTTTTTTTATTTCTCTTGCAGCTAAATAGTTAAACCAGCCCAAGCTAAAATGTGGAAGAGCTTTAGTCAAAGTAACATATTTCAAGTCTGGGATTTACTTTCTCCGATCACAGTTAAACAATGATGGTTTTATGGAAAATAAAAACAATTTCAGTACACACCTGTTTCTTTGGGGTTTCTTTGTCATTATTATTTTAAACAACTATGGTAGAAAACACATTTTAGAATTAAGATGTGTCCTAAATTTATCATTCCCTCTTTATTACTGATTAAAATATGGCACATAAACATTCAATGGCTATTGTGTTCAATAGTGCATTTTATTTTATAATAACTTCTTATAAAAAAATCACCAAAGGTTAAATATAAATATGTAAGTGAATTAATGTCATCCTGACATATCATTACCATTTTCTAAACTCATTTAGCATAACTTGTCTTCTATTTAAATATGCTCAAAACATCATTAATTATATTTTATAAATAATATTTTTATTAGTAGTATATGTTGAAATCCGATTGAATGCAGGTTGCACATGGCCAGATCAGTTACAATAATTATAATAACTTTACTTGGGATAAATTTTAATAGAATTGTTTAATTCATTATGAACATAATTATGTCACTCACAAAATAAAACCTATTAGCCAAAATAATTAAAACTTATCAAATAAATAAGAATTGAGCCTTTTTAGTTTATAATACATCATATAGTTATCAGTTTTCCCATGACTGCTGTCAAAAAGCTTTTGAGGTAACATAATTTTCAAACATACGTACACAAGATAATTTCAAGAGCCCATTTTTAAAGTTGGAGAAATAACAGACAGCTTAGGTAGATTATTTAAGCATTAAATATATTAATACTAAGAGTAATTTGAGAATAAATGCAATAATGTATCCAAAGTTTTCCCTGTAGGTTAAGTAATAATAAACATGTGTAGATGAATTCATGGAGAAACCCAAACCTCTTTTTATAAGAAATACAATTTTCTGATTTAAATTCCAACTGTCTATTCTTACTGCTTATTTTCTGTCACTGGCTATGTTGAAAGGTCAGTGATGAGAGAATTGAATTGAATGGGCTTACAGTCTCTACACTTAAAAAATCATTCAGTAGAGTACAGAATACCAGAGGTATATATGCTGAATTCATAACCATACATCAACAGAAGAAGGACAGATACGTATTAAGCATGAAGAAACTGCCTTCTACAGTGGTCCATCCACATGGGGGACCTGGAAAAATAAAACACAGATGGTTAGAACATAACTTGAAGAATCACAAACATTTGGACATCAATGGCATCAATGTGAGGCAACATACTGTCACAAATTAAAAATAAGAAAAAGAAAAGAAAAAAAAATCCCTTAGAGTCCTTCAGCAACTTGAAGAGTAGCCTGAATCCTTGCTTTTGAAGAAGGTGATTTGTACTGGGAAAAAAAAAGATGTCTTTCAAGAGAATGGTAAGAAAATCCATAAACTGGGAGAAAATATTTGCAGAACACGTATCTGATAAGGGACTATTATACAAAATGTGCAAAGAATTTTTAAAACTCAACAATAAGAAAATAAACAACCTGATTAAAAAGCGGGCAAAAGAACTTGTGGATGGAAGAATTAAAACTCTGAAATAATTTAAAGAGGTTTATTCTGAGCCAAATTTGAGGACCATGGCCCGGAGCCACACCCAAGAAGCCTTCAGCAAGTCGACTTGCTGGGGTTGGCTTACGGTTTGGTTTTATACATTTCAGGGAGACAAGAATTACATGTAAAGCCATAAATCAATACGTGGAAGGCATACATTGGTTTAGCCCGAAAAGGCAGGACATCTCCAAGCAGGGGCTTACAAGTCACAGGTGGGTTTAGGGATTCTTTAGCTGACAATTAGCTAAAAGAGTTAGGCTTTGTCTAAAAGACCAGAAAGGAAATGCTTAACTTAAGGTAAGGGTCTGAGCACTCTGGGAGGTCCAGACAGGAGGATTTCTTGAATTAAGATAAGGATCTGCTAGGATGTTTGAGTTAGGATAAGGGGGTCTTCTATCTTTCAGGTGATGTTATACCAGACTCAGGTTAGGAAATAAACCACACAATATCGGGTTCATAAAACCTGTTTAGTGAGATTTCATCATTTGTAGGCATGACTCACCAGGCACCCTTAGAAAGGAATTTTTGGGCAAAAGAAAAGATCACAGTTCCGTCCTCAACGTGAACAGATACCTCACTAAAGAAGATATAACGATGGAAAGTAAGCATATGAAAAGATACCCAACATCATAAGTCATTAGAGAATTGCAAATTAAAATGAGATACCACTATATACCTATTAGAATGACCAAAATACAAAACACCAACACCACCAAATGCTGGTGAGGATGTGGAGCAATAGGAGCTCTCATTCATTGCGTTGCTGGTGGGAATACAAAATGTTACAGCCACTTTGGAAGATAATTTAGCAGTTTCTTCCAGAACTAAATATACTTTTAACTTAGGATCTAGCAATCACTCTCCTTGGTATTTACCCAAAAGAGATGAAAACTTATTTTCTTATAAAAACGTTCACATATATGTTTAAAGAAGGCTTATTCATAATTACCAAAACTTTAAAGTAACCAAGGTGTCCTTCATTCACGGATGAATAGGTAAATAAAATGTGTTACACCCAGACAATGGAATATTAGTCAGTGCTAAAACAAAAAGCTATCAAGCCATGATAAAGGTAACTGAAGGCATCAAAAAAAAAAAAAAAAAAAAAAAGAAAGAAAGAAAAAGAAAAAAAAGCTATTAAGCCACAAAAAGACATGGAGAAAACTTCTTAAATGTATATTACTAAGTGAAAGAAATCTGGATAAGCTACATAGTGTATGATTCCAACTATATGACATTTTGGAAAAGGCAGTATGGACACAGTGAAAGATTAATAGTTGCCAGGGTTTAGTGCATAAAGAAGGATGAATAGGCAGATCACAGAGGATTTTTAGGGTAGTTAAACTATTCTGTATAATACTATTATGGTAGATACACGCCATGCCATTATGAATTTGTCAAAACCCATAGAATGTATAACTCCAAGAGTTTACTATAATGTAAATCATAAATTTTGGGTGATAATGATGGGTCAATATATATTCACTGATTGTATCAAGTGTGCCACTTTGGTGTAGGAAGTTGATAGTGTAAAGGCTGTATGTGTGTGGGGCAGAGATATATGAGAACTTTATACTCTGCACTTAATTTTGCTGTGAACTTAAACTGCTCTAAAACATAAAGTCTACTGAGAGAGAGAGAGAAAGTATCTATGGCAGCTTTTGGAGAGCAAGACCAACCAATGAAACAGAAAAAAATAAACCCAGGATAGTCCCAGGAATCCAGAAGTGACAACAATTTTGCTTCAGCTTTTCAAGGTCAGGTTGGGTATATACATCTTCCTATTTGACTAGGAAATATGAATTATTCAAACCCAATTATGAGGCCACCTAAACACTTTCAAACTTTTTAGATTATAACCCAAAGTAAGAAATACGTTTTACACAGGGATCAATCATACACACACACACACACATACGCACATGCAATTGAAAGAAAGCACTCACTAAACAATTCTGCACTTAATACATGCAATGTACTCTATTTTCCCTTTTATTCAACCTTATTTAAAAATATCTGGACACAATTCAGTTAATTAATTTTTTGTAGCTAGTTTATAAAATGTTGCCTGGAAGCCAGTCTAGTGCTCATATCAAAAATTGTATTATGGTCGGTCACATCAATAATTGCTGTTCTTTGGTATTTTGCAGATACCAAAATGAATAGGGGAAAGTAATTGAGAATCTTCTGTCAGTAAGGACATTAACAGAGTGAATTCAGTTGAGGCACTGAGGAAGGTCTCATGGTTGAAATTCAAACATTAAGAACAAGACATTAGTGAATATTCCATCTTCCTCCTCTGGCCAGATGCATGATCACTAATAGCTGACAGTTATTATACTAAATCCTAACTTTGAAGTACTTGTTTCCTGGGAATTGATTAGATTAGCCAGAAGAGATCCTGATGAACACATCCAGCTCAGGAAAGCCAGACATCATCCCCTGAACTGTCAGGAAGGAACCCCACCCTACACACAGAAAAAGAGAAAGATAAGAAGAGGGTTACGCAATTGATGTGTGAAAACGAGGAAAAGGGCTGAAGAGACAAAAGTCTGCACAATCTGGATTCGGGAAATGTTATTTTGAGGTTATTTTGAGAGAAAAAGAATTATGGGGAGACTCTATCCTGCTTACGAAGAAAGTTGAGAGTAAGAAAAAAAGACAAAAATTTGTATAAAGTAATTTTATTATATATTGTTATACATTAAGAAATAACTCTATTGTTTTTTTTAATTTTTTTTTGAGAAATTGCATTAAAGATTTAAGTTGCATGATGCAAGAAGATTGCTTGAGCCTAGGAGTTTGAGGCCAGCTTGGACAACATAGCTAGACCCTGTTTCTATTTAAAAAAAAAAAAAAGATGAAAATTGTTTTCAAATATATTTTGGTGACCTAATTGTTGTGGTACTGTTTTTGTTACTGTTGCATTATTGGCTTTGTTTTTGTTGTTGTTATCATTATCAGTATTATTATTTTAAGATAACTACATGCCAGGAGGAGTCACAAACTGAAAATTAGTGAGTGTTAAAATCTGAGTTAATTTTTCCAGTACCATGTAATACTCAGGATTGCTCTTTAACTCACCTTTGGGTTTTAACTCACATTTTGAAGTTCCTGGCGAAGAGAGGGATTTAGAATATTAGTAAGCCTAAATGTAGCATATGTATAAATTTAAGGAAGCAAATACACTTATTGTAAATAAATTTTTAAATGAGTTATTTTATTTTTCTCTTTTTAGATATGCAAGTCAAAGTTCTAAAGGCAGTATACAGTGGCAAGTGATTTATATCGAAATCTCCCAGGTGCTCCCTTTGTTGGCTGTTTTGTGTCTAACTATGCCAGTTGTAATGAAATCTAAGAACCACTTGTTAGGTAAAGGGACCTCCAGCTCTCCTGGGGACAAAAGCAGGTGCCTTGCCTTGGTGCTGGCTTGAGCAATTGCCACACCTGGGAAGAAGGACAAGGGCAGGGGCCCTACCTTGGTGCTGCCCCACCTTGATCTTGTCCTGAGCAATTGCCACACCTGGGGCAAGAAGGAACAAGCCCTGCCAGTCTGCAAAAGAATGCAAGGAATTCCACAGCCCAGAGGCCAGGCAGCCCAGGCACAATAAGGTCTGGAAAATGACCTAGAGTAACCTAAGGCTAATTATCACGTCATCAACTCTCCATCAAAGTGCTTCAATGGTGATGTCTGAACCACAAGGAGGTCCCAGTCCAGACAATATAAAACAGGACCCCAGACCATAACCAGGGCCTTTTGTTATGTCAGGGGGCCCGTTTGTCATCTGTGATGAATGTATCTTGCTTTTGCTCTATAAAATCAGCTCCATCAAAAGGTAGACAAGTAGAGAATATGGAGGTCACTATTTCTTGTTCATTATATTTGATATGATGTGCTATAATTTTTGAATACCCAGTTTTATGTATTTGTGCTGTGAATTGGAAATCTTTATCTTGTCTTTTTTATATTATTTACAACACAATTGAATTTAGAAATTGCATGCACTCAATACAATATGATTCCTCATCTGTCTTTCAATTTAAAAATAACCACCAAAACAAAAATCAATGTCTGTTTTAAAAAAATGTGTCTGATACTGCCCTCCCTCTCCTATAAGAAAAAAAGGGAAAGCATTTTCTTTATACAAATATCAGCTGACCAGGGAAAATCATGCTCCAAGGTGGTGGTTTGATAGATACCAATGTCTAGTTCAGTTGTTTCACACATTTGTAATGCAGTTAGAGTCTCTTGTCACAGTCTGCCTCCCTTGCTGAGATCCTCCGACTTCCCAAATGCTTTTTAAAAAAATTTGCATACATGACTGATGAATGAGTGGTCAGTAAAAAAAAAAAAAAGAAAAGAAAAAAATTACATACATTAAGATTTGCTCCTTGTGCTGTACAGTTCTATGGGTTTTGACAAATACATAGTGTCATATCCACCATTACAATATCATATAGAATATTTTCCTCCCCACAAGCCCCTGGAAATCACTGGTCTTTACCGTCTCTACAGTTTTGCAGTTTCCAGAATGGTATATAACTGGATTCATATAGTACATAGCTTTTCCAGAGTAGCTTCTTTCACTTAGAAATATGCATTTAAGGTCCATTCATGTTTTTCTGTGACTTCATAGCTCATTTTTATTTTACTGATGAATAATATTCCACTGTATGGATATACCACAATCTATTTAATTTTTCGCTTATTGAAGGACAACTTGGTTGATTTCAGTTTTGGTAATTATGAATAAAGCTACTAACAAAATTTGTTTGCAGGGTTTTGTGTGGTTGTAAGTTTTCAAATCGTATTGTCGGGTCAGCAGTTTGTTTTTGGTTCTTGGTGTGCTCTTGGCCGAAGAATGACCAGACACACAGAAAGCAAGGTAAGCATGAAAAATAGGTTTATTGAGGAAGAGTAAGATAGGTTTATAGAACAAGAGCAAGATATGTTCGCCACAGATGACAAAGGGCCGCCTGTTATAACAAGAGGCCCTGGTAATGGCCTGGGCTCTTGTTTTAATGGTGTCTGGATTGGGCCCTCCTCGCTGTTCAGATATCACCACTGAACCATTCTGATGGACAGTTAAAGACATGATAATTAGCCTTAGGTTATTCTAGGTCACATTTCAAATCCTATTGTGTCTGGGCTGCCTGGCCTCTGGGCTGGATGATTCCCTGCATTCTTTCGCAGATTGGCAGGAAGTTCCTCCTTCCCCCAGGTGTGGCAATTGCCCAAGGCAGCACCAAGGTAGGGCACCAGCCTTTGTTCCTAGGGGTGCTGGAATCCCACACTATCTACCTAACAATATGAGTAAATACCCGGGATGTGGTTGATCATATAAGTTTTGTAAGAAACTGTCAAAATTTTTTCCACAGCCTGTACGTTTTTACATTCCCTCCAGCAATAAATAAGAGTTTTTGTTGTTGTTCTACAACCTTGTCAGCATTTGGCATTGTCTAATTTTTGGATTTTATATTTTATCGCACTGTTGTTTTAATTTGCAATTCCTTAAACACAAATGATGTTGAGCACTTTTTCATATTTATTTGCCATTGTAACATCTTTGGTGAGGTGTCTGTTTAAAACTTATCCTCATTTTTAAAATTGCATTATTTGTTTTTATATTTTTGAATTTTATGAGCTCTTTGTATATTTTAGATATTAGTCCTTATGTATTTTGCAGATATTTTCTCCCAGTCTGTGACTTATCTTTTCATTCTCTTAATAGGCACTCTCATGGAGCAGTAGTTTTTAATTTCATTAAAATTCAACTTACCAAATTTTACTTATATGGATCATGGTTTTGGTGTTGTAGTTAAAAACTTATATCATCAAACCAAAGGTCACCTATGTTTTCTTCTATTTTTTTTGTAGAAGTTTTATTGTTTTGCATTTTACATTTAGGTCTAGGATTATTTTGAGCTGATTTGATTTCTATCACTTCACTTTAATTCTTTCTTAAAAATTTGCATTTCTTTGTTTACATTACCTATCTGTTCTTACATGTTATCCACTTTTTCCATTAGAACCTTTAAAATATTAAACATAATATTAACAATAGTTTTCAATGTCATGTCTGATAATTCTAAAATCTATGCCATATCTGACGCTTCTTTTTTCTCTTCAGACTGTGTTTTTTCTTGCCTTTTTGCATCTCTTGTAATATTTTATTGAAAACCAAACGTGATTGATGCATTGAGTAGCAGGAATTAAGCTAAATAGGCCTTTAGTCTAATGGTTTATGTTAATCTGGCTAAGAGTTGGGCTGTGTTTAATGTTTGTTGTGACCATGGGTATCATAAGATTTAAATTCCTCTGGGATCCTTGTTTAGATTGTCTCCTTTCTTGTCTTTAGATTTTCCACAGATATCTCCCTTAAATAAAGAGTCTGTGCCTTGTGGGGCTTTCAGCTGTAATCCACTACTGATGTGGTATAAAGGGTTGGGGGGAAAGAAGTATTCTACTATCTTTTGATTTAATCTCAGTCTTTTACTGAGCCTGTGTCACTGGGCTGTGACCTTCATAAGTGTTTCTTAGCTTTTCTTCCCTTAGGTGAGACAGGAAGACTAGAGGGGCTGGAGTTATATAAATGCAAAAGATGTGTTAACAAGAGAAAAATAAGCAAAAGCTTATTAACATGTGTATTACATATATACATTGGAGATATTCAGCAAATGAGTAATTCTCAAAGAAGTAGCTTTGAATTCCAGCTTTATATAGCATTTTCAACAAAGAACAATAGATTTTTAGAGAAGTGACAAGATAAAGACAATGGACTTTGCGTCTCTAAGGGCCGCAAATTGTGGGACGGTAAGTAAATGGCAGATAAAGGCTAGTTAATAAAGCTTGTTTTATGTGAATCCTCTGGTGCCACCTCTAGTCCAGTAAGGGTCTAAACTTGGCTTCAGTTAAGCTTTGTCCTTCCTGGTAGAGGAGAGGGGAAGGATACTTTTTGTTTTTCTAAATTTATGTCCTACTTTTAGGCAAGTAGAGGGAGAGCTGAGAACTTTCCTGCAACTGCTTCTTCTTAATTGTTTTCAGCTCAAAACAATCCTTACACCAAAGTGACATATTTTGGGGTCGCATATTCTGGTGTCCCGCAGTGGAAACATCCTTGCCAGGTTGTGGTATCAGAGTTATTCTGGCCTCCTAAGATGAGTTGGGAAATCGTTTCTCCTTTATTTAATGAAAATTTGTTTAATATTGATATTATTGTCTTGTTATATGTGTGATAGAATTCATCAGTGAAGTCATGTGGGCCTAAAGTTTATTTGGGGAGAGGTTTTTAATTACAATTTCAATTTCTTTAACTTGTACAGGAATCTCAGTTTTTTCTTCCTCATATTAGTATTCAATTATATTTTCCAAGGTATTTTTCTATTTTATCTAAGTTTTGAATTTCTTGGAAAATTTTCAAATATTGTCTCATTATTCTTCCTTCAGCATTAGGCTATTCCTTCTTTTCTTTCTGATATGGGTAAGTCAGTGTCTCCCTCTCTCTGTCTCTCTCTCGATACAGTCTTTCTATAGATTTACCAATTATGTTAATCTATTTAAATAAGACATTTTGACTCTTAAAATTTTTTCTATTGTTTGTTTTCTATTACACTGATTTCTACTTTGCTCTTACCTTTGTTTCTTCTCATGTGTTTTCATTATCATTCAATTCAACATAGAGATGATCCTCGACTTACAATGGGCTTATGTCCCAATAACCCATCATAAGTCAAAAATATTGTAATTCAAAGATACATTTAATACCCCAATAAACCCATCATGAAATGGGAATCTTATAAGTTCAGATGCTGTTCAACTTACAATGGGGTAAAATCCCAAGAAACCCATTGTAAAGTCAAAAAATCAAAAGAGAAACAGCAAATTTAAAGTTCTGGGCTTCACTCTGAAAGCCAAGAAAAGACCTCCCTGGGTTTCAGTAGCCCATGAGGTACATTTTTCTGGCAATGTAATTTTTCCTGACTTTATCAGATGAGTCCATCTGGGCATCACAGTTAATGACCACTATAATTGTTAAGGGTTAAAAAAATAAAACACCATTATTTTCATGCAAATATAAAATGAACATACGTGAAAGATTTTATTTAACTCAGTATTAATGAGGGAACTAGTATCATGATAACGTCATACCAAGGAGCATTTAAGAAGCTAGGATTTTTAGGCAATGATAGCATACAATTGCTGGATTACATTCAAATTGGTTAATGCCTATAATCTGTAAGCTTTGGGGATATTTTTTAAACAGACAAAGATTATTTGTATTTCTACCAGTCAAAAAATGCACATGTTAATTTCAGCCCCTCTTGGACTGTAAAAAAGCCCAGTAAATAAAAAGTCTAGAAAGTCAAGCCCAGCACGGCTCTGAAGGACACTTAGTAACCTCCATGTTTTGCCTGTTTTGTCCATATTTGTATGTTAGGTAGTTTTCTTCACTAGAAATTTTCTATTTTCTGATTGTTCCCTTTACAGTATTCATTTATTGCTTTATGGATATAATATCTTAAATGTCTTTGAGTGTAGTACTTAGAATTTTTTTGAAATCTTCTGTATCCTGAAGTTTTTCTGTCTCTCCTAATGCTATCTATTCCATTTTACATTTTCATCCTTCACATTCTTTTTACTGATTTTTTTTCCCCCAGTATCCAGTGACCCTTGATTCTTCATTCACATTAAGAGTTAAAATATGTTGATTCATATAAGGGACTAATAGTGGTTTTTATTGTGACATTAGGGCCTTTCTCTTTAATATACTCACTTTTGCATGGAATGGCTGACTGTGTGTTCTATGTAAGTGGATCATACATTTTGATAATCAGGGTTGCCTATAGAATGCATGGACAGCAAGTGGGCAATTATGTTGGTGACTACCCACATTTCCAAAGTCAAGTGGATTTGTGAGATGATATTCTTTAATGTTGCAGGGGAACAAGAAGTTTTTTCTCTTCCTATCCTAGGTTCATGGCTGAGACCCCCATAACAAAAGACAGATTAGCAAGAGAAAAGCATGCACATTTATTTAATATACGTTTTATGTGATGAAACAGCCTTCATAAAGAAATGAAGTGCCCAAAGAAACAGTTAAACCTGAATGTCTTTTAATAGTAGGTTTGATGAAGAGTAGATAGTCATGGAGATATATGATAGGAAGATAAAAGGGTATGATCTTCTAGGGGAAAAGAGATATATTTTCTTCCCATTAGGCTCATGGCTGAGGTCCCTATAACAAAAGACAAATTAATAAGAGAAAAGCATGCAAATTTATTCAATATAAGTTTTATGTGACCTGGGAGCCTTTACAAGGGAATGAAATCCCCAAGAAACAGGTAAATGTGTATTTTTATACTTAGTCTTGATGAAGAGTGAAGAGTTATCAAGAAATATGATTGTAGGACAAAAGTATATGATCCAATAACAATAAACTGGGAGGAATTTAGCAATGCCTATTTGTTCAGATTCTTCTTTGTATCCCTGTGTCTTCAGAGATAAGGATGTTCCTTTCCTCCAGGTATAGAGAAGGCACTTCTTGAATGAGGGGCTACAACCTGCATCAGGGGAGAAAGGAGAGGGAAGGTCAGAGTGACCTTTCTAGATTTTTTTACTTGCCTCAGGAGAGAAGGGAAAGGGGAAGGTGAAAGTGACCTTTCTGCTTCTGCTGTTTCCTCAAATGCCAAGGTGCCATACTTCAGGGTAGTATGTCCTGAACCCCATCAATTGAATGGTATAGTAACTTTAGGGAAACTCAGTGTTGGGGCACAAGAAATGATTCCCTGAAACATGGCACTTTGGCATGCTGAGCACTTTGAGCTAAAGGAAATTGAAAGGCCTTAGACAGGCCCTGGAGTAGGGGCTGTGGCGGTATGTGGGGACCTGGCTACGGTGGCTGCGGTGCCTGCCAGGCTGACGAGAAACTACTAAAGTTCCTGGGGAAGTAAAGTAGAATTTCCTAAGAACATAATAGATGGAGAGGAGAAAACCTATGGTGGCTGCGAAGGCCCTGATGCCATGTATGTCAAATTGATATCTTCTGATCGTCATTAATTTATTGTAAAAAGAGAACATGCACTAACTTCAGGAGCAATAAAAGCCATGTTGAGTGGCCCAGGTCAGTTTGCTGAGAACAAAACCAATGAGGTCAATTTTAGAGAGATCCCTTCACATGTTCTATCAAAAGTATGCATGTATTTTACCTACAAGGTTCGCTACACTAACAGCTCCATGGATATTCCTGAATTCCCAATTGCACCTGAAATTGCGCTGGAACTGCTGATGGCTGTGAACTTCCTAGATTGTTAAATAAAATAAATTATAATACACTGTTAATTTTTTCAGTATTTAATACCTGTAGTTCAGTTAGTAATTTTTTCGTAAATAGCATGTTGCCTGTATGCAATTGAATTATAAAGTTCATTGCAAAGCAGATTATCTTCTGTTTTTTGCATAGCAATCAGGGTTGAAATTTGTCTGCTACATCAACAAATTAAGGACATTTTCACAAACAGAAATAAACAAATATGCCAATGCATAGGTAAAAAAAAAAAAGGCCTTTGAAGCAGTCTCAGAACCAAAGACTTTCTGACCTTTTCTATTCTTCTTCTCCCCAAGTGCAGAATGGAACTTTCTCTCTGAAGTTCCCTTATTTGAAGCTCCTCCAAAAGGAACACAATTGCCTTCAATCCCCTCCCTGAGATTCCATTAACCAGGGAAAATTAAACTCATATTGTAGGAAGGAATATCACTGAGGAACGTCCTGACACCTAAGCACACTTTGTCACAAGGTATTGTCCTTCGATCGGTTCAATTTCTAGAGAGAATCATTTACAAACTATTGTTTGTTCTTTGGACCAATGCAATTCCCCTGAAAATCACTTACTATCCCCTAAAAATTGCCTTCATCCCTCATTTCCCTCTCCCCTATGAAGAGGGTATTTGATCCTCAACTATCTGTCTCTTCTTTGAGTCTCATATTTTGTATGGCTCCTATGTACTCTTTCGTATTAATAAATTTGTATGTCTTTTCTCCTGTTAATCTATTGTCAGTTTATTTCAGCAGACTCTAACCTTCAGAAGGGGAGGGAACAATTCCCATCACCTCTTCATCAGCAAGTCCTGCTTTTTCAGATTCTTCTCTGTGACCTTTGTCTTCAGACATAAGGATGTTCCTTTCTCTTGGGTATAGGGAGAGCACCTCTCACATATGGTCCTTATGATCAGGGGAAGGTCAGAAAATCTTTCCTGGGTTTTATGATCTGCCTCAGGGGAGAAGAGTGGGGGAAAGGTCGAAGAGACCTTCTTGCTTCTGTGGTTTTCTTAACTTCCTTCAGCTTTAAATATTGAATATGCCAAGGTGCCATATTTTGGGTAGCATATCCTGAACCCCATCACTGTCATAAAAATAGAAATGGAACTAATATTTGTCATCAAAAAGACTACCAGAATGGCTAAATAGTAGACAGGAGAGCTTTATTGGTGATACCAGTTTGCAAGCCAGAACGAGAAAGTGGACTGAAGGTGCTCTCTCTTCAAAGAGAGGAAAGACAAGTTGGGTTTTATGCCTTACAGGGCCGGTAGCATACACATTCAGCAGGTTTGAGGGAAAAGCTACACATACTTATGAGGGAACCAGGCTCAAGCAGATTGGGTAAACATATATGTAACAACATCCCATGTTCACTTGGGGGTGGGGTTTTAGCACAAAAATGAGGTGGAATTTGCCTCTTTATGACAAGGGTTAAACTACAGGACACAAAGTTTACAGGCAGCCTCCATAAACTGGCTAAAACTGGCTTAAGGTCTGAAATAACTTATCAAAAAAGAATGTTTGTAAGGCTAGACCTCTATCCAATCATAGTTGTAGTGGCCTGAGTTGTAAATAAACTTGATAGTTCCTATTGTTAGGAGTTTAGCAATGGTGTGGTTTTTCTTGTAGTCAAAGGAATTTAGAAATTTTCTATGCCAGCCCAAATCTTGAACCCTTGACTTGTAGGTAACTTTGTTTCCTTAACCTTAGGGCCTGTCTTAGTTGATAAAGGAGCATCTATTTTGGTCTCTCAGATCACATATTGGGATCTTAACTTTTAAATGCATGATTTAAAAGCATGCTTTACATGAACTCAATAAAATTTATTAAGGAACAGTGACTATGATAAGAATCTCAGAGAATCTTTAACTCTTTCTGTTCATATTCTATCATGAATAAAGCATTTGACAGAATATCTGGCTATAAGTATCCTTGCCATTGGTTTTATTATTATAATTATTATTATTACATAAAGTCTGTATTTTTAAAAATAATAAGAAAATTTCAGATAGTATGATACATGCATTTTTGCATGTTGCACATTTTTCTGTATATAAAAAGACAATTTTCTATTAATGTACAGGGATACGGTAATCTAATTTTTTTCTTTAATTATACTTTGCTAAAATTTATCATTATTTTTCATGAGTCTAAATCTAAGACCCAGGGAAGTGTTGCAATATGTCCTCAAACATTATACAAGACAGACCACCATAAGTAACGTAACCAATACTCAAATCCATTTGTGTCAGCTAAGTTTTATTGCCAGTATTGAGAAAAATAGTCATAATCTGTCTTTATAAAGATATAATTGGATGGTATGCTTCTGCTTGTTTTTGAGATTGTGCTAATGTTACATATGGAAAACAACATCCTTCTTAATGTGTTACACTTCAACTTACATTTTCTACTTTTTTTCTCAGAACGTGTATGTGTAAAATTGAAGGTTCACTGCATTAAAACATAATGCTGACTGGAAATGGATCTCTTTAAGAGAAAACAGTTGAAAGTAAAAGAGAAAAAGATGAGAAGGACGAGGAATAGGGAGTGATGCCAGGGAAAATAAAATGCTCATTTTACTCAAGGGCATGTGAAAATGAAAGTAGGGATAAAGGATGCAAATATTTGATAGGTTGATGCAATCTGGAGAAAATTCAATGATAAAAAAAAAGTGCCTTTCTTCTCTTTCTATTCATCTTCATTTTGGGTTTCCTCCATGGTTTACCTTGTCCTGCATTTGTAAAGGGTGTCAGTTGAAGAATGACAAGGTTCATCAATTTGGAAAGGAGAGCATTATTTCTCATAAAGCATTGCAACCTGCAGGGTGGCCATTCTGACAGTTTGCGAACGAATAGCCTCTGGCTAGAAGCAAGAAACATGTACTTCTTGGAGGGAAAAACAACAAAAACAGGAATTTATGCTGAGCAGTGTGGCTGAATATGCATATTTAATAAGCTATAGGAGAGTTATGAATATTTGTGAAAAGAAAAGCATGTGCATGCGCGATTGAGCTTCATGCCCCTTCATAGGTCACATGTACAAAAAATGGCAGGATTAGCGTGATCTGTGGGTGGGGTTTTTGGCCCTTTGATGTCAAAAAGTGAAGCAGAGGACAAGAAAACCCTTTGTGTATATCCTCCATGGTCCATGGCCCCTTATCAGGAAGGAACACTGGTCAGTTGTAGTGCAAACACCACGAAACGGGAGAAGCAGCATTAGGAGAGTGGTTGAAATCAGTGGTGGAGCAAGTCTCCTTTCAGAAGCCTGATTCTGTTTAACTCTTAGGGAAGAAAGCACAGTGGCAGTTAACGGGGAGGTGGTATAAGGAGTCATCTCTGATCTCTTGTTCTATCACAGCCAGGAACTTAGTTTTAAGGTTTCTTTGGAGTTCCCTCGGACAAGCGGGGTCCACTTAGTCTGTTGAGGGGCTTAGGATTTTACATTTATTTTCAAGGTAAATTAAGCTTTTTCACTCTCTGATTCACTCTCTCCCCTGTCATTAGAACTTTCAGAGGCAGCATTTATTGTCATTGACAGGCATACTATTGTCTTTCTTATCAGATCACTTTAGTAACTTTTTAAAAAATTCACATTCTCTAAACCTATAGCTTCTTTTGTTTTCTCTTTGCAATAAGTTACTGAACAATACATCTTTTTGCATCCCTTCCTTCTTATTGTTTCCTTCCTTGTTTCACTGACCTCTACATTTTGTGCAGTTGTGTGCCATAAATACTTTAGGCTTACATATATCTTTCTTCCTTATCACACTTCTTGGGTGTTTTATTGCTGGAAAAAAATATCCTCTCTGGATTGTTATCCTTTGCTATCTAAACCACCTTAGTGACTATTTGTAAAACTTTTTGAGATGTCTCTTAAGATAACATTAAAAGATAATTTTCTGATAAAAGTTAAATTTGACTCTTGTGGCTGCTGATTCTAAGTCTCTGAAGTCCAAAAATCAAGGTGCTGGTAGATTCAATGTCTGCTTAGGGCTTTTTTCCTAGTTCATAGACGGCACCTTCTTACTATGTCCTCACATTGTGGAAGGACAAGATATCTCTCTGGGGCCTCTTTTATAAGAACACTAATCCCATTCATGATGACTTTGCCCTCATGATTTAATCGCCTCCAAAGGCCTCACCTCCTAATACCATCACCTTGGTTATTAGGTTTCAACATGTGAATTTTTGGAAGACACATGCAGACCATAGCACAGCTTATTAATTTGTTTAGAAATAATTAGAAATAATTTAAGAGAAAAGGTTACTTTTTCAAAGGAAAAGAAAGACAAAACACAGACTTACAAATGTGTTAAAGAAAAAAATTTAATCTTCTAACTTAGGTTCATGGCTTGCAAATTAATTGACAACAGACAGATTAACACAAGAAAAAATAATGTTGATTTATATACTGATAAGGGAGCTCCCAATAATGGAAAAATTCACGGAATACCTGGAGTAAAAGTTTATATATGCCACTGCACTCTAGCTGAGGCAACAGAGCGAGACGCCATCTCAAAAATAAAATAAAATAAAATAAAAAATAAATTTTATATCAACTCTGGGAGTTGAAGAGGTTCCCTACAAATGTTAGAGCCAGAAACTTCTACATTAACAATCTTCATGTTATTATATTTCAGGTCTGAGTATGAAATGCCTACACTGTTACTGAGTTTTTAAAATAAATGTACCTATCTCATGGTTCTTGTTTTGAAATTCAACATGTTTAGGTAACTAGAAGATATGTAGTGAGACATAGATAATAAAGCCAAATTTAAGTTGTTTATATTTATTTTACTTTTAAGCATATATATGTACATATGTACTTAATTTAGAATTTATACTAAAAATAGTTTAGATTTTTAAACTGAAGTAAAAATTTAAGGTTTGAGAAATGTGTTTTAGAGCTTCCTACAAAAATTAATTATAAAATTGTCATCTGCTATGTTTCAGTATCACAAAACATGTCAGCTGAATACTTCTTAACTAAAAATTGTGTTTGTAAAGCTGTAATTTCATTCTGTAATTGTCGTCTAAAGCAAATTAATACTTATCTCCCTAGTGGTAAAAGGGTGCTTGGCATAAAGTATACACACAAATGTTTGTTAAATAAACAAGTAGATGAACAAATACTTTCTCAACTAGAACTGGTATGTGTATATGTAACACAGAAGGAAAAGAAAAGATAAATTGAATTTTAAATGATTAGAGATAGTTTTCTTCCGAAATTTTTTAGGATGGTAATGCGTGCCAGTTTCTGTGGAACAGTCCTGCTTTATACTTGTCCTACCATAACTCTTAATAATATGCCCCTTCATTCCCCAAAGCGTCCTGGTTTGTGCAATAAATTATATGGTTCTTCTACTTATATTTCACAGGGGATATATTAAGTGTATATGTGAAAGAGAATAGAGAAATGTCTGGGTTGCTTCATTATTTTTATTTCTTTTCTGGTCCCTGATGTAAATATTTTGAAATCCCTGAACCATGGCTTTCCTATATGAATATGTGAAGTTTCCACCTCAAAATATTACTTTGGTTGCAAAAACCTGGTGCCAACATTTTCATATAACCACCTTATTTGAGTCAGGGAACTGAATGCCTACTAAAATTATATATTGGATATATGTGTAGTTCTCAGCTATCACTACTGTAGCTTCTTGTTGTCTTCATTAATGAAATAATGTGTAAGACAGTGATTTGCAACCTGGAGAATATTTAAAAAAACAGAAAATAGGTGAAAATGGTATTCATTACAGGTGTTTTCTAAATATGTCCAGTTTTCCTTCTTTTGGGCATATGAGAGAATTGTCCTTTGCTCCCTCTTTGAAGCTAAACAAATGGCCAAAGCAGAAAATTTACAAGCTATTCCATGAGTTATTATCTTCCCTTTCCATGAAAGCTTGAATCAAGATTAAGCTTCTGTGTAACCTGGGCTGATGAGTGTTTAATATGAGTGGAACCCCTAATGTTCTTTATGTAGTATGAGTGAGAAATCAACTTTTATTATGTTGAGCCAATGAGATTTTAATGTGCTATGTTACCATAACATAACCTAGCCTAATCTAGCCTGTATCAGCTGCCAAAATATCCTTCTTAAGTAGTATCTATCAGTTGCCTATGAAAAACAATTGCAGTATTTGCTTTCCAAGCTGTTCACCATGTCTCAAGCCCTAACCACTACCACCACTTCAGCCTTCTACTCTGCTGAAGTCAGATGGACACTAACGTTTTCACGGTATGGTCTATGATCCTTTAATGAGGAAAAATGTCATGGAATTTTAGAGCCGGAAGAGATCTTAGGGATTATATAGTTCAACTTCACCATTTGAGTAAGTCATATGGAATAGCATAACCTAAACTAGGCCCTGGCAGTCATACCTTATGTGAACTCAGCCAAAGTACTTAATCTTTATGAATTTAATTTTCTTAACTGTCAAAGTGCAGATAACCACATCTTCCTGTCAGGTTTACCTAAAGGGTTGAGTAAGCAAATTTAATGAACCCATCAGCACACTGTGGTCACAGGACACCTACATATACCTTTGTTTCTTACAGGCTATATCATGCTAAACAGGTAAACAGTGGTAGATCTAGAATTTACAAGTCACATCCATGAAGAATTTTATAGTTTTATTTTCATATCCATTAGCTATTTCATGTAAACTTTACAACCACCTTGTTATTTAGGCCAAATAGGAATTATTATTATATCTATTTCCCAATAGTTAATTAAGCCCCAGAGGCTGTGATTTGTCCAAAATCACCATTAGCAGAACTAGAGCTCAAACTCATGGCCCCTGATTTGAACATTATATTCTTCCTTTTCTACCACCTAAAGCATAAACATGGTGCAGTGGACATTTTAGTCAGAGCTTTTCCACCAGAAATAACCTTTGTGTTAGGTATCTATTTCTTATTTTTTCAATACTCAATCCACAATATTAATAGTTAAAATAGTATGAAATACTAATTTATATATTTTAGAGGATATTGATTGGAGAAAAATTTCAAAATATACTCCTATGTAATAAAGAATTTGGCTGGCCTTTGTCTCCGATTCCTGGGTGTAGTCTCTAAATCCTTGAAATTTCCTTAGTGAAAGGAATATTTTCATCATTAATGGTAGATCTGATAATAAGTGTTTGCTAGAGGTATTCATGAGGGGCCCTAGATAGTTTGTGCTGATGAGACAAGTCAGGATAGAGACTGTCCCTGACAGAAAAACCAACAATGTGATTAGAGGTTTGGGGGCTTTGAATGATGTGATATCAGTACAAACTGTAGGTAGGGGAGGGGGCTGGAGATTAAGTTGAATCTTGGCTGGTTCTGATCTGTATCCTTTTGCTGTAATAAAACTGTACTCATAAGTATAGCACTTTCCTTAGTTTCATGAGCAGTTCTAGTGAATTATTGAACCTGAAGGGGTAGTGGAAATTTTGAATTTGTAGCCAGCTGGCAAGAAGGGTGGGTGGCCTGGGGACCCCCAGACTTGCAAATGATGTCTGAGATAAGGTACTCTTTTGCAAGTCTATGCCCTTAGCCTGTGAAGTGTGGCCCAACTCCAGGTAATTGGTGTCAGAATTTATTGCTTAAACATACTTTAAAATCAAGAATATAAATATATAATCTAGAAAGTGCCTTTTTTTCGTACACTTTCAACCCATAGATAAAAATAAACATCATTTTAGGTTAGCTAATATTTTTTAAAGTTTTACATTATGTTTACATTTAAATAATCAATGATATTTTCAGACCTTAGAATTTTTATCATGATTTTTTAAAAATAAATTTTGTAGGGCTAATTTATGTTATTCTGAATGTTCTTTAACTATTTTATTTATTTTATGAGAACATAGTTTTCAAAACCACATCCTTATCTGATGAAAATATTACAGAAAGTTAACATTTTTCTTTCTGTGACATGGACAAATGGGTATTTATTTTGTATTCTCTATCTTTCTGCACGTGTGAAATATTTTCTTAACCATATGTATGTTTCAAAAATAATTTTCCTTCCTGATTCTGAATAAATAAGGCATACGATAATTGAATAGACAAAATAGCAGCATCACAGAAATTTGCAAATGTTATAAATCAGGGCTTTTCTACCACTTTCAGAGAGCTGGTGTGTTAAACAGTCTATGGTTGCATAGTGGCCTTTTTCAATCTCCTAGACAATACAAATACAATTCATACCAGAGATGCATCATCTTATTAATTTGCTCTGCAGAATTGGGATCTCAGTAAATGCAATGTTACACTGCTTCGTTGTTGCAGATTGGCAATCTCACCATGTGTTCTGCCCCATCGTTACCTGTCAAACTCCATGAGAAAAAAAGGCTGTCATTCTCAAAGTTCTCACTTGGTGAAATACTTTATTGTCGTGTATAACTTAAATGTTGAAATTTGTTTTTTGATGAACTCACCTACTATCTCCTGCTTTTTACTAATAACCTCAATAAAATTTGAATAAATACTATCTTAAGTTCATGACAAGATGATAAAACTATTCATTGAGAGTATATCAATATTAGAAGTAAGTTTTCCTCTTAAAAATAAAACCCATTTAATTTATATAAAGATTTATTTTTAGTGACCATTTAATGAACATCAACTTCATGTCAGGCAATGGGCTAGGTAGTTTTTATGTATTCATCTTCCTATTTCTTTCTCTAAATCTTAACCAAGGAAATAGGATTTCATACAACCTGCATTGAAATATAAACCTCACCAGGCGGGGCATTGTCTACATTTTCAATGACATAACTAAAGAGTCTAGAATGGTGCTGGGAACATAGTAGATACTCAGTAAATATTAGTTACATGAATGAGTAGTTTTTTTGCATTGTGTAACTGAAATTAAAATGTAACTTTTCAACATCACAAAATCTATAGGCCTAAGGCTGTGGTTTGAATGAGTGCTTTCTATTAGTTACATAACAATATTAGCTATGCAACAAATAGCTATACAACAATAATGTATTTACCAACTGAGATCCCTGTCTGTGAACCTTTTTCTTATTTTAGAGTTGGCAGAAAGTATGATAAAATTTATGACTAACCAGAAACAGTGAAGGTATATTGTGGTATCTAGCAAGATAAGAATTCCACAAAATATTTGTCTTTTTTTTTTTTGATGACGTATCTAAAGTTCCTAAGACGGTGACTGGCACATAGTTGGCACTCCATTCAACAAATATTTTATGAATAAGTAAATTTTGTTTCTTATGTGAATGCTAATATTAGCAAAGTTTTAACACATTGACTGCCACACTAGAAAAAAATTTTTTTCCATGGGGCCACTCTGTTTTATTAGGAAAATAGAATAAAAACTTCAAAAACAAAACGATCCTTTCTAATTTAATGAAAAATTTGCTATTTTTTGTTTTCTGTGTTTTTCCAATAATAAAGTAATATTAAAAATTGAAAATTAGTAATGTAAAAAGTAATGTGGAAACTTGAAAAATAGTTCATAAGGGTAAAGTGTTTTTCTTGACTTGTCAGGCTTAAGTATAATTTAAAGGTAAACATAAATAGAGAAACAAAATTTATTGACTTCTATTCATTTAATACATGTTTTTAGAGTTAAATTGTCAATACTAACTGTAACAATAAAAACATCAACAAGTAAGATTTTCATGAACCAACTGCAGGGTTTTGCCCAGGTTTTGCTGCATGAGGCCCCAGGCTCAAAACTAGCATGAGTTAAATACAACTCACATGGCAGTTAATGTGTTAAATATTTCAAAATGAAAGCTACAATTTAAATAAGTGTTTTCTATTATACCATGTTTTGTAATGCTTTTCAGTACTTTCCTATATTTTAATTGGTACTAACAATAATTCTGTGGATGAACAAACCAAGTGTGACTGCTATCTTTTAATAAATGTAGATGCTAAAGTGTCCAAGGTCCAGTAAATTTTCCAAGATTACAGAATTAATTGAAAAAATTTGATTTCATCTTGGTTTTCTACCAACTTCTTTTTAGTAAAATAGGTCTTTTTAAGGCATCAGAATTTATCGTTATTTGAGAAATTTCTATGATTTTAAATAACTATCTAATAGCCACAAATATCATAACTTTGTTTAAGGAAAATAATGTCTGAAAATAGTACACCATATGAAATACTCAGTATTTTGTGATAAATAGTTTGTACTAAAAGTAGAAACTTTAGGCTTCATGAATTGCCTTTTCCTAGTGTTAAACTACCTGAGAATAGGCTCTGTCTATTGTTAAGTTAGTTATTTAAATCAAGGAGATTCTAGTCTGATTATTAGTTGACCCTCCTGTTTAAAAGTGAGCAAACATATTCTAAATCCTCAACAACTTTTAGTTTTTTAGCCTAAAACATTAATTTTTATTACCCCAAATATAATGGACAGAACTCATGTTCTTGTAAACAGGTGTTAGTTAAAAATAATATCCCAGCTCCATTGTTGGTTAAATAAAGTTAAACAGAATTTTTTTTGTTGCTTGATTTTCATTAGTTTTGCTTTGCTTTGTTTTAAATGTAGAACAGCTTAGAGTGTTTAATTTACCACTGTGCAGTATAACTTTCTAAAATAGGAGGTATACTGAGCAGTATTTCCCTAATCTGTTTGGACCTGAGAAATATTTTTCCCCACATGACATTTTGTGGGATTACATTCAGTGAATCACACTCTGAGCTATATTAATCTGAGACAATGAGTTTATCTTACATTTAGCTAACTCTTCTGAACTGGTAGTCTTAATTACTAGTTTCTGTAATTCATGGTTCTTCCCCTATTTTAAATTGTTACAACTATAAACTGATAAGTTCAGTGTTCGTGCTGGTTATGAAATAAAATGGAAATAGGAAATGAAAAAAAGAATGCTAATTTATTTTAATTAGGTTCCATTATAAGTTAGTGCAAAACACCCCGTGACTTATTTTGAAATACATACTTACCTATCGTAGTTCAGTTGTCCGGTTTACATTTCTTTAAATTAAGAATAGAGCATATTTCTTTAATGACCTACAATTTGCATTTTATAAATACTACCCACTTTCTGTATTGTTATAATATTTAACTATAATATATTACTTTAATGGCCACACAGCTGGTGGGCCCAAGCTGCATGTAGTGACAATTAGCTTATTGCAAAAATGTGGAATAAAGAAAGCAAATCTAAGTTTATAGGTAATGGTCAGTCTATTGAAGGGGCTTGGTTGTGGAATGTTCACCAACCAAGGACATTATTTTTTAAAAATAGTAACTTCAGCAAAATGAAAAAAGGAAAGAAAGTAGATAACATTAGGTATGAGAGGTGTGTCTACAGGCATATTATCCTGAATGCCCCAGATCTCGTCATATATGAGAGGTGGCATGAGCAAAAATGACACAACAGAAGATAGGAGACAGTAAAGAGGATCTATTGACATTAGTCTTGGAAGATTCTCATTTGAGTGGCAACATTTTTAGAATATTAAGTTATGTTTCTTTCCCTTAGAGATCCAACCTCACTCCTTGATTCTCTATTGGATTACTTCTTTACGTGGTCTCGTATTTAAATGCTATTTAATGATCTTCCACTTTTAAAAAACATATGGCTGGGTGTGGTGGCTTGTGTCTGTAATCCCAGCTATTTGGGAGGCTGAGGTGGGAGGATCACTTGGGGCTAGGAGTTCAAGACAAGCCTGGGCAACAGAGCAAGACCCCTTCTGTAAAAAATGAAAAAAATATATAGCAGAGCATCGTGGCTTGCACCTGTAGTCCCAGTTCCTCAGGAGGCTGAGGTAGGAGGATCCCTTGAGCCCAAGAGTTTGAGGCTGCAGCGAGTTATGATCGTACCACTGCACTCCAACCTGGGTGACAGAAAGAGACACTATCTCTAAAAAAAAGACACAGAAAACAAACAAAAAATATAGACAAAGCATAGAGAAGTATAACTATAAACTATAACACAAACATCAGATATTAATTTGTATAATTGTTATATACTTAAATGTACATTAATCTGTATATTTTTAATACCTACCTATGCATATAAAATTAAATTAAGGTTTATAAAAATTAAGAAGGCTTATTTAAAAAGTTAAAAAATTGAGCAATGAGTGTTGGGTGAGGAGAGGTTGAAAAGACTGTAAACACTCTATCTCCTTACTTGGGCTTCCCCCACAGGTTTTCTAAAGGCTGCAAAGCTATCATTTATGTCTGTTTCCCTAGAAGTAGAGCTGCAATAGCAGATTTCACGCTCCTGATTTATCAAGGGTGTTCTCGGGAGAAACGAGTAAGGGAGCGAGAGGAGCAAGATAGGGAAGGGGAAGGAGCTACACAAGATGTCGTTTCAGGTGAAGACTAGGTTCTCTCTGATCCCACAAGAGCTTAAGGGTGCACCGATATAACTCCCAGTCACTCTCAGGAAGGTGAGTGTGGTAGGTACTTTTATGTGTCAACTTGACTGGGCCATGGCATGAGAAGACATTTGGTCATACAATAATCTGTGTGTGTCTCTGAGAGTGTTTCTGGATGAAATTAGCATTTCTTAGACTGAATAAAGCATATTGCCCTCCTGATGTGAGTGGGCCTCATCCAATCAGTTGAAGGCCTGAATAGAACAGAAAAGCTGACCCTTCCATGTGTAAGGAGAAACTCCTCCTGCCTGACTGCCTTGGAGCTGGGACATTTGGCTTTTTTTCTGGCTTCAGACTCAAACTGAAATATCGGCTATTCCTGGGTCTTGAGCCTGCCAGCCCTCAATCTGAAATTCACACCATTGACTCTCCTGGTTCTCAGGACTTTGGACTCAGAGTGGAACTAACTGCACTATCGACTCTCCTGGGACTCAAGCTTATTGACTGCTGATATTGGAACTTTACAGCCTCCTTAATTATGTAAGACAATTCCTTATAATTAATTTCTTTCTCTCTCTATATATATACTATTAGTTCTGTTTCTCTGGAGAACTCTGACACATAAAGTGAGAGATGGCTCCCATAACCTAAGTGAAATTCTCCAGAAAATATTGGTCAATGTGAGGTATTAGCAGAAACACCCCCAGGAAGCAGCAAAAGCAGTCCCAGGAAATTTGGGTGGGGCACCAGCAACATCTGCTGCAAGTATGTATTCTGCTTTTATTCGATGATTCATGTCACATTAGGTTCTCCTTTATGCATTCTAGGAAGTTGTCTACATATGAAGATCATCTCTATCCATCCTTTCTCTCCCAACTAGTGTTCCAGCCAATCCTTGTGAAGGTTGAAGTTCTATATATGCAGTTACAAAAATTTTTATTCTCTCAACTCATCTTAAAGTAAACTTCATTTCTTATGAATTCAAGCCTATATTTACTACATCATCTATTTTAAAATATTTTTCCAGATTCTAAATTCACTTCATTTTTATACAGGTACCCTACCATTTACTTTCAACAGTTATTTCTTATGCTAAACTACTGTAGTGTTCTTTTTGGGGACCAAACATTTTAGAAAGGCCTACAGAAATGCTATAACGATCCCAAAGGTGATCAACTTATTATTTAAAGCTGCAACATTTACTTTTTAGCAAAGTTTGGGCTATTTTGTTACTTATTTCTGAGACTGCAACAACTCCCTTTCAAAATGAGACATAGAAACAAAGAATGCAATCAAAAGTTTTAAAACTCAGAGTTTTTCAGGGATCATCTTTTCCAGTTTCCTTTTTTTTTCTATACAAGTAAACTGAGGGAGAATATGAAGTCAGTTAAGGAATGGGGGATATATGTGAGAAAACTTTTCACTTTACATTTTTAAGTTTTAACACCTTGATCAGCAATTATTTCTAGTTGGACTTAGTATAAAGTCATTTATATACAATACATTTTTAATGTTGAAATCTTATTGCTCATGGCTCTAAATTCAACTCAAAAAATGCCTCAGATGCAATTTTCCAGTAAATGTTTTATTAAAAGGAATGTATCCTTTATAGAGAACAGACTATTATGAACAAAATATAGCTATGATTTTGAAAATATTTTATCATTACAAATTTTTGTAATGCCATTTTAATAATAATGGCAGTGGAAACATCAACAACATAGGCATATTAACACATATAATCTTCAAATAACCTTGTAAAGTCAGTACTTTTATTACCCTATTTTAAATGTGAGGAAACTATGGAATCTGAACCCAGTTGCTCTGGCTTACAAAATTATCTTCTCAACCACTATATTCTTCCGTAGAACAAACATTCTCAACAACCATACCTTTAGCTACTATTTAAAACAGCTGAATACACATTTAAACAATATTCATACAAATTTGCCAGAGACTTGTATGAACTAAATACTATTTGAATACTTTTTTTTTGTTTCTTCTATGAACATAACATTATGGACAGTTATTAGATGTAATCTAGTGATCAAGTGGAAAATCATGTGCTTTAGCACATCTCTTGATTAGTGTGTGACTAAGGCAGGTTGCTATTTAATATGAAGATGATGGCATTTATCCATTGTCAAGGGGCATATACGTGGGGCTGATTTTGCAATTAATGAAGGAGTACATAGGCTATAATAATCATTCTTAGGAAAAAATGTAATGCCACAGAAGTCAGGGGGCCCAGGGTGTAATTTCTACCTTGTAATTAGCCATTTGGTTTTAGCCAAGTCATTCAACTCTATTAAAATCATTTTCTCTCTTTCAATGTGAAGATGTTGAAGTTTTGACCTAGATCAACTTGAAGATTGCTTCTAGGTCTATTCCTTCTAGGTCTATGATTTATGACCTAGACCTCATTAGTGGTGTGCTAATAGTTATAATTAAGCCCAAATGTAATGTGTTAGGTTACTTTTTGTGTGTTGGTAGGTGCTATTGGATTTGAGGTTCCTTTTTTAAATTTCTGTTTTGAGATCCTAGTCTACCTTCTCTATGCTTTTTCAGAAAAGAACCAAAGTACATGGAATGGATAGAGATAGCTTAAGAATTTTTAAATTATTTAACAATTTAAAATGTAAGGATTAAAGGTCATCGATAAGAATAAGTTAAATATCTAAATTTTAAAAACAAACACTAAGTTAGCCAGCATATCAGTTCCCTGTCTGAACTGGAAAGGAAAATAAACACATTATCATACTTTATCCATGTAGAAAAGTTATGTAATACGTCAAGAGAGAAGAATGACTTTGGATCTACCCTCTGCAAAAGATGCTTTTCCTTGGCATTCTTTTACTGTGATCCTTGTGTTTGAACAGTAGGAAGCAGGCTGAAACAATTGGAAATCACTGAATTAGTGGGAGGTAAGTGAGGTATCTGCAACAGCTGAAGCAAAATGAACTTTTCTACCTTGAAAAACAGCTTAGTTACAACCCTCGGAGCTCAGATTTCAATCCATCTCCAAGCAGGACAAGTGTGGGTAATATATGGAAAGGATATTTTAAAATCCGCTTGAGCTTGCCAGTCTGGAGATTTGCCCAGGAAAGAGAGCCTCTGAAAAATCACGATGGAAATAAGCAAATTTTAACAAATTTATGCAGAACTTGAAAGCCACATAAACTAATTGGAAAGAATCCTCTTGCTAAGCATATAAAAATTTAATCATTAATAATTGCTATGACAAATAGTTCTTTAAACTTTCTCTCATGTCTGTTGCAATGACTAAATAGGTATGTGAATTAGTGTTGTGCAATATCATGATGGAAAAAATACTTTCCTCACATGTCCTTGTAAAGCTAATCCTGCTCTCTTGTACCTAGTTGAATCTTAAATCATTTTTCAAACATGGCTATGCTGTCAAATAGAAGCGGTAGGGACATTTCTTTCTAAAGTCAGAAGCAGCTCAATTTTAATGCTCAGGAAAATCACAAAAGCCAAGTACTACCTCCTTTCCTTTAAAAAAGGGTATGTTTAACATCTGGAGTTATGAAAAATATTTAATTGACACTAAGTAATAATAATGAATCTTTTATTTGATATAAACAGAATCTTTTTGTCTGCAAAGTGATGTCAATGAGACATCAGTTGAATCACTATGATTTATTCTAAATGAGATTTTTTAGTGAAAATGTATCACACAGACAAGCTAAACCATTTCCAGTAATATCGTAACAGCTTCAAAAGAAGATACTATGGTGTTAAAGAGAAGCATATGATTCTTGGTGTCAGTGCCAGAAAGCTATAGTTTTAATGTGTTGAATCACTACAAATGATGACACGAATGATTTGATTTTACAATAGCAATTTAATTTGAAGGAGGAGACATTCTTATTCAGGGACTTACTTAAAATTTCTCAACAGAGTCATAAATAATGAAAATATGCCAAAATGTTTTCAGATAACTTATTTTTTAATAAAAAAACTTCACGGTGTGGTGATTATTTTTATAGGCAATAAGATGTGTGAATTGATGAAAGTACTCCAGATGAAGTGTAATATTTATTTTTGCAAAAACATTTATATTTAGTGATTGAGATGCTCATCCTAAAGATTTATTGATTTAAGATGCTAAATGCTACTATCTCAAATTACAGTGCTATTTGAGGACAGGTAGATAAACAAGACAAGGCTATATTTATTAACAATAGGGACATTATAATATAATGGAATCCATAGCAACCAAAATAAAATAAAATTCACTGATGATTTAATTGCCTGAGCATCACATTCATGGATGTACTCTACTGAATGTATTAGTATAAATGCATTCACTTTAGAAGACCAGTGTTAACACTATCAGCTCAACCATCATAGATCATTGCTGATAACCACACAGCAATTATTACTGTACATTGTAAACGAAGCTATGGTTTTAGATTATGTGGTGATGCAGCTTGGGATAAATTTTGGCTAATTGTTAGAAATTAAAAGAAGCAACTTTCAAATGAAAAGTGAGGTTTAAGGAAAGGGCTCACTAGTGAAATGCTAGCAAGTAACTTCTTTTACTTGGCATCCTTTTTCTCCAAACTTAATATAGTTTCTACTTTGTTGTTTTTATAATAAGTGGCATAGGACATGATTTGCTTTAGATTAAATCATATTTTCCAGATTTTGCAGTTAGGAGTCAATATGTTGTAGAGAATATATTATTTTGTCTTGGTAGTCTCATTCAAATTGTGATGAAATAATTGTGTAATTAGTTGTTTAATGGCTGTCATTCAGGAACTACTGTTCCCAAGACTATAAGCTCTGTGAAGGCTAGGGATAATGTTTACCATGTGAACCACAGCCCCAGCACCTAGCATCAGGTCTTACATGGTAGGCAGTCCCTTAATAAGGAATTGTTCATTAACTGAATGAATGCATAGGCCCATAGCTACCAACTGAGAGGAAAGAGAGTTAAAGCCAAACTACTGACCCTATGCTCAGGGAGTAATTTGAATTTGTAAATGGCAGGGTACAAGCATCAAATTCATGGATATATTTCCCAGTGAATTCAAACATTTTTATTAAATAAACTACGTGTATAGTGAGTAGCTTGAGCAAATCACTTGGTCATTCTTGTGGTGTGATTTCATGGTTTGCTTTTTATGAAAATGCCTTTAAGTTACAGTTTGTACTACACATCATGATTCTAGAGAGTTCATGGCTAAGGCCACTGATTTAATTCCCCTCCCCCCAAAAAAATATTAGATTTTCCAGGAAAACTTTCTTTTACCACAGTTTCTAACTTCAACTCCAGATGAAAATGCCTGTCTTGTTCTAAATAAAAAGTCCTGGATTAATATGAGCAAACATCAGGCTTTCCCATCTCAAACCCTGAATCATCAGTTGACCACTGTTAAGGAATTATTTCCAATATTCCTAACCCCTGTTTTGGTCTTAAATTTATATTCAGTTGATAGCAATCAAGTTATGTACATTTTTACCCCCTTTTCAATTCTGAAAACAATTCCATGAGATAGATTTCAGCATTCCAATTTGAGAGATGAGGAAAATGAGAAAGAGAATTAAAACCTAGGTCTTCCCTATTTAAACACTTAATTTTCAGCAATTATTCTGTAGTAAAATAATGATGATAACAAGTATACAGTTGACCCCTGAGCAACAATGGGTTGAACTGTGCAGATCCACTTATACTTGGAATTTTTTCAACTAAACAAATACAGTATTCATGGGATGCTAAACCTGCCTATAAGGAGAGCCAACATTTTCTACATGAGGGTTCCACAGGGCCAACTGTAGGACTTGAATATGTGTGGATTTTGGGAATATATGGGGGTTCTGGAACTCATCCCCTATGTATACTAAGAGATGAGTGTACTATTGCTCATAGTATTTTTTGAATATTAAATATGAGAAAAATTACTGTGATTAATGTGATTTATAAACTAAAAATAATGTATTCAACACAGGCTATTATCAACAGCATTTAATCCAGGTTTCAGAGCCCTATGACTGGGTAAAAACATCTTGAGTTGATACAAAATTCCACAAATGCAAAAAATATCTACATTATCACTGTAGCAGAATTATAAGAGTTCTTAAATATTTGGGACTTAACTTGTATGTTTCTATGAGTTATTAATTCTTTAAATGTCATAATCTTTTCAAAATAAAACCATTAATATTACTATGTTAACTAACAAAATATAGATGGAACTCTCTGTGGGCATTTTGGGAGGTCTTAATAAGCATTCTTATTCTGTCTTGGAGGTGAGGACTAGCCTTGTTAAAGCTCTCTGTGAGAAGGATCATATAGGATATATGGTCATACTTGTGGCCCAGAACTTTTTTAAAAATATGTTTTTCTCTATATTTGGCAAAATTGATATCAAAGAAAAATCCAAGGTTGAATTTGCCAGGCTTCTTGGCAGCTAAGAGACGTACGCTTAATCCCCAGTGAAATGTACTTCCACAATATTTCAATTCAGCAGGGAAGAAAAAAAAAACATAACAAGCAGACTTCTAAGGAATTCATACCTGGTAAATATGGCAGAGCTTAGCATAGACACTGAGTCTGAGAGGCAACTGCAGCAGAATGGCTGGGGTTAGTGTCCCATGCTCATTGTTTACAAAGCCTGTACTGGCCCTCTTGGAAATTCTAAGGGCCATCTTATAAGCTTTAATAAATTTCCCTTCTGTTTCACTTAGTTTTTCTCTCATTATGTCTAATAGATTCCACTAAAATAAGCCCATCCCACCCAGCAGGCTTGTGTTAGAATAATGATCCCCCAACCATGTCCATGCCCTAATCCTGGGAAACTGAATATATGAAGTTGCATGGTAAAAAAGTATTTTTGCAGATGTGATTAAGATTACAGACTTTGAAATGGGAAGTTTATCCTGAACCATCCAGATAGGTGTAATCTATTCACATAAGTACTTGAAAGCAGAAAATTTTTTCTGGTGAAGGCAAGAGACAGAGTCAGAGAGATGTGATGGAGGAGGCAGGAAAGATTTTAAGCATGAGCAAGATTCTTTCATCTGTTGGCTGGCTTTGAAGATAGAGGATAGGGGTCATGAGCCACAGAGTGCAAGCAACCTCAAGGAGAGGCAACAGCCCTCAGCTGACAACCAGCAAAGAAGCAGAGACCTCAGTCCTCCCAACTGAATGGAACTTAATTCTGCCAACAACCTGAATAAACAAGAAAGAGGAAACTCTTCTAGAGCCCAACAGAGTTCTAACCCACAAAACTCTAAAATAATAAATTTGTAGTTTTTAAAGCCACTAAATTTGTGATTATAGAAAACTAATTTAAGGGTAGAACAAATACAACAGTGGAGTGTCTGAGTGGGAGTATTGTCCAGCAATTGTATAAAGCCAGAAAAGATGAGCCAGTCACTAGGAGACATTGATAGGACATAGAGCCAGATTCATAGTCACAAAGTACAAAGTTTAGAATCAGCTATTCTTGCACACTCTAAGTTATCAATTATTGGGTGTGTATCTGGTTATCAAATTTATTTAATAAACCTAAATATTAATACCTAGTTGATTTTCAACTAACATAAAATCAGCATAAAGGTCTTTTTAGAATGAGGCTTAGCTTGATGAAAAAATCAGTAATCTAAGGCTTTGTTTTTCAAATTATGGTCTGTGGGGGTTTGTTTGATGCAGAATCTCAGATCTCACCTAAGACCTACTATCTTAGTCAGTTTTATGTTGCTCAGGAATTTATACAGAAATGAGGTTTATTTAGCTCACAGTTCTGCAGCCTGTAGAAGAGACATGGCCCTGGCATCTGCTTGGCTTCTGGGGAGGGCTTTTGTGCCATGTCAAAACATGGCTAAAAAGGTCAAAGGGGAGGCAGGCATGTGGAAAGAGGGGAAAACCTGAGGAACATCTTGGCTTTATAACAACCCACTCTTTTGGGTCTTAATCCATTCCTGTTAGAACTAATCCAGAGTGGTGAAAGCAGCCGTAACTCACTCACTACCATGATTACTGCACCAAGCCATTGACAAGGGATCAGCCCCCATAGCCCAAACACTTCCCACTACGCACCACCTAGCAACACCACCACACTGTGGATCAAATTTTGACATGAGTTTTGTTGAGGACAAATTAACCATATACAAACCATAGCACCTACTAAATCAGAACCGACATTTTTAATAAGATCCCTGGATGGTTTTTGTGCAGCCTAAAGTTTGGGAAGCACTAATCTAAAGCACAAACAGCAAAAATTGGAAAAGTAGTCAAATTAAAATTTTAAGTCATTTAAAGTTTATCACTACACTAAAACAATTAAAAATTATTTTTAGGCCATTCTCCATTTTGTTTCATCATTTATAAAATGGGAGCAATATGCTATCTATTTCATAGGGTTTTGGTGAAGATTTAGTGACCATGACATTATTAATTAGGTAATACATGCAAAGCTCTTGGTAAGATGCCTGGCCAATAACAAATGCTTATATAATGTAAATATGATTAATATATTCACCCTTATTAGCCCATTCCTCTATACAAACCTTCCTCTTCCCGCTTGTCTGACAATCCAATTTAAACAGAATCTAGACAACAACTGGTGCAACTAATCATTTGAAATGGCAGCTACAGTGGATCAGGAGAAGAACTCACCCTCTCTTAACCTCTCCTTTGTCCGGAGCAGAGGGAATGGGATAAGAAAAAAGGGTGCTACATTGACCTAATTGTAATACCTAATATTCATTGAGTTTTAATGTGTATTAAAATATTAATTAATTAATATTAATATGTAAAAATTCTTCACCACTAGATATTTAGCCCAGTGAAAAAAGACTTAGTCTCTGAGAAGGAAGTCAAGATAAAGTCTGAAATAGAAAAGACATAGATTTAGACATGGGAATTTTTATATCTTCTTCAGAAGTATAAGTATGAAATAAAAATGTCTAGTTTAGAAGCCAACAGGAGCTGGATACAAATTCTGACTATTTGCTTACTAACTGTGTGATTTTTGGCAAACCACCTAACTACTCTGAAGCTTAGTCTCCTCATCTATAAACATCTGCCTTAAAGGATTGTAGTTCTTATTAAATGTAGACAATTTTCCATATTGTCTGGAACATAGTAGGCATAAAACAAAGGCTATTTTTCTCTCTTCAGACTTTTAGATACATAAATAGGATGAGATATGTACCAGGATTATATCTCTAAATATTAATCTGCATGTTTTCTATATATTTACCTCACCTTCTTTGCATTGTTTTCCAAGGCCTTTTATTCCCTGTTCAACTTGCCTGTGGGGAAGCAAGAACAAACACTCCTATGTAAGTAAGTGACAGAAATATTCAACCATTTGCTTACACAGCAGCTTCAGACTAGATAAGAGTGGATCTGTATACAGAAGAAGAGGAGGTGAAGGGATAATAGGTAACCCTGATTAGAATAAAGGAGAGAAGGAACACTAGGCATTGAATGGAAAAGAGGAAATACTACCTACCTTTTCAAGGGCTAGAGCCACAAGCAAAAGACACTGAGCATCAACATGTCTCCAAGTAGAGACTCTTTACCAGTCCACTAAATCGAGACAAAACTCTGTCCGATAGTCCTGAATCATTAAAGACATCCTGAACATAGTATGAGGAAGTTAGACAGTACATTGGTGACCAAGATGGAACCAAACACAAGTAAAGGTTATTTCATTATGAACAATACCAGCACAATATACACTGCCAAGGATATTTGTTATCTGGTTTTCTGCTGAGTGCTACAATAAAAGGTAATGCATGCAGTGGGTCACACGGTGAGAGTACCCAAAGAATTGCCTCAGCTCTGCTGACATTTGGAGCCAGATACTTGAGATTTATCATATTATAACTGAGAACATGGGCTCTGGAGACAGTCTTCTGGGTTTCAAACTCAAATCTACTAATTTTTGCCCTAACTTTTGCCCTAACATTTCTGCCATATTTTGAAGAATATTGGGCAGATAAGTTAGGGGAATAATTAGTAGAACTTGCCTCAGTGGGTTGTTGGAAGTTAGTTGAACCTCAGTGGGTTCTTGGAAAGCTTAGAGGAGATAAAGCATGTAAAGTGCTTAAACTACTGCCCAAGACATAGATAGCATGTAGTAAATGCCAACTAGCGTCATTATCTGTACTATAGTCACCATAATTATTAGTAATATTGTAGTAGTATTGTTGTTAGTAGTGATGGTGGTATTATCTCAGCTCTTTTGACACTTGGAGCCACATAGTTGTGCCCTATCATATTGTAGCTGAGAACATGGGCTCCGGAGCCAGTCTGCTGGGTTTCAAACTCAACTCTACTAATTATTGCCATAAACTTTGCTCTAACGTAGATGAAATGGGGCAGAAAAGTTAGGGGAATAATTAGTATAACTTACCTCAGTGGGTTATTGGAAGGCTTAGAAGAGATCAAGCATGTAAAGTGCCTAAACTAGTGCCCAAGACATAGTTAGCTCTCAGTAAATGCTAAATAGCATTATTATCTGTACTATAGTCACCATAATTATTATTAGTATTGTAGTAGTATTGTTGTTAGTAGTGATGGTCGTATTGCCTCAGCTCTGTTGACATTTGGAGCTATATTGCTGTATGTCAACTATATCAACATATAGTTGTGCCCTACCATATTGTAGCTGAGAACACGGGCTCCAGAACCAGTCTGGTTCATTTCAAACTCAACTCTAGTAACTATTGTCCTAACTTTTGCCCTAACTTTTCGGCCCAATTTTCTGCCACCATTACCCAGGAGAAAAAGGGGCAGAAAGGTTAGGGGAATAATTAGTTGAACTTGTCTCAGTAGGTTGTTGAAAGGCTTTTGTGAGATAAAGCATGTAATGTGCTTAATCTAGTGCCCGAGACATAGTTAACACTTAGTAAATGCCAATTAGCATCATTATCTACACTATAGTCACCATAATTATTGTAGTATTGTAGTATTATTCTTGTTAGGAGTGATGTAGTAGCATAGCACCTGAGGTGAGTAGGTGAGTGGGGGTGTGTGTGTGTGAGAGAGAGAGAGAGAGAGTCGGTAGTCAAAACGTGTTCATGTTTGTTATTGTCCCTTACACTTTACAATAATTCTACGAGGTTTTTTAATATGCTTACCCCTTCCTTGTCTCTCCCTACACTAAATACCCGACACTGTGCATGTTGAATGGGTAATGGCAGAATGGCCATTTCTGCAGAGGGCTCTGCTGTCACCAGCCCTCTGCTGAGTGCAACAAAACAAGGTAATATGTGCAATGAGCAACAACACGCTGAGAGGCCCCGAAGGATTGTCCCAGCTCTGATGAAATTTGGAGCCAGATAGTTGTGCCCTATCATATTGTAGCTGAGAGCATGGGCTCCGGAACCAGTCTGCTGGGTTTCAAACTCAACTATACTAATTATTGCCCTAATTTTTGCCCTAACATTTTGGAGAAAGTCTGGCAGAAAAGTTAGGGCAATAATTAGTAAGACTTGCCTCAGTGGGTTGTTGGAAGGCTTAGATGAGATAAAGCATGTAAAGTGCTTAAACTAGTGCCCAAGACATAATTAGCACTCAGTTAATGCCAACTAACATCATTATCTGTACTATAGTCACCATAAGTATTAATAGTATTGTAGTAGTATTCTTTTCAGCAGTGATGGTGGTAGTAGCATAGAACCTGAGTGCTTAAACTGGTGCCCAAGACATAATTAGCAGTCAATAAATGCCAACTAGCATCATTATCTGTAGTATAGTTACCATAATTATTAGTAGATTGTAGTAGTATTCTTGTTAGTAGTAATGGTGCTAGTTGCATAGCACCTGAAGTGGGAGGGGTGGGTGGCTGTGTGTGCGTGTGTGTATGAGAGAGAGAGAGAGAGAGTCAGTAGTCAAAAAGTGTTCATGTTTGTTATTATCTTTTACCCTTCACAATAATTCTATGGGGTTTTTTAACATGCTCATCCCTACATTAACTACCCTACACTGCACGTTGACTGGGTAATGGTGGAATGGACATTGCTGCAGAGGGCTCTGCTATCACCAGACCTCTGCTGAGAGCTCCAAAACAAAGTAATATGTGCAACGAGCAACACACTGAGAGGCCCTGAAGGATTGTCCCAGCTCTGATGAAATTTGGAGCCAGATAGTTGTGCCCTATCATATTGTAGCTGAGAGCATGGGCTCCAGAACCAGTCTGCTGGGTTTCAAACTCAAATCTATTAATTATTGCTCTAACGTTCGCCTTAACTATTCTGCCCCATTTTCTCCAAAAATGGGGCAGAAAACTTAGGGGAATAATAAGTAGAGCTTGCCTCAGTGGGTTGCTGGAAGTTAGTTGAACTTGCCTCAGTGGGTTGTTGGAAGACTCAGAGGAAATAAAGTATGTCAAGTGCTTAAACTAGTGCCCAAGACATAGTTAGCACTCAGTAAATGCTAACTAGCATCATTATGTGTACTATTGTCACTGTAATTATTAGTGGTATTGTAGTAGTATTGCTATTATTAGTGATGGTGGTATTGTCTCAGCTCTGTTGTCACTTGGAGGCAGACAGTTGTGCCCTTTCTTATTGTAGCTGAGAACATGGGCTTCAGAGCCAGTCTGCTTAGTTTCAAACTCAACTATACTAATTATTGCCCTAAATCTTCCCTAACTTGGAGAAAATTGGGACAAAAATTTAGGGGAATAATTAGTAGAACTTGCCTCAGTGGATTGTTGGAATGCTTAGATGAAATAAAGCATGTAAAGTGCTTAAACTGGTCCCCAAGATGTAGTTAGCACTCAATGAATGCAAACTAGCATCATTATCTGTCCTGTAGTCCCCATAATTGTTAGTTGTACTGTACTAATATTGTTGTTAGTGGTGATGGTGGTATTGTCTCAATTCTGTTGACACTTGGAGACAGATAGTTGTGCCATATGGTATGGTAGCTGAGAACAAGGGCTCCGGAGCCAGTCTGCTGTGTTTCAAACTCAATTCTACTAATTACTTCCCTAAAATTTCCCCCAACTTTTCTGCCCCATTTTTGGAGAAATGTTGTGATAGTGGTAGTAGCATGGTACCTGAGGGGTGTGTGTGTGTGTGAAAGAGAGAGAGAGAGAGAGGACAGTAAGTAGTCTAAAGGTGTTCATGTTTGTTATTATCTCTTACCCTTTACAATAATTCTATAAGGTTTTTTAACATCCTCACCCCTTCTTGGTCTGTCCATACACTAACTACTCTACATTGTGAACACTGACTGTGTAATGGTGAAATGGCCATTGCTGCAGAGGCCTCTATCCAATGTGCCAGGATGCTAATGGTGAAAGATGCACACATGTTCAAGCATTGTAGTTAATGTTATAGGAAGATGTGTAAAAATGATAAAAGAAAAATTCTAGAGACATAGATGTTTCTATGTTCATGTATTATAGTGTTAAAAATTATAATTTAATTCATATCTGCAGAATTTTTTTATATTTTAGAAATATATCAAGTCTGAAAACTATAAAGACTTACAAAGATCCTTTGTCTTGATGTTATTCTTCAAAGATTTTAAGAAGCTGATTATTCAGTTCTACAATTCTTAAATTGGTGGACTAGGTAATTTGGATCAAATTTCATATTGAAGACAACTTAGAAAGCTGAATAAAGTTAAAAACAAGTCTCGTGAAAGCAGAGCTAACAAAACTGTGAAATGTTACAAGATCAAGATATGAAAGGTCAAAATCTAAAGATGGTTGATGCTTGGTGCTAATTTCTCCCAAAAAGCATTAACTGATTCTTAAAGAGGTGTTTGAGAAGCTGAGCAATTTGAAACTCTCTCCAGCCTGGGGGGACAACTTAAGTAAAAACAAACAGTTTAGTTCTCCCTCAAATTGATGCTTGATTTCAATTCATCTAAAACTTGAAACTAAATTAAGATAATCCCAGATTTCTAATACTTTTACCTATATTCAAGAATTTAAACAACTTTGTTATGTTTGGGGTGATAAGTGATACAATTGGAATTTTAGTCAGAGTATAAGAAAAATTTTTAAAAATGAATATTTTAGAACTTAAAAAAACAAGAACTGAAATTAGAAATTTAATAGATTGATTCCTCCATAAAACAGACACAGCTGAAAAAAGAATTAGTGAACTTGAAATAAGACAGAAAGAAATTTCCAGAATGAAGCAAGGAGTGACAAAATATGTCAAACACGGAGCGTATTTAAGAGACAAACAGGACAAAATTAGAATATCAAAATCATATGTAATTTGAGGCCCAGTAAGGAAAAAAAGACAGAATGAGGCAGAAGCAATACTGAAGATATAATTTCCAAGAGTTTTCTAAAACTGACCACAATAAAAAAATAAACCAACCACAGGGACCTTAAGAATGCCAAATAAAGTGAAAAAACTTCTTGCTTGAGTCCAGGAGTTCGAGACTAGCCTGATTAACATAGTAAGATTCCATCTCTAAAAAAAAAAAAAAAAATTAGCCCAGTGTGTGGTGGCTTGTGCCTGTGGTCCCAGCTACTCAGAAGGCTCGGGTGGGAGGATCACTTGAGCCAAGGAGATGGAGGTTCCAGTGAACTGTGATCACACCACTGCATTCCAGCCTGGATGACAGAGTGAGACCCCATCTCTAAAAAAATTAAAAAAAAATAAGAAGATAAGATGCATGTTATCATCACTTCTAGTCAATATCTTACTACAGGTCCAACCCAATATAATAAAAACATGAAAAAAAGAAGTAACAAATATAGTAAAATAAGAAATAAAAATGTCATTACAGATGGCACAATGATATATAAGAAAATAGAAATAATCTCTAAATAAACTGTTAAAATTAAGAAGTAAACATAGTAAGATTACTGAACATAAACTTAGCGTACAAATATCAAAAGTATACATACATGCCAAATATGAATAATAAAATATCTTTTAAAAAACACAATTGTTAACACATAAAATATAAAAAATACCGAGAAACTAAACTATGGAAAACCAAGCAGGAACTCTATTCAGACAACTTAAAAGTATTATTGAGAGATAAATAAATAGACATACTCTGTTCACAAGTTGGAAGATTATACATGGTAAAGGTGTCAAATTTCCCACAAATTTTTATATAGATAAATCACAATCTAAGCATAAACTCTAATAGGTACATTTGTGAAAACTGAAAAGCTGATTCTAAAATTCTTAGAGAAGTCCCATGGGCCAAGATTACATAAGACACTCTTGATGAAGAATAACATTGTTGGAGGACTTTCAGCAAGTTTTTTTACAATGCTACAGTAAAACAGGGAAAAAATGAAGCAAAGTTATATTCAGAGGGCAATGAAATCAAATAGAGAGCCCATGGACACTTGATTTATGGAGTTACTCCAGAGTAGTGGACAAGGATGATCTTTTTTATGAATCAACTGAATAACAATGTGACAAAATACAAATGAAACCTGACCCCTATACCACACCAGACTCCAAAATCAATCCTACATAGACTTTAATATCTACATGTGAAATACAAGAAATACAGTTCCAGAAGATAATAGAGTAGAATATCTTCAAGAGGTTGAGATAGAGAAAAATTTACTAAATGGTACCTGAAAGGCATTGATTTATAAAGGCAAGGAATAAAAAATTTCAATAAATTAAATGAAGAACATATGCACGGAATAAAACCCAACTAACAGATTAAGAATGTAAACCAAAGTGTGAGAAAGTATTTTCAAAACATGTAACTGACAAAGGGAATATAATACATTATATTAATATATAATAAACAAATAAATATAAAATATATACACATCTACTGCCTAATAGAAAAAATGAATGAAAGACATGAAGTGATGGTTTACAAAAGAGAATATCAAAATGTCCTATAAACTTATAAAAAGGGATGCAATTCACTAATACTCAGGAAGTACAGATATTTTTCCATAAACTACCATTTTTTAAACCCACCAATATGGGTAAATTTTAAAGAACTCTAATACAAAGATTTAAGAAGAGATGGAGCATCAAGAACTATCAAATACTCGTGGTAGATCAGTCAATTGGTTCAAATATTCTGGAAAACAGTTTAGCATCACCTATTAATGTTGCAGATCTGCATACCTTATGAAATAACAATTTAATTCGTTGGTATATATCGACAGAAATGCATGAACAGAAAGACTATAAAATGTTCATAGCTGCCCTCACACAACAGAATTTATGCAGCAATAAAATGAATCAACTACAAAAAACATATATGAATCATAATTACACAAGTCAGAGTCAAAAGAATAAATAATGTATTGTTCCAGTTATATATTAAAAGTATATATTGGCAAATTTAAACGACAGTATCAGATGTCAAGGTAGTGGTTATCTTTGGTGAGGAAGGAGCTGGTAGGAGTAGAGATGGTACATGAGGGACTTCTCTGTTCGTGGTCTATTTTTTTTCCTGGATGATTGTAAACCTAATTGTTTTATGTGATAATTTTTTGTGCTATAGATTTGTTTTTTGCACTTTCCTGTGTATGAATTATATTTCCAAATACATACATTTTAAAATCCTGATCTTTAATACAATAGAAATACTATTTTTATATACATACTATTATATAACATATGTGTATTTATTTTATATACAATTGATCCTTGTATGATACTGGGGTTAGGGGCAGTGTGAGTGTGAGTGTGGCGTGAATGAGCGTGTGAGTGAATGCGTGTGTGTGAGTGTGGCGTGAATGAGCGTGTGAGTGACCCACCTCTGACCCCCCCCATAGTAAAAAATCCATGTATAATTTTTCACTCCCAGAAAACTTAGCTAATAATAGCCTACTGTTGACTAGAAGCCTTACTGATAACATAAACAGTTGATTTACCCATAAATAGACTAGCATCCACATATATTTTATTCATTTATGACATACTTAATTTTTTCTTAATTTTTTTGATATTTCTAAGTTGCACAGTTTCAGTTTTTTCAAATTGTCACAAATCTCCAAAATATTTTCCAACATGTTAATATTTATTGGAAAAAATCCATGTATAAGTGGACCCATGTAGTTCAAACCCATGTTGTTCAGGGGTCATGTATATCAAAATATATAACGCAAAGGTTAAGGGATTCCTACTAATACAGAAAGAGTATTAAACCATTTGCTTAGTTATATGTTCTGCTTCTTTGTGTGTAGAGAAACCCATAGTAAGTATTCCATTTATGTCTTGACATGATTGTGCCAGTTAGAAAGGACTAAACAACCCACCTGGCAACATCTTAACTCTTTCATGCCAATAGCACTAATTTACAAAATTACCTCTTTCAGTGAATTAACTCAGCCAAATAGATTTGTATAGCCTCCCATGCCAAATGTAAGTGATAAAGCTGCCCCTATATGTAGGATTAGACAATGGAGGCTGACTTGTTTGAAAAATTGAGTTTCATTTGCCACAAAAGGAAAACAGTGCCATTTTAAAAAGCTAAATATAGTGATGATCACTGCTTTTCAAATAAACTATATATGGTGGTTGGAGAAAACTCCACCATCATTTTTATGAATGCCTCTTGCCAGATGATGTCTATTGCACAGCTACATGAATTATAGTGAAAATAAATTCCTCAGAAAAATGAAAAATCTGTTGCTTTGGTCAGGAATTGTGTGCTGTATCAAGACAATAAAGCCTTTGTAGGTTTATTGTTCTATTGCCAGTCTATTGTTAAATTACCAGCCTGCGTCTAACCCAAAAAGCATTCCACAAATTCCTTCTGTTTCATCTTTGCTACTGAATGAAATAAAATAAAGCATTGAGCAATCATCTTGTTGAGTAACTAACCACAAATCTCCACAATGAACATAATTATGATTACTCTTCAAATTGAAATAAGCATAAAATATATACCTTTAGAACATAAAATTCAATCATATCAATCAAATAAGTTTGGCATTTTTGTTTATTTCTGTGCTTATCATTTAAAAAGAAACCTAGAATTGAACAAGACAAGGATTCCCACTTTCACTCCTTCTATTTAACATGATACTGGCATCCTCTCTAGAACACTTAGGCAGGAAAATAAAATAAAAGACATAGAATTGGAAAAGAAGAAGGAAAATAATGTCTTTTTACAGACAACATGATCTTATATGTAGAAACCCTAAAAATTTGAAAAAAAAAAAAAAACCTGTTAGAGTTTGGCTCTAACTTACATTCAGCAGAATTGCAGGGTACAAAGTCAACATATGAAAATCAGTTGCATTTCTATACACTATAATGAACAATCTGGAAAGGAAATTTGGAAAATTATCCCATTTACTTAGAAATAAACACAACCAGGCCAGGTGCGGTGTCTCATGCCTGTAATCCCAGCACTTTGGGAGGCTGACACAGGAGGATTTCTGGAGGCCAGGAGTTCAAGACCAGCTTGGACAACATAGCAAGACCCTGTGTCTACAAAAATTTTTTAAAAATTAGCCAGGCATGGTGGCACGTGCCTGTAGTCCCAGCTACTCAGGAGGCTGAGGTGGAGGATCACTTGAGCTGAGGAGTTTGAAGTTTCAGTGAGCTATTATGATGCCACTACACTCTAGCCCAGGTGACTAAGAGAGACCCTGTTTTTAAAAAAAAAAGAAAGAAAGAAAGAAAGAAAGAAACCTAATCAAGGAGGCTGAAGATTTGTGCACTAAAAACTACAAAAATCATGGTGAAAGAAACTAAAGAAGACATAAATAAATGGAAGAAGCTCTTATGTTCATTGGTTGGAATAATGTCGAGATGTCAATACTACACAAAGCAATCTATGAATGTATTGAAAGTCCCTATCAAAATCCTAATGGTGTTTTTTGTAGAAATAGAAAATTCCATCATAAAATTCATACGGAATCTGGGGGACCTGACTAACTAAAACAATCTTGAAAAAGAACATCAAACTTGTAGGTCCCATGCTTCTTGATTTCAAAACTTATTACAAAGCTATAGTAATCAAAATACTATGGTACTGGCAGAGGACAGATATATACACTAATGGAATAAAATAGACAGCCCAAAAACCAACCCCTAACTATATAGTCCAGTTTTTTTCCCCCAAGTGTGCCAAGAACATTCACTGGGAAAAGGATAGTTTTTTCAACAAATCGTGCTTGGGAAAACTTTATATCCACATGCAAAAGTTGGATCCTTATCTTACACCATATATAAAATTTAACTCTAAATGAATCAAATACCTGAATGTAAGAGCAAAAACTATAAAACTATTAGAAGAAAACGGAGGAAAAACCTCATGGCATTGGAACTGGAAGTGATTTCTTAGATGTGACACAAAAAGCACAGGCAGCAAAAGGAAAAATAGATAAATCGAACTTTATCAAAATTAAAAATTTTGTGCACCAAGGACACAATCAATAGAGTGAAAAAGCAATTTCTATAATTTGAATATGGTTTGTTCCCACCAAAAGTCATGATGAGGCTTTGTCCCCAGTGTGGTGATATTGGAAGGTGGTGCCTTTAAGAGGTGATTAGTTTGTTAAGAGGGATTAATGCCTTTCTTGCAAGAACCGAGTTGATTTCTTGCTCTCCCAGGACTAGATTAGTTACCTTGAAAGCAGGTTGTTAAAAAAGGAGGCTGTCTGTCATGTTTGGTCTCTTTGCATGCATCTGCTTCTTCCGTTTCTCCACCATGTTATTAATGTAGCACAAGGCTCTTATCAGAAGCCACCAGATGCAACTGCCCAGTCTTGAACTTCCCTCAGCCTGGAAACCCAAATAAACCTCTTTCTTTTGTAAATTGCCCAGTCTCAGGTGTTTGCTTATAGCAACGCAAAACAGGGTAAGGCAGAAAATTGATACCTGAAAATGTGGAAGTGACTTTGAAACAGGGTACGGATAGTGGCTGGAAGAATTGGACAGAGCAGGCAGAAGGAGACTGTGTTGTCATGAAAGAAACAATAAGGGCATTTCAGGTGAGAGCTCAGAAGATGAGAAGACTAGGGGAAGTCTGGAACTTCTTAGAAATTGGTTAAGTGTTCTGGCCAGAATGCTGATAGAAATATAAATGGTAACAGCCATTTTGATGAGTTCTCAGATGGAAATAAAGAAAGTCTCATGGGAACTAAAGTAAAGATTACCCTTGTTATATAGTAGCAATGTGCCCATGCCCTAGGGTTTTGTGGAAGGCTGAACCTAAGAGTGATGGAATAGCATATCTGGCAGAAGAAATATTTAAGCAGCAAAGTGCTCAGGCAGCTGCATATTTACTTCTAATTACTAATTACAATGAACTGCTGGAGAAAAGGAGAGCGAAAAGATTTGGAAAATATGTAGCCTGGCCATGTGATAGAGAATAAAAGGACATTTTTAGGAAAGGAAACCAAAAGTGTGGCTCAGAGACTGCTAAAGAAATTAATATGGCTAAAGGAGAGCCAAGTGCTAATCATCAAGACAATGGAAATAAGGCCCTAAGGGGATACCAGGTGTCTTCCAGGTTGCTCCTCTCATCAACGACCCAGAGGCCTAAGAGGACAGAATGGTTTTGGGAGTTGGGCCTGGGATGCCCTCCACCTGCTTGCTGTCCATGGCTGCCTTGAGACCCTGCTCCCTGCATTCCAGCACAGTGCCCTTGGTGGCCCCAGGTGTGGCTCCGTCCACTGCTCTGCCTACTGATCCAGAACATGCAAATGGCAGATCTTGGCAGGGTTTAGTTGGTGCTAATTCTGCAGTCATGCAAAATACAAGAGCTGTACAGGTGTGGAGGCCTCTACCTAGATTTCAAAGAATGAATGAACTTCCTGGGCACCCAGGAAAACAACTCCTGCAGGGGTGAAGCCACCACAGGCAGTCCCTACCAGAGCAATAAATAGTGGAGCCCTGGGAGTGGAGCCACCCCTGGGACCTCAAGACTGTCCAGCTACTGGCACCAGTGTGAAGTTCCAACCCATGAGAACAGCTATGTGGGCTGTACCCAGCAAAGCCCTAGGGGCGGGGCTGCCTGAAGCCTTGATAGCCCAACTGTCACACCCACGTGCTCAGGATGTAGGACATGGAATAGAAGGGGATTATTCTCCAGTCTTAAGATGTAATATGTGTCCTTCTGAGTTTTAGACTTGCTTTGAGACAATTACTTCCTTTTTCCTGCCTATTTTTCCCCTTTGGAAAGGGAACAAATACTCTGGGCATATGCTGTCCTTGTATCTTGGAAGTAAATAACTTTTTTTTTATTTTACAGGCTCACAGCTGGGAAGAGTTTGCCTTGAGTCTCAAATGAGACTTTGGGATTTGGACTTTTGAGTTGATGCTGGAAGGAGTTAAGACTTTGGGACTATTGGTATAGAATGATTGTATTTTGCATTATAAGAAGGAAATGAGTTTATTTTTTGGAGGGAAGAGGCAGAATGCTGTGGCTTGAATATGGTTTGTCCCCACCAAAAGTCATAGTGAGGCTTGGTCCCCAGTGTAGTGCTATTGGGAGGTGGTGCCTTTAAGAGGTGATTAGGTTGTTAGGAAGTATTAATGCTTCTCTTACAGAAGTGAGTTCTTGCTCTCAGGTGACTGGATTAGTTACCAAAAAAGTAGATTGTCATAAAGTGAGGCTGCTTCTCATGTTTGACCTCGTTTTGCACGTGCCTATTTGCCCTTCTGCTTCTTTGCCATGTTATAATTCAGCACAAGACCCTCACCAGAAGCTGGCCAGATGCAGTCCGCTGATCTTGAACTTTCCAGCTTCTAGAACTATGAGCTAAATTAACCTCTTTCCTTTATAAATTACTCAGTCACAGGTATTCTGTTATAGCAAAACAGACTAAGAAAGCAGCCTACAGAATGGGAAAAAATATTTACAAATCATGCATCTGACAAGGGGTTAATATCTAGAATATATAAAATATTTCTCTGAATCAACAGCAAAAACACAATAACCCCATTAAAAAGTGAGCAAAGAACCAGAATGGACATTTCTTCAAAGAGATATACAAATGGCTAGTAAACACACCAAAAAGATGCTCAACATCACTAATCATTAGGGAAATGCAAATCAAAACTACAATGAGATACCACTCCACATTCATTACCACGACTACTATCAAATAAACAGAAAATAGCAAGTGCTGGCTAGAATGTGGAGAAACTGGAATCCTTAAGCACTGATAGTGGGAATGTAAAATAGTTCAACTACTATGAAAAACAACATGGTGGTTCCTCAAAATATTTAGAACAGAATTATCATATGATTTAGCAATTCTACTTCTGTGTATATATATATGAATTAAAAGCAAGATCTTAAAGAAATATTTGTATACCCATGTTTATAGCAGCATTATTCACAATAGCCAAAAGGTGAAAGCAACCCCAGTGTCCACTGATGCATGAATAAACAAATGTGGTATATACATACAATGAAATATTATTTAGTCTTAAAAAGGAAGAAAATTCTCACATGTGCTAGCTACAACATGTGTCAATGTTGAGGACATTATGCCACATGAAATAAGCTAGTCACGAAAAAGACAAATATTATATGACTCCATTTATATGAGGTATCCAGAGAAGTCAAATTCTTAAAGACAGAAAGTAGAATGGTGGTTGCCAGGGCCTGGAGAGATGGGAGAGTGAAGAGTTGCTATTTAATGGAAATAGAATTTTAGTTTTGCAAAACGAAAAAGTTCTGGAGATTGGTTGCTCAACAATGTGAACATATTTACTACTGAACTGTATACTGAAAAATGATTAAAATAGTAAATTTTATGTTACGTGTATTTTACCACGATTAAAAATAAATTTTAAAAATTCAAAAATAAAATTAAAAAAATAAACCTAGAGTTAATTTTTTTCATTTCAAAAGTAACTCATCTTTAACTTATTTTAGGTATAATTTATTCTTTCTATCACTGAGTAAATGTAAACCAATATGAGTGTGGTTTATTATTTAGCAGACTACAAATCAATTTTGCTTCAGAAGGTGTAGAAACTGATATAATGAGGAATTATCTTCATTCAGGCCAGGGTTCCCAAGGCCAAGGCATTGGTGTATATTAACCTTAAATACTCAGAATCTAGTAAATGCTAAAAGGAGCCTCTAGTAACTACACGTACACATTTTTTTCAAAGAACTCTACATATTTTTCAGAGTTTTCATCGCAATTAATCAAATGGAGATGGGGGCTGTAGGGGCGGGGAGTCAGTGACACACAGAGAAGTCCAAAATATCGGTGAAAGAAGCTTGCAGCCGTGTTAGTACTGCTGAGAAGTTAAACATTTGCAGTTACCTTAGATGATGCAACTAAGGTGTGCCCTGAGAAGGCACAGAAGCTCCATTCACCAGCCCTCACACCTCTATACCTTGCCCTATGCATCTCTTCCATTTGGCAGTTCGCGAGTTGTATTAGTAAATATAAATAATGTGTTATCCTGAATTCTATGAATCATTCTAGAGAATTATGAAACATAAGGAGGAGTTGTGGGAACCCCTGAATTTGTAATCAGCTGAATTTGTGCATAGTGTGAGGATTGAGTTGGATTGTTGGAGACCTAATTGGTGTTAGGGAATTGGAGAATCGCCTGGTATAAAAAAAATCAAACATTTGGTGTCAGAAGTGGTGTCAGGAAGCACTACCGCAGAATGAAAGGAGGAATTTCTTCTTTTGCAACTTGGGGCAAAGTAGTACAGGTGAGCGTAAAAGTATATGTTGTTAAGTATGGAATTTAAGCATGGCATATATGTATCTTATACATATGTATATAAGTGTACATAATTGAGCACATTGTTGCTATTATTATTTTGAATACTCTCTTATCTGTTGAATTAATTAAAAATAAGAAAAATGAAAGTTTTTATTTCACCTTAATATCCATTGTCTGATGTTCTTCCCTTCTTTATGTAGACCTGAGTTTTTGACTTGTATCATTTTCCTTCTTTCTGAGGAATTTATTTTAACATTCCTTGCAAGGAAGGTTTACTGGCAACATATTCCTTCAATTTTTGTTTGTCTAAGAAATTTGTTATTTCTCCTTTACTTTTCAAGGATAATTTTGCAGGGTACAGAATTCTAGTTGGGTGGGGTTTTTTGCTCGACACTGAATATTTCACTCCACTGTTGTCTTGTTTGCATAGTTTCTGAGAAGTTGGATGTAATTCTTATCTTTGCTTCTCTATATGTAAGATGTTTTTTCTTCTGACTTTCTTCAAGATTTTTTGTTTATGTTCAAACTGATTTTTTTGTAGTTTGAATATAACATGGCTAGGTGTAGTATTTTTTGCATTTATCCTATTTGATGTTCTCTAAGCTTCCTGGATCCATAGTTTGATGTCTGATATTATTTGTGGAAATTCTCACTTCCCCAAATATTATTACTGTTTCAAATATTGGTTCTGTTTCTTTTTTTCTTTCCTTTCATTCTAGTATTCCCATTATACCTTTATGTTCTCTCTTTTTTTATTTTTTTAGTTTACTTTTTCCCTTGCTTTTCAATTTTGGAAGTTTCTAGCATCATATCCTCCAACTCAGAGATTCTTTCATTAGCCATGTCCAGTATACTAAGGAGCCAATCAAAGGCATTCTTCTTTTCTATTACAGTGTTTTTTATCTTTAGCATTTCTCATCTGGTTCTTTCTTAGATTTTTAATCTTTGTACTTTGTACTTACATTATCCTCTTCTTGCATGTTGTCTATTTTTTCATTCAAGACCTTAGTCACAGTTTTTTTTTTAAATTTCTGGTCTGATAATTTCAATATTCCTGCCATATCTGATTCATTCTGATGGTTGTTCAGTTTCTTTAAGCTGTGGGGTTTTTTTGCCTGTAGTATGTGTTGTAATATTTTGCTGAAAGGTGGACATGATACACTGGGTAAAAGGAAATGCTATAAATAGGCCTCAAGTAATGTGGTGATGAAGTATAGGGGAGAGGACATGTTCTGCAGTCCTATAATTAGGTCTCAGACTGGTGTAAGCCTTTGAGCCTATGCCCCTGGAATGTGAACTTCACCAGTGCTTCTCAGTTTTGTTCTACTCTTTAGGTAGGGCAGGATGTCTAGATAGGGCTGGAGTTGGGTATTTGCCTTCCCCAACATGGAAGGCTAAAGCAGCTGTGGTTGGGTATTTCCCTTCTCCAGGTGGATTAGGATCTAGAAGAATAGTTTCTCCTGAGGGCAGGCTTTGTTAAGAATGGAACACTCTGGCATAATTCAAAATAATTCTTTTTTTCCTCCTCTTGCTGGAAGCACAAGAAAATTTTTCTTAGATATTCACTGTGAGGATTTGCTAAAGCTCCTGAAGGTGAAACTCAAAAAGGTGTGTAGGGTCTCCCTATCATTAGATCTCCTAAGAGTTTTTTTTTAACTCACAGAGGTGTAATTATTTCTAAATTTCTGGCTTGGTCACGAAGGTAGGGAATTGTACCACTCATCAAAATAAGAGTTTCAAAGGAGGAGAGTTGGGGGGTAGATGAGAGGGGTTTAGCATTGGACATGTGAAATTTGAGCTGGTTTAGGAGCATTCAAGTAGAAACGTGAAATAGGCAGTTGGATATTTGAGCTTGAAGCCCTAAAAAGAGGTCAGATATGACGACAAAGATCAGTGGTTCTATTCCACAGTGTACATAAAAGCACCAGAAGATTTTGTTAAAATGGAGCTTTCAGAGCCTCATTTCCTGAAACCTAGAATCCTGAGGCCAATGCCCAACAGTTGAAAGGTTGTTCATTGCCACATTAGAGCCATTTTTATGATTATTTTGCAGAAAATATCAACATATAGAAACACAACATTGTTGAGGCCGTGAGAATAGATGAGTTCACTTAAGCAGAGTAGGAAATGATGAGAGTTGTGACTAGAACCCTGAAAAAGAGGATAAACATTGAACAGACTGGCTGAGAAAGATGATCACTCAAAGGCAACTTGTAACGATGTGGAAGAGAAAGTTATGAGAAACACCAAGAACATGGGAAGGAGTGACTTTCAAAAATAAAAAGTCAAAATCAGCACCAAATGAGGCAGAGCAGTCAAGAATGGCATCCATGTATATGTGTCATTTGATTTATCGAGAAGTCCTCTGTCGGACTTGTCAACTAAGACAAGGTAATGGAGAGAGTGTTTTAAGAAATTCATTCATTTATTCAACAATTATTTGTTGATTTCCTATCATAAGTCAGGCACTATACTAATCACTGAATGGGAATAACTTGAACAGTGAAAAGAAACCCTGCATTCTAGTGTAGGAGAGTTTAAAAAAAACATGTAAATATATTGTAAGGAACATAAAAAGCAGAAAAATATCTAATGCCATGAAAAGGAGTTACTATTTTATGTAGGGCAATCAGAGAAGCATCTCTAGTACAGTGGCATTTGAGTAATGACATAAAGGCAGTATAGAAACAAGCCACACTTATATCTGGGGAAAGAGCATTAGAGAAAAATGAAACACCAAAATGTAAAGGCTCTGTGTATGCATGTGTGGATTGTTTCAGCAACAGCAAGAAGGTGAGTTGGGTGAGAAGGAGAGCAGCAGGAGATAGGATAGAAAGATAGTAATGTTTCAAAACATGTAAGGCCTTTCAGGACCTTGTAAGTTATTTGGCTTTTTATTCTAAATGAGATGTTTTGCCATTGAGGAGTTTTGAAAATAGGAGTAAAAATACATGACTTATGACTTAATATGATTACTCTGGCTATTGGTTAAGAGTAGACTATAAAGGGTTAAGAGCAAATAAAGGGAACCTAGTTAGAAGTTACTATAACAATTCCAATGAGAAGTGGTGGTAAGGGCCAAGATTGGCAGTGGAAGTTGTAAGAAGCTATTGGAACTGTTTTATATGCTGAAGGTAACACTGAATGCATTCACCAGTGAATGGGATGAAGATTGTGAAATAAAAACTTCAAGAATAATTCCAAGTATATAGGCCTAAAGAGCTGAAAGTATTGAATGATTATTTATTTAAAAAATGAGGATGGCTAGGGTGGGGGTGGGGGGAGGTGAATCAGATGTTCAATACTGGAAATCTTATACTTGAGGAGTTTGTTTAAATATCCAAGTAGTGCTGTTGAAAGAAAAATTGTATATATGAGTCTAAAGTTCAGGAAAGATTTTGGGCTGGAGATACAAATTTGAAAGCTATTTTAATATAAATACCATGAGTCTAGAGAAAATCACCTAAGAAGTTAGTGAAAACGGAGAAGAAAAGAAGTCCAAGAACAGAGCCCTGGGCCACTCCAATATTTAGAAGTTAAGTAGTTGAAAAAGGAACCAGAAAAGGAAACTGAGAAGAAATGGTCAGAGATGCAGGAAAAAGACCTTGGTTTACTGGGCCATTCCTAATAGCACACAAATATCGTGATATTTCTTCCTGTGGAAACCCACCCTAGCCAGGTGCAGTGGCTCATGCTTGTTCCTAGCACTTTGGGAGGCCAAGGTGGGAGGACTGCTTGAGGCCGGGAGTTCTAGACCAGCCTGAGCATGAGTGAGACCCCATCTCTACAAAAAAGAGAAAAATTGGCTGGGTGTGGTGGTGTGCGCCTGTAGACCCAGCTACTCAGGAGGCTGAGGCAGGAGGATCTCTTGAGCCCCGGAGTTTGAGGGTGCCGTGAGCTGTGATGATGCCACTTCACTCTAGCTCAGGCAACAGAGTGAGACCCTGTCTCAAAAAACAAAAACAAAACAAAACACAAAAAACCAAGCTGATTTCATATTTTCTTCCAGCTCTCACCACATTTTTTCCCATTTCTTTAAGCAACACTTCTTGAAAGAGTAATCTTTTCTCACTATCTCTTATTTATCTCTTAGAATTCTCTTGTGAACTCCCTTCAAGTGGGCTTTTATTCCAACAGTCCATCACAAGTGCTCATTCTGAGTAGAAAATGAAACCCTTAAATAATCTAGCAAGCCCACAAGATATGGTTTTCTATTATTCCTTTGATGTTGTCTCCTTGTTCTCATTTACTTGACCTCAGCTACTTTGGCCTTTTTGCTGTTCCTCAAATATATTAAGCATGTTCTTGAATTAGAACTTTTACACTTGCTGCTCCCTCTCCCTCGAAAGTACTTTCCTCAGATATCCACATGATGTAGTTCCTATTTTTTTCAGACCTTTACTCAAGTATCATTTTCTCAATGAGACCTTACCTGGTCACCCTATCTATAATTGCCAGCATTATTTTTCTCTTTAGTAAACTGATACACTGTATATTTTATGTAATACTCCATGTTTATTAGTTTTTAATCCAAACTAGAAAGTATGTTCCATATTTCCTATTTCTATAACAGTGTCTGGCACATAATAATCACTCAATAAATACTTGCTAATAAATGAATAATGAATCTAACTTCTTTCTTTGGCATTATCTGCATCTGCCTCTTTTCTACCTTAGTGCTGTCAGCATGCAAACATGTTTTTAATACCTCTCTTCTTTAAAGAATCTCTTATATACCTCTAAGTTCCCCTGCTTATCACTGACAATCCCTGCTCCCTTAATAGCAAAACTTAATGTAAAATATATATCTTGATAACTACTATTTCTTCTTCCTAACATCTCATCTATGCCATATTCCACTAAATCAGGCTTCCAATGACATCTCTCCACTTAGCTCTTATGATGTCTTTGTTGCCAAAAGAACATTTACATCTTTGTTCACTTTGTGTTCAAACCTCTTAGCAGCATTCAACATAATTGAACATTCCCTACTTCTTGACACACACTCTTCTCCTGGTTTTTGGGATGAAACATTTATACCTGTGCTAATTGAGTTTTGGACTCTGTGGTTTTGCTCTTTTGTATCAGTTTGGCTCTTTTGTACCAGTCTGTCCTCTATGTGTCTGATTGGCATAACCCAGCTCACATGTCTGTTTTTCACCTCCAAAGAGGGGTAGGAGAGTGAATTTTCTCACTTTTCTTTTAATCAAAGGGGATTCATAGTTTGTAAATTACAAAAACGTAGAAATGTTTTCAAAAGTGTTAGAGGCTAAAATATGACAAAAGTTCACTGTGTCCTCCTAGACGTAATTCAGTAGTAAACATTGCCCGCTGTACCTTCAAAATGTATTTTTGTATCCATCTGTGTCTTTATCTTCATTGGTTAGTTCAACATGCCACCATCTTTTATTTGGAATTATGAAATAGGTATGTGATCCTCTGTTGCCACATTTGCCCCGTTCTATACATTTTCCACATAGTAGCTAGAATGGGCTTTTTAAGATATATTGATATTCAACCACTTAGGACACTCAATGGCTTTTCATTTCACTTCCACAGAGTCCAAATCCTTACAGTGGCCTACAAGTTTCTAGAAGATCTGATCTCCTTAACTTTATATCAATCTCAAGAAATTTCCATAATTTGCCTGTTAAGGATTTTCTTATCTTGAGTCTCTGTGTTATTCTTTCCCTTGCCTGCAATATTCTACTCCTGACAATCCCTCTGTGAGAACATAAAGCTAATTCCTTGCTACCATTCAGCTCTCATCTCAAAAGTACTTCCGTAGATAAACCTTCTCTGATTAACCAAGATAATTGTCATCTCCTATTAGCCCTTCATTTTATTCTATCATTGTTTTATTTTTTTTCTTTATGGTGCTTATATTGTCGTCTTCTGATTTTTTCTGTTCTCCTTTCTCTAGAATAAAAGCCAGATATATCTCCATCATTTTCCTAGAGCCTAGACATGGCACATATAGAGAAACTTAAAAAGATTAGGTAAAATTTTCATTTCAATTCTAAGATAATACTTAACTCAGAGATGGAATAAGAACTCATTTTTGGGGGAAGATGGACATGTTCAGAAGCCTCCAAGATGACTCCTAATGATCCCTACCTGTTGGTATTTATGCTGTTGTGCAATTCCTTCCCCTGGAGTGTGGTTCATTTATTTATTTTCTTCTAATGGACAGAATATGGCAAAAGTGATGGATTGCCATTTCTCATTAGGTTACAAAAAGACTGTGGTCTGTTTTGGGTGCCTTCTCTTATACTCTCATTTGATTGCTCTGAGGGAATCCAGCTGCAATGTTGTATGGGGCTCATCTAGCAAAAAACCTGATGTTTTTGGCCAAGATCTGGCAAGGACCTGAGATCTGCCAACAGCCATGTGAGTGAGTGTTGAAGATATCTGTCCCAATTGAGCTTTAAGGTGATTGCAACATTGGAGTGCCATTTCTTGAGAGATGCTGAGCCAGAACCACCAACCTGAGCAGTACAGATTTCTGACCCAAAAGAACTACAAGATAATAAATGTTTTGTTTTTAAACCACGATTTTTTGAAAAACTTATTACACAAAAATAGATAACAAATATATACATTGGGAAACCTCTTCGGTATGATGGACCTGGGTAGGGTGGTTAGTGGCATATTTTCTGTCATCAAAAGTCAGAATAAAGAAAGGAAATTAAAAACCCATCACTCAGAGAAGACCGTAAAATAGAAAATTGCTAAGGAAACACTGCACCTTTACCTAATTCTAAGTTTTTCCTTATTTCTACCACTTCTTAGATGCCAAAGCATTTTAAAAAATACCTTTCAGGTTCTCTTTCCCCAGCCACTTACTCAGCTATAAGGGTGAGAGAGGGACAAGGAGACTGAGAATTGAATGTCAATCATAATGAAATAGCTCCACAGGTCAAAGGCAAAAAATAAATAAATAAATTTCCTTTTTGGATTTAAAGAAGCAACAAACATTTATCAAATAAGCCAAAAACAATAGTGTACTTTCACAAAACCTATGAATAAAGTAGTTTGTCTATATTAGAGCCTCGGTAATAATGTACAATTCTGACTCACAAAGACACATTATCATGGGATTAGGAGTAATTATAAGTGTTTATTTCCAGTCAGAATAACTGAAAAATTTCAACTGGACTTCAAATGTTCATATAAACTTGATTCTTTATATAAAAAAGTAAGTAGTTTAATTAGTCTTATGCCAAGATTACTCTTTGGAAAGTTAGTTTTCTGAAAGTATTGATATGTGTACATTTCAAGAGCATTAAATTATAAAACTGAAAATTACATGACTTGTCAGTTCATTATGCTAGAAAGATTTGAAAGGTAAATTAGATTTTATAAAACATACTGAATGTACTATATATTGAACACATCTTTAAAATACTTCAAGTATATGAGGAGAAAAAAACATTTTAATTTTCTGTCTCCAAAATGTAACTTTATTCTTGAGCTGATTAAGCAGAGTAGAAATAATTTTGACATTTGTAGTTTCTAGATGAGGCTGAATATAAGACTAAAAGTTCTTGTGGGAAATGTGTGCTTATGATTTAAAAGTTCATGTTGAGCAGTTTGAAAGTATGAAGACTACTTCTACAACCAAGAAAAAAGACAAACTTAACTCAACTGAATTGAAAGACTGAATCAACAAAATAGGAAATCTCTGTTCAAATTATTAATATAGACTTGCCTATAATATTACTTCTAAGCAGAAAAATAACACCATATTATGCAATCCAAGTTACTTCCATGTCTACAATCAATACCAATGAAGATTGGGTGATTGGTCGGGTGGCAGCGGTGGTGGTAGGGCTCACAGACTCTTCTAGCAACTTTTAAATGGGCAATTACTATAAGTGCCAAATATCATTTCATTTTTCACTTAAATTAAAAATAAAGGTTTAGTCAGCAGTGGGAGTCCTTCAAATATCTTGATTTCTAAAAATAATATTTGTATGAACTTTCATTGTGAAATGTATAGGTTGGCTTCATGCATTTTGTTATATATTGACTAACATTCATAGTAGATATAGTAGATTTATTCAGTTGAGGATTATATCACCACTGATGCTATGTAATAAATGTTTTGACTCAATTTCTCTTTGCGATTAGTGACCAGAAAGTTTACACTTAAGAGTATAAATTTAAAACAATATTTTGCTAGTGTGAAAATCTAAGGGTATGCATGGTAGGAAAAAATGTGAATATAAGTTTCATTAATGTGAATTAGTTACTGTGTATAACTAATGTTTAGAGCATATTTGAAGTCTTAAAAATGTTGTGTGAGAGAAAATAATCAATTTTCTTATATTCATATCATGAACTTAAAACTACTTAGAAGTTAGTTTGATGATGATTACAACTTTATATATTTTCAGTATTCAGGTCTATCTAGAAGGTAACAATGTTATAATTTATCATAAAATGAAGTAAGTGCATCAAATGATTATAGGATTAAAAATGTAACTTTATGTACCATATTTTTTTCACAGTTGATACTTTGTTTATAATTGTATTTGTTAAGGTTTTTTGGGTGTTTGTTTATTTTTTTGTTTCTGTGATATATTTGTTTTTTTGCTAGATCTGAGTTAAATTCACCATTTGGGAATAGAATGCCACCTAGAAAGATTAAGGCAGCACTTTAAGCCATTGAGAGACACTGTAATATTATTAAGACAAAATATTTTAAGAGATGAGTGGTTCATATAAAGTAAAATTGCATCTATAGTTAGATAAGGTGAGACTTGTTCTTCCAGGGATTACTGCATAAACTTTAGTTGGAAAGGAATTTCCCTGTGGTTTAGCATTATTAAATTGTATGAGCTATGGAGCTTTTGCATTTCCTTTAGAGTTATCTATCATTGGCCATGTCAGACACAGAATTTGATGATATTATGCACAAAGGGTCATAGTGTGTTCCTTGTGCACACTTTTCTACATTGTGGGACTTAGTGAGTATTGAATCATGCTTGCAGAGATTTCCAATATAAAAAAATTTAAAAAAACGCTGGTTTACAAAACTTAGGGTTCTTTTTATCATTTTCCTTGAGTATCTGAAATATTATATCCCATTTAAATGATGCTAATTTTGAAAGTAAGTCAATCTTCTCTGAAGACCCATTGTAATAATTTTCTATGACTCTCCACTGACTGAATCTAAAATGTTTGATGAAAAACATTTAGTTCTAGGATTTTATGGTGTTGAACTGAACCACTGATTATTGGATATATTTAGTAGATAAAAAGAATGAAAGAATACAACCCAGGAAAAACATGACATTTACAGATAGTACATCAAAACTCTATGGTTATCAGACTTTGCTACCTACCTACAATTTTGCCTCATAGAATGGTATGAGGCAAAAGCCCTCCAAGGATTCTGCAGCGTATTTTTCTTTCCTATTGAAATATCACAAATAAAAACTCATTATTATGTAAGTATTCCTATGCTGACATTTATTATTAAATTACAAAACTGTTATTTTTCAAAATCCCAAGGACAATAAAAATGGAGTTTGAATTTTTAAAGGTCCATTATATAAATCTCAGCCTTAATGTCATCCTCACAAACACACTCAGTCTAGAATTCTCATGGGTTGGTGAGCTTACCAGAAGGCCCATCTATTACAGGTAACTTTACTAACGTTTCTGATAGGATGCCTCTAGAAAATTACCTTATTTATAGATTTTACTATATGTAATGATCACCCTGTAAGGTGATCATTTCTTTTGTGTGTGTGTGGTCTGAAAATTTTGCTTACCTTGTTGACATTTTCCATTTCTGCCATACCAAATTTTTTTTTTTTTGAGACAGGTCTCACTCTGTCACCCAGGCTGGAGTGTAGTGGTGTAATCATAGCTCACTGCAACCTCAAACTCCTGGGCTCCAGCCTCTCACGTCAACCTCCCGAGTAGCTAGGACTACAGGCATAAGCCACCGTGCCCAGCCATAACAATTCTTGATACATAGTCCCATAATTGTTTTGTATCTCTTGGGTTCAGGATGTCTTATTGTTTTTCTCAGGTCTGGTGACAGTAGCTACATAATGTCTCTTTGCATAAGAATTCACTTGTGTAACTTTTCTTGAAATTTTTGACAGAAATTATCTGCATCCATCTGCCTTACAAACTTTTTCATTCACTCATTTTCTTTCCTCATAATGTTTCTGTAAAGCAATTTTCTAACTTATTGTTATAAACAAGATAATCATTGAATTATTACTACTTTTGTATCATAATAACTATTTTATCATACAGTTACAAAATACGTAACTCATAAATCTCCAAACAATTACAAATTTCTAGTAACATTATAGCATTTTATCTATTACTAGATCAGTAATTAGCCACCAGTGTGACCTGTAGCTGGGTACTTCCTTCTGCTTTGTATTTTCTGGCCCTTGTTATCAGTTTCTTTTTCTTTTTCCAGTCAGCTTTCCATGGATGTGCCTGCCTTTGCAGTGCTCTCTTATCAGACAAATGAAATATTTTCCTAGGAGAGAGTTTGTAAATGGAAATATCTGGATCAGTTTTTCTCATTATTATATCATAATAACTACTGAGAATCTATAACATACCAAGAATCCACTAAATTCTTCTCTATTCTGTAGTATAGCAATTAATATATATCATAATCTTTGGGCTTTTCTTCATTACCATATTATTATATATACTATTACTTTATTAAGAAATTCAATTGTTTGAAGTATAGTATTTTTATTACTTCCTTTCTTCTTTATTGAATAACCCAGAGAACACCTATACACAGAAACAAAACTTCTGAAATCTAAATAAAAAGATGCAGTTAACCTTATTAGTCACTTTACTGCCAAATAGTGTCTGAGGAAGACTAATTGTTTTGTACATTTGAATTGTATGACTGTAATTCAGGTTAGAAAAGGAAAAATCTTGAAATATTCTGTGAAAATGTTGACCCATCTATAAAAATTGTGGGAAAAAATTTATATAATCAATGATTATAATCTCTAAGTATGACTGACTACTAAAGTATTTTGTGTAAAACTCCTTTGTAGGACAAAACAATAGTAATGTCTACACCTCTCCAAAGAATATCATGTTCATTTTCACTTAAATTTAATAGTACAGGGTGGGTCATGGTGGCTCATGCTGTAATCCCAGTGCATTAGGAGACCAAGGCTAGAGGATCACTTAAGGCCAGGAGTTCAGACTAGCTTGGGCAACATAGCAAGATCCAATCTCTACAAAAATAAATATAAAAAATAAAAAGCCTGGCTGGAGCCTGTGCCTGTAGTCCCAGCTGAGGTGGGAGGATCACTTGAGCTCAGGAGTTTGAGGCTGCAGTGAGCTACGATTGCACCACTGCACTCCAGCCTGGGTGATACAGCAAGACCTTGTCACTAAAAACAAACAAACAAACAAACAAAGAAAACAAAACCTAATGGGACTAAAAAAGAAAAAAATATTTTAAAATGATACATATGGTTCTTTGAAGAATGACTTGGTTTTAAGCTTATGCCAAATAAAGGCATTGCTCTCGTTTTCCAAAATCTAAATCTGTGATCTTTCCAATTGTGACTTATTGTAAATATGTTTGCATATAAAAACTCTGTGAATTGGATATTAACAAGGTAAAGAAAATTTGATATTATATAAGTTGATTTTTAACATTAATATGCTGAAGATAAAGTTTTTAAAGACATATATTTTATATTTTAATACATGTTATTAAAAAGGAACTGAAATATCTCAGGGATAAAAGAGATCTATCTCTAGAGGTCATTATTCAGTTTCTAGAAAGTACTGCAACTAAATCATCTTTGACAGATTGGTATATTTTCTACTTTTATAGACCTCTGGAGAGAGGTTCTGTGTATTTAAAAATTCTCACTGTGAGGAATGTTTAACTATTTCTAGCCTTAAGTGCTCATGTTTTAGTTTCAGAATATTATTGTTATTATTATTATTGTTGTTTTGCTTCTGGCCTCAGTAAAGGTGAAAAACAACCTTTCTCCATCTTCTCCTGATAATGTTTTATATTTATGAAATCATTAACTTATACCTTAGCTTTCCCATTTCTATTTTAAATTGTTTTATTATCTCATCACCACCATCTTTGACTTTCTATCAGAAAATCATCTTTTGCATATTGACTACTATTTTACAAATAGCATGCAAATAATATAAATCATGTCTGTAAATTTCACCCTGCTTACTTTTCATCACCTCATCAGATATCAGCTAGATACATCGTTACCAAGTTTGGAGAGCATGTTTGAGATGGGCTAGTTTCAAACCTGGCTGTTAGCATCCCCCAAGTTTGTTTTGGGAGCTAAGGGACACACTTATAAAAGAGAGGCACTTATATTCCAAGGTCATTGAAAAATGAACTTATATTCTCATTAAATTAGTGAGTATGTTTGGAATGGTGTGAATTAAATATGTATTATATGAAATATACGAAATTCATTTGAAGGATGAAATCTGGCCACACCTCAAAAGGCAGTTATTCACTTGAGCAGCTAAACATGAGGCACTATAAGAAGTTTTTGATACTTATAGACAGAGACAATATATATTAAAATGTCATGACCATTATCTCAGGAGTGGTGTGGTATTATTGACTGGAAGCCTGCTATGAAGCTAGAAATGTTCTAAAGTGTGGTGAGTATTTAACAAGAGCATATAAATAAAAGGGTATATCAATAAATATATATAAATTTATTGAAGTGTTCACTTATGGTGAAGCATACCTCAATTAAAAATAAAAAAAGAAAATAAATAGTGGTTTGAAATATGAGCCCTGAAAATGAAAGTCACAAAAGCAAATGCTCAAATATGCAGGTGCTGATTTTCAATTTCACTGATTGTAATAGGAGCAACTCTCAGTAGCACATTGTAGAGTAAATAGCTTCAAGATTTGTCAATGTTATGACGGTTAATGATTTTTTTCAGAGCAATAGCAGCCCAGCTAGTGTGTGTGTGTGTGTGTACATAGGTGCATATTTTGTATGCATATTTTTATTGTTAAATTAACATGTTTATTGAAAACAAGAAATCACAGAAAACTATAAAGTTAAATAAATTAAAGGCAACAAAATTTAGTTCAAAATTATATTCAACAAAGCATTATTCCAAAGTATTTTATCTTAATCCATTAGCTTTTGCTTGAAAGCATTAATATATGCTCCAAATTTCTTTCTAAGTTCCACTTGGGGAAATATTTAGTGTACTGGATTATGAGATAATTTATCTTCATAGATGTTATTAATTAAGTTCTTGTAATATATGACCTGTTACATTCTACATGACCAGATAAAATAAAATTATATTTTATGGGTTAAAGTTAGGAAATAGAATAACTTATTAATATTTTTAACAAAATACTCATTTGAATGCTCAAGGCCAAATATTTCAAAAATAATAATTTTTAAAGGTGATACTTTCAGAAAAACAAATCAGTGAAAATTATCAACTTTGTTTCTTTAAAAGGAAAATTATTGGAAAAGTTCTACCATCAACAAATAGTTATTCTTTTCCTGGTCTATTTTAGTTATTGAATAAGACAGAGTCCTTAACCTCAAAATTTTTCCTGCCTCACCATTAGCAGTTAAGTTTACCTATACAAATTTTAATTGATTCAACATACATAACATATTTAGTATATGGTAAGTACTATTCTAAATACTTTGCAGATGTTGACTAATTTAATCCTCAAAACAACTCTAAGAGGTAAGTAGTGTCATCATCTCCATTTTATTACTAGGGAAACAAGCATAAAAAGATTAAGAAAGAAGCACATAGAAAGTGGTAGGTAGATCTGGCATTTTAATCTACACCTTCTGTCTCTATACTTCTATACCTCCTGTGTTTAATATATATCTTTTGGTTTATGTAGCTTTGATATATAAACACTAATTTATTTATGATATGATTTTATCATACATAAAATTACCTTGCTATCAAAATATCCCAGTGCCTATTTTTATAAGTTCACCCCTATACCATTGTCAGGTTTTGGGGTCTGAAATGTCAGTTCTTGGCATGCTCGTGGTGGAAGAATGACCAGACACACCAAAGTAAGGCAAGCATGAAAATGAGGTTTACTGAGGAGAGATAGAAAGGATTATAGAGCAAGAGCAAGATATAGGTTTACAGGGCAAGATACATATACCAAGGATGACCACCAGACCCACTGTCACAGCAAATGGAGAGCCAGGGGAAGGGGTGTATAAGGGCCAGGTCATGGTCTGCGGCTTGTTTTATAGTGCCTGGGTTGGGACCTCCCTCGTGGCTCAGACGTCACCATGGACATTGGTTGGACAGTTAGGAGTTGCATTACTACGCATGTGGGTTGTTCTGGGTCAATTTCTGGACTCTATGGTACCTATGCTGCTTGGCCTATGGACTAGAGAGTCCTCTGCATTCTTCTGCAGCTGGCGCACTAAGTTATAATTGGCAATTCATAAGGTATTCCCTCCTCCCCCAGGTATGGTAGTTGCTCGGGAGAGGATTAGGGTGGAGCAGGACCAAGATGGGAGCCTGGGGCCCACCCTTGTCCTTCTTCCCAGGTGGGGCAATTGCACCAAGGCAACAGCCTCCACTTTCATCCCTAGGAGACCCAGAACCCCTGGCTATCTACCTAACACCATGGGGAACCCCCAACTCACCATACTCTCTTTCTGGACATCTTTGGTATTTGTATCCCACTTTTCTTGCTCTCTAAACACCTGTTCTTTTGCCCAAATGCTACTTTTCCTAGCAGCAGAACACTTTTCTTTAAAAAAAGGATTATGAGTTAGTGCAATTTATTAAATAGAGATATGAGATGAAGGAGGACAAAATAAGTATTCTCAGAAAAGTTATTCAGAGTGGCTTAGTGAAGTTGAAAAATCATAGTCTTTGTCATCACACAAGCATTCGTGTACCTTTGGGTAAATCCACTAACCACTCTAAACCAGTTTATAAAAACAAACAAAATAGTGTTTATTATAAGAATCGAGGCTAGGAATTTCACAAAATCAAGGGCAGTAAATTGATGGACCTCAGAACCTAAAGCATATATCTCTGTGGGGATATCTAGAGGAAACTCAGAGATTATTCTCTCTCTGTTTCTACCTTCTATCTTTATTTATTCTGCTTTCTAGAGACAAGCTTCCTTTGCATATCACCTTGCATGATGAAGTGCAGATAGATGAAGTCCATTAGAGAAATGCAATTAAACCACAAAGAGATACCACCATATACCTATCAGAATGGCGAACAAACAAATAAATGACAGAAAAAAAAAATACCTGAGAATTTGAATTGCTGGTGAGGATGCTGAGCAAGTGAAACTCTTATATATTTGCTGGGGGAAATGCAAAATGGTACAGACAATTTGGGAAAGTTTGGCTGTTGCATAAATTAAAATATACTTACCTCACAACCTGGGACTCTCACTCCGAGGTAAGTTCCTAAGAAAAATGAAAACAGTATGTCTGCACAATGACTTACACACTAATGTTCACAGTAGCTTCTTCATAATAACCCAAAACAAGAACTAATGTAAAAAATCCATCTACGGGTGAATGGATAAACAAATTGAGGTAAATCCATATAATGATATATAATACTAAGCAATGAAAGGCATTAACCACTGACATATGTTGATGTGGTAAGCTGAGTAATGTCCTCCCTTCTTTCCAAACATGTCCACATTCTAATTCCCAGGACCTGAGAATGTTACCTTATCTGGAAAAAGGGACTTTGTAGGTGTGATTAAATTAAGTATCTTGAGATGGAGACATTATTTTGGATTATATAGGTTGGGCCTGGCATAATCACAGGTGCCCTTATAAAAACAAGGCAGAGGATCAGGCAGAAGAAAAAGGTATGAAGGAAGATGCGACAACAGAAGCAAAGATTGGAATGATGCAACCGGGAACCAAGGAATGGATACTCCTCTGGAACCTCCAGAAGGAACTGCCCCAACTGATACCTCGATTTCAGCCATTTGAAACTATTTGGGACTTCTGGCCTCCAGAATTGTAAAAGAATAAATTTATGTTATTTTAAGCCAGTAATTTTGAGGAAATTTGTTTATGACACTAATATATACAACAATATAGATGAATCTCCAAATAATCCGCTAAATGAAAGAGAACTTGTTGCTGGATAAAATTAAATTGAGTACTAGATTTTGCATATGTACATACAGGTACTCATTCCTATCAAATCTAATCTAAGTGATAGACTAAAATAAATGCCATGGGTTTTGTTTTGCTTTTCTCCTCAATTGTGATTATCCCTGCCTTTTCCTTTCATTGTAAATCTCATTTCAAATATATATGCAGAAATTTTCATTCTAGAGTTGGATGTTGAATAGAGAACATCACTTACATCTAAGATTTATTTTTTCTTTCTCTCTCTCTCTGGTCAGGCTTTACTTCCTTAAGCTTTTTTTTCTCTAGTATCACTCCTTTCCATTAACCAAGATTTCTTTTTTTAAATTCACTGATCTCCACAGAAGAAAATCCACTGGGGTTTAAAAATAACATCTTAGTATTTTCTTGTCTTTTTTTTTTTAATTTTTTAAAAAAAATTTCAGAATATTACAGGGGTACAAATGCTTTGGTTACATAAATTGCCTTTGCACCATGCAAGTCAGAGCTACAAGAGTGCCCATCCCCCAGACAGCACGCTCTGCACCAGTTAGGTGTGAGTTTACCCATCCCCTCTTCACCCCTCCCACTTGCCCAACACCTGATGAATGTTACTTCCATATGTGCAAATAAGTGTTAATCAATTAGTACCAATTTAATGATGACTACACACGCTGTTTGTTATTCCATTCTTGTGATACTTCACTTGGAAGAATGGGCTCCAGCTCCATCCAGGATAATACAATAGGTAGCTCACCATTGTTTTTTATGGTTGAGTAGTACTCCATGGTATACATATACCACATTTTATTAATCCACTCAAGTACTGATGGGCACTTGGGTTGTTTCCACATCTTTGAAATTGTGAATTGTGCTGCTATAAACATTAAAGTGCAGATGTCTTTTATAGAATATCTTTTTTTCCTTTGGGTAAATACCCAGTAGTGGGATTACTGGATCAAATGGTCATTCTACTTTTAGTTCTTTGAGGTATCTCCATACTACTTTCCATAGAGGTTGTACTAGTTTGCAGTCCCACCAGCAATGTATGAGTGTCCCTATCTCTCTGCATCCACACAACATTTGTTGTTTTGGGACTTTTTAATAAAAGCCATTCTCACTGGAGTTCAGTGATATTTCATTATGGTTTTGATTTGTATTTCCCTGATGATTAGAAATGTAGAGCATTTATTCATGTTTCTTGGCCATTATTCTATCTTCTTTTGAAAAGTTTTTATTCATGTCCTTTGCCCACTTTTTAATGGGGTTGTTTGAACCCAGATTTAAAACCATCCTCTTATTGCCATCTGATATTTGACAAAGCAAACAAAAACATACACTGGGGGAAAGAATCCCTATTCAATAAATGGTGCTGGGAAAATTGGATAGCCGCATGTAGAAGACTGAAATAGGATCCACACCTCTCACCTCTCACAAAAATCAACTCACGATGGATAACAGATTGCAACCTAAGGCATGAAACCGTAAGAATTCTAGAATAAAATATTGGAAAAACTCTTATAGACATCAACCTAGGCAAAGAATTTATGAAGATCCCAAAAGCAATCACAGCAACAGCAAAAATAAATAAATGGGACCTGATCAAATTAAAAATCTTCTCCATATCCAAGGAAATTATCATTAGAGGGAATAGACAACCTACAGAATGGGAGAAAGTATTTGCATGCTATACATCCAATAAAAGGCTGATAACTAGAATCTATATAGAACTCAGGAAAAACAGCAAAAAAAGAAAAAAAAAAGAAATCAAACAACCCCATTAAAAAGTGGGCAAAGGATATGTTAGTATTTTCATTTATTTTTTCAAAAAAATAACAAACAGCTTTATACTTAAAATTTTTAATACGAGGATTGATACTGCTGTTTTTCTTGGGCCACTTATCAGATAGTAAAGCATTATAGGCTTAGGTAATAAACAAGGTAGCCTGAGGGAGCATCTCACAATCAAAAGGAATTGATTTGTGTTAATCAAATTTTGGTCATTAAATAGATGTATAGATTTCATAACCTTAAATATTACAAAAAATTCCAATACTTAATAATATTGAAATGGATGGATGCATGAAGACCGTGAACACACAGACATTTGCTGATAATTTAGATGGTTTTTTCTTTCTTTCTTTCTTTTTCTTTCTTTTTTTTTTTTTTTGAGACAGGATCTTGCTCTGTCACCCAGGCTGGAGTGCAGTAGCATGATCATAGCTCACTGTGACCTCGAACTCCTGGGCTCAAGAGATCCTCCCGCCTCCTTCTCCCACAGTGCTGGGATTATAGGCATGAGGCCCCATGCCCTGCCAGTTTAGATGTGTAGATGCTTGCTTGGTAAAAGTATCAAATGAATTTTTTTGAGTTTAAAGATGAGCTGCTAATTTACAAATGAAAGTGTTTAATATCAGGTGAACTTTTTATAATGGAAAGTGTTTTATTTAGTTGTACAGTAACTAGAAAATATTTGCTAAAAATTAAACACAGAACACAGTCTGTCCCTTTGAAGTAAAAGTGAAGCCTTAATAGTGAGTGCAAAAGTAAGTGCTTATTGGAAAAAAAATGTGTTATACATAGTTTTAAACAAAAAAGTCTGAAAAATTTCTGTCACTTTGTAATTTCTAGGAAAAAATGTAAACATGTCACCTAGAAAAATGTACACATTTTTAAACTTGACAAAGCAAATAAACCTTAGCATTCAGGATTTTCTAACTTGTTTTAAAATCATCCAAAGGTAGACATTCAATGGGTTTTAAGAAAATATTTCATAAAAATATTAAAGCTTATTACTATATAAGAACAACTGATTAAAATAAGCTAGAATGAAAAGTTTCTAGCCAAATTTCATAGATACTTGCATAGACATTGGATGAGGTTTAAAAAATTGTAGCATGATTCTTTAAAGTTTTCCCTTTTAAGAAGTTCTAAAACAGAGTTTGCATATTTTCAAAGTATAAAAATAATCATTAAAAATTTCCTAAAAGAATATCAGGAATAAATCAAGAAGAATTAATAATTCTAGGTATCCTTAGTTTTTACTTTGGAAACATCTCTTTGATGATATTAGGCTTTTCTTTTATTACTATTTATATTATTTTTGTATTTGCATGCCACATTATTATAAAATTCTGTATTGTTTTTATAAACCTTTCAATATACATGAACTAGGTTAATATATGAAGTAAATTAACATTAAACTATCTAGCTTGCTAATGAGATCTGTATGTAAAGCAATTAAATAGAACCTTAAATCTTTTCTCCTCAGTTTCTAGATGTGGACATAAATTAGAAAAATATGAAATATTGGAAAATATATTAGGATGAAAAGAAAGGAGTTGTTCATATTTCTCCAATATTCCTCCAATTTTTTTGGGTGTATTGTTATTTCTCTTATGTATAAACTCTTCTGGGGAACTCTGTACTGCTGAATTAATCTATAGCTATGTTTGTAGGGAATGAAAAGAGGTAAGAATTCAAATAGGGTTGTATCAGTGCACTTCATGAAATGACTAGTATTTAAAAAAAGGATTTTCTTCAGGAATTGGGCAGATATTTGTCTCATTCACAGTGGATGTCCTATTATAGATGGTCTTTATCTCCCTGTTCTGAAACACTGAGACTCTTTTTGGCTTGGCAACCTGCTCCTCTTTCTATTTGTGTTTAGTTTCAGTAATTGTGCTCGTATCTTCTTGTAAAACAAATCTCATTTGATTACAAGACCAAATCAGCTTATTTGTGTACAGAACCCCAAGGGACTGGAATTTAATCCCTTGAGTACTTAACATTCTTGTGAGTCAGGAGCAAAGCTAAAGTAAATTGATGATCTGAGGCACCAATGCCTAAATTCATGGGTAGAGCTGACAGATACACTCTTTGTTCTATTAAATGCTTGTAGACACTTTATTTTTCCCCAATAACCTCCAAGAGCGAATGAGAGTAAACACAATTCAAAACACCAATATAAGCATTTTGAGCCATTAGCAAGACTGAATTGATGGTCTCTATTAATTCTTAAAAATGCTAAATTTAAACGAATGATACTCAACTGGAATTTCTACTCATTTGCTTATTTTAAAACAAAAAGACAACATGAATTCTCTCTATGGCTGTCTTTACTGCACAATCTCGTTTGTGTGCTTTTGATTTTTCTTTCTCAGATTCTCCAGCTATTGTCTGAAAGAGTAAAAATTGTCTTATTAGTTAATCTCCAGTTCCAGTTTTTGTATTGTGCTTGGATTTTTCTGTAAATCTGTATTTGTATTTATTCAATCTCTTTTCTGTCTTGAATTGGTAAGGCGTGAATGACCCAATGGAAAGAGCATAGTAGAGGATTGTCATTTACTACCCATATGAAAAGTAACCGAAATAAACACTGATCATAAAATCCAAGTGGGCCAAAGAATTGGGAGCTAAGAGGCAAAGCCAGGTTTATAGCAGACCTACATGTGGGAAGGATTAAAAGAGATGAAAAGAGGTAACTGTTAACATATAGTACGTAATATATAACCTACTGACCTGCTTCTGCTATTCCCCAGAAGTACATACAAGTGTTTACTGGTAGTGCTACCTTTTCTTCACAGTTAATTGAATTGTAATAGTTTTGTTCAATTCCAGATCCTCTCTTGTTCTCTTAAGATTGATTTGCCATGGCATTGCTAGGTGGATGTGAAAACAGCCTCTTGTTTCTCAGATTTTACAATCTCTGTCACTTTTACTTTCTGGAAACTAATATCTCCAGGCAGTGCTAACTGTGATTTCAAGCTACAGGAATATATTGGTTAATGCCATAGGGGCTGCATCCTCTTCCAGCCATCCTACCCAGAATTCAAGGTTTATGTTGTCCTGGTTTGAATTCCTGGTTCTGTGCCCCAGTCCTGAATCTCCTGAACTAGATTTTCTTAGGATTCTGTATTTAGCTGGTAATTAGATTTTTCATCTTTATATCAGTTTAACTTTAGGACTACCCCAAGGGTTTTAGCTTGTCTGATTTTCTACTGTATTAATCAGTATCATGGCAATGACAAATGGCTAAATTACAAAATAAACTAGCATAAGCAAAATTAAAGGGAAATAGTGGTTTCCATAGCTGGAGCTTCCACCCCCACCTCCAAACTCCACCTCAACCCTTCCAGTCTTTTGCTTTCCTTTGTAGTTCTTTAGTTACATCCTGCAGATAGGCCTCTATTTTGAGGGAAAGTGAGCATTGCCAGCACCAAATTCAGGTTTGCCTATTTAACATCCTAGGAGGAAGCTGAAGAAAACTCCTCTCCACCAGCACCTAGAAATCAATCCCAGTAAAGGACTGTGGCTCCTGGGTCATGTGGTCACAGATGGGCCATTTACTGGGTCTGAAAAGCCTGAGTCATGTGAACATCCCTGCTGTAACAACAAAAGACAGTACAAATATCAGAAAAAGGAGATGGAAGAACTTTCCAGACAAATAAAAAATGATATATTTGCCTTTCCCTAGGACTTTTTTTTTTCTTTTAAATTGCATTACTGAATAACCTATCCCTTAGGTTTAGTCCTTTTCCCAGCTCAGCTTAAGTGGCTGGGCATAATGTTCCAATTTCATCCTGGGAGCGAAATCAATGATCAGAAGACTACATCTAGAATGTCGTTAAGAAATTATTAGACTGAAAATTATAATACCTTTATAAAAACGGTGGTCAAGTTACTACCTTATAGGGTCAATTTGAGAACTAAATTAGGTAATATATATTGATTCTTTAGAGTAGTTTCTGACATATAGTAAAATTACATATGTATAGTTATACATAGTTATAATATATGATATATAGTTAGAATAATAATAACATTATTATTGTCATTATTAATATCTCTAAGACTCAATTTTCATATCTTTAAAATCAGGGATACTCTCTAGATGATAACCTCACAAATGTCTATGTGGCCTAGGTATATTACATAAATTAACAAAACAGAATTTGAGGAAATGGGCTTGCTTGAGTTAAGCAAAGATAATGGCACCTGGTGCACCTGCAGGTAGAAATCACAACCCCAGCAGTTGACTCCTGCTATGAATATAATGCCATTCCTATAAGATATTATAATTTTTCAAGAGAGCCAGATCAGGATTTTTAGGTTAAATATCCCAATATTTAAATTTGGAATTTTTTTCATGTTAAGCACTGCACAAGTTAAACATAGCATGTCTGTAGTAAATCAGTCACAAAGTCCTTCTTAATTTTGCATGATTACAGGTAAATATCCTGTCTTCTATTTGATTTTAAACTGATAACCAAGAACTGAATTGTTTTATGCTGATTAGCAAACAATTTTTTATGTAAACACTGACCCAACATCTGAGAGGCTAAAAATTAATCTAAAGAGCATATAAAACCCATATGCATTTCTCCTACTCTTGTCTGACAGAATTCTGACCCTAACGTGCCATCCTTGCTTACAAATTGATTCCCTTTCAAGTTTTTTGTTTTTAATGAGAAAACACCTTCAACCAGAAGTCATCAAAAAGTGATTTCATTCATTCTATTACATGAAGTTCAAGAACAGGCAAAACACATCTGTGATGATAGATATGAGAACAATGGTTACCTAGGGGTGTGGATATTTCCTGGAAGAGGGCCTGAGCTCTCTGGAATGATGGAAATGTTCTTTTTCTTTATTGGGATGGTGGTTTCACAGGTGTGTACATTGAATTGTACACTTAAGAACTATACATTTAACTATATGTAAATTATGCCTCAATAAATTAGTAAATACACATATAATTGTCTTAAATTTGTAGGATAATCAGTGAAAATCTCCCTGTCTCTAATTTTTAATAAAGCCATCATATTATTGTGATGGTTAATTTTATGTGTCAGCTTGATTGGGCTATGGGGTGCCCACACGTTTGGCCAAAGATTATTCTGGGTATGTCTGCAAGGGTGTTTCTGGATGAGATTAACATTTGAGTGGGTATACTGAGTAAAGCAGATTGCCTTCCCTAATATGTGTGGGCCTCATCCAATCAACTGAAGACCTGAATAGAACAAAAAGGCTGAGTAAGAGGAAACTCCTCCTGCCTGATTGCTTTAGCTGGGACATTGGTCTTGCCTTGGAATTCTGACTGAAACATTTGCTCTTCTCAGGTCTAGAGCAGGGGTGGGGACTGTTTTGTCTTGGAAGGCCACATTAATTTAGCTGTAATTAAATAAGTCCGCATTCAAGAAACTTCAATTAGATATACTTAAAAATATGCATTATTTTGTAAGAAATATAACTACTATGTACTTAATAATTTCAAAAAATGAAAACTGTTAATTTTAAAGTTAACTAATGCTTCAACGACTTTGCTGTGTGTGCTTTTTGTGGAAAGTATTTGAATATCTGGTTGCAGCATGGAGTTCCACAGTTTCAGTTGATCCTCTGGATGGGTATCAGTCATTTGTGACCTTAAGGGCATCTTGATTTGGGTTAGGTAGGAGAATGTATATTTGCTGCAATAAGTGGTTGAAAAGCAAGAAAGCATTTTTCGGGCATGTTGCCAAAGGCATGGGTATTCTACTGCATTTTTCCATATTTCAATTGGATCTTTCTTAGCATCAAACAATGCCTTGTCATCTTCTGAAAGCTCAACCAATTCCATCTGTAGTTCTTTAGGTGGCTTGGTGATATCAACTATGTGAGGGTGAAATGCTAATTTGAGTGTGATGTCATGATTCTCAAAGTCATTGCACCAATTAATAAGTTTATGACAGCTGCATATTCTTCAAATGATTCACATATATCGTCCTGCTCATCAGTGATTTTTGCTAACTGGGAAAAATGTTTATCCTAAATTTCCTTTTGAAGAAGTGGTGTTTTGAAAAAAGATAGCTTTTTTCAAAATGCTTAGATTATTTGCCAAATATCATATACAGACTTAGTTTTTATCTTGCAAAGAAATATAGAAATCATTTGATTTGACATATGACACAGAAATGCTACATTCTTATAGAAATTTTCTTTCAATAATTCACACTGCTGTTTCTGTTCTTCATAAAATTAGCTATCTGTTCTTGCAAAAATAAAATTTTGGCTAACACCTGTCCCTGTCATAGCCAATACACTTTAGAATATGGCAAATCCACACTGAATACCTCATCGTTCAACTTTAGCATGTTATGAAACTGATGATGCCATGTTGCATTTGCACAAATATGGTTAGAAATACTTATAACTTGTTGCATAGTGTCCCTTAAATAGTAGCTTTAGGACAGAGATTTTGCTGATGCAAGATATAATGAAAAGAAATGAGAGGATCTGGATCTGTTAATACTTTTTTAATCTGCACAATAAATCCTTCATGTTTTCCTGTCTTGGAAGGTGCATCATCCATTCATACACTTACCAAATTTACCACATTCAGTCCAACTTCATGACATTTATTTTAAAAGTTGTTGAAGGTATCTATTCCCTGTGTTCTGTTCATAAGAATGCCCAAAGTAAAACTCTTTGTAGGAAAGAAAATCTTCTATTATGACCCAAATGAAGTATAAAACCTATGCCAAGTCAGTACTATCAGTTGATTCATCTGAAGTGATTGAATAATATATATTTTCCTTTTGAAGTATTGCATGAAGTTGTTCTGTTAAGTTGAAGGCTAATTCATACTGCCAATCAGTTATGGTTCTGCTTAAAAGAGGCAGTTGTTTGTACTTTGAAATGTTATTGGTGTCTAAGCATCCTAAAACTTCCTTCCTCAATGCATTCTTCCACAATTTCTACATCACTGAATGGCTTCCTTTTTTCCCCAAGTATATAAGCTACTTTATAAGTTGCCTCAGTGGCATTATTTCCAGGTCTTATCACTGCTGGAAATAATTGTCTTTGCCTTTGCTTTTCATCTTTTAATTTCTGCTACAACATTTTGTGCCTGCCTTCTAATTTAAAATATTTTTGGTTCTTATGAGTGTTACAGTGCTGATGAACATTGAATTTCTTTAATGTTGGTATTGTGGTATCACAAAGCAGGCAAATCATCTTACCTTTAGTAGAAAGATGATAATATTGGAATTCCCAATCCTCATGAAAAAATATGTTTTCTTCCTTCAACATTCTGTTGGTCTTCTTTGACATAATGGTCTGTTAAGCAGACAGAATTTAAAAATACTGTCGAGCTGTGCAACTACTCACAAATTCCACTTCAAATAGAAACATAGTGCACCATTGTCAAAAGGTGATAACAGACTGGCGTACTCAACCCCATAAACTCTCACCAACCAGCCTCATGAGGTAGTGGCGCTAGTTAGGCAAGGGAAGTTGGAAGTAAATCATGAGCGTAGCAGCCCTCAATTTAGCCCTTAGGGATTATTAATGTTCTAATTGTGCCAGTCAATCTGGAAGGATTATTTCATTGAAAGTTATTTTATTCTTTGGTATTTTAAATAGGTTCATTTTTAAAATAAAATAAAAATATAAAAGATGAACAAAAATGATGTATTAATAAAAAATAAAAGAATTTGTTCTGTAAAATTTGGATTCAGTCAAAGGCTGTACTTAAGGACCTAGAAGGCTACATGTGGCCTTAAGGCTGCAGGTTCCCCACCCCTGGTCTAGAGCCTGCTGGTTCTCAGATTGGAACATTACACCATTACACTCTTGATTCTCAGGCCTTCAGACTGGGAATAGAACTATACATTGGCTCTTCAGGGTCTCCAGCTTGCCACTTACAGATCTTGGGACTTCTTGGGACTTCTCAGCCTCCATAATTGCTTGAGCCAATTCCTTATTATACATCTATCTATCCATCTGTCTGTCTATCTATCTATAGATATAGTTGTAGATACAGATATTTCCTATTGGTTCTGCTGCCTGAAGAATTCTGACTAATACAGTTATGCATTTACATTTTTTTCTTTATCAATTAAAGTTAACTTTGGGCTTTGCTAGAAATAGGGATTAAATGTATTTTCACACTTGAAAATGATCCGAATCAGTTTGTGGATTCACTATCAAAGAGGTTGATTTCGTTTAACAATCAAATTTTGATTAGTCTTACATCATTAATAGCATGACAGACATAGTATTTCATACCCTCACTTCAGAAAAATGGTTACTTAGTTTCATCTTCTGCCACTCTTCTTGTATTCTGGGGTCACTAGCCCATTTGCAAACTAATTTCCTCTGCTTAACTCTCTTTTACCTTGATTTAAGCATTTTATTCTTAGAATTAAAACTCAGTTTTCAAATTAACTCTCAGCTGCACAATTCTCAACACCATTTTCTTAACCATCATCATCAATAACTTCATCATTTTCAGCGAGGCAGTTCAGATTAGTGGTTGAGATCATGGGCTTTGCATCCCAAATTACCAGCCGTTTGACCTTAGTTAACCTATTTGGAACTCAATTTTAATAACTGCCGAAATAGGACCTATCACATATTGTTAACATAAAATGACTTAATAGATTTAAAATGCCTGGAAAAGTACTGGATATAGCATCATCATTAAAAAAATGCAAACTCTGTATATTGATACACTGCCTTCAGTACCATCACACACACTATGTTTGTGCTATGGGCTTTCTGGACTTTAAAGGGAAAAAAAAGAGAAAACGAAGAGGTAAGCTTTTCTAATTGTATGAGACTTACAACTTAATGGTGACAGTTAAACATTCACACATAAACAATAAGATTAACTGCAAACTAATATTGTAAAGAGTACATTGCATATGAGGTTAGAATACAAAGTATTAAAAATATGAATTTAGTATTATCTGAAACTTACATCTTCTTTTAGAGCCTAATAATTCAGAGCAAAAGGTATGTATCTAAAAATGTTGTTAAATATTTTTATTGTTATATAAATGGAAGATATTATTTTTATCAACTTTATGTAGTACAAAAATTCCATTCCAAAAGATGAAGAAACTGAAGACCAAGGAAATTGAATTGTCAATACTAACTAAATCAGTAGCAGACCAAAGATGAAAATCTAATTTGGCTGACTCCTACTTAGTATTCTTTCAGCTAAATTTTTTTTCACAAAAGCAGGAACTAAAGAATTAGCAGAGTGAAGATGAGTTAAATTAGAAAAGAGCAGAGTTTCCTTTCAGATCATTAGAGGGGCTGATATGATTAAGACGGAGGAATAATTGTGTGATCTTGCCTGTGATGGCTATTACCTTAATTTCAAACTTAAAAATACATTAATCAAAAATAATGTTGTTAATTTCTTGGGCTGGATTTTCTTCCACGATAGTCACAAAACCATAATTTTGTTTTCCCTGAATAGTGCATCTTTACTCATACCCTTTAACTTCCCTCAGGAGGCTATAAATAAAGTCCACTCTCCCATAAAAGTTCAATTCCTTCAACTGCACAGTGCTCTGAATCTCTGGATCACTTTTTTTCTCAAAGGCTTTGTGCCGCCACTATTCCTTTTTTTTCTTTGCATCATCAATATCTGTCTCCTAAACAATATCCATGAGCAAGTAAATATTTCCTATCTTTAAAAACAACACTTCTTGAACTTAGTATTTCCAGCTTAGTTCCTTTCAATGGCAGAATTTCTCAAAAGGTCATCTATATTCAATATTCTCATATTTTTATTACCCCTTCCTTTTCATTCCTCCCTAAGCTGATTTTCATCAGTTTGCATTGCTCATGCTGATGTTATGAGTGACCTCAACAGTGAGCAAATCCAGTGTTCATTTTCATAGCCTCAATTTAATACATATCTTAATGGAATCCAATACTGCTGACCTTATTTGATTACTTTATTCATTGTGGCAAATTATATTTTTCAAAGATGACTGCACCAATATATCCCATGTGCTCTTCCAGAAAAGTAACATTGACAGATGGGGGTCTAAGTTTCCTCCATTGAGAGACAGCATCTTTGTTTCCTCCCCTCAGCTTCTGTGGACCTTTGAAATTACACTGACCAATAAAATGTGGTACATTTTATGTTGCATTGCCTGTGAATACTAGGTAAAAGAGGTGATATGCTTCCATCTGACTCTCTCTCCTGGCATATACAACTTGAGAGCCCTAAACTGATATGCAAGAAGTCCAGCTACCCTAAAGCTACCATTTTGGAGTGATTACATGGAGGTACTACCTATTGATTGACAAAGATACTTTAGAAACTCCAGCTAGCCCAGCTTCCGGGTGTGAGCCTTTACAGTACAGGCACCAGACACTTAAGTGAGGAAGCAAGTTTTCACATGATTTCAGCTTGTCTTCAAGCTGTCCCAGCTGACACATAGAGCGGAGTAGGCTAGAGACCCACTCAGGTTGCCAATTCACAGCAAAATTTTTTTTAATTACCTAAATTTTGGAGTATTTTTATTACACAGTTACAGTAGCCAAAACACTTGTCTTGGCTTCTACAATGGGCACTTTGGATCTCCCCTACCTATACTTTCTCATTCTCTTCCATTGGCTCCAATTTCTGTGCCCAGCATCCTAATATTAGAGTGTTCCAGGATCCTGGGCTACCTATTCTTTTCTATATACATTATCTAAATTGTTTTATTTCATCATTACCCATGGAATTCATATGTACATGACCCCTTTTACTCCACCACATTGCATTTCTATCCCTATCTCCTTAGGATATGCTGAATTCTAGGCATATAAATGTAATGGCCTATTTTACATCCACTTGAATATTTTGTAAGGAACTCAAACTTAAAATATACAAAGCCAATCTCTTGATCTCTTCTCCTTGTCAAACAGAGCATAAAACTTGTTTCTTCCCCAGTCTTCTTTATCTCAGTGAGTAGAATTACAATTCACATGATTTCTCAAGTGCACAATTTAGAAGTAATTTTTGATTCCTTTCTTTCTGTCAATGACTGCATCTAATCTATTTCCATTGATTATGCCTTTACAACATATCTCCAATCTTGTCTCCATTTTTACTTCTTCCTGTGTAAGCTGCCATTATCTCTTTCCTAAACTATGGAAATAACCACCTTAACAGTCTCTCTAGTTCCAGTCTTGACACACATTACGCTATCATACACATTAGTAGCCTGAGAGATCTTTTTCAACTAAAAATCAGATCACATTACTAATCTAGTTCAGAGTGATTCAATGTCTTTTCATTTGATCAAATTTTATTTTCCAAAGAAGGCAGCAACAAAATCTCCCATTCTACACTTTCTTCTTTTAAAATAACTTGATATTCCTACCACTGGAAGGTGAGAGTCTATGTTCCCTCCCTTTAAGTACGCATGGCCATATGAATCAGTTAAAACAACCATGTCTGAGTTTCTTGAGATATTTGTTTGTTTTTTTTTCCCCCAGAGATGGGGTCTTTCCCTGACTCCCAGGCTGGTGTTTAGTGGTATGATCAGAGCTCACAGCAGTCTTGAGCTCCAGGGTTCAAAAGATCCTCCCACCTTGGCCTCCCAGAGTTTTGGGATTATAGGTGTGAGCCACTATGCCTTGCTGACACTTGATTTTGAACCCAGTCCCTATGCCTGAATGAGCCCATGTAGCCTGTGGAGAGCACCATATGGAGAGGATCTGGCCCCCAGCTTCAGTTAAGTTCCCAGCCAATGGCCAGTGTTAATTTGCCAGCCATGTAAGTGAGCCATCTTGTCAACTGAAACAGAGATGGACTATCCTAACCAAGCCCTACCCAGATGCAGAATTACAAGCAAAAAAAGTTTTTGTTGTTGTTTTAAGTCATTAAATTTTGGGATAGTCTTTTTTTTTAATGTAGTAATAGAAAACTAACACAAATTTTGGTACTTGAAAGTAGAGTGTTGCTCTAAAGACCTTTAAACGTGTAACATTGGCTTTGGGAAAGGTCATATAAGAAAGCCAGAAAGGCATTGGCAAAGCGTCACCAGAAGCCTAAAGAATCTTGAAGAAGCTGTGTCTGATAGCTCAAAGGACAGAAAGGAAAATATGATTGGA